>OX411733.1:10030247-10655247 GCA_948252095.1 Dicycla oo | reverse complement strand
TCAGGGATGGTTGAGGCTAGATTTGGCATGGTTCTGGGGTACATAATTATGAGCAAAGGATAAACATTTTGTATGTTTATTGTATAAATAACCAGTCTTACCAAAGTAGTTTTGTGTTATCAGTAACTAGATTGAGAATTGATCCCAACATAGTTGGGAACATAGATGATGACGTCACCCGCGCCTACGTAATGGGTATTATTTATACTGGTAATCACTGCTGCCAGTTAGTTATGAGTGGAATTCTTTATTTTATTACACATTTGGGTTAAGACGGGCTTTGTTGTTTGAATTAGTGGAGGAGATCTTTCTGTTTTGAAGTGATTTAGTTGGAGAAATGGAAGAATTAATTAAATGTGTGTTAATTAGGGGTGGTTTAAGCAGGTTTTGTATGGTTCAGGGACACGTATAAGTAACGGGAACAACGGGAATATTTGTTAGTAGTATAATATTATTAGTAACAATTTATTATCGACCAATCTTAGCAAAGTAGTTTCGTGTTACCAGTGAATTGAGATTTGTTCCCAACATAGTTGGGAACATAGATAATGACGTCGCCCGCGCCTACGTAATGGGTATTATTTATACCGGTGAACACTGCTGCCAGTTACGAGTGGAATCCTATATTTTATGACTGAATCTAGTTAAGACTGGCACTGTTGTTTGACTTTGTGGACGAGATCGTTCTATTTGGAGTGATTTTGTTGGAGAAATTGAAGTATTAATTATTATATATATATGTATTAATTAAGGGTGGTTTAGGCGCATCTGTTCTAGTTCTAAGGCACGTATGAGCAATGGAACAAACATTTTCCGTGTATCAGTTTATGATAAGCAGTAATAGATAAACTAAGCAAATATACATCACTGGCTTATCACTTACCGTGAGTAGGATATTATTGGGCATTCTACCCCACCTTCCGTTCCATCGGCTCACTCCGTTCGCCTCGTCACTCTCGGTGGAGTAGAATGCCCAATAATATAAATGAAATCCACTGGTTCGGCGCCTATTCCACCCGATGGAATGATCATCTCCGTCACTCTCGGTGCAGTAAAATGTCTAATACTGGTTCGGCACCTATTCCACCCGATGAAACGGAAGGTGGAGTATGAATTCCTACATAGTGCAGTAAAATACTGGTTCGGCGCCTATTCCACACCAAAAGTGCGCACCGTGACTTACAGCTTAGTACGGCCGTTATTCTAAGTGCGTACGATGTGGCTATGTAGCCCCCTAGTTATCCTAACGCCCTAGCCTACCATACAAACCACACCAAACGTAGGTTACGTTGGTTTTACGTGAGGGAAGTCTGTTACCAGGAGACCTACGGGAACAGACGGAACTTGGGTAGGAATAGGGGTTTGTGTACGTCGTGCAATGTACACAGGAAATGGTTTTCTCACCGCCGATCCCACAGACTCATAGGATCGATGACGGCTAAAGGTGTCTTGGCCACAGTGAGAGGATCACTTTATTTCTAAAACTCAATATTAACTTACCGCGTTACCGTTATTTTAATTAAGTCATTCAGTCGACACTAGTTTACTTATTAACAAATAAGGGTGCTCGCTACTTGAACTTTTAGCCTAAAATTCAGGACAGATTGTCACATGTCTCTCCACAAAATTAGAGGTAGCTCATAACCTTAATAGGCTACACACTTACTCCGCTTAAGTGACCAGATTGGCTCGAGGATCATCTGAACTTTAAGTTACCCTACATTAAACTAAAATCCAGGACAGATTGTCTCATGTATCTCCACAAAAGTAAGAAATAGTGCATACCCGGAGGCACCCACACATTCTATTTTCTGTGACCAGATTGGCTCGAGGACATCCAAATTTTAATTTAATTAATTCAAACAGAGAGCACTACCTTGCTCCACTTCCCTACTAACTGTTACTAACTAACAATATATCGCTTTGTAATCGACACCAGCAGTTAGCAAGGTACCTTTACACTCGACGATACCCGCGCCGTTCTCAGTTGCGAACCGCCTGACGGCAGCGTCGGAAACCGTGATCAGTTAGTCAGCCTAATAAAAACAAGTAATACTGTGTATGCTGCGTGTGCAACACGTTTTCACAGTCGTTCTCAAAACAGTACACACGTATTGTCCGGCGTCACCGCACCGTTCTTTATCCTGAACGCTTTCATCAGACAGTTGTAACCACGTAGTGTAAATGGTATTTTATATGTGCAAGGCTGCAATCTTGCAACATGCAGTCTAAGCAGTTTTGAACTTCATTGCATCTTGAGTAGGTATGTGTGTGTGTTAAAAGAATTATAATGTTGAATGTAACATGATCGTCGTTCACGTTGTAGTATTTAATTAAATTTAGGTTTATACAGAATTGTCTAGGTACTTCACATACCTACTATGTCTTACCTAGATTTGTTGTAATCTAGTTTATATAAACTATAATAAAATAATACTTATACCTTCTTATTCTTAATAAATCTTCACTGAATTCGTCTTTTATAGAACTTCCTAAATATTGTTTTCGTATTTATATTTGAAGTTTGTAATCGCTTCTAATTTATTGTGTTTCATTCTTCTAGGTAATAAGATTATATAATCTTATTTATATGAATATTTATATGATATATTTTTTATCAAGTACAACATGTATTATTGGTTGAACCATTACCCACTTCGATCGAGCGCGATTTTAACTTAGATAAAAGAGAACCCTGTGCACAACAAGATTATTTGGGAGCATTATAATAGTACCTATGCTAAAGTTAAACTAAAGTTATTATCGATAAATTAGACAACTATAAAACCATAACTCAGACATGTGTGTTCGATTCCCACACGATACAGTTTCTTGGATTCTTTAATTGTGGGTTTAAGTGATTATTTAATAATACGAATTAAAATTTTATTTGTGAGTATTTTTAAATGAACTTATTCCACAGTAGTATTTTATGTGATTATAATATTAGTCCCGAGTTTAACTGCAACTTAACATTAACAACCACACGGATTGGTTTGTGCGTATTACAAAATGGTTTATTATCAAAATAGTTACGATTATTTTCAACTACCTACTTACTTCTTGAGTCAACTATGCTCACAAAATTTACTTTCAACGACGCGATCTACCTACGAGTTTCACCTCTCGCATAAACGTAATTGTGATGATAAAAATTCTCAACAAACATACAACAATTATTCAATTAATTATACATATTAATTCAGTATTGAGTCATAAAGAATAACAGGGATCGGGTTCACTTTGTCGGCTTTATTTTGCGGTTCTCATGAACAAATTGCAATTTAGCGAAATTGGTATGCGATCAATATGGTTCAATATGACATAAACGACATATTTTTTTATACAACTGTAAGACATGTACTTAGAGTTTAAAATTGAAACGATCTATTTTATGCTTAAATTGTATTTTTTGTGAATATAAACGAATTAATTTCAATCAATAAATTACATTCGCTCCAGAATCTTCAAAGTGACAAGTAGTACTAGCAGTACTTTAAAATCAACTTTAAAACATGTAAGTGAGTACTTCTTAATTTTAAATTTGTAGTCATAATGCACAGCTACGGACCTGGTTTTTGCCTGCCGGCTGTTGTAATTAACATGTTATATCTATCCATCGTGATTGCTACTCAGCTACGGACCTGGTTTTTGCCTGCCGGCTGTTGTAATTATCATGTTCTATCTATCCATAGTGACTGTTACTTAGCTACGGACCTGGTTTCTGCCTGCCGGCTGATGTAACTGTTCTCATCCTGTCATAAATTGATTATTGTATCTCAAAAAAGACCTTAAACGGTTATTTGTTTTGTTATATAAAATATTAAGTACTTTTTATCTTGTGTTTTAGGTCTGACTCCGACGTTTCCCGTGTGTCCGACTACATAAAGAGCCCGCCGACTGCTACAAAGGTCGTGCCGAGCAAGAGCCAGCCTACGAAAAAAACAACAAAGCGCAAAGCTTCCTCGGTCGTGGAATTAGGATCAAGGTAGTTTATGACTATTTTTATTTTCTAAGTTATTACTTTCACATATTCTAATATAAAGTAGATTTCAATAGAGAACTTTGATTTGCAAAAATAATTTTAAGTACATACTTATTTTTCTCTCATCATAAGTTTGTATCTAGAAAAGTGTTTCTTCTAGATTATTAAAATAAAATTTAATTTGTTTACAGTAACAAGAAACCAGGGAGCACCGATCTTTTCGGTTTGGAAGACTTAGATGGCCTTCCTCCGCAGTCGGAGTTAGGTTCATCCTTGCTGTCCCGCGTCGCCAACGGGAAGGTACGACGGACAGCGGATCTAAGGGGTGCCTTCTTTGTGGAACTGAAGGTGTACCATAAAGAAGACATCATCTCCACTGCTCCTGAGGAGCGTTGGAAGAAGTCCCAAGTTGCATTAAAACTGCAATTGGATAAAGGTAGCTCGCAGTGGAACTCACTACAAAAATTCATGCATAAGGCTCACGAGTTGTTCAATGACTCAGAGCCGGTATATTATAGCGATAAGATACATTTTAAATAAGTTACACTATTAATTTAAAATTTTAATTTGAGGCATCCAAAATAAAGATTAAAACTGCAACTGGATAAAGGTAACTCGCAGTGGAACTCACTACAAAAATTCATGCATAAGGCTCACGAGTTGTTCGATGACTCAGAGCCCGTATTTATAGTGATAAGATACATTTTAAATAAGTTACATTATTCATTTAAAATTTAAATTTGGGGCATCCAAAATAAATCTTTATTTTTAAATTTAGCAAGTAATTAATTACGATAGAATGCCTTTCTGCACTGTTTGTAACATATCTGTTGAGCGCAGTCATTGGACAGGTCATCTACGCAGTACCGATCATAAAAATAAAAATATTTCATACGTTTGCGAAGGTGTTGAATTAATTCATTCTGCATTTCTAAATCGTATAGCTTCTTATAGAATTATTGATACTAATGAAAATTATTCTTTAGATTCGTTTTTTAATAACAGTCAAGAAAAAATCAAGACATTAATAAACAAATCTCTTAAGGATCATATCTGTCTAAAAATTAATTTTGAATATTTTGCTTTGTTTTTGATGGTTAAAAATGATAGTCAGGAGATGAAATCATTTGCTACAAAGAATTATGTAGTACATCAGAATTATGATTATGATTCATTAGCATCTCAGGTTAGAAACACGTTGAAAAAAAAGATAGAAGAATTTCAAGATCGTGACAGTGGGTGGACATTTTTAAACAGTTCGTATTTGGAAGTTAATGTTAACAAATACCAACCTTTGCGCGGCTCAAGCTTTATCGAGTTGCCGACATCAATTAAATCAAAAAAAGCATGTATTAATATTCATAATAAAGATAATTATTGCTTTTTATGGTCAGTTGTTGCTGCTTTATATCCAGCTAAAACTCATCCTGAAAGAGTATCATCTTACCCCCATTTTCAAAGCGTGTTAAATATAAAATACATTCAATTTCCATTGAGTTTCTCAGATATTGCTCGATTCGAATTAAATAACCCTGAAATTTGTATATATATATATGGCTTTAAAAATAATTCCGTGATTGGACCGTTTTATAAACCAAAATCTTTGAAGAGAAAAGTGATTCATTTACTTTACTTAGAAAAAGATGATTTATCACATTACTGTCTCATTAAGGATTTACCTCGTCTTGTTAAAAATCAAATAACAAGACACCACAGTAAATTATACTTTTGTGATGTTTGTTTAATGTTCTTTGATTCATGTGATGATCTGAATTCACACAGTTGTGGAGGAGTTGCTACTGAACTACCTCCAAAGGGTTCTTTCATTCAGTTTGAAAATTATGGTAGAAAGCAATTTGTGCCATTCGTTATATATGCAGATTTTGAAACAATGCTAGAGCGGTACGACTCCTGCGAACCTGACCCAACTCAGGCGAGCACCGTTACGAGACAGCGACATGTGCCCATCGCTTTCGCTTATCATATTACATGCACTCTAGATGAAACCTATAATCGTTACGTTTCGTATCGTGGTTTGGATTGCGTTTCGAAATTTGTGAAGTCTATCTATAAAGACGCTAAAAAGCTTTATAGAATTTTAAATAATACCATTCCTATGATTTACACGAATGAGAATGCTCTCGACTTTGAAAACTCTGATACATGTCATATTTGCGAGAATTTCTTGTTTGGTGATAGGGTTCGCGATCATTGTCATTTGACTGGTAAATATCGTGGCGCAGCTCACAGTTACTGTAACCTACAATATAAAATGCCTAAGTTTCTGCCTGTATTTTTTCATAATTTATCGGGTTATGATTGCCACCTTTTCATAAAAGAATTAGGTAAAGCTCCAGGATCTATTAAAGTCATACCTAAAACAAAAGAAAATTATATTTCTTTCACGAAGTATATTCCGATTTCCGATAATGAAAGCATACAGGTACGATTTGTAGATTCTTTCAAGTTTTTAGGAACAAGCTTAGAAAAGTTGGTTAGTACAATGAAAAAACAAGAATTTAAACAATTAAAATTTTATTTTCCCGAAAAAACACAATTCGATCTACTTACCCGTAAAGGAGTTTATCCGTACGACTATATGTCTCAATGGAAACTTTACGAAGATACGTGTTTACCCTCCAAAAAAATTTTTTTTAACTCTTTAACTAATGAGTCAATTACTGATGAAGACTATGAACACGCTCAGTCCGTTTGGTCAGTATTTAATATTCGTAACATGGGTATGTATACAGATTTATACCTTAAAACCGACGTTCTTTTGCTTACAGACGTGTTTGAAAGTTTTAGAAAAACATGTAAACGACATTACAATCTGGATCCCGCGTTCTATCTTACAGCACCAAGTCTATCATTCGATGCAATGCTTTTGAAAACTAGAATTAAATTAGAATTGATAAGTGATGTTCAAATTTATAGGATGATACAAACAGGTATTAGAGGAGGTATTTGTATGTGTTCCAGAAGACATGCCCAAGCCAATCATAAATACTTGGATTCTTACGACCCATCCCTTCCGAATTCATTTATTATTTATTTAGATTGTAACAATTTATATGGCTATAGCATGTGTCAATATTTGCCTCATTCGGATTTTAGATTCATGAGTAGACAGGAAATAGATGATTTGCAGTTGAACTTAATAGACATAAGCGATACTGCGGAAAACGGTTATATTCTTGAAGTTGATTTATTATATCCTACAACATTGCACATTGAACATAATGACTTTCCATTTTGCTCAGAAAAATTCGTCCCACCCGGTGGTAAGAATAAAAAATTAATACCGAATTTGTATGACAAATACCACTATATTATTCATTACATACATTTAAAAAAATGCTTGCAACACGGATTGGTATTACGAAGGATTCATCGTGCAATTGTTTTCAAGCAAAGCTGTTTTTTAAAACAATATATTGATATTAACACCCAGTTACGTCAAAAAGCAGAGTCAACGTTTGAACAAGATTTTTTCAAATTATTGAACAATAGTATTTTTGGAAAGACTCTGGAAAATAATGAGCATCGAATAGATGTTAAGTTAGCAAACAAGTGGTGTGACTTGAACAATAAAACAAAAAAGACTACTTGTGCTGAGAAATTGATCGGCAGTCCATATTTTCATAGCGCCTCAGTATTTTCTGATGATCTAGTGGCAATCCAAATGAAGCCTTCTCGCGTTATTCTTAATAAACCAATATATATAGGATTTACTGTATTGGAATTATCTAAGAGTCACATGTATGACTTCCATTATTCAATCATAAAGCCTTTTTATGGTAACCGAATTGAATTGTGTTATACTGATACGGATAGTTTGGTTTATGATGTAAATACTGATGACATTTATCAAGATATCAATGAACATTTTCTAAAATATTTTGATACCAGCAACTACGACTTAAACAACGAATTTAACTTACCAATTATTAATAAGAAGGTTCCAGGGTTATTTAAAGATGAAATGGGTGGTAAAATTATCAAAGAATTCGTAGGACTGCGCTCAAAGCTTTATTGTATTAAAACTTTAGACAAAACAATAAAGAAAGCAAAAGGTATAAAAAAATGTGTTACGAAAGATTTAAATATGTTAGATTATAAAAACGTTTTGTACAATTGTAACGTCATTCGCAAAAAAAATGTTTTGTTTAAGTCGATAAAACATGAAATTTTCACTCAGGATGTAAATAAAGTAGCACTTTCAAGCAATGATGATAAGCGGTTGTTATCGATTGATAAGGTATCTACTTTAGCTTGGGGTAATGCAACTATATTTAAGTAATGAATTGCCATTATTTTTAATGTAAGTAATTACAGTAGATACATTTTTTACAATGTATTTAGATAACGTTCAAATGTAATGATAATTACCTAAAGTAAGGTCAAATAATGTGTAATGTAATTGTAAAAATTTAAATTTTCTTGGTGCCTCAAATAGATATTATTATTTTAACTGTTACTTATAACAAAATATGTATAAACTTTAGAACTTAGTAAGTACTTAATTAGTTTTAAGAGCATTTACGCGACACAGCATTTCGTAAAATTCCTAAAATATAATCTACTAACTTTTTGTGACGTATCCTGCTTAGACGTATCAAGTTTTATTAAATCATATTATTCATTTCCAAAACTTCGGCCTTAAGTTTGTATGAAATGCCATGTCGCTATGTGATAAGTTTTCTTATATTGGTAGTAAATAAATAAATAGTATTTAATGGTTATAATTATATCTGTTTTATTTCCATTCCTGATTGATTACAAAGCACACAGGTTCCAACTTGATAAACATATAATGTTCATTTTTGATGACAAAGGACTCGTGCCTCGAAGTTCGCACGCGCATTGTAGAATTTGACACCGAACAGGTGCTCGGACATGTTGAAACATGAAATTGATTCACAGCGTATGGTTTTATGGAGTCTAATTACATATTTGTCACGTTCCACAGTAATATTATTGTGTAGAACGTCATTCTATCATTACACAGTCGGCCGGAGCGGTCATATCACGTTGAATAAAAACAAAACAAATTGTAAGTATTGCACAAGCTTATACGTATTTATAAAATTATTTCATAAGCTGTTAAACATAATTGTTATCAATAATTATAACTTTGTTTGTTTCAGATCATCAATAATGTGCGATTCTCCTGATTTTATCTTCTCACAATATGGTCAAGGTTGGCCAACTCCAAGTTTAAGCTGGCATGTTCCAGAGCAACAAAGACCTGAACCAACCAACAAAAAGCCTAGACCAAGACGGGAGGGTTTAAAACGGAAGGCACCTGAACATTCTATAAGTCAATCGTTCGTTATAAACAACGAAAAGAAAAAAGGTTTACGACTGATCCAGATACAAGTATTAGACATCAGTGAGCGACAAGAAGCAAGTGTTGCAAGTTCAAGTGATAATGAGAACGTGGTATTGTTAAGTGCACAATATGTAGTTAGTGAACCGGTGGACAATGTTATGGAAGAGACACAATCATTGATAAATAAAATTTCAAAGAAACTTTGTGGTGATGATTATTATTAGTAAGTAAGTAATGTATCTACCTAGTTTGTATATTCAGTAGAAATAAATAATTAGTTTAATATTGATATTATAAATTCATTTGTTAATCTGTTAGTGTAATAAAATGATTCCACATAGATCATCACAATTTGTAAATAAAAAATAAAATATTAAGAAAACTTTAAGCCCTTAGTTAGGTTCTTAGTTAAGGTTTTTAGTTAATATGTAAGTTTAATGTATAAATAAATGAAATATCTAAGGTGTAAGTTTTATTGTAATTAGAGAGAATAAGTTAGAAGAAATAAAATAATTTATTTGTTAATGTAGTAGTGTATTAAAATTCTCAAAATACATCATAGTTCATAGTAGATAAGTTTCATGTACATACATAAAATATTAAATAACAAGGACAAGTGTATTTAGTTTGTAATTGTAAATAATGTGAAAACTAAATAAATAATATATTTATAATTTAAATTATCTTTTATTGACGTTATAAACATACTCCCACTTTAAATTAGCTCTAAAGAAATGTTCTCATTATAGGTTTTAATTATGTTTTCAATATTTTAAAATTAATAGAATACTTACTCAATTAAATTCATTTTATTAGAGCTAATTTTAAGTTTGTTATGTAGGTTACCCAGATTATATTATTAAATAAAACAACCTTATGTACATAATCATTTTTATTAACTGAACATTACAAAATAATTTAAAATAGATTAAATATAGACATATTATTATCAAGATACCATTTTCTAATACACACCGCATTATTTAATGCACAATTCACTTTATGGTTCACACAATTAAAATCAGTTTTATTTTTACAGAACTTTTTTTTTAATGTCGCAAAATTAGGACACCCTTTCTCACCTATATTACTCCCTACCTATAGTACCTCACTTCACAGTTTGCACATAACTCTTTAATCCACTTAATCTTTTCCAAACCCTTTGTAATAATTTTTTTATTTTCTAAATACGGTACGATGACATGTTGAAACTCTCTGTAGTCTATAAAGCCCTCACTCCAGAAAATTCCACGATTTCTTTCCAACCACCGCACCTGCTTCTTTTCTTCTTGAGTTAAGTAATAAAACGTATGCGGTGGTTTAACCAAGAACGTCTGTGTGTGCTCATTACTTACGATAGCCACTTCTTTGACAATAAAATTATTGTCTAAATATTTAAATCCTTGGAGTTCGACAATGATAATATCCGCGTTCATGATAACTTCTTCACTGTGTTGCTTAATGGCTTGTATTCAACAATGCAATCGTTAAGAATGAGACAGTATGCTGAAGTTTGATCTGGTATTTCTGAATCACTCTCAATTTCTACCCTTACATCCACAACTGGTCCAGTCTTCAGATTATCGATCTGTCTAGAGCAATCGATAACAAACAACGGTGCTAATTCTTTAAATTGTTTCTCGCTTAATAAAGACTCCGAACAACGGTCGTAATACGACTGCTGAAATCTGATGTATTGCTCGTATAATAAAGCAATTCTGTTATTAGCGAAGTTCACATTGAGGCTTTCATACGGGAAATATGTTGAATTAAGGTACACTCGAACATCACGAACATAGCAGTGATCAAACTGCGACATGTCAGAACTTGCATTATTTTTTCTACTTGTTTGTAGTCCGATTATTACATATCGCGGTTTTTCTATTTGAGATGATGTTTTGATAGACCAGGTGTGCTTTGTAGTTCTAGGTAAAGTGGGATATTCGTATAGATCCCAGTTTCTAAATATCATCTGGAGCGGTCGATCTTTTTCCAACAGTTTTAATAAACTTATTTTTTCTTTGTCCGATACTTTCACATGGGGTACGCGCCATATGATTTTATTGATTTGAATGTCTTCCACTATTTCTCCGGTATTCAATTTTACAGCGTTCAAATTAGTGTTGCTTCGTAACAATATTAGTTCATGTCTACTATTTATTACAACTTTTTTAAAATCTTCTGCGAAACCGATGATATTCCGAAGTGGTATAGACGCAGAAAAACTTCCCCCATTAATATTTTTTATACCATCGATACTCCAACCCCAAGCTCTAGCTACTTTTGATTCATTCTCATTCATTGATATTAACGATTTCATGGTTGTAGTTATACCAGCATTTTTTATTTTATCAATCTCCACTCCGTTTAGTTCGTACCTAATATCTTGGAACAAGAAGAGTAGTCCATTGTTCGTAAAATTAACACTAGTAGCTTGCTCTTTTGAATCTTTTTTGCTAACGATAACGGTTCCTTCCAAATACAGAGTGCTGGCTGATGGTAATATGTAAAGATCCTGTTGGTTGATAGGTATGCGTATTTCATCGTTCCTGTTGAAACTTGTTACATAAGGTTTGTACGAATGAAATTCGATTCCTTCTATACTGTTGTCGTAAGTCGGAGTGGATAAAACGTCTAAGATATTCATTTTAACAATCCGATCGCTTTGAGAAATATCTTATTGTCTTTAGTTAATTTTATTTTGCTCTTAGAACGACGTCTTATTTGGTAGGTAGCTTGAGTAGAACTGGTATTTTTAATTTGTTGAGACATATATTTATTGTAGTCAATCATTTTTTCTTCTAAGATGTAAATACAGCTGTACTTCTTCACCACGCAAGTTAATTAAGCGATTGTTTATATCTAGTAGTCGGATATGTATGCAGCTTATGTTGTTTTGATTGATTGGAAAATATATTGCGTTCTTCGGGATTTCTATGATTCTGTAACCAGGTGGTACGTTGAGTGCGAATTCATGAATTATGTGACTTGGTTCACCGTTTATGTAAGAGCCGTTCACAATGTCACATTCGATCCTTACCACAGTCGTCGGTAAAATGTTGACTGGATGCTGTGACACATGCCATTTATTTGCTTTTAAGACCTGCTTATCAAACCCTAACAGTCTACTGAAAGAGTATTCTTTCTTTAAATTAACGTCTTTTGAACAATATATGGCAGTTTTTAAAGTATTGTTATTGCATTGTAATTTAATTGAGGCATCTTTTATTTCGGATTTTAAATAATCATAAATATCTTGCAATTCATAGGTGCCTTCCGGTATTTCAATAACTTCGTTTAAACCATAATAGAACTTGTTATTACTTTTATCAATATTTGGTATAGAATTAAATGTTGAAAAATGCAATAAAGCACACTCATATTCTCCATTTAGTTGCAACGTATTAGGATAGTACGTATATAAAATTGATGAGTTTCCAGTTATCGACAAAGTGAGTGACATCTTGCAAATGATTGAAATAAAATAAAATCATTTATTTTATACATTTTTATTCCAAAAAGTCCTCAAATATTTTAAACATAAATGACCACAGTTCACAGTGTTAAATTTTTGATATCTTGTGTAGTTATATGAAACTTTACAATTCTTAAAATATCGTAACAGTTCTAATGGAGGTTTTAAATTTCCATAGCTATCAAAATAATCACAATAGTCATATACTTTTACATAAGCTACCCAATGCGTTCCTTCGTTTTTAGAATCGTCTAAGTTAACAATACCACATTCCATACGTTTCGGCTTCCTTGGCAATTGATCTTTCATATATACTCCTCGGAAATATGGGATGTCTCTTGCGTAGTATTGGATGTCTACATTAGTTAGTGCGCGATTTGGTAGCTTCTTGTTCAGTTTTTTGTTGATTTTATAAACAATCCTTTACCGTTTTTATAAGGTTTTATGTATAAACCCTTACCCACTGCTAAACCCTCCATAGTTCTATTATGTCGTTCCGTCTCTCGCAAGTTTTGTTGAGCAGATTTATAATCATTCACCGTTTTTGCAATTCCAGCTGCACCACCAGCTAAAGCTCCTAAAGCTGATAAGCCAGCAAAAATTGGAATTAAAGGTAGAACTCCACCAGTCTTCGGTATGGGGATCACTCTCGGTACTCTGATTTGGTGTAATTTGGGGCATAACTTTTTTGCAGCTAAGTAAGCCAAGTTTATTAAAGACTTACTATCCTTGGGTTTTAGCTTTTTTATTTTAGATTTTATTTTTGATACTAAACTTTTAAATGTTTTGGCACCAGAACCAGATTTCAATTTGGCTTTCATGACTTTGCTTACTAACCATGAGCTTAATTTTTCACCTTTTCCTGCATCTTTTGATTTTAGTCTCTGTTTAGCCATGTTCAAAAGCTGTAAGTCGGCTTTGTGACGATTAGGTAAATCTGTATGATTTTCATATGCTATATCGTGGTGCATACAAGCTTCGTCTAGTTTATTCACACCTCGATCGCCTCGCAACAAACGTTTATGAAGTTTAGTTCCTGGTCCGCAATAATTGTATCCAGGCAAATGAGCTTCGAACGGTAGATTATTAATTATACTGTTAACTAGTCCACCACCTTGCATTACTTAAATAATAATGATACAAATTTCACAAAGTATTTCTTTTATATCTTAATTTATTAATGAGGATTTATCAATCCAACTGTTTTCATCATTATTGAGACCTAACCATTTAACGAATAGTTTCTTTCCTTTCTTTTTAAGTATTTTTTCTACTAAATAAACACCAGGATAGTTAGATTTTTGAAGTTCTTGCTCGTAAAAAGTTCCTAATATATCTTGCTTTCGTTGATCTTCTATGTGGTATGTTACTGGTATAGTTTTATTAATCTTTTTTATCGTAAAGAGTTCAGTTGACCAATTAGGAGTATAACCTTTCTCGAAATTGTGTTTGTATTTACTGATACGAACACAGTCACCTTTTTTGAACTTAGGCTTCCGCTGGATGGATACATGATTACATATGTTTTTAATATTCTCTTTTACGATGGGTTCATTCGATTTATTAACATCATTCGGTTTAATTTTAATAGTACGATGTTTTGTGTTATTATATGTATTAAATAAATCTTCTAAAGGTGTTCCTAACCACTTATAATTTCCAACGAGATTAAAATATTTGTACAAATTATTTTTAACAGTTTTAATTAGTCGCTCTACAATTGAAGCTTTTTTAGTAGAGAAAGATGAGTAATGGTTTATGCGGTACTTCTTCATTAGCGTTTGGAATGTGTTGTTATAAAACTCTGTGCCCATATCAGTTTGTAAATTAACAGGATTTTTATTGCTGCTTAGTAGTATTCGTTCAAAAGCTCGAGTTACTTCAGATTTATTTTTAGATTTTAACGGTTCTGCCCAGGCATACTTTGAGAAGCAGTCAATCACCACTAAAATGAAATTGTAACCTTTGTTATACTTTCTTAGGTTTTGCATGTCCATTAGATCTGCTTGCCACAAATCATCGATCCCTTTGAGAATAACAGAACGTCGAAGGAAGTTTCTTCGTGCCGCTTTGTGTATTTCATTTACTATTTGTTGTTTTGCCATTACTGAGATTTTCAAGTAATTTGTCTATATCTGCTTTGGAGTAAAACTTCTCTTCCAAATGATTCAAAACCTCAGGTTCCTTTACTTTTAAAGTAGTCTGAATAGACTTTTGTGCATCTAATATGATTTGAGCACGCAATGATGCAATCAGCTTATTAAATTGTTTTATCGTATCAGCACACATTCGATCTACATAATCCTTGTTCACAGCATCGTCTGATTCTAATGGATGTCTAATTCCTCTCAATCTAGAAGACTTTAAATCAAAATCTCCACTTTCTGATTTTAACAACGCGTTATCATTGAAATTAATCAGTTCTGACAAACGCATTCTTTTATGAATAAAATGTCCAAATTTATCTATATTCATGTTTAAGGTGTACTTTATGTAAAGGCTGATGATGAACTAAACAATAGTTAATTTTACACCTATTTATTTATAAGTTTACTTTCACGTAATTCTTCAATAATGGATATTATTTCATTATCTAATCCTGTGTTGCCGGCATCTCGAGATGCTATTAATAACTTTAACCTTTCCACCAATTCATTAGGATCATCCCAATACACAAAATCTACGTTATTTTTCCAGATTTTTGTTAATGGTAGTCCTTTACCTTTCGAATGATGACCCTGAAGCGTACTTTGCAGATTAAAAAGAGGTTTAATAACTTGTAAATATTTTTGTCCCTTATTACTTTTTATTGGTTTACTTGGGTCATTATCACGACGATGTGCATTTGTATCAAGTAACATTTTCTTATAATATTGCAAGTCATTTTCAGTAACCAAACTTAAATCAATATCTTTCTTAAGCAGTAGTTGTTTTAAACCAGGCGTATGTTTGTATTTATGACCAGCCACAATGATATAACTATCGTCGATTGTTATATGAGCAGAACCTAACATCAATTTTCCGCGTTCTACTCTGACACCAAATGGAATGTCTGTTAACGCTTCTGAAGACACTGACCAGGATGATGTATCACGACCTTCACTTTTTTCAACTGATTTATACGAAGATTCACTGTTGGTGTCAGACTCCTCTACATCACTACCAATTGCGACTTTTTGCAACGTTTCGTCTCTTATCAGATCTTTAGATTCTTCATCTTCATTACTATACAGCAAAGGAGTTTGCATACTGGCTGTAGCAATTTGCTTGAGAGGCTCTGTTACAGGTTTAAAAACTGTTTCCAAGGCTTGCTTACTCTCATTCTCAACATCTCGCATTTTTCGCACCTTCTTCTTTACAGCTGCTGCAGCATCAACAATTTGTCTCTTTAAAGATTTTTCCATAATTGTTAAATGTATTGTAACCGGTTAAGCTCTGTTTGTAGAGTAATGTAAATTCAACGGTGACGTCTTAATATATACTCGTGCTCTTAATCAAAAATTACAAACGTGTCAAATTTATTTCTATAACATCCTTTATTTTTTGCACAATCTTTATTAATTACAACATAACTGAAGGGCTCACTCCATATTTT
Source organism: Dicycla oo (assembly GCA_948252095.1). Taxonomy (NCBI): domain Eukaryota; kingdom Metazoa; phylum Arthropoda; class Insecta; order Lepidoptera; family Noctuidae; genus Dicycla; species Dicycla oo. The sequence continues at coordinate 10,638,857 of OX411733.1, read as the reverse complement.
TGAACACATTTCACGAAATTCAAGCCATGTCATGTCAGTGTTGACGTGTTCTTCATAAACATGTCTCATATTTCTTTCATCTTGTTTAAAAAGTATGATTAGGTTTGCGTTGTCTCTTACTAACTGCTTAGGGATTTTACTATACGTCTGATTTAGATAAAAACAATCGATGAACTTGTGTCTCCCCATAGCAAAATAATCACGCATACCACTTTGATTTTCACAAGCAACATCGTCAAATATAATTACAGAATTCGGTTTTGCGGTCTGAACACTCAGTACTTGCTCATTTTCATGATATTTCTGAAATGAAATGCCTGGTACCCGTTGCAAGACTTTTTCTAAAAAAACGTACTTGGGCTGTTGCAAGGTTTTCGAATAAACATAAACATTTTGAAATCTTAAACCATTCTCGTGTATAAGAAGACCGATTAATAAATTAGTTTTTCCACAATTTGACGGTCCGCAAATGATGCATCGTACCGATTTAGGTAATAATTCTCCATGGCGAAAACCAGTCTCCTGAGACTGAATACAAAGTTTGTTTACATGTAACGATTGCGGTTGTTTTACAAATTTCATGACGACTCCTTGAAACGGTTATATTAATAATGAGTCAATTAATGTATTACATCGACATTTATAACTCATTGTCGCTAACTCAATCAAATGTTTCAACCTAGTGGAATAGGCGCCGAACCAGTACTTTACTGCACTATGTAGGAATTCATACTCCACCTTCCGTTTCATCGGGTGGAATAGGCGCCGAACCAGTATTAGACATTTTACTGCACCGAGAGTGACGGAGATGATCATTCCATCGGGTGGAATAGGCGCCGAACCAGTGGATTTCATTTATATTATTGGGCATTCTACTCCACCGAGAGTGACGAGGCGAACGGAGTGAGCCGATGGAACGGAAGGTGGGGTAGAATGCCCAATAATATCCTACTACCGTGAAAAGCACATTATACTGTCCAGTACAGTCAGAATATTTCCAGATGTTTCCAGCAGTCTTTTTTAGCTAGGTGCCTAAATATTGCCTAAGTTATTTGATAAGCAACCACAAGTGCCAATATTTTATTTCACGAACAAGCTGCCTTATACAATTCCTGCATCTTGTTTTAACGAATCCGTCTGAAATCTATTCACCATTGTTCTTTAGTCTGACGAGTAACATCGAAGTCACTTATTTAATTTAGAGTCATCCAGACATTTTGAAAATAGAAAGAAAACAAAGACATCATACGAAATATTTTTGGAACCCATCCTTTTAACCACAACAAACATGAATAAAGATTGAGCACAGATTATTTGAGCAATCAAATTACATATTGAACTGGTTACTTAAAGGAACACGCAGGTACTCGGCACTTACATAATCAAAATGACTACTGTCTTCAACGATTCACCAAAACAAAGAGCGATAAAAGTCATAAAAATTTGCCAAATATTTTTATGATGTTCTAGTTCATAGAATGTTGTTAGTATTTGTGTGTGTTTGAGAGGAACTAAAGGAAAGGGAGCTTGTGGCTAAGTAGTAACAGCCGCATGGGTCAATCGATCAGGTTAAGCTACGCTAGTCACGGTTGGTCCGTGGATGGCTGACCATTTTTACATACCAAGACCCCTTTGTACCTCGGAGAGCACGTTGTGTCCGTTGATCCCGGTTATCATTCGTGGATCTTTGACAGTCGTTACGGGTCGTCAGAAGCCCGAAAGTTTGACCACCAGTCTTACCAAGGGCTATCGTATTGCCCAGGTACTGGGTTGTGGATTCAGATAGGCAGTCGCTCCATGTAAAATTGTGGTATTCAGCTGCATCCTGTTAGATCGGAAACCGAACCCAACTTAGTTGGGAAAAGGCTAGGCAGATGTAGATGAGAGGAACTATGAGCTTATAATCTGACTATTTTCTCAGCTATAATTCTCGGCAATCAAATGAACCTTTTCAGCCAATCAGTCGACTAGCTATAGTGACTAATAAGATATTATGTATTTCATTGAATTTTTGTTTGTAGACTGGGAACGTCATCATCTAGATACAATACCATAATTCACCTGCCCTTATCTCAATTTATTTTGGGTCGGCTTAACTAGTTTTTTTCTTCCATTTTCTCTATTAGTCGTCAACGCGGTAGTGCTGCCGTAACAAGTATCTATTTACATAATTAGAATCATTAAAGTGATCAATACAACTCTTTAAGACCAGGTAATCCTAATGAATGACTATTTCATTAAATCTTGACATTTGAGGATTATACTAACTTAAGAAGTTGTGTTACTGATTCTAATGATTATAATTCTGTAAATTCATATTTGCTTTCATACTTTATTTAACATACAACTTAATACTGACTTGCAAATTGCAAAAAAAGTAAGAAAATTTGAATTTCCCGAGCTACCCTGACGCTTCCTCCTTAAGGAACAATCGATGAAAACATGTTTTTTATATTTTTCCTGAAAAGTTGCATTTTTGTATTTATCATTTTATTCTCCGGGGACAGCGATTTGTTTATTAAATGCAACAATCATGATTTCAAATTCCTAACTTGTTCAGTTGTTGCATTAGAGCTCGTACAAAAATGGTCTAAAACTGACAACTTTTGTGGCCCCCTATTTCTTATTTTTTTAAGATTTGAAAAAAATACTATTTTTGTACACTACTCGATGAGTTGTAGACAATGACACCATACATGCCAGGGTAAGAAAAAAAAACTAAATCAAAAGTTTATTGCCCCATGCAATTGCACTCCCTTTCTAGATCTTCCATCACACAATCCATCATTTATTTGTTAGTTTTCTTTACTAAAATTTACGAACTTTAATTTATTGGTCGTCCCCCACCGCATATGAAGCTGATAGAAACACGCCAGGCTTCTAAAACACAGTTCTTCTTCTTATACATATAACTCAGTAATAAAGTTAACGTCAAAGCGATTCCGTATCTGTTCGAGTTATTATCTTTCAAAATATGGATTCGATGTACTGTCGTAAAATTGACGGGATTTTAACGACCTCCAAACGCTTTGAAGGCTGTCAGATAGATTTAATATTGCAGCTTCCTGTCGAGGTTTATCGTATGATTTGGAGAAGATAAAATATTTTTAGGTCATATTTTGAGGGGCTCGTAGCTAAATGATAACAGCCGCACGGATGGATCGAAGGTTTAAGCTACGCTTACCACGGTCGGTTCGTGGATGGGTTACCCCTGAAAGCACGTTAAGCCGTGGGGTAGTCAGAAGTTCTAAAGTCTACCAATCTTCAAGGGGTCTCGTGTTACCCTGTAACTGGGTTGTGGAGGTCAGAAACGCAGTCGCTCCATGTAAAAAAACTTGCCAAGTGCAGGTCTGACTACGCTAAATGAAGGGTTCCGGGCTGAATTTATCCCAAGAACAAACTTAACATTGTAGTTGAAAAACATGTTCTCCTATGCATTCCAACTACAAATGTAATTTTGTACGCACTATATTGAGAGATTTACCATGTTATTTTAAGACCATAGACTTCATGTAGGTTTTCCTGTAATCTATAGGTAATATAGGTATAGAACTATTTTCTGTATTTTTTCAAAATTATAGGCTCAGTAGTTTCCAGTAAGCCCTTTCATTTGATATGTCACACGGTACAGTTTGCAAAAATTTTTTTTAATTTTCTTATTTGCCCCCCAATATTCAAAATCCATTTATTTACTTTACACATTCATATTTGGGTCACAGAAATTCATACGTGTACCAAATTTTATCTTAACTGGTCCATTAGATGCAGAGCAAAAGGGCTGTGACAGACGGACAGACAGACAGACAGACACACGAGTGATCCTATAAGGGATTCGTTTTTTTTCCTTTTGAGGTACGGAATCCTAAAAATTCTGGTATTTAGCTGCATACGGTTAGACTGGAAGCCGACTCCAACATAGTCTTGGAAAAGGCTAGGCAGATTAATTAATTTAATTGGAATAAAGAAGATACTGGTGAAATGATGAGGGTCCAGTTTTGAAGGCGGTTCATTGCATGTGTTTACCTTTTTAGTAAACACGTGCTGTTTTGTCTTTTATTGTAGAAGTATAATATGTGGTATTCTTTCTAGGTATCTTTATTCCAGTCCACAATAAATCGCGTGATCCCTCCGTTTAATTGCCCCCACACAGATTTGTTAATTGTCAATCCACATACGCAAACCCTGTCAACTACTCTCGAGACGTTTGTAAACGCAGATTATTCCGTTACGATGAGTAAAAGTCAACAGTTTCAGCTCGTAGTTTTAACTTTTCTTTGTTTTGTTTTTAGAATTAATATTCTATCGTATGCACTAAAGCACGTATTAAAACTACCATAAAGGCGTCAAATAGCATTTGACTATAAAAGCAAAATAAATGTATTTGTATAATATATACGTATATGTTACGTAAGAAAAATATCAGCGAATTGAAATAGATTTAAATTTTGAATTAGTAACGTAATTACTGTAGTAATTGGCCACGCTTTAGTAACTGGCCACTCATAAAAAAAGAGGTAATGCAAGCAAGCTCTATGAAAAGGACGAAAAATATTTTTTTGTCCTTTTCATTCATGAGCTTGCTTATGAGTGGCCAGTTACTAAAGCGTGGCCAATTACTACAGCAATTACCCTATAATAATAAAGAATCACTTTTTTATATTTACGAATCCGGCACGTATGTTGATTCTCAATTTGAAAAGCCTGTAATAAAGACATTAATAATAATTTAAAAAAAATGAAAGGTGTCGTGGGACATCCGATTGAAATGAAGTTCCTATCGCTGTATATTATGTAAAAAAAAAAAAACAAAAAAAGAGTGTGTCAGCTCCGACGCACGACTGGATTTTACGCCTTATGTACGATTATCTTTGAATATAATGGATAGATTGACCGCTACAATGAAGACTGGCCGAAAATAAACAAAACACATAATCGTGATACAAAGACGTGACAACGCTTCACTTGTATTTAACTCCTCATATTTTTTCCATACCGGGGGCCTTATATGAAAATCGTTTCTTAAGGAGTAAACTCCAAAAAGAAAACACATAGGGCAGACCACCACGGCGCAGCGCGGCGCCGCCGCCGTGAAATAGCACGATGTCATACGATGACACAGTGCAGTGTACGGTCCACCACGCCGGCCCTTGGCGCATCCGCTCGGCAGTTGATGTTTCGCTGGTGCAAAGTTCTGATGTGATGATGATGTATGTGTTTTTAAAAATAAATAAATGTTGACTTGTTAATTTCTTTAGTCACGTCCCATTCTCTGGGACAAGACAATTCAGGATTATAAGGACAAAAATGATAAAACTGAAGAGTGGAAAGGTATCTGCCGATATGTTTTAAGATCACGTGTTTCATCCATATCTAGACAAAAACTGTAAACTTGAGTAAACGTTTGAAGCGATGGTTGCTGTCGTGAGCCGGTGACGACACGACGTCGACGCGTTGTGCCATTTCACGGTGGCGCGGCGCCGCGCCGTGGTGATGTGTCCAGACCCAAAATATAGCAAAAGTGTCGTGATTTTATCGGTCTACCTCTCTAGCTATGCGGAGTACGAGTATAACATGTGATAAGGAACTTTTTTCCAACAATTACACCATTTTATTTCCCATAATTTTATGATTTCTCTTGTATTTCAATACAAATGCTTAATGCTTTAACCCAAACCCAAAGCAAACATCTGTAGATCATACAAATATTTGTTCCGCGCTTGCGAGCGGAACACACATTGTGAACGGCATGTCGAACCTCCTGTTAGCTACTCGTACTGTGCCAAACGAGTATGTTGTCAAAAACTGTTGACTATTGTTACATACAACAGTCAACAGTTTTTGACAACAGACTACAGAGTGAATACGAAAGGTGTGGTCAAACCCTTAAATTTGACCACACCGTTCTGGTACAATCTGTGTATAGGGTGACTGGTCATTAGTGACAGATACTTAAACACATGATTGTACTCATGTTAATTAACAAACAACTTTTACTATGGGACAAAACCCAAAATCGCGAAAAAAATTCAGCTCTTCCGTACATTTTGACGAGTTATGCGAACATAAACGTAGAGAACAGCTTATTTTTTTTTGCGATTTTAGGGTTGGCCCCTTATTAAAAGTTGTTTGTTAGTAAATAACGGTCACTAATTACCAGTCACACTTCAGGGATGCGTGTATTCCATGTGCGTGTTTGATTTTGAAACGGAGCATCACCCCGGTCTTTTGTTTTCTATAGCTTTTATTTAGACTATAAAATAAAATAATGTTTTTTTGCGTTGAAATGGCGGGATGTACTGGACTCCTTCGATAAAGAGTGGTCCCAAAAAGCCTTAGATTAAGAGAAGTGAAAAAGATAAATAAGGCCTTTGTCCTGCAGTCCTCTCGGAAGATCCAGGATAATAATTATTATTGTTACCTGCATGGGAGCAGACAGGTTTGCTACTTTGTAAAGGTCACTTCTCTCCTTACTTCACAAATTGGAAGCAAACTAACCTGTTTTTAGAATTGAAGTGATTGATGGTTTACACCAAAACATCGACGAATTATTCGGACTGCCAAATTAAAGTTTATTAAGATTTAGAGTGAGCAATTTATGCCCTTGGTCTTTTTCAAAATTGAATTGATAATAGGTTATATATAAGTTTCTAAAGTCCCATTCAATGTGATTGAATACCATCATCATAAAATTAATATTGTTTTAATAAACCATATCTTATTCGTGGGCCACTTACAGACGCTAGCACATCAAGCTACTACAATCTGTCAAATATCTTTAATAGATTTTCAACTTTATTGCTAAAGCATTAGGTTCAAGGTTGATTGGGAAAGTTTGACAGTTTCGGGTAGCTTGACATGCTGGCGTCTGTACCTATAATATCATATATGAAGCCAAGTATAGAGAATAAAAACCCAATCAAAATCCCAACGACGTCTCAATCTCGAACAAAAACAAGCTCCCAGAAAACCTATTGTGGCTAACGTTTAAAAGTAAACACATAATTTGGAGATCCACTCCCCCCTCTACCCCTCCGTTTTATAACTTCATTTTACGGTTGGAGTATTTCGGTAATGATCTGGCCTCCAAAAACTTGAGACGGATTCTTTTCTCGTTCAGTGTTTTGATATTCTTTCCAAGGTCTTGCAGTTTTATTAAGCATGTTTGTATAATGTAAATACGATTGGATTTGATGGAGTTTGTTTTTTTTTTTTTAATGCGGGATGCTTCTGGGGAAAGGTAATTCAAATTTGGCTTGGTTGTTGAATTTTCCATGTTTACTTAGAGGTAACCAGGCAGATGTAATAAACTCATATACGAGTAACAATCAGTTTGGACTACCAATAAGCATAGTAATTATGGCAATCGTCATTTCGTATGATAGTAGGTAGGTACGTTTGTGAGTTGATAGTTATATACAGGCTGTAGCGTAATTAATGGATAACCCTGTATATGCGGGTATGGGACTCCAAGTCCTATAATATAAAAAACATGTCATAACCCCGAAGTCGATGTGTATACGCATTTTATTTTTTAATTATATTTTGAAAAATTGCCACCCTTGCTCACTTCCCCAGCCACCGTGTTCACAATTGAAGGAATTTTCACTATCTGATTTCTGCATAATATTTTTAAATAAACGCGCTATAAGATGCAGGCTTTTGCCGGTAAGTTGACGACGCGACGTAGTGGCCAACAAGTAGGTTGCGGTGCTGCTTGGGCGACATCGCAACTGAGGCGGGCTGCGATGTCGTAAGGGAGTTATCGAGGAGCTGTAGGAGAGGAGTACCGGTATTGCGGTGCTCCGCTCTCCCTACCTGATGGCGGACGTCGTGGGGCCGCAGGGGAGGAGGAGTGTTGGTATGGCATTGGCCGCTCTCCCTATCCTCTGCGGCCGAAAAGTGGTAAGCAGACGGGCCACTGATCTAACCGATCGCAGGGGGACCAAGGGTGCCTAGGCATGGAGCCGTCTAGCGCCCATGTGCTGGTTTGGTCCCTGGGTTGGTCATGACGTGGTACGCCGGTGATGGGGGGTGGTGGGTTCACGGATGATTGCTAACGCGTGCCCCTGTTCCCGCTACAAGCGGCAGAGGCGGACACCGTGGAGTTTTAGTGGGTTGGAGTCCCACATAACTGCACTCCCCGTGGTAGTGCAGTACGGATGTGCATTACTCCACGCGAAGAAAAAAACCAAAAAGGCTGGTATTCTCAAAATTGAGGTTCCTTTATGAATCGGCCCTACTAATTGAGATAAATAAACCCATGTCCCGGTTTGAGTAAAAAAAAAAGGTCACGTTATTAATCACCCAAAATCTCCAACACGCAATGCAAGCGTGTCCAACAATGGTTCATTCGTTCTTCATAAATATGAGAAGAAACCTTTTACCGACATTGGAAAGTTTTACAGGATGATATTAACACAATTTAAAGTCTAAATCCTAACAAAATGATATTAAGGGCCTCATAAAATCAGACTGTTAGTACATAAATTCTCATAAACAACTTAGAGCCGGCTCTACAAATGTTTATGGCACACACATGTAATAAAATTTGTATGAGCTATATAAAGTGCGTTCACAACGGGATGAAATCGCTCACGGGAATGGCGGAAAATTTATTTTTGAATTGCTTCGGTTTTTCGGGAATTTTCATGTTTCTTGAGTGAGTTTTTAAATAAAACCGTCCACAACAATAAGGACAAGTTGGTGACGACAATCCTACTATCATATATTATTATAAACGCGAAAGTTTGTGAGGATGGATGGATGTTTGTTACTCTTTCACGCAAAAACTACTGAACGGATTTTGATGAAATTTGGCACACAGATAGTTAATAACCTGAATTAACACATAGAATACTTTATATCCCGATATTTTTACGAGTTCGAGACTTACGCGGGTAAAACCGCGGGGCGCCTGCTAGTATGACAATAAACTAAACTTCGTACATAATTATAATGACTTTCCCAGTCTACATACAAAAATTAAATCAAATACAGTGTAAACTATAACATATTTCAATATAACGTAAAACTTTCTGTATCGTAGAAATTAGTACAATTTGGTTGGTTTACATTAAAGCTCATACATTGATAAACTCTTACACTAATACCGCAACAGCCATTCTCTATTACGAAGAAATACGTTCATATTTTGATGTCAGTAAATATATCTTATCAGCATTACTGTTTATCTTACCAGTTTACAAAAGGCTTCGACTAATTCTTTGAGGTGCCGAAATTTCTGAGAAAGACACGAGGGGGCCAACCACCACCTCTTAAAGCAGTATCATTTTAGTGTTCTTTAGTGAGAGAAAGAGATGGAGCTATACAGGACGTCTAGCTCCATCCCTTTCCCACTGAGTGTGGGAAAGGGATGGAGCTAGACGTCCTTATAAGATTAAAATAATACGGCTTTAAGAGGTGGTGGTCTAGCTCTTGAGAACGTAATCAGCCGCCTTGCTTTTGTTATTGTTCATTGACCAGAACACGTGTGACATTATTATTGGAATGCATTGTCTTTAGGAATGTTGGCCCCAGTTACTAAACTCAATAGGAGCCTACCTCTCATATTATCAAAACCAATAAAAAAAATAATGAAAATATTAAAAATTATTGTGAATAGTATTTGGTTGTTTCTTTTTCTTCACTTCACATGAAAACTCTCTATAACGGAAACAAATGCTCGGTCCCTTGAGTTTCATTACAAAGACTGTATATCCAATAGTTTAGTCACTATAGCTAGTTAAAGATCGACAAGACCCATAAGCCCATCACTAATATTTAGTTTGTCTGCAAAAACACTTTTTAGGGTTCCGTAGTCAACTAGGAACCCTTATAGTTTCGCCATGTCTGTCTGTCCGTCCATCTGTCCGTCCTCGCTTAATCTCTGTGACCGTTAGCACTAGAAAGCTGAAATTTGGTACCAATATGTATATCAATCACGCCAATAAAGTGGTAAAATAAAAATTGGAAAAAAATGTTTTATTAGGGTAGCCCCCCTATATGTAAAGTGGGAAGTGATTTTTTTTTAATTTCAACCCTAACGTGTGATATATTGTTGGAAAGGTATTTAAAAATGAATAGGGGTTTAATAAAATCATTTTGTGATAATGTCAATAATTTCGGAAATAATCGCTCCAAAAGTAAAAAACAATGTGTCCCGCCCCCCTCTAACTTTTGAACAATAAGTTTAGAAAATATGAAAAAAATCTGAAAAGTAGAACTTTATAAGGACTTTTTAGGTAAATAATTTTGAACTTGATGGAAACAACAGTTTTTGTACAAAAAAGACAAAAAGTTGTACAAAATAATTTCTGGACTAAGTTTGTAGTATAATCGTATATGCAAGCATTTTTTTTAACTTCGTTTACATATTTTATTATATTTTTACGGACGGGAAACTACGGAACCCTACACTGAGCGTGGCCCGACACACTCTTGGCCGGTTTTTTTCTTTTCGATGTTAGAATTTATTCGGTAGTTACAAAACACTTCTATGCATTAGTATTACCAGTGTTTTCATTTATGAGTCTCCACATTGCGTAGACTCGGTGCAATTATTTGTAAGCCTTACATTTATTTGCACCGTGAGAGAATTGAGTTGACAAATCGTGGAGTAGCGGCTTATGTGCTAACTAAAAGTAATGGTATTCTTTTCTGTTATTTCTACAATACCTTTGGTTATAGTATCAAAGTGAGTCATATAAGTAAATCAATCTGCCTAGCCTTTTCCCAACTATGTTGGGGTCGGCTTCCAGTCTAACCGGATGCAGCTGAATACCAGTATTTTACATGGAGGACCTCCACAACCCCGTTACTGGGTAATACGATACCCCTTGGTAAGACTGGTTGTCAGACTTTCGGGCTTCTGACGACCCGTAACGACTATCAAAGATCCACGAATGACAGCCGGGACCAACAGCTTAACGTGCTTTCCGAGGCACGGAGGAGTCTCGGAAAAGATGGTCACCCATCCACAGACCAACTCCGGCAAGCGTAGTTAACCTGATGGATCGCCCCGTGCGGCTGTTATTACTTAGCCACGAGCTCCTAAGTCATATATCCACAATGAATGAAATAAATGAATTAATAAAAGAATGAAATACTAGAAGAAATGAATGAAAGTATTAAAATTTAATTGTTAAACACGGGTACAGTCACGACCAATAATATGTATACACTTAGCCACTTTTAAAACTGATTTTTTTCTACTGTATTGTATATATTTTTATTTTGTTACGAACATATCGTTTTGGAACACTGTAGAATTATGGAATAGGTAGTCATTTCTAAATTGTTATCGTTATTCCACGAGCAAATCGCTTTTAAATTTCCCTAAGTGTTTACATATTCGTGCTCGTGACTGTACATAATTGTTTTATGAAAATCTTCTTGGACACTTCCTATATTCAAAATAAACAATGGCTTTATTGTGTCCAAAAAGCCCATACTACTGTTAGTTTCAACACCGACAACGTAATAAAAAAACTAAGCTGTCTTTCGGATCAACAGCCCATGTAACTACTGATGGGTAATGGAAAAATTTCGGAAGGAAAAGAAAAGAAAAAAAATATTTTTCCGAAATTTTTCCAATATTTTTCCAATACTTTTCCGATATTTTTCCAAATCGAAAAGCTGACTGTGATTAAAGATTAGAAAAAAATAAGACTATTAATGTGTACTCTGACATCAAGCAATGAACTGACAATCAATGAATGACATCAAGCAATGAATAGACTGCTTGAATATCTACGAGACTTTTTGCTGCAGTTATTATTCTAAGGTCTTTTGCCTGCTTTGCATGTGTGTCATTACTTTAGGTCTTTTTTTTTGTAACGTGCGTTTTGTTTGTGCAGAATAAACAGTTTTTCTCTCTTTTCTTTTTTTTCTTTACTGAAAAATTATAAATATCTAATCATTAATTTTTTATTTTTTTTTTTGCCATAATGTTCTCTTATTGGAAATTATATACATAAATAAGAAAGAAATTACAATGTGCACTATAAGTATGTACACAAGTAGTTCTTTTTGGCCGGGTAGACGTGAGCCGACGACGATGCGCAGAATGCACAATTGGGAAAATACCATGTGCAGATGGCGCAAGATAGCGGTTGCGCTCATTTTAACCCGCGGAGCAAATTGCGTCATTGGAATCAGTTTCTTTTTGACAGTTCAAAAACATTCACTGCATTATTTACGTTGTCGAGCAGATAATATTTCGAACATGCGATGCAATGGATTAGCAATTTGCTTCAAAATGATTCAGATTTGATTGATAGGTTGTAACGCAATTAGGGTGCTGGCCAAAAAGATTGGGGACTAATTGGACTACTGTACTTAATCACGTCCAGGCGGAACATTATACTGAACTGTTACTTGGTCCACATTCACATGTTTTCCTTTATAACCGTCTACAAGTTTTAAAAGATAGTAAGTTTCTCATGTACGGTAGTACATATTGCAATTCTTCTAACATTAAAAAGCAAAAATCATTTTCTTTTGTCAATATTTTCTTGTTTCTTGGCACAAAAATCAGGGCATAATTAATCATACCTCTAAAATGAAAGTGTATGAATTTCATACTCTTTCATTTTAGAGGTATGATTAATTTTGCTTGTATTGCGCTGTTCTTCTACAGCTGACTTAATTTTGGCGGGTTCTTTTCCTGGGTTTGGTTGATTTTCGGGTTTGTATAACTAGATTGGTTTTTCTCTGAAACTTGTTGGTGATATAAAACTCACCAACTGAAGATTTATTGTTTGTGTAGATGCAGTAGAAAATATTGATCATGATACTTTTCGCCAGTGATGATTCGGATTCTTCAACAGAATAGATGTGTTAATGCAATAAAACCCTTTGAATGTAAATAAAACCCTTTAAACTCTGTGTTATTTTACTTCCTGAAGTCAAAATTTTACAGTAAACAATAAAAAAAAACATATCACAATCACTCCACTTCTAGTTCTCCACAATTTAATCAAACGCTTCGCAAAATAATAATAGATCGCTTAGATTAAGAGGATTGCGATTAAAATAAAACGACCACCGACCACGAGTTCACTGCTCGTTTTACAAGATGGCTGCCTCACTAGTTCTCGATGTTCGTTTTTGAGGTTGACATTTGTACAACAAGTCAATTAAGTCTAGAAAAGCGGAGGCGCCGACCATGTTCAGGTAGGCGTGGATTATCGGGTAGAAAGGCAGTATTTAAAAAAATAACACCTATCACAATCACTCCACTTCTAGTTCTCCACAATTCAATCAAACACTTCGCAAAGTAATTATAGATCGCTTAGATTAAGAGGGACGCGATTAAAATAAAACGACCACCGACCACGAGTTCACTGCTCGTTTTACAAGATGGCTGCCTCACTAGTTCTCGATGTTCGTTTTTGAGGTTGAAATTTGTACAACAAGTCTATTAAGTCTAGAAAAGCGGAGGCGCCGACCATGTTCAGGTAGGCGTGGATTATCGGGTAGAAAGGCAGTATTTAAAAAAATAACACCTATCACAATCACTCCACTTCTAGTTCTCCACAATTCAATCAAACACTTCGCAAAGTAATTATAGATCGCTTAGATTAAGAGGGATGCGATTAGAATAAAACGTCCACCGACCACGAGTTCACTGCTCGTTTCACAAGATGGCCGCCTCACCAGTTCTCGATGTTCGTTTTTGAGGTTGAAATTTGTACAACAAGTCAATTAAGTCTAGAAAAGCGGAGGCGCCGACCATGTTCAGGTAGGCGTGGATTATCGGGTAGAAAGGCAGTATTTCAAAAAATAACACCTATCACAATCACTCAACTTCTAATTCTCGATAATTCAATCAAACACTACACAAAATAATAATAGATCGCTTAGATTAAAAGGGATGCGATTAAAATATAACGTCCACCGACCACATGGTTGCGTGCGCACCTTACCAAAAATCCGAAGTTACCTACCTGCTCATTTTACTAGATGGCCGACTTACCAGAGTACTCGGTGTTCGTTTTTGACGTTGCCATTTGTACAACATGACAATTGACAGTCTAGAAAAGCGGAGGCGCCGACATATTATTTACCTCATGTAAATAAAACAACAAACTAAAAATGATAACAACACCACGACAATTATGCTGTACCTACTGTATAGGAAAATAAACATAAAATGGCAATTTTAGTTTAGTATTGCCAATCCAACCAACAATTTCCTAACCTTTTAGAACGAAGTAGTAAAAATTTTCATTGAACATATTTTTTTATTTGGCCTTAATTAGATTATATGATAGCATAAAAGAACATAGATAATTAATTGAATTTACTTTGTATAAATGTCACTTTTAGACGTTCAAATAAGAATACGCCATTGTTCTTTTCGAGTTAATCAAGCCACGTAGTAGTATCCTCCCCTGCAAAATTTACTGCCCATTTTCACCCCGTAAGTATTCTTTATTTTTAGTCTTATGTATAAATAGTGAGTTTAGAGTTAATTGGTCAGCGCGTTAAAATTTTGACACACCCAATTCCCCTTTAGCCCCCTAAAGGGGAATTCGGTGTGTCAAAATGGGTAGTTTAGAAAAACGAAAATTAAAAAGTTCATAATTAACATAAATATGTATTCGTGCCAAGTTCAAGTTTATTAACTCAAGGAATAAGATTTTTCATACAAACAAAAACCCCCCTTTTCCCCCCTATAAGATTAAATTTCCAATAACCCCTTCTTAGTGCTCCCCTAAATTATAAAAGGAAGCCGTGTGCAAAATTTCACGTTCCTTGACCCAGTAGTTTCGGCCGTGCGTTGATTTGTCAGTCGGTCAGTCATTTAATTCAATCAATCAGTCAGTCAGTCAGTAAATATGTTCAGTATAAATAAAACCCTTTAATTCATATGTTATTTTAATTCCTGTAGTCAACATTTTACAGTAAAAAATATTTTTCCATTATTTTTCCATATTGTTATTTTTCGGAAAAATAAACGGAAAAATTTCCAAGTTTTGAAAAATTTCCGAAAATTACCCATCACTACATGTAACAGCCCCTTACACCCTTATAAATGAGACAGCCAGTGTGGTTCGGCAGTAAACAGCACGCATACAGTTCACATGAACGGAATAGCTCACTCACTCTAAATTATTCACTCACAACTTTCGATTCGGCGTCTTATAGCCGTCTCTCAAGTTTACGGCCGATAAACATGTGTGCAGACAGCCTAATAAAGTTTTGGGTTGTAGCAGAAAATTTTCGGTTTTAACATACAACAACATAACATCAGCCGGTCTATTCTGTAAAAATCTCACCGTGATAACTTAGGTGAAGTGAGCTTGAAGTGAGTTGTCAATAGTGCCAATCCCTAGCATCGGGTGCGGACTCGTAGTTACTTCAGAGGCCTTAGTTCGAGTTTTTATACTTACTAGAACATTGTATGTAAACTTCAATTTGTACTGAAACGAATAAGTGCCCTCTGGTGACTATTTTTTTTTTTTTTTTTTTATTTGTGATGGGTTTGCTCTTGACTCTAGTCTAGGTCAGAGGTGACAGAGACAAAGTCGACGATGGAGTGAGCTTACCCAGAAGAAGCCTGTTCACTCTCACTTTGAAGAGATTAGGGTTGTATACGTTCGGAAACACAGACGCAGGTAGTGAGTTCCACTCTTTTGCTGTGCGCATTATAAAAGACATTTGGAATCGCTTAGTGCGAATTGGTGGAATAGCAACCAGGTAGGGATGGTAACTGGCAGTGCGTCTAGATGTCCGGTGGTAGAAGGGGGCCGGTGGAATGAGGTCGTGGAGTTCTCGGGCACACTCTCCGAAGTACAATCTGTAGAAGACCGACAAGCAGGCAACCTTGCGGCGATGAGCCAAGCTATGAAGCTTGGCATCCACCAGTTTTACGTCGCCAATGAGCCTCTTAGCTCTGCGTTCCACCGAGTCAAGCGCGGCTAGTTGGTACTTAGCTGATCCATCCCAAAGGTGACTGCAATACTCCATCCAGGATCGGACTTGCGCTTTGTAAAGGGTTAAAAGCTGTCCAGGCGTAAAGTATCGCTTCACCCTATTTAGGATGCCCAGTTTCTTGGCCGCAGTTTGGGCCTTGTACTCGATGGTGGCGCCGAAGTTGAGACCAGATGTCAACTCCATGCCTAGGAGCTCAAGTCGATCAGTTACAGGAACAGATGTACCCCGAAAAGTAGGAGTTTGGGCGAAACGACTCTTTTTAGCGGTAAAAAGACACGCCTGCGTTTTGGTGGCGTTAAAAGAGACCAGATTATCATCACCCCACTGGGAGACAAAGCTTAAGGTCAAATCTGTCCGCTCTACCATGGCCTCTCTCAAGGAACTAACTTCGGCCCCGCTGGTTTTTGCTCTGGACAAGTATCTCTCTGAAACTGTACTGTCATCTGCGTACCCAACAATACCAGGCCGAAGCAGGTCATTGATGTGCAGCAGGAAAAGAGTTGCAGAGAGAACAGACCCCTGAGGAACTCCGGCATCAATAGCCATAAGGTCAGAAGAGCAGCCATCAACAACTACTCTAATCGACCGTTCACTAAGGAAATCTGATATCCAGCTACAAAAATCAGCTGGGATGCCATAAACAGGAAGCTTGCTGAGCAGAGCAGCGTGCCAGACCCTGTCAAAGGCCTTCGAGATGTCAAGCGATACAGCCAGTGCTTCGCCGTGTTTCTCGATGGCTTCGCCACAGCAGTGCGTGACATACACAAGAAGATCGCCAGTTGACCGTCCCCGGCGAAAGCCATATTGACGGTCACTGAGGAGATCATTGTCTTCAAGGTAGTTCAGCAACTTATTGTTCAGTACCCTTTCCAAAACTTTGCACAGAATGGAGGTAATGGCGATCGGACGGTAATGGGCAGGGTCTGCACGGTCGCCTTTTTTGGGACTATAATGGGAAACACAATTATTTCATACAAATTGACGTAGGTTAACGTTAACGTAAACGCGAACGAGTAAGTATAAATGTTACTTCAGTGTGAGAAAGAGATGGAGCTATACAGGACGTCTAGCTCCATCTTTTTCCCACACTCAAATAAGATTAAAATACTATCTCATGTAACACCAGTGTGACTAATAACATATTTTCCCTCTTTGTCACACGGGTAGTCTGTTTACACCATTTACCAAATATTATTAGTGCGGTGACAAAATATCAATAAAAAGATGCATTTTGTAAGTATAGTTAGTAAACATTTTTATTTTGTGCATCTATGAGATAAGTCGAGTTTATATTGAAACAAAAGGAGGAGGGTCGATCAAATTGGCAAAGATTACTTTGTACTAAGTATTGTAGTGTGCAGCTCGCCTAACCTTATATATTGTAACTGCACACACCAATTATGGGCACTATTATACGAACAGCTGAACTGAACAGTTCTCTTTTATTTTTACCTACATCACTCTAATACATGGCGACCCTTAGCCAGCAATTAAAATTTTGCAACTTACGTGAAAAGCGGAGATTTAATCCTAATTAAAAATCAAGTAGGAAATAAGTTAGACAAAATTTATTTAGGACCATACAAAGTAGTTGAAGATGTTACACCAAATGTAAAAATATTAAAAGATAACAAAGAAATTGTTATTCATAAAAATAATACAAAACTGTTTGTAACTTAAAAATACTTTGGTAAAATGATAAGATGTGTTTTTTTTTTTAAATATAATGTAATGTTTAAAAATATTATTTTTATAAGTAAGTATGTTGTGTTAGGTTAGTTTAAGAAAAAAAAATGCATTATGTAATTAAGTAATAATAACATTTTTTTAAAAAAAAGGGGAGGTGTAGTGTGCAGCTCGCCTAACCTTATATATTGTAACTGCACACACCAATTATGGGCACTATTATACGAACAGCTGAACTGAACAGTTCTCTTTTATTTTTACCTAAGTACATCACTCTAATACAGTATTCTGCAGATAAAACTTTTAAATGATGAAATATTTTTAAGACATTTCCTTGAAATGCTGCAATTAAAAAATCCGTTGTTTAAAGAATCAGTTGCATAATGGATTCGGTCTGTATGAAACATGAAAATAAAATTTGTTTTTGTTTACTGTTCATGTTTTATTGTCACTACACACTTGTAGGTTTGCTAGCAAATGCAAAAAAGGCAACTTTACAGGAGGTAGAAAAAACTGGGCCCCGTAAAATTTTATTACCACCGTTTCTTCAAATATGTGTCTTTTCGTGTGCAATTTGGATACATTTTCAGATACATAAGATACATATTTCATTTTATTATCGTGAAAGTGGAAAAAATTCTACTCGTACTTGCGAGCTTTTGGTGGCAGTTATAATTATGTTTATCAATGAAACATAGTAAAATAAAAATGGATATACTGTTTTTAATCAGCGGGGCAATTGCGTAACACAAGATCAATCGGAATCGATTTCATTTTGACAGTTCAACAATATTCTGTGCGTTGTTCACGTTGTCATATGAAGTTGTCAAACATATGAAGCAAACTCAAACTCAAAACTCTTTATTTCATGTGTACATTTAGTTGTTACAATATAAGTAAGTTCCAACATGAAACCCGGTTAGAGCACGCCAACATAATAATAATTTTAAAATAATAATAATAACATAATAGTAAAATAATGTATGTGTGTGTTCTTTTTGTGTATAATATAATATGTAATTATTTATCTAGCTATCATATTTACTAAATATTTTATCAAGGTATTCTGCGACCGAGTAAAAGCATTTTTGTGTTAGATATTCTTTTAATTTTCTGTTAAATTTATTGAATTTGGTTTCTTCTTTTATTTGTTCCGGTAATTTGTTGAAAATTTTTACTGCCATGTAGTATGGGCTATGGTAAAGCATTTTGATCCGTGATAGTGGAAGATGTAATCTATTTTTATGGCGTGTATTTTGTGGCGTGTGTATGGTGAATATCTTCGGTTTACAAATATGCAAAGGTAAAGGTAAATAAGGTAAAGTTAGTAGTTTTAATTTAACAAAGTATGGCTTACAGCTTTGGGTATTGTCAATATGGGCCAGTATTCTAACACATTTTTTTTGGATTTTAAATACTTCACTTGCGTTGACGCTGTTTCCTCATAACATCACTCCATATCTTAGCCACGAGTTTGCGTAGGCGTAGTATGCCGATATTGCTGTTTCTGTATCTGTGCTGTACTTAAGTTGAAACAAGGCGTAAGTAAATTTAAATAATTTAGATTTAACTATTTCTATGTGCTTTTTCCAATTTAGAGATGTGTCTATGTTTATACTGAGTAAGTTTAATGTAATGTAAAAGCAATGGATTAGCAATTTTCTTCTTGTGTTACACAATTAGGGTGCCGTTATATTTCGTTGCCTTACTTAACTATAACTTATGTACGGAAAAATAAGACTTAACTCTTGAAGTGTATAGCAAATCATCTTCAAAAAGTTCCAAGTAAACAAAATTATTATTTAAAACGTTTTAAGTGTTGGTAAATTGAAAACCTCGTATCTTCGTTTGCGAGGGATTCACAAGGCTTTTACTACTTGAAAAAACATCGAGATTTTAGTATTATTATGTAAGTTTAAGGCGAAAGCTCCAGTAGGAGCCCGAGAAATTCGCATTTTCTTACGTTTTTAGCAATTTGCAGGTCAGTATCAGGTTGTATGTTGATCTGAATATGATTCGCGACCGTAACAAATCTGTATTTATAGAATTATAATCTCTAAAATCATCAATACAACTCTCTAAGTTTCTAAATAATGCTAATGAATGACTATTTCATGAAATCTTGACATTTAAGATTATACGAACTTAAGGAGTTGTATTACTGATTCTTATGATTGTAATTTTGTAAATACTCAAATCTTACAGTCGCGAATCATACTTTAATCAATATACAACCAAATACTGACTTGCAAATTGCAAAAAACTTAAGAAAATTTTCATTTCGCGGGCTACCTAGAGCTCCCTTAATATAAATTTATTTATACATAAACGAAATCAATCTGCCTAACCTTTTTCAACTGTGTCGGGGTTGGCTCCCAGTCTAACCGGATGCAGCTGAATATCCGTATTTTACATGGAGCGAATACCTATCTGACCTCCACAACCCAGTAACTGGGTAATACGATACCCCTTGGTAAGACGGGTAGTCAGAGTTTCGGGCTTCTGACGACTCGTAACGACTGTCAAAGTTCCACGAATGACAGCCGGGACCAACGACTTTACGTGCTTTATGAGGCACGGAGGAGTCTCGGTATGTGAAAATGGTCACCCATCTACGGAACAACCCCGGCAAGCGCTGCTTAACCTGATGGATTGACCTGTGTGCCTGTTATTACTTAGCCACACTCTCCTTTCTTCCTCTTCTCTTCTCCCTTCTCCGCCTCCTAAATGATGAGGAAAACCGCATCAAAATCCGTTGCGTAGTTTAGAAGACAAACGCGGCCACACAGACAGACACGAAAAACTTTAATTTATATTTTGTATGTATATAGAAAACTCATTTATCCCCAACACGTTCTTTATTACATAATATAATAATAGAGCTTAGTTGAACCTTTGTTCGCGTCACAATGCGTTCAATTGCATTAGGAGTCTGGCATCACATAAATTGTATCACTCGATCTCGCGACCCCGATTTATCTCTTTCTCTAAGAACCAAGCAATTCTGTCTTGAATTGAAAATCGTTTAAAGTTTTATTATACTTCTGATTCTTTTGTGGTCTAATTTTATTGGTATCCGTCAGCGGGTCTCGGGTTTTGAGGATTTAGATATGGTTTTAAGGGTTTTTGGAATTGGTTTTTCTACCTTTTTTGTCGAGTAGTAAAGTAGCTGTCATAACCTAATTCTCTTTATTTCCATTTCAAAGATGGAGAGATAATTTATTTTACTTAAATTATAATTTTACTACAGACTAAATTTATCATAGAAATCGTATAGAAAACGACATTATACAATGTAAAATATAGAAAATACGCGTGCCGTATCATGATAAATTCACAGTCTATGTTTATAAACAAACAGACAATTATCTGTCTGAGAAAATTATCTGTTAATTTTTTTTTAATATTATGTAGGAAAATTATCATGAGATAATAGCGCTCAGAATAAAAAATAAAGGTCAAATAACTTTAGGAAGGTCTAAGCTTTAATACCCTAAAAATTATAAACTACATCATCTACTCATATCCTACGTCATAGCATCAACATTATAACAAATTCCTGAAACATTTCAGAGAACCATAAAAACCGTAAAAGCAAGCTCTAAAAATGTTTTAAAATGCCTTGTTTTAACGAAATGCTTGAAGAAGACCGCAAGAACCATTACTTGGGTCGGCCTGCCCACAACTATTAAACCGATGTTGTGTTAAAAATGTGTGAGGTGATGTCACTGAGGCGGTAGGGAAAAAAAGCATTTTCCAGTAGCAGGGAAAGGAAGTATTTTACATGGAGTGACTGCCTATCAGACCACCACAACTCAGTTACTGGGTAACACGTTACCCCATGGTAAGACTGGTTTTTAGAGTTCCGTATCTCAAAAAAAAAAAACGGAACCCTTATAGTATCACTCGTGTGTCTGTCTGTCTGTCCGTCTGTCACAGCCAATTTATTCAGAATCTAATGGACCGATTATGTTGAAATTTGGTACTCGTGTGAATTTCTGTGACCCTTAGAGCCGGTTTTTTGATGCGTAGTAAATACAACCAATGGTTAAACATAGAACTAATGGTTGAATTTCGGTTAAATGTGAAAGGCTAAACATGAATGAGTTAACATGAATGTATTCATGTTAACTCATTCATATTAAAAAATAGTAAAGAATGGCATTTTGGCAAACACATTAGCTAAAATTCAACCATTAGTTACTAGGTTTAACCATTGGTTGACTTAACTACGGATCAAAAAACCGGCTCTTAGAGTATATAATTACAGTATGTATAGAGCAAGCACAACGAAGTAGGAACAGTAGGCATGGGTGAGCACAACACGACGTTCCCGCCGCGAGCGCTTAAAGTCGCGGATGAGTGCTAGCAGTGTGCGTTCCTCCAGAGATTTTTCATATTTAAAAAATGTGCAGTTCGATCTCGCAAAAACGTTACTAGGAAACACTCAAAACTCAAGAAAACATAAGAAGTCTATGGTCTTAAAATAACATGCTAAATCTCTCAATATTGTGCGTACACACTTACATTTGCAATTGGAATGTATGGGAGAACATGTTTTTCAACTGGCACATCGCTTTTTTCAGACTTTCTGGGCTTCTGACTACACGTAACGACTGTCAAAGATCTACGAATGACAGGCAGGACTTAACGTGCTTATTTAATGAGTGGTCAGCCCAGGAACCTAATTTATTTATTTATTTATTAAAGAACACCAACAGCATATACATTTAACATTAGTTTAGCGTATTTAGGAGGTATTACTGCTAATGTATACACAAATTATAGGTGTACATAACATTTAAAGAAAAAAAAAGACATTGGACAGAAGCTGCTTACAAACTAAAAGTAAAATTTAAAATTTCAGCAAAGTTATTTAACTTTAACAAAATCGAATTGAATTGTAGGTATACAACATAAAATAAAACAAGTTAATGATAAAACACAATAATTCAGATACATAATTCTACTAACAAAAGTTATGTGACTACATGATAATGGTCAAGTATTTTTTTCCGAATACCACCCAAGGAGTCGTGAAATATGTCAAATGAAAATTTTGTTCATGAAGTGGTCGCGGTCGTTCCATTAAAAGGTTTATCAATTACGTCTATGAATTCCGTGATGTAACATACTCAAGTTCCACATAATAACCATAATATCAAAATCAGCCTATAATGTTCCTACTGCTGGGAAACAGGCCTCCTCTCTTGCAGTTTCCTGAACTGAGCCTATTTGGCACAGCCGTGAGACACACATTATTATCTCTTTTTTTTCTGTCTAGATTTAAGCTTTTTTATTGTATAGAGTTAACTTTTTTTTTTATTTTTTTTTCTCTTTGGTTGTTGTGTGCACTTACTTGAGTGGCATGTGAGAGAGAGTGGGCAGTGACTATGGCATGTGAGAGAGAGTGGGCCGTAATCCACCACGCGGGCCCAGTGCAGGTTGGTAGATGTCACATGTCTTCGAATTTTTTTTCAACCTAATATGATGAGTAATTAATGGAAGTCCTTCCTTTTTCGTTTATGCAAACATCACACAAAACCACATGTAATTTAATTTAACAATTATTGTAATATTTTTCTCGCCACAAAACAACAGGAACGTGACATGAAATTCTTTCGTGGCCATGCTAATGCTAAGCGCTGGTCGCTGTTAGCCCAGCTGTGACCATGGGCGTGTGGCTCTGATATTGAATATTCAGGTAGCCAGGGTGTATTAGCATTTAGCAGAGTTTTTTATTTTTTGTTGTTTCATCGAATGAAATGCCATAGCAAAAATACACCTCAATCGAACGAACAGTGTTATGTTAAAACATTTTTACAAAAAAAAAAAAGAACCGACTTAAAAACAAAACACTACCAAGTGAAAATGAACTATAAATTTTGGAAGTCTTTGGTTTTGTATTTTCGATTTTTGCCACCGACTTCCTGTTAGTCGTCATCTCAGTAGTCACCCCCTTTCTAGCCACATTATCTTTCTAGCCATATTATCTTTCGCACAGTCCATCCATCGTTCACACATCTTAATACAAATAACAGACGGTTCATTTTCTGTAATATAACTTCTGCTTTTTCATCCAAACTAAAGTAATTTCTAGATTAACCGTATGCACATATTTCCGATAGTTAAGCAATATGTACGAATAAACTGAAACTCTTCCACTTCACGAAATTGAAACTGTAAAGCAGATTTTGTGCATTCGTCTACCGGTAAGGCTGTGTTCAGACGAGCCACTTAAAAACCGAGACGTGCAAAATTTTGCTCAAGGGTTGCGTCCGTAATTTACCGGCGAATGACGTCACTGAAATGTTATTTACGAAAATAAGTTGTTTTTTTTTTCCTAGAGAGCGTTTTTGACACCAAAAGGCAGTTGTCCCGCGAGAAAGCGATAACTATCTGCTATTTTCTCGCTCAAGAAACGTACAATAGATACTCGTATACATTTCCATGTAAACAAAAAAGATGTATATTAATAGTCGATCGCTGACTGTTCACACTGCGCGCGAGTACTCGTTTGTCGTAGCGACAAGAGCTATCAAAGAGACTACTCGCTCAGCGGCGCTCGCTTGGCGGGCAGAGCACTCGATGAGAGACTGACGCTTGGTACATTTGTAACCGCAATGCGTCGAATGATGCGGTTGACGCCAAACAAGAACCTAATGTATGTCTATGAACTATAATCTATATTTATCTATTAATAATAAACAATACTAAGTTGCCTCATTGACGCTACGTCACTATGTGCTAGCAACTGTTTCCGGGGGCCCATTATTGAGTGTGCAAGACACCCCCTGCCATTTATCCTTGTATAATATATAACATTGGTCAGGCAGGGGACATAGTTCTTCTATAGTTCAAGTTACCCAATCCACTTTAGCCTCCCAAACCAATATGTGTTGTTTCCACGTACAACAATAGTCCTGTACCAACCGGGGGTTGTCCTCAGGTGCACTTGCATAGTGCATATAAAGATAATCGTTGGTTGGTGCCTCTTTATCATTTAAAATTATCTAAGGGGCTTCTGCGAGTTGGCTTCGGCCCCTCGTATTCCTTCCAAAGGTCCGGGACCCTAAGGTCCCGAGATATGTTTTGTTTTTTTTTTAATATTTAAGATGAGTTTGCTCTTAACTCTAGTCTAGGTCGGAGGCGACAGAGACAGAGTCGACGATGGAGTTAGCTTACCCAGAAGAAGCCTGTTGACTCTCACTTTGAAGAGATTAGGTTTGTATGCGCTCGGAAACACAGACGCAGGTAGTGAGTTTCACTCTTTTGCTGTGCGCATTATAAAAGGACGAAACCCGGCATGCCTAGCTTAACATGATGGATCGACCCATGCGGCTATCATAACATGGTAAAAATCAGGTTGGAAAGTGGTTCATCTGAACAAGTCCTTACCTTAATGTAATGTAGGTACACACTCAACTGAGCTAGCTTTTACGACAACGGAAACTATTAAAATTGTTGGTCAAATCTTTGAGTTGTGTGTTTGCGTTCCGGGTCTTATGTTTGTAATTTATATTGAAGAAGTCGATCGAGGTCTGTGCAAACAAGTAAGTATAATATCGATTTAATCGCACTTTTAATAATGAATTGGTACTGATATTATTAAGAGTTTAATTTTGAGCACAAAATATCGCTTTAATCACTTTAACATACTACGTGTATTTTTTAAAAACGGCAATGTTGTCAAATTTTTACATTATTTTATGAGAATGGGAGTACTCATTTAAAAAAAATAATACTCACAAGGCTATAGCGGCTGCTAGCCTTTGTGTTACCAGTTTTCACAAGAACAGTTACTGCTCTTGATATAAAAATATTTTATATAAAACTAAAAATACCCACAACGAAACAACTATAATTAATAACACTCTCCACAAAGAAATGTCAGCATTTTAATACAAAAAAAAAAAAAAAAAGGCCGGGTGCGTGTCGGACCTCGCACAATGAGGGGTTCCGCAGTTGAAACGTGATCTACATACTTTCATAAAGGTTTTGGTATATAATACATTAGGTAATTATTCTTATGTACAAAGTTATATGCATATACGTAAATGTACTGTATCTCCGGCATTTCTAAGCGGATTTTAATGATTCTCCTTTTCGTTCGTCTTGGGCTTATATAATTGTATATTCAATTAAAAATGAAAAAATAAATTTACTTTTAAAAAGTAAAAACCAACTTCAAAAACCTAAAACGAATAAAATAACTTTCTTAAAAACCTTAACAGCTTCTGAAGTCTTTGTGTCTTCAATTCTTCAATGCACCTTACCTTGGCACCGACTTCAGAAGCTGTTAAGTTTTTTAGAAAGTTATTTTATTCGTTTTAGGTTTTGAAGTTGGAATTTACTTTTTTAAAGTAAATTTCACGGTCAATTCTCCAACTGCAAAATTAAGTTTGTAGTCACAAAAAAAAAATGAGATGAAACTACAAATTAAAATTTTGGACTTTTTCCTTTATTTGTCCTTATAAGACCTTACTTCTTACCAAATTTCATGATTCTAGGTCATTGGGAAGTACCCTATAGGTTTTGATTCCCAATATGTGGCATAAACGCTCGTATCTTTTGATGTCGTTAACTTACAAGTTTGATTTTTTCACAAATGAAAGCGACTATAGACCTGAGTATATGATATAAATTTCAACTGGATCCATTTACGCGTTCCTGAGAAAAAGTGTCTTGACAGACAGACAGACAGATGGACAGACGAACAACAAAGTGATCCTATAAAGGTTTCGTTTTCCTTTTGAGGTAAGGGCCCTAAAAACTTACCTTCCTACCATGCGCGCTCAGGTTTAAAAGTTCGCAATAAGTGTAATGGAGTCTGGGGGCAGAGCAACCGTGTCCGTTCTGATCTGAAAACGCTTAGGTAAATCATTTGTCTGCCATCAGCTTTATTTTGAACTGCTCCAGTTCAAACATGGTAGAATTTTCTCTTCATATGTACATTTTTGGGGAGGAGGTAAATAAATTAGAGGAGTAATTAGTACTGTAGGTTGTGGATAGGGAAGTTTAGTTGTTAAGTAATTATGGGCTTTATGCCTCTGACATAAGTACACTATTATATCAGATTGGCTATTACGTTTCGTTTTGTCCGTGACTTTTCGCAAATAAGCAAGATAAAACGGTGAAGGAAAACATCGTGATAAAACTGGCATTTCTTAAAACCAAAAGTTTGAGAACATGACGAGACATCCACCAACCCGCACTAGGCCCTGGGTGGATTACAGCCCGTCTCCTCTCACAAAGAGGAGACATGTGTCCGATAGAAGCTGATTATGCAAGGCAAAAGAATCTTCATATAAATATTGGTGCTTACAAGAGAAGGGGCCTAAATTTGCTACAAAACATTATTTTATAATCCGCACAATTCTAGGAGTGAACAAAGCAAAACGCAGCAAACATTTTCTAAATAATGAAAGTCTACGCGGTTGCTACGGCGTAGCTGTCGTAGCTGCTACGTGAGCTACGACGTAGCAGCAAATAAGCAATTCACTGAGCGTTGATTTATTTCAGTCTTTGTTGTTCGGACATTGTATGTGAGTGTCCAATGTATTGCAGGAGTAATACATAAAGCATAAAATAGCTAGTTTAGAGCCATATAAAAGTTCTGTATCTGTAACCACCAATTTCCATGCGACAATGGTATAGTTGCCGGCACGAATCGTGAGCACAAATTCAAAATGAACTGTTGTTGCCATCGTCAACGGGCTCAAGTATTCTGTTTTCTACCTATACATAAATAAGCTTGATCTTATATTAACCTCATTGCCCCTGCCCGTGTACGAATCGCCGTAATAGGAAATAAGATTTGTAAAGTTTATGCAAAAAAAAAAGAAAAGAAAGAAAATACGTTTATTTGTGGTAAACATAACGCAAAGAAATAAACCTTAACAAAAATAAAGTAAAAAAAGTAGCTCCATGTAAAATATAGGCAATCAGCTGCATCTGGTTAGACTACAAGCCAACCCAAATATAGGAAATGGCTAGGCAGATGACGATCATGTTTTCGAAGTACGGTATCAATTCGAAAACATTCCGTTCAGAACAACATAAATAATATCTTCTTAGAATCTAGAACAAGCTTCTTGAATCCGCTATTGTTTGTGAGTGCCGGGTGCCGCGCACTTAGCGTTAAAAACCGCTCCGAGTGGCGCCCTGCTGTAAAAATCAATTGAGGTTTCTGTGTTAGTAAGTATTTGTGGAGTCGATACTTTTAGTTCCTGTTAATTTTATGGTAGCCTCATGCCGCCAACAACAAAAGCAAAACTCTAACCCACATCACATAATATCTATATTGCCCGAAGAGTTAGGAGAGGTGTAACTATAGTACGCCAAAATTTCGCCAGTTATGTTTAAGTCTACATGGGACTTAGGGGATGAGCCTATTGCTGTATACTCTAAACGCGGAATAGGGTTCACCGTTATTTACATTAGTTTAATCGTGTATCTTTCGAGGTTCAAGTTTGGCATAATTTAATTGCGGGTTTATAAAGGAGATTACTCATTGTGACAGCTTTCTTTTGTGGATAGGAAATCATCAATTAACTTCTCCCACTCTTCGTGTCAGACTTCTACTGACTAAAACCCACCCGTGTTCCTTCAGTTGCCTGTGCCAGGGCCACGGTAACTCTTTCGAACAACCCGCAACCCTGGCGGGCATCGGCCCTAGCGGACCCCTTCAGCTAGTGCTGACATCTCTTTGAGGCGCGCGTGGAACAGAAACGCGCCGTCGACCCGGGCCTGGTCCTTACCGGACGGCGAGCTACCCATTGCTCGCCATCTGCAAGCCCGCGCCTACGGTGGCCAGGAATCGGCTATCGATTCCCGACGCCCAGGGCGTCTCTTGCGGCGAATAGGGCGCAAAGATTGCCTCTCTCTCACGCGTTCAGCCTCCTCCTTCGCGAGCATTACAGCTTCGAAGAAGGAGGTGACAGCTTCCCATGCACTCTCGCTCCGTACCATGGCCTGTACCAGGGCCGGACGCGAGAGATCGCCACCGCCGATCGCCTCCACGAGGACGCGGCGATGCTCTCATTGTGACACCTAATGTGACTCTCGAAAGTTCAATTGTTTGATTGTGGTGTACATTAAAGACTATTCTATCTATTCTATGGGTTTTCGGTGCTCGACGTTTGGAACTCGATATATTGGCTTAATGCCAAGCATAGAACGCTCCATGGCAAAACAACGCAGCAACAACAATTGAGTATGTATAATTTGAATGAAAAACTACATATTTGATTTTGCTTTCCTATCATCAAATTGCCCTAAAGGTAGATTGTGAATTTGTAAGCGGGATACAACACCTTTTATGCATTTTTGATTAGTTTTTCGCCAGTAATCCATCACATGCCAACGTATCCCAATATAAAATGAAAATCTACGACAATATGCGATGGGTTCCATAGGCTTTTGTTGTTACTTTCAATAACCATACAAACTATTTGTAGGTAAAGAATGTCTATGAAACATGAACGTATCCTATAATCAATAATAATAAAATTATTAAGTGTTGCCCCCTTGTCGCTACGTCACTATGTGCTAGCGGCCGTTTCCGGGATCCCATTATTGAGTATGCAAGTCACCCCCTGCCATTTTATCCGTGTATAATATATAACATTGGTCAGGCAGGGGACATAGTTGTTCCATAGTTCAAGTTACCCAATCCACTTTAGCCACCCACACCCATAGCCCAATATGTTTTGTTTCAACGTACAACAATAGTCCTTTTTTTTTTCGTGGAGAAATGCTCATGCATACTGCACTACCACGGGGAGATAGTGCAGTTATGTGGGACTCCGACCCACTAAAACTCCACGGTGTCCTCCTCTGCCGCTTGTGGCGGGAACACGGGCACGCGTTAGCACTCACCGCGAACCCGCCGCGGCTGTCCGTCACCGGACCCTCCTCTGGGGATTACCCCCCATCACCGGCGCACAAGAACACATTGTGCACCGTGACCACCCCATGGACCAAACCAGCACATGGGCGCCAGACGACCCCGTGTCTAGTCACCCTTGGTCCCCCTGCGACCGGTCAGGTCAGTGGCCCGGCCGCCTACCACTTTTCGGCCGCAGAGGATAGGGAGAGCGGCCAGCGAAATACCGACACTCCTCCTCCCCTGCGGCTCCACCGCGTCCGCCATCAGACGGTGGCGACCCCGTCAAGGCCGCGGAAGGTAGGGAGAGCGGCGCACCGCAATACCGGCACTCCTCTCCCGCCGCGGCCTCCAACCCTTAGCCGCGATGCCTTCCATACGACATCGCGGCCCGCCTCAGTTGCGATGTCGCCTAAGCGGCACCGCAACCTACCTGTTGGCCGCTACGTCGTCGACTTCCTGGAAAAAGCCCTGACGAGCGGCCCCTCCTCGGGTTCCTCTTCGCTTCACCGTGGGTGACCAAGCCACGGCTACTGAGCCCCCCTGCCTCGACAATGCGGGAACCCCCGGGGGGGACAACAACAGTCCTGCACCAACCGGGGGTTGTCCTTGGGTGCACTTGCACAGTACATATTGCGGTTAGTGCCTCCTCATCATTTAAAAATACCTAAGGGGCCTCTGCGAGTTGGCTTCGGCCCCTCGTATGCCTTCCGAAGGTCCGGGACCCTAGGGTCCCGAGAATTGTTAATTTTTTTATTTTTTTTTTTCATTAAAACTGAAATTGTTTTTGCTATAAAGATTTAATTCAGTCCTGCAATCGGAACAGTAACGAGTCGGGCTTACTTATACTACTAATAAAGCTGAAGAGTTTGTTTGTATGTTTGAACGCGCTAATCTCTGAAACTACCTGTCGGATTTAAAAAGAAATTCTGTTTGAATTTGACAGCCCAATTCTTGAGGAAAGCTATAGGCTATTTAATATCAAGCTACGACCCTTAGGAGCATATTAAAAAGAAAAAAAATGTCAGAAAGAACGCTAAGTAAAAACGAAGTAATAGCAGGGGCAGGCGATGCGATGCGATGCTGTGGGTCGGGGGAACAAAAAAATTCAGGCGGACGAAGTCACGGGCAGAAGCTTGTGTAATTGATAACTTATATTAAGGTACGCTATGTGTTTGTATTTCAACACAACTGGCGAAATGTGGTGTACTAGCTATAGGTACAATTCTGCCCAACCCTTCGGGGAAACAGCGTGATATTATGTGTTATGTTTGTATTTTCGAGAGAAATTTCTCTCCAAGCCATCAACATAAGCAATACTTACTCGTATAACTCAGCATTATCCTGTATTTGCTCAGATAAACTCATATTAAATGAATTAATATTAAATTCGTACCAAGCGCTTCCACTCTTTTGCCGTGCGCATTATGAAGGATGCTCCTTCATAATGCGCACCTCTTCAAGGTTAGAGTGAACAGGCATCTTCTGGGTAAGCTCACTCCATCGTCGACTTTGTCTCTGTCACCTCTGACCTAGACTATGGTCAAACCCACCTCAAGTAAAACAAAAACTGAAATCAGTACGTTTACCTACAGAACCCCAAAATAACACATCAAACATCCAAAAAACTAATCGAACATGAGCTTGTAACGAAATCACGTATCACAATGACAAAATCAATCGCCCTCTAAAATAAAACCTAGATTCCTTTACTGGGCGGCGGCCAAGCGACTAACATCGCGTTTAGATTGTTAAAGCATTGAACAAAAGAGGCGGCGAGGCGAGTAGCGACATGAGATACTTTGTAATACGGTGGCATTGTCCTGTTGGCTATAGCCTGGATATTATGAATTTAAGTTTTGTTACAGGAACGTATTTTTCGATTAAAGCCGTACGGATCGATCGAAGGGTTAAGCTACGCCTACCGCGGTCGGTTCGTGGATGGGTGAACATTAATTACTGTTATATCGAGACACTTTCGTGCCTCGAAAAGCACGTTAAGATATGAGGAACAGGGTGAGTGAGGATCCTGCGACCAGACGGGGGTTGTGTCTGGTGGGCTACTGCCCAGCGTTGTATTAGGTATATATTTTTTATATTATTTGAGATGGAATTGCTCTTAACTCTAGTCTAGGTCGGGGGCGACCGAGTGAAAGTCGACGATGGAGTGTGCTTCCCGGAAGAGGCCTGTTCACTCTCACTTTGAAGACATGAGAGTTGTATGCGTTTGGAAACACAGACGCTGGTAGAGAGTTCCACTTTTTTGTTGTGCACATTTTAAATGGCATTTGGAAACGCTTAGTGCGAACTGGTGGAATAGCAACGATCTCGTTGCTATTCCACCAGTTCTCACTAAGCGTTTAAGATGGAACTTGCAGTTCGTCTAGATGTCCGATGGTTGAAGGGGGCGGTAGAATGAGGTCGTGGAGCTCTTGAGCACACTCACTGAAGTACAATCTATAGCAGACAGACGACAAGCAGGCAAACTTTCGGCAATGAGCCAAGCTGTTGAGCTTGGTATCCACCAGTTTTACGTCGCCAATGAGCCTCTTAGCTCTGCGTTCCACCGAGTCAAGCGCGGCAATTTGGTATTTAACTGAGCCATCCCAAAGGTGGCTGCAATACTCCATACAAGATCAGACTTGCGCTTTGTAAAGGGTTAAAAGCTGTCCAGGCGTAAAGTATCGCTTGACCCAATGGGGTCAAACTGGGCATGCTTAATGAAGCATGCCCAGTTTCTTGGCCGCAGTTTGGACTTTGTACTTGATGGTGGTGCCAAAGTTGAGGCCAGATGTGTATTCCATGCCTAGGGAGCTCGAGCCGATCAGTTACAGGAACAGATGCACCTCGAAAAGTAGAAGTTAGTATGAAACGACTGTTTTAGCGGTAAAGAGATACACGCCCGTGTTTTAGTGGCGTTAAAAGAGACCAGATTATCTCTACCACGGCCTCGCTCAAGGAACGAACTTCGGCCCGGCTGGTTTTTGCGCTAGAGAAGTATGCTAGAATTTGTGTGACGTCAGGAATTTGATGCGTAGTTCGCATGTGGCGTTGTAGATCGATCGATAAAATACTCTTTATTATGTACACGATAAAAATTACAGATATAAATGTTGAAATTTTACCTAAGATGACACAATGGGCGGTCTTATTGATAAAGGCGATCGGTTAAGCCGTTGGTCCTGACTGTCATTAGTAGATCTTTGAAAGTCCTTGCAGGTAGTCAGAAGTCCAAAAGTCTACCAGTCTGACCCAGTAACTGGGTTTTGGAAGTCAGCTAGGCAGTTGGTCCATGTGAAATACTGGTATTCAATTGCATCTGGTTAGACTGGAAGCCGACCGTAACATAGTAGGGAAAAGGCTAGGCTGAAGATTGTGTTTTTCGATAGCTAGTGTTAGTGAAGTGCGATAACTGGTCAGATGCATGTCCGGTCATGGGTTCGATAGTCAGTACGATTGCTATGGCAAATAATTCATCATCATCATCATCATTGCAGCCGAAAGACGTCTACTGCTGGACATAGGCCTACCCCAAGCATCGCCACTTCAACCGGTTCTGTGCTTCCCGCATCCAGCGGATTCCTACGGCCATCACAAATTCAAACAATTATAGCACCCTTACATTATCATGGTACCCTTGCTTGGCTGTAGAAATGTACAGACGCTAGCACATCAAGCTACCTGGAACTGTCAAATTTACCCAATCAACCTTGAACCTAATGCTTTAGCGATAAAGTTGAAAATCTATTAAAGATATTCAACAGATTGTAGTAGTTTGTTATGCTGGCGCCTGTACCACTACTCACCAATGAAACTGAACGCTATCTGCATATCGATACTGCTACAAGGATCTTTTGGAACACGAATGACGTTCTTGGTAAATATTTGTGCAATAAATTATTGTTTGATGTGTAACAAGATTACTAGAGCTGTCAATGTCAAAATTATTCTACAACAACGATGACACTGGCAGCTGCCGCGATCAGCACATCTAAACCGCGTTCAAGAGCGTTCAAAAGCGTGGTTTAGATGTGCTGATCGCGTTCAGTTTCATTAGGTACAACATGCGTTCTTTGACAAAAAACAATATTGTCAGACGAATCGAGAACCTCCTATCAAAGATATAAATATATCTAGATATACAGTTTAACTAACTTTTTTAACGAACTGACAGATAAGAAGTGTCATTTTACTGCAGCTAAATTAAAAGTCCGAGCATAGACATAATCAAAACCTCCTACATATTTAAGTTTGTTAAAAATAGACGCCAAAGCAATCTGCTACTAGTGCTGTGGTGTTCTTTGACGATATCATCTACCTCTATTTACTTTGGCACTCCATGATGGCGTAGGTATCAGCTTTACGCGTCCCAGATTTCGGTTTTGACAGATATTTTGCCAATAATTGCGAGCAGCCTCTAGGTTTTAAGGGAAAAGAGACTTTTTCGTGTTATTCTAACCTTTTAATCACAAGAAATGGGCTTACTTGCAGGTGAAAACACCAAGGTTTATTCTGTTTAACCCAGAAAGAAACTTAAATTTTTACTTTTCATTTTATGGCGCTTCGCATACGTAGCAACTTTAGTTGACACAACTGTTATTCATTTAATAGGTTTCCCTTAACCACAGTTGCAACAATGCAATCTATATCTGCGCAATTTATTGAATTTTTTGTATGAAAAAAATTTGACACAGGTCTTACCTCGGTACCGCCCCGCGGGACACTGGCAAGCGACGCGCGGAACAAAAATCATTTGAGAAATCGATGAAAAAATTTATAAATATAATGAAAAATTCGATCGGGTAGAAACGATTCCAAAATGAAATAACTACATATAAATTGATATTATTTATAGAAAAAAAGAAGTATTAGTACTTGTTTAAAATGAAATGGTATTTTTCCTATCCAGAAAATTTGATTGTATCGTGTATTGAACGGGTACAAGGTAAGGAGAAAGAATGTATCCAAAATATCATATATTTCAAATTCTAATTGTAATAATTTGACAAAATAAAATTCTAAAACAGGCAAGAAAATCGATGTTTTGTCAAGTCGTAAAATCTGTGCGAAGTAGCGGCGAATCGCTAGTTGATTTAATTTAAAGATCCCATAAGTCATCACAAGTCGTCTTAATAGACGATAATACTGTACCTCGGACTAACATCAACACAACAACTATTTATCCAACTTCGAGGCCAACAAATCAAAGTTAGATTTTGCCCAATCGCGGAAACCCCTCATTGTTTCAGCTAGCCTTTATCTCGTCAAAGGCAGACAACAGTTTTGGAATGAATCCAACACAGGAATTGATATTTCCTTATGTACAATGAATGGAAAAATATCAAAATGGCTTTGTTCGGAACTATGTTTCGTGGTGCTTTTAGCGTGAACCAATAAGGTCTTGATGATACCATTATTTCTTTCCTGATCAAAAAAAAAAAAATCGGCCAGGTGCGTGTCGGACTACGCACAGTGAAGGGTTCCGTAGTTGGGATGAATCCCAAGAAAAAACTTAACATTGGAGTTGAAAACATTTTCTCCCATACATTCCAACTGCAAATGTAAGTTTGTACGCACAATATTGAGAGATTTACCATATTGTTTTAAGACCATCGACTTGTTATAGGTTTATATATTGAAATATTTTCTGTATTTTTTTCAAAATTTTGGGCTCAGTACTTTCGGAAATAAGGGGGAATGGTCAATTTTCGTCTATTTTCTTAATTAACTTTCATTTAAAATCTTTTAAATGATTGTAAAATAAAAAAATAAATTAGTTTGAGACCCTCACAGTAAGCCCTTACATTTGATATGTCACACGGTACAGTCTGCAAAACTTATTTTTTTAATTTTCTTATTTACCCCCAAAGTTGACTCTCATATTTAAAATTCATTTATTTACGTTACACGTCCGTGTTTTGGTCACATAAATACGTATGTTTACCAAATTTCAACTTAGTCAGTCCATTAGATTCGGAGCAAAATGGCTGTGACAGACGGACAGACGGACAGACACACCAGTGATCCTATAAGGGATCCGTTTTTTCCTTTTGAGATACGGAACTCTAAAAATTATTGTTCTTTAGAAAATGCTTCAAAACCATATGTAGTCCAACCTTACAACAATATGGACACATTAGTCTGAAATAAAAGAAATTGAATTGAATTGAATCATAAGGTTTGAAGCATTTTCTGGAGATGAAAAATTTTTTTTAGGCTGAATATGACCAAGACAATGATTATGGCAATCATCTTTAGGAATTCAAAACCTTCTTTTAAAGTCGGAAATGAAATGTCTGAGTTGGTTCACCGATCTATCTTGGTCATATTCTTTCTTTTGGCAAAGAGTATCAACAAACAGAGACATCGAGAATAATACAGCATGGATTATTTAGAAAACTGGACGACATTCTGAGATCAGCTAAAATTCCATAATGTCTGAAGTCCCCCTTCTTTATAACTAGTGTGTTCTGCCCATCATGACGTACAGTACTGAGACGTGGACGCTCACGCAGGAGGTTGTGTACAGGCTGAGAGTTGCACAGAAAGCTATAGAGCGTTCCATGCTTGGCATCAGGCTAACAGACCGAATTCCAAACGTCTTCGATATTGGAAAGCGTAGGTATTATGTAACTCAAAAGGAGTTGAGCAGGACACTTGGCAAGGCGCAGTAACGACAGGTGGAGTAAAACTCAGAGTGGCGTCCAAGGTCTGCAAGACGAGATGTCGGTTTTCCGGCGGCGAGATGGGCGGACGACATTGTTGCCATCGCGGGTAAAACCTGGATGATGCTGGCACAAGAAAAGCGAGTCCAATTGCCCAGAAGTGGATGATGACTATTGCTTATTAGGCTTTAAATATAATTAAATTAAAATCATTTATATGCAGACAACAATGATTCGTTTAAGTTAGTTAGTTAGTACAAAAATCGTTGACGCTATGTTAGTGTTTTATCTCGTAACTAGGTACTAAGCTCACAGAAAAAATAACAATTATTTACAATAAATATATGAATCACATTTACATTTCTCCGAATGTAATGAATAAGTCTGCCTTTGTACCTTTATTGTGCTCAAAGATTAATTAATTAAAAACATTGTACATGTATCCTAAGATTTTTTCTCGGTAGTCTTGTTATCACAAACTTGTTATAAATAAATAAAAATCTTTTATTATCAAACATAAAGGCCCATAGCATATTAGTAACAAAAACCGGGCAAGTGCTTGTCGGACTACGCACAATGGTTCCGTACTTGGGAATGAATCTCAAGAAAAACATGTTCTCCCATACATTCCAACTGCAAATGTAAGTTTGTATGCACAATATTGAGAGATTTAACATGTTGTTTTAAGACCATATACTTCTTATAGGTTTTCCTGTAATCTATAGGTACCTATTGAACTATTTTTTGTATTTTTTTTTTCAAAATTTTAGACTCAGTACTTTCGACAATTTTCGTCTATTTTCTTAAATAACTTTAAAATGGTTTATTTTAAAATTATAAAAAAGAAATATTTGTGACCCTCACCACACACCTTTCATTTGATATGTCACACGGTATAGTTTGCGAAACTTTTTTTTAAATTTTCTTATTTGCCCCCCAAAACTGACCCCAATATCCAAAATCCATTTATTTACGTTACACCTCCGTGTTTGGGTCACAGAAATACATACGTGTACCAAATTTCAACTTAATCGGTCTTTATCTATAACGGATTCGGAGCAAATTGGCTGTGATAGACGGACGGACAGACAGATAGACAGGCACACGAGTAATCCTATAATGATTCCGTTTTTTCCTTTTGAGGTACGGAACCCTAAAAATAACTTAAAAACCTATGTCATTAGATATAATTTAGAAAACTTTATACAGAAACATCACAAAATAAAAGAGCATCATTTACAGGTAGGTTTATCGAGCTAAATGTATAATATGCAGCTTGACAAACCTATCCAGGGGCCCATCCAGTCTATCCGCGAATACCCTAAGGATGCTGTTGGAGCTTTCCCTAACTCTGCGTAGTAGCGAGGCAACCTTCTTACGTATTATCGCGAAGTAATTGTCTGTGTGCATACCCACGAACATGCCTGAGTAATGTTATCTGTTATCCATAAGTTCGATTGTTAGTGCTTTTCATTGACAAAATGTTTGTTAGTAATGGGTTATTTTATTTTAAAAGGATTAAAAACTTAATGTTTGCAATATTTAACACAACTGTTTAAACTTGGTACATTAAATTACTAGAGTTCGTATAAGCTGAAATGACGCGCTCCACTACTTAAATTTATAATATAGTGGGGCGCGTCATTTCAGCTTAGAAGAGCTCTAAATAACTACAAAAATAAATCCAAAACCAAAGGACACTTAGGCGTCAAAGTACTTTTGTACCAGAATCTGGATTAGTGTCATAGCAATGGGTTCGCCCACTTAAAAAAGCCGGTCGAGTATGTGTCGGACCACGTTCAATGGAGGGTTCCGTAATCGGGATGAATTTATCCCAAGAACAAACTTGTAGTTGAAAAACATGTTCTCCCATACATTCCAACTACAAAAAGTAAGTTTGTACGCACAATATTGAGAGATTTACCATGTTATTAAGACCATAGACTTCTTATAGGTTTTCTGTTATCTATAGCTATAGAAATATTTTCTGTATTTTTTTTTTTTTTTTAATTTTAAGGTCAGTAGTTTCGGAGATAAAGGGGAGGAATGGTAAATTTTCGTCTATTTTCTTAAATAACTTTAAAACAGTTTATTTTAAAATTATAAAAAAAGAAATATTTGAGACCCACAGTAAGCCCTTTCATTTGATACATCGCACGGTACAGATTACATTTTTTTGTTAAATTTTCTTATTGGCCCCCCAAAATTGACCCCCATATTCAAAGTTCGTGTTTGGGTCACAGAAATACATAAGTGTTTCAACCAACTTCAACTTAATCGCTCCATTAGATTTGGAGCAAATTGGCTATGACAGACGGACAGACAGAGATACATGAGTTATAAGGGTTCCGTTTTTCCTTTTGAGGTACAGAACCCTAAAAATAACTCATAAAATGTGGGCTTATATATAACCCTCTCAACCTAGACGGTCAGGGAACATCAACATGATATTGTACAATTTTGAAACCTAAAATCCCAGGAGAAAATAAAACAATCCATACTAATATTATAAATGCGAAAATAACTATGTCTGTTTTTCAGTTTACGTTCCCGCCTAGCTGAACTGATTTTGATGAAATGTGGCTCACGAATAGACTATGACCTGTGTTAGGACATAATAATATGATACTTTTTGGATGTTTACTCTGTATGAATCGATTTTCATATAAGGCCCCCGGGATGGAAAACATTTGAGGAGTGAAATACAAGCGAAGTGTTGTCACATTTTTCTGCGCAACAAACATACACCTTTCACTTTGAAGTCATGTATGTGTATGCTTGTTTTGTTTTTTCGGTCAGTCTTCATTGTTTTCTTCATTGTAGTGGTCAATCTCTCTATCAATTATATTCGAAGACAATCGTAGATAAGGAGTAAACTCCAGTCGTGCGTCGGAGCTAACACACACTTTTTTTATCCCGGTAGTACGATCCCGTAGGATAAATTCTCGACCTCCACATGGGAAACGCCGCGAGCAACAGCTGGTATTTATAATTTATTCTGCTAGAATTAATAATAAATTTTTTTTTTTTTTTGTTGACTGTAGGTATTAGTGGTTCCAGAAAAACTCGTTACAGACGAATATCACAAGTATTCGAGTAATCCTTCGAAGAGGCTATCCAATTATTTTTGAGGATAAAGTACCTAACGTGTACTACGGTGGCATTTTAAAGCTCTTGAGTGATTGAGTGAATAACACTTGGAACACCGATTTTAAATATAATTTTTTTGTTAAACTTTGTCTAGTACGGTAGCAAGCGTTAATTATTGTACAATGGGACTTACAACATAACTGTATGTACTCTACCCCTCCCCCCTCTCTATCCAATTGGGAAATACAGATATAACATATTGGATTCACATTCTAAAACAAATCAAATCAAATGCGACAAAATCCCTTCCATCTGACCTAAAAGGTACACACCTATCTGAGAATACCAGTATCAGACAAAAACAAAAAATTTATCGGCCTAACCTTTTCCCAACTATATTGGGGTCAGCTTCCAGTCTAACCGGTTGCAGTATTTTGGTCAAGCTAATAAAGATGGAAACGTAATTCCTAATAATTGGCTCGTTAAAAAAAAATCGCAACGATCTCAAAAAATCTCAATCGATATTTCGAACGTATAGTAAAAAAATTCTAACACGAAATCATGTAAGTAATATATCAAAAGCGGCGCATCGTAAATAAATACGTCGCTATACTATTACTACTACTAGTAGTCGCGTATCTAACCTCTACAACTCAGGTAACACGATACCCCTTAGTAAGACTAGTTGTCAGGCTATTGGGCTTCCGACTACGGAACCACTGTCAAAGATTTAACAGCCAGGACCAACGGCTTAACGAATCCACGAACTGACCGCGGCAAGCGTGGCTTAACCTACGATCGACTCGTCCAGCTGGTTTCATTTAGGTACGAGACCCTAGGATCACAAAAACCGCAGAACATCAACTAAATGTTCCAATCAAAATCACTGTTCCAAAATCAAATCAATTCAAATACATTTAAAGCAAACAAAGTTATCTACGATTCCGGAACTCAATGCTCAGATAACAAATGGTATTATTAATAATGGGTACGAGTACTATTAATAATACTATTATTTAGTGCTCGGTGTTTGTTTCAACACGTTGTTACCGGAATATGTGGTTAGGTTTGAATTGTTTAACTAAATCGGTATTTGGATGATTATTAGGTCTGTGGAAATTTATGTGAATGGAATGCTTGCGTTTACAATGTTTCAGTGGTTGATTGGTTGATGATTAAGGCGAGGTTGTAGTAATTTTTAAGTTTTGAAGCTATTTATATCTAACAAATAATTTTAACAAAATTGAACATAATATGGTCAAGCTACGACGTATACGTAAAAAAAATTCTATCACGAAATCATGTAAGTAATATATCAAAAGATAGGTTTTAATATTAATTTGTAATAACAGCCGCACGGGTCGATCCATCAGGTGAGGAGCTCGTGGCTAAGTAATAACAGTCGCACGGGTTGATCCATCAGGTTAAGCTACGCTTGTCGGGGTTGGTCTGTAGATGGGTGACCATCTTTTCATACCGAGACTCCTCCGTGCCTTGGAAAGCACCTTAAGCCGTTGGTCCCGGCTGTCATTCGTGGATCTTTGACAGTCGTTACTGGTTGTCAGAAGCCCGAAAGTCTGACAACCAGTCTTACCAAGGGGTATCGTATTACCCAGGAACTGGGTTGTGGAGGTCAGATAGGCAGTCGCTCTATGTAAAATACTGGTATTCAGCTGCATCCGGTTAGACTGGATGCCGACCCCAGCATAGTTGGGAAAAAGGCTAGGCAGATTAATTGAGGTTTTAATATTTGTCGCTGGGTAATGAAGATGTTGTTTTGTGGTTATTTGTACTGTGATTGTTTGGTGCGTCGCTATGGTTATCGATATTATCCAATATCATCGGGCCGATCCTAAATCTGTCGATGACAGTATAGCCGGCGACATATCGGTATCAGGTTGGTCTCGTAATCTGATAATGTGAAAACGCCCATTAGGTACACAGGACATTTCAAGTAATAATTTTAGTTCACTATACCGCAGGTGTGCCAATGTGAATTTTCCAAAAGGGATGATGCCTGGGTAAAAAAAAAGAAATTCTATTTAGTCCGTCAGTCAGATAATAATAAATTATAAGACACGTATTTTTTGCTTTATCATATTAATAAAAAATGACTTAGATAACTCGCATTAAAGTTCGGGAGTGGGGGCTTGCTACGTCACTTCTACGTATAAAATCTACAAAGACGTGACGTCATGCCACATTTTAACTCAATGTATCGCCGTAATCTTTTGATTACGTAGAAAAAGAAAAAATACGTGTCCAATATATTTTAATAATCTACATGATGGACAAAAAACATTTTTTAGTCATCATCCCTATTCATATGTACAGACGCCAGCAGGTCAAGCTACCCGAAACTGTCTAATTTTTCCAATCAACCTTGAACCTAATGCTTTAGCGATAAAGTTAAAAATCTATTAAAGAAATTTGACAGGTTGTAGTAGCTTGATGTGCTGGCGTCTGTACTTTCCGAGTTTATCTTAAACATTACTGACGTCGGTGAAGGAAAACATGTGGTGATCAATGCTCCCTTTCGTCTCTATATGAAAAGAGGCCTTTGCCCTGCAGTGGGAGAATAATAGGCTGCTATTATTATTATTTATACCGCAGGTAATAGCATAAAATGTAAACCTAAGGAAAAAAGTCAAACCTAAGAAAAACGAATTCAGTTGATCAACTGCAAATCTTTTACCGTGGCATGGATTTTCTGTGAAATGGTCGGCGGCGCATCGTAAATAAATACGTCGCTCTGCATTTGGGGGAGGGGGGGGGGTGTAGCGTTTCAAAGGCGTACAGGCCCGGAAAACCTCGTCTTAACGTTGTTATCTGATGTTTTAGGCCAGCCTATGATTGGCTTAGTTGTTACGTTTTAACGACCCTACCATTACACTGTTTGTCCACCGCACAACGTCAACGGGACGTCAACGAGAAACGAGATTATTCGAACCAAACGTGCCGTCCCAGTGGCGGCGTGCGGTGGACACGCGGCGTTAGTAAGTGTACGAGATGTATCGTTAATTCGGCACCGTCATCTCGTTCTCGTTGACGTCGCGTTAACGTAGCGGAGGACAAACGGCTTTATTCTTCTAATATTTTAACTGCTTAGGTGATCTCATTATCGGATTTGATCACTAGGTAAGGTAGTGTTATTGGAAAATATCGCTTATTTGGGGCTATTAAAAACAGCACTGAAAAACGGATATCCAATGTATATTCTGAGTACAGCCACTTTAATCAAGTCTTTCGATATTTGGAACAATGAATAACTAAAACCGCATACAATATTATTTTTATTTTAGGAATTGGTAGAATTTTAAGAAGAAAAAATATGTTTCAAAAACCAGTCAGGATTTTGCGCTGTGCGAGAAATTTTAACACCAAAATTATGTGAAAAACAGGAGCTTATATGCCCGTTTGCACCAAAGACCGCTAAATTTACTAGGCTAGGTTATTGGGGTTTTCACTAGGTTTTATTAGACTTCCAAAGTCTGAATGTATGCCCTTGTTAGTGACTATAAGCTCGCTTCCAGTGCATGGGGCATAATTTCGCAACGTGGCCTTATGTGGCTGTACGTCACTGCTCGCCCTTTTGGGAAATAAAGCCGTAGTGTTTTATATAATATCCTAAATCTACTTAGCACCTAAGTGAAAATGGCTTACCAACGTAAACAGCAGGCACTAATAACCTAAAAGCTAACATAACTAATATTATAAATGTGAAAGTGAGTTTGTTTGTTTGTTACGCTTTCCCGCTAAAACGGCTGAACGGATTTGGATGAAATTTGGCGCACGGGTAAACCTTGACCTGGATTAGGACATAGAATACTTTTTATCCCGGTAGTACGTTCTGGTGTGATGATTTCCGACCTCCACACAGGCCGCGGACAAAAGCTAGTTGCCTATACAAATGATTTTCTTAATAGAACACTGTAATAATAGTTTAATGTCCAACTTCAGTTCCGTGGGCGCGGGATTTGGGTGTGGTGTGAGGGACAGCGATTTAAAATTGTTTTTTTTTAATTTTTGTTATTTCTTATGCCGTAAATGCAGAAACAATTAACA
The DNA here is from genome assembly GCA_948252095.1 of Dicycla oo. Classification (NCBI taxonomy): domain Eukaryota; kingdom Metazoa; phylum Arthropoda; class Insecta; order Lepidoptera; family Noctuidae; genus Dicycla; species Dicycla oo. The sequence continues at coordinate 10,595,525 of OX411733.1, read as the reverse complement.
AGCCATCGTGTCTAAGTAATAACAGTAGCACGGTTCTATCCATCAGGTTAAGCTACGCTTGCCGTGGTTGGTCCGTAGATGGGTGACCATCTTTACATACCGAGACTGCTCCGTGCCTTGGAAAGCACGTTAAACCGTTGGTCCCGGCTGTCATTCGTGGAAATTTGGCAGTCGTTACGGGTCGTCAGAAGCCCAAAAGTCTGACTACCACTCTTACCAATTTTACCCAGTAACTGGATTGTGGAGGTCAGATAGACACTCGCTTCATGCAAAAATGCTCCATGTAAAATACTGGTATTCAGCTGCATCCGGTTAGGCTGGAAGCTGACCCCAACATAGTTGAGAAAAGGCTAGGCAGTTTGATTGTCTCGCGTAGATCTGCGTTCCAGCATACGAATGGTTAAGCTACGGTTTCCTAGAAGAGCAGTGGCCATCACATTTCGCCAGTTATGTTTAAGTCCAATGTAACACAGGGCCTAATAATAATAATTAATCTTTTATTTCAGACAATATTACAGCCCAAATTATCACAATACAATTTTAAAAATAATATTACAAATAATTAACAGTTTATTAATAGCTTCCCTACAGAATTCAAGCCAATTTGAAACTGGAAGGAAAAGTAGGTAAATTTACCTTAACCATGGATCCCTTGTAAGGTAACAAAAAATGGAACTACTATTGGATAAGTTGGTTTGTTAATAGGAAAATTGGGAAAAGGCCAGAGCAGACTAAATCTTCTGGGCACAAAGGGGGATTGTGGGGGACGAACAAAAAAAGACAGACAGATTCTCGCTAACAAAAAACTGTGTCACTAAGAGTCGACCAGCTCGCTATACCTACACGGCATGCACACATTCACACATAGCCGGCCAAATTACGCGCGCAAACGGCAAGACTCACACATAAATAATATTCAAAGTTATAGTTACACGGGTCACGGGACTCAGTTTTGTCTTAGCGGGAGTTCCGTCCGAGTTTTTTTATTCGTTTATATTGTGAGGCAACATAGGGCTTAGCGTCTTGTGCAGCATTTATCACTTAACTACATCTCCTGTAGATTTCTGAAGTGAAAACTTCTTTGTTCGTCTCATGTCGGTGACGCTGAATTGGGTATTAATACTCGGCTCCAGTCAGTCGGTGACGCTGAATCGCGTTTATTCGGCTCCAACCGTAAAATTTCAAGTTTATCGTGTGGCAAGGTATTTTTGTGACATTAGTGGCTATGCATCCTCCGCTGTCACTAGAACCACAGTTCTTTCCACTCATTCACATAATCATTATGGGTTCTCGCAACTAAATCGCTCGGTATCACGTGAACGACACATTACGGATGAGTTGTGTGTTTTATTTAATATCTCATATTATTGTTCGCGTATGTTTGATAATAGGTTGCTAAAAATATGATTGTTCTTTTGTAGATAACATGGAATAGAATATACTCTTTATTCATCATAATCACCTGCCTAGCCTTTTCCAACTATGTTGCGGTCGGCTTCCAGCCTAACCGGATGTTGGGGTCGGCTTGCAGTCTAATAAGATACAGCTGAATACCTGTATTTTAAATGGAGCGACTGCCTATCTGACCTCCACAACCCAGTTACTGGGTAACACGATACTCCACGGTAAGACTAGTTCTGGTGGTTTCTGGTTTGCTTCTAAAAAAACAGCCAAGTGCGTGTTGGACCACGCACGTTCCGTAGTTGGGATGGTTTTATCCCAAGAACAAACTAGCTTCCTGCTTATGGCATCCCAGCTGATTTTTGTAGCTGGATTGATATCCAGCTACAAAAATCAGCTGGGATGCCATAAGCAGGAAGCTAGTTGAGCCGTCAGCAACTATTCTGATCGACCGTTCACTAAGGTAATCTGATGATTACCTTAGTGAACGGTCGATCAGAATAGTTGCTGACGGCTGCTCTTCTGACCTTATGGCTATTGATGCCGGAGTTCCTCAGGGGTCTGTTCTCTCTGCAACCCTTTTCCTGCTGCACATCAATGACGCTTCGGCCTGGTATTGTTGGGTACGCAGATGACAGTACACTTCAGAGAGATACTTGTCCAGCGCAAAAACCAGCGGGGCCGAAGTTCGTTCCTTGAGAGAGGCCATGGTAGAGCGAACAGATTTGACCTTAAGCTTTGTCTACCAGTGGGGTGATGATAATCTGGTCTCTTTTAACGCCACCAAAACACAGGCGTGTCTTTTTACCGCTAAAAGAGTCGTTTCGCCCAAACTCCTACTTTTCGGAGTACATCTGTTCCTGTAAATGATCGACTTGAGCTCCTAGGCATGGAGTTGACATCTGGTGTAAACTTCGGCGCCACTGTCGAATATAAGGCCCAAACTGCGGCCAAGAAACTGGGCATCCTAAATAGGGTGAAGCGATACTTTACGCCTGGACAGCTTTACAAGGGTTAGTTTACAAAGCGCAAGTCCGATCCTGCATGGAGTATTGCAGTCATCTTTGGGATGGATCAGCCACGTACCAACTAGCCGCGCTTGACTCGGTGGAACGCAGAGCTAAGAGGCTCATTGGCGACGTAAAACTGGTGGATGCCAAGCTTCATAGCTTGGCTCATCGCCGCAAGGTTGCCTGCTTGTCGGTCTTCTACAGATTGTACTTCGGAGAGTGTGCCCGAGAACTCCACGACCTCATTCCACCGGCCCCCTTCTACCATCTGACATCTAGACGCACTGCCAGTCACCATCCTTACCTGGTTGCTATTCCACCAATTCGCACTAAGCGCTTTCAAATGTCTTTTATAATGCGCACAGCAAAGGAGTGGAACTCACTGCCTGCGTCTGTAAGCTCACTCCATCGTCGACTTTGTCTCTGTCATCTCTGACCTAGACTAGAGTCAAGAGCAAACCCATCACAAATAAAAATAAAAAATAAATTGTAGTTGAAAAACATGTTCTGTTCTGCAGTTGGAGTGAATGATTCCAACTGCAAATGTAAATAACTTAAAAACAATTTATTTTAAAATTATAATATATATTTATTTATTTAAGGTAAAACAAACAGTAGCACAATAAGAAATACACATAATATCTTAATTATTACATTTTTTTAAATTATGCTACCCACTACGTTCTCCACAGATTACAATTTAAAGTATTTAAAACTAGCTAAGAACACAGATACAATACCTATATAATAGTAGTATTAAGTTTATACAAAATAATAATAATAAAGTAAATTTGTGTGCGAACATTATTAGACATTACGTTATTATAAATGTATTGCTTGCTGATCATTTAGGGTTGCTTGGATTTGCTTCTTAAATGCATAGACGTCGAGTGCGTACCTCACGTACATGAACTGTTATATACATATATATTTGAGACCCTCACAGTACACCTGAGCCCACACGGTAGGTACAGTTTGCAAAACTTTTTTTTTAATTTTCTTATTTGCCCTCCAAAATTGACCCACATATTCGAAATTCATTTATTTACGTTACACGTCCGTGTTCGGGTCACAGAAATTCATATGTGTATCTTTCAACTTAATCGGGCGATTAGATTCAGCAAATTTGCTGTGACTGACGGACAGACAGACACACGAGAGATCCTCCTATAAGGTTCCGTTTTTTTCCTTTTGAGGTAGGGAACTCTAAAAACTACCAATTGTATAGACATACACAATCAGCGTATAATTATCCCACTGCGGAAACACAGGCCTACTCTCTTCGAGAGGGAGTGGGCCGTAATCCACCATGCGGGCCCAGTGCGGGTTGGTAGATGTCACATATCTTCGAATTTTTGGTTCTAGGACATGCCGCGGTTTCCTCACGAAGTTTTCCTTCACGGTTTTGAGAGCAGTGGTGATGAAAAAATTGACTAAAAGTAAAGTGCCTGACTGGGTTCGAACCACGACCTGCAACTCGTTAGTCGAGGCCGTAATCACTGGACCACCAATGCTCCAATAATAGACATACTTAATTTTAACTAAAAAAATGTCACTATCGTAGCCCATTATTCGAAGCGAACACCTACCGAATTTACAATCTGGAGAGAAAGCCATGAAGGACCAACCAACCAAAAAACATTTCAATTCATTTGTTAATTAATAACTCGTATGCATGTATGGATTGGGCATAAATAAGAAGAATTGACTACAGTATCTACTTACATCAAAATGCAATCGTAAACCAAATTAATCGCTAGGAGTGCAGTTTACTGCTTCATCTCAAAGTAGTTACATTCCCCGAAAACAGCTCGTAACAATTGAAGAATGATTCCATTAATTAAACCTTAATTAAATTTATAAAGGTGAGGAACACAGTGCTCCCTAAAGTATCTTACAAAAAACAAGCACCCAAATTCCGTGAAACGATAAAGAAAGCCTTGGAGAATCGGCAATTATCTCCGAAACTTCCCCTTAACTGCTAATCGTTAAGGGTTAACTCTCAACACAGCCAAGTTTCCACATTTACAGAAATAATTACATGCTACCCTTTGCGTTCCTCTTAAAGGGGGCTTGTTTAAATACCAACCTTTCTACTTACTTTTCGACTGGTCTTATTGAAAAACTTTTTAGACATATCTCTTTGCAGGACTGTTTAGGAAAACTTGGAGGTAAATATATGTATTTTTTCCATCTGTACAAATTAATCTGTAATTGGCAACTTCACTCCAAGGCTAATTGTAACCTGTCCGAGATACGTACATATTATAGGTAACAATTGTATACAGAAGATAATAAATAAATTAAAATGATAATAAGAGGAATTCAACAACGTTTTTGTTCATGTGATTGAAAGGGCCAACAGTTTCCTCGAAAATTGCCGTGAGCGATTCGGAAAATCGTATTCGAAAACCAATTATTCGGAGATTAACTCGAGCGTCAGTTTGTTAGGGAGGCGTGTAACAATCAAGTGAATTCATTTAACATCGTCGGTACGTTTCAGTTTAAGAAAATATTGGCAGAACTCGTGATCTTGACGGTTTATCAATGAAAGCTTAAGAGTGCTGGTGTTGGGGCACTAGCAATGACTATGCACTACTGGTAGCAACATGATGGAAGATAAGACATTGTCTGAGGGTCAGTTCGACATCAACACAGGTCTGTATTACTAATATACAACGTGTAGGCCTACAAAAAATAGGGGTGCCCATTTACTCTGGCTGAAGTTGCAGTCATCGGTGGTGACGTAATTAAAGTGATGGCTCTGGATGCCTAGAGAAGTGGCAAAGCGTTTCGTATTTCTACGAGTTTCAACATGACTGACATGATCTTGTGGATGTGACGGATACTTTCCCCCAACTTGTTCTTTTTGTGTTCGTTCTCTTTCTTTGCTTCATGTTTCTCGCAAATAAACGTATTTACTTCCTTGTTTTTCTTTCTTTTCGGTAGCTTGTGTCAGTCTCATATATTTTTTACTTTTTAGGGTTCCGTACCTCAAAAGCAAAAAGGAACCCTTATAGGAATCACTTTGTTATCCGTCTGTCTGTCTGTCTGTCTGTCTGTCAAGACTCTTTTTCTCAGGAACTCGTAGAGGTATCATGTTGATATTTATAATAAATATTCAGGTCTATAGTATCTTGCAGTTGTTAAAAAATCTAACTTATAAGTTAACGCGATCAAATGATATGACCATTTAAGTAGCATATTTTCGCAAATTTTGTGATTTCACAAGGGAATCAAAACCTATAGGGTATAAATTTGGCAAGAAGCAAGGTCGCACAGCACAAGTAAAGGAAAAAGTCCGAAAATTGTTTATTTTTAGCTTTATCACATAAACGATGTTTTTTTTGTGATAAAACAAAAATAATTTTGCTGTTGGAGCATTGATCGTGACGTATATCGATGTATGGGGAGAACAAGATGTATGTAAGTATGGGGAGATTTTTCAAATACAATGTTAAGTTTGTTCTTGGGAAAAATTCATCGCAACTACGGAAACCTTCATTGTGCGTGGTCCGACACGCACTTGGCCGGTTTTTTATTCATCGTCGTTATCGCTGATACCGCTTTGCCCTCTGGGTTCATTTCATTTTAGTATGTTAGGTTAGTCGGTCGAGTGGAGCCCGCGTATCGGCAAGCGTAGTATGGGACGCCCCAAGCTAGATGGATCGAATACCTTAAAAAGGGAGCTGGTACAGACTTGATGCGGAAGGCGGAGGACAGAGTCTTGTGGCGCAGCTGAAGAGAGGCCTGTGTGCAGCAGTGGACTGCGGTGGGTTGAGTTGATTGATTGATTGATTGATTGGTATATGAATTGATACAGTATTTGGTCCCTTCCAGAGAGAAAACAGACTAGCAGTGATTTGTAGTTATAATCATGTAGAAACAGACTGTATTCATTCGCATCTTATTTCAATTAATTTATGACGTAAACTTGTATCTGAATTTACTCAAATGTGGGAACGAACGTTTCCGAAAATTTCCGAAACTCACCGTAACTTCGGGGGTGAAATTTTCCATTCCGATGGAGAAAGGATTAAGATGAGAAGTTAAGAGTTTTATCTATGTTATTGGAATATTTGGCCAACTTCAGGCAGCATGCGTAGTTTAAATGTTTAAAGTTGATAAATATCAAGTCCAAACTTGGGTAATTGCAATATATCTTATGTTCCGATTGGTGATTTTGCCAATAATTGAATTTTGTGTTTATTTATTGGTGTACCTTTTGCCGGAGCAGTTTAGCAGTTGGCTCGAGATTTAGTGGCACCAGCGCAGCATCGTGAAAAACAAAATTGTCTTGACTGGACACAACAAAATTTGCGGGTTCAAATCCGGGCACTTTAGGAGTTTAAGTAAAAGAAATGTTGCGCCGACCCCAAATAAATTGGGATAAGGGCAAGAGAATGATGATGATGTACTTTTTGTGTTTATCTTGGACATTACTGACATCGGTAAAGGAAAAACATCATGAAGAAACGTGTAGTGCTATTCTATAAAAATCTCACCGTCAAAACTCAGGTGAAGTGAGCTTTAAGTGAGCTGTCAATGGTGTCAATCCCTAGCATCAGGTGGGATGAAAGCTCACTTCACATAAATTTTCACGGTGAGATTTTCACAGAATAGCACTACTGGACTTATCTATAGGTACTAATATAATGAATCTGAAGAGTTTGTTTGTTTGAACACGCTAATCTCAGGAACTGCCAGTTAGATTTGAAAAATTCTTTTTGCAATTGATAGCTCAATTTTTGAAGAAGGTTATAGAATATTTAACATTATGCTGTGACCCTTAGGAGCCCAGCAAAGGGCACGCTACAATTGTGGCGATAAGTCCCCTTTTTGAGGAGTGGTAGGAGAGGCGTCACGGCATCCTCACCTTCCACCTGACGTAGGTCCTGACGGAGGAAACGCCCGGGTGTTACCATTATGTGGATCACCCGGAGGACACGGTCCACCGTACGCATACGGTGGAGGTCTGCCTGGCTTGGGCAGAGCACCGCCGCGTCCTCGCGGGGGCGATTGGCGGAGGCGATCTCTCGCGTCCGGCCCTGATACAGGCCATGGTACGGAGCGAGAGTGCATGGGAAGCCGTCACTGCCTTCTGCGAAGCAGTAATGCTCGCGAAGGAAGAGGCTGAACGCGTGAGAGGAGACGCCCTGGGCGTCGGGAATCGATAGCCGATTCCCGGCCACCGTAGGCGTGGGCTTGCGGATGGCGAGCAATGGGTAGCTAGCCGTCCGGTAACGACCAGGCCCGGGTCGACGGCGCGTTGTGTTCCACGCGTGCCTCAAAGAGATGTCAGCACTAGCTGAAGGGGTCCGCTAGGGCCGATGCCCGCCAGGGTTGCGGGTTGTTCGAAACAGTTACCGTGGCCCTGGCACAGGCAACTGAAGGAACACGGGTGGGTTTTAGTCAGTAGAAGTCTGACACATGGCTGTCCCGCTCCAACCAGAGTGGGAGAAGTTATTTGATGATTTCCCATCCAAAAAACAAAGGAGCCCAGCAAAAGAAAAAGTACAAAAAAAAGGGAAAACGAAGTAATCGCGGGCGGGCGATGCGATGCAGCACGGTGGATCGAGGGCTGAGGGCCGAATATTCACGCGGACAAAGTCGCGCGCAGAAGCTAGTAGATAATATACGTCTAAAATAGTCAACCTCGAGCAAGCGTGGTAATCAATGCCTTCCCTGTATGAGAAGAGATCTTTGCCCTGCATTTGGGACTTTTGTAGACAATCGGTCCACTATTTTGTTCTATTTTAGACTTCTTTCAAACAGAGAAAGTCTAACGCAAGTACTTACAAGTAGCCACCATACTTGTTATAAACTTTTAATTGTTTGGTTCTTAGAAAACGCCTGACACATGCTGTTCTCTTCCTTCTTCCTCCAGAACTAAGCATATCCAGTATTAAAAATTCTAAAATTCATGATTTATAACCAATTCAGCCTCGAATTTTTCACAAACTTTACCATTGAATGGAATATTTATGCCGACAATTCACTGTTGTTTTGCCAAAAATCTTGCGAACATTCATGCATGGCTGTCCTTGAGAGCGTCAAACAAGGTGCATCGGATAAAAGATGGCGGACAACTTTTGTCATAAAATTAAATTTGTTTTTGGAGGTAAAACCGTGAAAGATGTGCTTCGTAAAGACTCTTTTTCGGAGTTTCGACGATAGGATATGTGCAGTGGTGTTGAATATATGTCAGGGCAAATTTTCTTTTTTTTTACAAAGTTGTTTCGTCTACCGCATGATCTCCCTCCAACGTTCGTTATACGGGCCGAAACGTGAGGCGGCTGCGGACCTAGCACCCTTGGCAATCTTATTTTATGGTCCGCAGGCGCTTCTTGATCCCTTACAAATTGAACCACGTGTGTCCCTGAAGCAATTCTCCCCCAATGGGGGCTTGCACAACCACACAACAATCTTCGCCGCCGGTAACCTGTAATAACAATTTTTTTTTGCTCTCCCTCCCTTTTCCCTTTTTTTTTTTGTCACTTTTTTCTTTTTTTTTTCTTTCTTTTTTTCCCTTTTAACACTTTTTTCTTTTTTTTTTTCTTTTCTTTTTTTTCTTTCATGTCAACGTCATAATTTGGATGGATGGACATAAACTCATGCTTTTTCCCATGGGGGTACGCAGAAACTACAGAACTCCACCTGCTACGATCCTTACTTACTCCTCTTGCCTCGTTCGTACAGCTGGTCATACACGCACGCCGGTTAAGAGTTGGAAGTCCTTCAAATATTCTATTGATAGGTAGTCTGCTCTTCTTTTACAATCCTCTTATTTTGCGTGAGGATATTCTCCACCCTGACGAAAACGTAAAGGGTCCCCGAAACGATCAATTGCAATTGCCATCAATATCTATTGTAGTAATATTGTCAATCACTTCAATTGCATTTGGTAGACGATGGATTTGCGCATCAATGTGTATCAATCACGTAGAAATTGACGTAAAAAGTCACTATTGCCTTTAGCACCCTCGAAAACCATGAAAACGACGCCCATGTTAAAAAAACCGGCCATATGCGTGTTGGACTACGCAAAAAGAAGGGTTCCGTAGTGTATATGAATTTATCCCAAGAACAAACTTAACATTGTAGTTGAAAAACTTGTTCTCCCAAACATTCCAACTGCAAATGTAAGTTTGTAAGCACAATATTGAGAGATTCACCGTGTTATTTTAAGACCATAGACTTCTTACGAGTTTTCCTGTAATCTATAAGTATAGAACTGTTTTCAGTATTTTTGCAAAATTTTAGGATCAGCAGTTACGGAGAAAAGGGGGGAATTGTCAATTTACGTCTATTTTCTTAAATAACTTTAAAACAATTTATTTGAAAATTATTAAAAAAAAATATATTAGAAACCCTTACAGTAAGCTCTTTCATTTGATATGTCACACGGTACAGTTTGCATCACATTTTTTTTTTTCTTATTTGCCCCTAAAATTGAAACCCATATTTAAAATTCTTTTTTTTACTTTACACGTCCGTGTTCGGGTCACAGAAATTCATGTGTACCAAATTTCATCTTAATCGGTTTATTGGATTCGAAACAAATTGGCTGTGACAGACGGATAGACAGGCAGACAGACACGCGAGTGATCTTGTAAGGGTTCCGTTTTTTCCTTTTGAGGTAATGTACTTAAAATTTGAATACTTTCGCAGCGAATACTACTTGGATTTATATTTTGACTAAATAACAATTTAAACGACTACTTTCAAAGAAAATCAGCTATGATTTGAGTTTATGGACAAAATTTAGTGATAATAATTACTAAGCAATCATTTTCCCTAAACTACATTTAAGTTAAATTACGATAAGAAGTTTTTATTACCTAAATTTCTTAAGTTGTTTATCCGAGCATTTCTCTTCGTGGCTTCGCGTATCCTGTAACGTAGATAGAGGAATCAAGTCGCTGGATTGAATTACAGATAATTGGATTACTGAAAGTGGGATCAATAAGTGATGTATTGGCTGGTAATTTCATTATATTGGGTTTTAGATAGGAAACGTAACTAAGTTCAACAACCTTAAAGGTCAAAGTGATGCTATGTACTATTTCTGTAGGACGAGGTTATTGTGGTCCAACGACAGTGGGATAAACCTGGAAAATAAAGGGAAAAGAATGTAGGCGCAGTTCGAGTCCGCGCCATTTGTTTTCGTGAAAGCAGATTGAACTTTTTCTGTGGTTTCCGATACTACCGTAGCCGTTGTATTTGCTCACACTAGACTTAGTAAGCTCATTGCATCCTAACTAATATGATAAATGCGAAAGTAAGTTTGTTTGTTTGTTACCTTTTCACGCCTAAACCACTGAACTGATCATCCTGAAATTTTGCATATACGTTGTCAGGTGTACAGAAACGGACATAGGGTACCTTTCAGCCCGAAAAAAAGAACTGTTCCCGAAAAAAACAACAATAACTTTCTTATGATACTAGATGGCGCCACGTGTTTTTCGAATCATGATTGAATTATATTATCATAGAAACTTTAGCAGTTTATTAAAAGTTTTTTTTTATTATTTAACTAACTATTACGTTTTATGAGTCTAGAGTGTCGATAAACCGGTTTTTCATCCTCCTAACTATCATTACTTTAATATTATAAATGCGAAAGTGTGTTTGTTTGTTGAATATGCTTTCACGCTAAAATGGCTGAACCGATTTGGATGAAATTTGGCTTATGGGTAGATCATGACCTGATTTTTTACGGTTTCTGACACTGCCGTGGCTATTATATTTTCTCGGTACTAGACTTTTTGGGCTCAATGCATGCCTTTTGATGCAAGCTTTCTTCGATTGGGTTTTTTTGTTTCATTTATGAGCAGATTTACGGCAGACATGAGACGACATCTGACATTATTTTGCTATTGTCAACATCATATTAATTTTTAACCCTATTTCGGACAATGTTTCAGTGGTTTCTCTTTAAGTCCTGGTAGTGCGTTGTCAACTCTTGACAAAGATACCAGACTAACTGATCTAGCTAAACACGTTGTTGCGCTATACGAATTGATATTTTGACACATAGTGAAAAGTAGAGGGTGGCGCTCATGCGCGTGCACTCGCTGTGTGATCATACGCAAATTATATCCGGTTTTGAAACCGTTATAAATATGACCTATCTTTTGAATGCTCAACCAATAAAAGTCTCGTAGTTATTAGCGGTTGAAATCATACATGATTTCGGCGGTCAGAAATATTGAGCTTACCGCCAGTACACCGCGCGAAAAGACGTTTTCACGTCAAAAAAAGTGGTTAAACACACTAATACAAAATAAACAAAAGCCAGATTTCACAAAAAAAAAAAAACTTTAACATTAAAGTCTTTTGCTGGATTTCAACGCAGGTCACAATTTAAAGACCATAAATTGCGTAACAATGCAACACTGTACTGATACAACTATCCACTATTGTTAATTTTCTTTTTCTGGTTGACACTTCCCGTAACCCAATGGCTAGCTACCTTGGTCATTTTACATTTTTCGACGCCATATTTTAGTTTGTTAATAGTTTTAGTTAAGTTAGGAAAAGTTATATTTTTATTTTATTTACTAATTAGGCGTTGTTATTTATGTTTATTTCATTGTAATTCTGAATAAACAATTTAATAAAAAGAAATATATTATTGTTATTTACTGACATTGACAACAAACAAACAAAACAAAATGTTAAACAAACATATCATCACTTTTAAATTTCAGAAATACGCCAGTTTAGGGCTATATTATCTATACCATACTACCTATACTATCCCAGGCGGTGCAACATGGTCGCGCGGCAAAAATATAGTGTTGCCCAGTAACTGGGTTGTACAAGTCAGTTAGGCGGTCTCTCAATGTAAAATACTAGAATTCAGCTGCACCCGGATAGCTGAAAACGCTAGGCAGATTGATTGGTGGCGCAACCAATCAGACGCCTGTTCATATACCCCACCCACACACACCAGATAGCTGTGTACACAATCGCAGGATAATTGGAAACATCGTTATTTTTTTTTTTTGAAAATTCCTTGATTTTTGCACAGGACCGAATTATTTATTTATTTTATTTTATTAGAAGACTAACAAACCAATGACATAAAGAATGTAATATTAACAAATAGCTAATTACAAGCCTCCACATAAAGTTAAAGAAAAAAAAAAGTCGATAAAAAAGAAAGTACATACAAGTCAATAATAAGTTATTTAGTAAAGAGAGTAGCAGACAAGTTAACTATCCTTGAAAAATAACTGTGCCAAAAGCCGTCTTAAGGTCGCCACACTGGTGCAGAACAAGTCGACATTAAGGTCCTTAGGAAGCCCATTGAAACTAAGTGCACTTCTTATTGAAAAAACATTACGCGTAATTGCGAAAGGAACATTTAATATTGGTCACCGACGTAATCCCATCAGGTTCGTGCGTAATGACAGATTAGCAACGAGTTCAGGACAGTCAATGTGGCCATATTGAACGAAACTATTATTTATTTTATTTTACATTTTTCGGAAAACAACTAACATTTTAGCACGATTGAGAAGAACAAAATTAAGGCCAATTAAAAGTTTTCACATATAGAAAAGTGCATTAAAAAAGAAATTGAGAAGGTAGACATTGTTTTAAATAAAAACCATATCATAAGTAAACATGTGCTTAAAACTGCGTAAATTGTAATAAATTTACTAACGTGTTAAAAAAAGAAATCACAAAGAGCCCTTTTTAACCGACTTCCAAAAGGAGGAGGTTCTCAATTCGTCTGTATTTTTTTTTTGTATGTTTGTTACGCGATTACTCAAAGACGGATGGACCGATTTGGAAAATTCATTTTTGGTTGAAAGGGTATATACTTCCGACTACTCCATATAAATTTTATTAACTTTGCTTGGAGTGTTTATGAGTTAGCTTCAATAATGCATATATTTCCCACTTATTTTATATGGATGATGTGATGATGTTTTAATAACTTCCTATCACATGGATCTACAATTATTGTGCTCAATTATGTATTCGAATTTGTGTGGGGTAGGTTCCGCAACTAAAAAGTGTAAAATAAAAACTTTTTAGCAAAAAATAAAACCGACTTCTAAAACAAAACACTACAAAGTGAAAAATAACTTTAATTTCGGAAGTCGGTGGCAAAAAACGAAAATACAAAACCAAAGTCACCGGCTTCCGAAATTAAAGTTATTTTTCACTTTGTAGTGTTTTGTTTTAGAAGTCGGTTTTATTTTTTGCTAAAAAGTTTTTAATTTTGAAATGCTAGTATTGAAAACATCGATGTCGACGCCCCGGCGGCAGACGGCATTATACGTATGACTCGCTCTAATTAAGTATGAATTTTGTCTATAATTCGTTCGTACCACAGGTGTATGCAACAGATAAGGATTGCGCAGAACAGCAGAAGGAACCCGCAGTCCGATTTTGTTCAGCAATACGGGAAGCCGGGTAGAACCATTAGCAATTCTAATTAAAAACGCTAAGTCTGCAATTCTTCTACGTTCAGAAAGAGAAAGTAGACGGAATCTTTTATAGCGTAGGAGATAAGTGAGAGAATATATATATAGTTTTAGACCGGAATTTAATATACCTCAAACATTTTCTTTGTATGCCTTCCAAACGATTGATGTATATGTTGTAATTGGGATTCCAAACTTGAGAGGCATACTCGAGATGACTGCGAACAAAAGTAGAGTAGAGAATTTTAATGGTTTTGATGCTCCTGAACTCAGATGAGACTCTCAATATAAACCCTAGTGATTTTGATGCTTTATTAATGATTTTATCTACGTGTTGATCAAACTAACTAACTATGAAAGGTTTTCGTAATAATACGAACTAATATGAGATTTTTTGCAAAATATAGCCAGCATTCAATCAATCTGCCTAGCCTTTTCCAACTATGTTGGGTCGGCTTCCAGTCTAACCGGATGCAGCTAAATACCAGTAGTTTACATGGAGCGACTGCCTAACTGACCTCCACAACCCAGTTATTGGGTAAGACTGGTTGTCAGACTTTTGGGCTTCTGACGATCCGTAACGACTGTCAAAGATCCACGAATGAAAATATAGCCAGCATTCTTTCTCCAAATTACGATTTGTTTGCGAAAATTCTCTGTAACGGCTATCCAATAAAAGCCATAATTTAACAAAATTTTAATAAACTGTCGAAAATACAGTACATTTTCATAAAAAGTTTCCTTTAAGTAACAAAAAATAAATATTCTCCACAATTTATCAATCACAACATATCGAAAACACATTATAAAAAATCTAAATAGTGTTGTCCATTTCCATTACAGGATTAACTTGTATGGCCGACAATATCGATAAAACGCATTCATACTAAGCCGTGAACGAGTTCGCATCGTGCGTTTAGATTACCTGGTGTATTTTAGATCAATATTGATAGACAGCTTTTATCGTGTCATAACACTTAAGACCTGTTCAGATATAAGCGATATCGCTGTCGCGATCGGTAGCAATACTGGTCCAAAGTGACTAACTAACCAGAAGGTAGACCAGTATCGCTACCGAGCCTGACAGCGATATCGCTTATATCTGAATAGGCCGTTTACTGTGATAATGCAAGGACTATGTCCAACACTATATTAATAAGCTAGCTTCTGCCCGCGATTTCGTCCGCGTGTTTCTTGTTTTGACATAAATCCTTTATCCTATAGCTGTGCTCTTTAGTTCGTTTTCGCCTAGCGTTCTTTTTCTTTTTGCCCGGCTCATAAGGGAACGTAACGTGATGTTCAATATCAATCTGCCTAGCTTTTATCCAGTAATGTTGGGGTCAGCTTCCAGTCTAACCGGACGCAGCTGAATACCAGTACTTTACATGGAGCGACTGCCTATCTGACCTCCACCACCAAGTTGCTGGGTAACACCATACCCCTTGGTAAGACTGGTTGTCAGACTTTCGGGCTTCTGACGACCCGTAACGACTGTCAAAGATCCACGAATGACACCCGGGACCAACGGCTTAGCATGTTTTCCGAGGCACGGACCAACCCCGGCAAGCGTAGCTTAACCTGATGGATCGACCCGTTTGGCTTTTATTACTTAGCCACGAACTCATGTTCAATTGCGTAGAGCGTAATAACCTTCCTTAAAAATTGGGCTATCGAATGCGAAAGAAAAATTCAACTCTGTTAGGTAGTTCCAGAGATTAGCGAGTTCAGAAAAAAAAAACAAAACTCTTTAGATTTATTATTATTAGTATTAGATTATATACACATAAACGGTTTGTCCTCTATTTCAGGTATTTCTGTTCCATGAACAAATCAATCCAAAACATATTTAAATGTAGGCAAATAATATAAATTGGTCAAAACTGTTAACCATCAGAACCTTTACGTACTAACATAATTAATATCACTTTATCCACTGCCGTGTTGAATTTTCATAGACATGCAAAATGTCTATAAGGTCGTCAATTAAAGCATGCTAAATACAAGAATCCTCCTTCGTCGTTCCAACCAAAAAGAAAACGATGATTCAGGAAAAAGGTTCCGGAAATCTATGTCATCAAAACAAACCTTTCTCCCCGCATTTCTTTTACCGCCACACCTAATTAAAGCCTATTTTCCCGTAACAAAGGAACAGAAAAAACACAAAATAATAAGACGATTAAATATCCCAAGTCCTAAATAAACATAAGGCTACTCGTCGAGATTTCTGCTTAGGCAGCGTCTAGGGACAATCGTCACTAATTAAATTTCGTTTTCTGTAGAATATTTTGTTTAAAAAAAGAATGGAATACGAAGGTCTGTGGAAGTGTGGTTTATTTTGTGTAAGGACCTTTTTATTATTTGATAGTGTGTGTGAAATGATTTGGGCTTTGTTATAATTAGTTTTGAGGACATTGTATTTTAATTTAAATTAGGTAGCTGTACTTGGAACATAACTAGACTTGAGGCTCTCACGTTTTCTATAGTGTGCTGATTCTTGCCATCGATTTCTTGAAGATTATAATTATGAGACTATTAAACGTTTTATCTATAAGACTAATTTGGATTTATGACAGACAAAAACAAGACTGGGAACTGACAGGTTTTAATGAAATGCAGTAAAAGAATGGCTTTACATTTTATAAATTTAAAAATAAAATAAAGCTTACATTGTTATTTCCTGTTATTTTAATATCCGCGATACTACCTACAGCGTCAAGCCTACCTCAAAGATACATTTTAATAAGCGTTATCCATTCTCGCTGATAAAAAAAAAACCCACAAAATTTTGCGGCGATAGCCATGACCCCGATTGCGGCAAGCTGCATTCGGCCATTTTTATATAAAATACGCATACGCCAATGCAAGCCGCACCTTTGGTGGTAGTAATAAAACCGCTAGGGAATTGTTGGCTTTTCATTTGGCCTTACCAGGGACCTGATAGTTGAGGTTTGCGTGACGAAGGTTTTGTTTTAAACGAGCAGTATTTTTCACTTCATTGTGAGGACAGCGTTCCATGTTACGAGATGCATACGACACACACACGATAGTTGAAGCACACCGTTATTTACAGCTTATCACATAAAATCAACAAACAACGTGAGGAAAGTTGGACTAGCGATTTCATAATTATAATTACCAGTACTATACAGGGTTATTTGTAAAACACCAGCAACCTCTTAAGGGGTCATTGTACTCATCATTATTAACAACTTTTACTATGGGACCAAACCTGAAATCGCGAAAAGAAAATCAGCTGTTCAGTACATTTTGACGAATTATGCGAACATAAATGTACTGAACAGCTGATTTTTTTTTGTATACTAAAAGTATAATAGCTGCATCTGGTTAGACTGGAAGCCAACCCCAACATAGGAAAAGGCTAGGCAGATGTTGATGATGAAATAATTACAAGTATGAAATCGCCAACCCGTCTTGATCAAGCGTGGCGATGCCGTTGCTCTGCAGAGATACAATAATAAAATGGTATTTTTTAGGGTTCCGTACTTGAAAAGGAAAAAAAAAACGGAACCCTTATAGGATCACTTTGTTGTCCGTCTATCTGTCTGTCTGTCTATCAAGACTCTTTATCTCGTGACCGCTTGGAAGTATCGATTTGAAATTAAAACCATATACTAAAGTCTACAGTCCCTTGAAGCTGTGAAAAAATCAAACTTCTAAGTTAACGTAAAAAAAAGATACGGCCGTTTATGCCGCAAAAACGTATATTTCGACACTCTCAAGGGATCATTTATAGGGTACTTCCTGTTGACCTAGATCATGAAATTTGGAAAGAAGCAATGTCTCACAGCACAAGTAAAGGATAAAGTCCGAAAATCGTTAATTTGTAATTTTATCGAATTTTTTTTTTGGGTTTACAAAGGTAAAGCAGATTATGGGATATATTATACGTATTATGGGAGATCATGCTTTTCAACTACAATGTTAAGTTGATTTTTGGGATAAATTCTTTTCAAATACAGAACCCTCCTTTGTGCGTAGCACACGCACTTGGCCGGTTTACATTAAATTATAGGTTTTGAAAGGAAAAGAAAGAATATCATTATCACCTTCATCGTATGTTCCTTGATGTGCAATGATGATCATGGATCTCTTCCTCGACCGCGACAATCACAGCTCGGAAGTTGATTGGTATTAGCAGACGAAAGCTGCTTGACAGCCTCCTAAATTGTATAACCACGGTAAAACAAAAGACATGCTGCAAACAAAGACGCTAGCGAACAAAAACATAAAGAGGAAAACAAACTTCGAAACATCCTTTATCCAAATGAAACAGCTAAATAGCGTATTATTCAAGCTTCAACTGCAAAGCAGATACTTCACCGTATCATTTCGTTTTAAAAAGAATTTAATACCTTCTGAGACTGTTAGCGAATTTGAATAATGTTTTTCTTGAAAATAATCACGAGTTGGCAGTTTCAGCCATTTGTGGCGCTGAACAAAAGCGCTTTATAGCAAGACGGGTTTAAAACTGTTTTTTTTTTTTTTTTTGGTTAAAAATTTAAAATGCAAAACTTTATTTAAGTTGTATTCTTTGGAGCAGTTTTATGCAAATGGCGAAGTACGTGATAAGTGGACGGGTTTTGGAGACAAATAATACCTAGGTTTTAAAGTTGCGAAGAAAATTGTTGGTTCAAAGTTAAAACTAAATAACAAAATATTGGGTTTCTGATTCAGCTAGATGACATTTGCTGGGAATCGAGTTGAATGGCGTGCAATAAGAGAGGCCTATATCTAGCAGTGGATTGCTATAAGCTGATGAATATGATGATGGGTTTCTGAACTGTCAAAGCGTCTACCGAAAGCTTTGATTTTTGGTCCAAATAATCTCAAGTTGTGATGTCTTTGTTGTTGATGCTTTGCGGTGTACTTGGTTGAGAAAAGGAAGTGACGGTAATGAGCTTTTATTCAGTTAAAAAAAAATGGAAAAGGAAGAACGAGAGGAAGGCAGGAGAGGAGGATAGGAGTAAGAAGGAGGAAAAGGTTACTTTTCTTGTTCAATGCTGGAATAAAAATGTACAATAGGCATAACGGACAGTCCCCTGTGCAGAGCGTGCATGGAGGCTGAAGAAACCGTTGCGCATGTGCTGTTTGAATGCACAGGCGTCACCTAGATTACAACAGAAACCCTCGGGTAACCCAGATCTTGCTCAACCGACCAGGAAACGTTATCAACTTCAGGAGGGAGGTGGGCTGTTTGGAATAACTCAGTGACGGCCGTCATGGCTCACGCACAATGGTCCACTTGAGGGACCAAGTGCGGAAACCAAACCCCCCATAACATAACTAGAAAAATATTCCGAAACGAGAAACGATTGGGCAGCACTGAATTGTATGAAACGTACAAAACATAGCATGCTCCGATGAGGCCAGTTCTTTTACTGACAGTCCAGGCTTAGGATGTCTGGATTTTTGTTCAGGGTTCTTGCTCACTGGCCGAGCGTGGTGATCTATGCTCGTAAAGTAACAGGCTATTCTTTTTATCATTCTCCAATTTCCACGTATGCTATAACATAAGCATACACAGCCTATAACATTGCCCCTGCTGGGACACAGGCTAACTCTTTATGAGTGAGAGAGGGCCATAATGCTCTACGCGAGCCTGGTGTGTGTTGCTGGATGTCACATGCTGTCGAATTTCTGAGTCTAACATAAAATACTTAAATAAAAACCGATCAAGAGCGAGTCGGACTCGCGCTCCGAGGTGTGCTATTTAGAGCCATCCTTTTATTTTTCCTGTAATATTTCTATCACACAGAATAATTTCAGATTTTTCTCTTTGCAAACTTCGGAGATAAGGGGGGAACGGTATTTTTATGCCACTAGTAGTCCCACTTCGAATTTTTAGGACCCCCTTTCAGTCCTTTTTGCAATATACGTATATATATATATATATATATATATATATATAATTATTTTATTTCTTTCTTCTTTGCCATTTGCCCAACTATGTTAGTTGGGCAAATGTCATCTAAAACTATTACAAAATTCAAGTTGATAAGCATTAGTAGTTCTTGAGATATCCAGCTTTGACAGACAGACAGACAAATAGACTGAGTCGCACCATAAGGGCTCCTTTTTACCATTTTGGTACGGAACCCTAATTATACAAAGTAAAGTGCCTGCCTGGATTTGAGCCCACGTATGATATGGTAGAGCTTGAAGCGAGCTGTCATTCCACTAGATGCCAGGGATTGACACTATATTGATAGCTCACTTCAAGCTCACTTCCCCTATGCTTTCACGGTGAGATTTGTACAGACTAGCGCTACTGTTCTTACTGTGTTTACTTTACACTAGCTTTTGCCCGCAGCATCGCCCGCGTGGAGGTCGGAATATATCCCACGGGTATGTACTACCGAGACTAAAAGTACTCTATGTGTTAATCCATACGTGCCAAATTCCATGCAAATCCGTTTTGCTGTTGATGCTTTTGCGCAAATCTGGAATATAAATCCAGACAAGCGAAAAAAAATTCAAAAACAGTTTTTTCGGCATCAGATTCATTCCCACACCTCGTAGCACTTACTTTTTAGGGTTCCGTACCTCAAAAGGAAAAAACGGAACCTTTATAAGATCACTTGTGTGTCTGTCTGTCCGTCACAGCCAATTTTCTCCGAATCTATTGGACCGGTTAAGTTGGAATTTGGTACACATATGAATTTCTGTGACGCAAATACGGACGTCTAACATAAATAAAGGAATTTTGAATATGGAGAACACTTTTGGGGGCAAATAAGAATAAAAAAAGTTTTGCAAAAGGCAAACTGTACCGTGTGACATATCAAAAGAAAGGGCTTACTATGGGGTCTCAAATAGACTTTTTATAATTTCAAATATATTGTTTTAAATTTATTTAAGAAAATAGAAGAACATTAACCGTTCACCTCTTATCTCCGAAACTCCTGAGCCTAAAATTTTGAAAAGAAATACAGAAAATATGTCAATATCTATAGATTACAGGAAAACTTATAATGATTTATTATAAGTTTTCCTGTAATCTATAGATATTGACATATTTTCTGTATTTTGTATATGGTCTTAAAATAACATGGTAAATCTCTCAATCTTGTGCGTACAAACTTACATTTGTAGTTGGAATGTATGGGCGAAAATGTTTTTTAACTATAATGTTAAGTTTGTTCTTGGGATAAATTCATTCCAACTACGAAAACCTTCATTATTCTTGGTCGGACACGCACTCGGCCGGTTTTTTTTTTAATATTCAATGTACTGTTTTGACTTCGTTAATATTTTATTATATTTATGTATAGAAGAAGCTCTTAATTTTCTCCCACGCATCCCTTTGTCTTACTTACATTGTAAAGTGGAAACGTAACAGCTATCCTCTATTTTCGCGAGTGCCAGACCAAATTAATGAGCAGCCCCTAAATTTGGACCCACAGGTCTATTTTAGTGACACTAAAATTTAACCTAAATGCGTCACAAATCTTTGTGGACCCCAAATTGTGTCTTTTAGACGTTTTGGTAACTATAAAGTGTTAATTCAGCTGTGGTTATATTGCCAAGTTTAAAATACAATTTGTTCTGTTAATGCTGGAGTAGTGATCACCAATAATGGCCTCATTGGTCGTGGGATCGAACCCAGATAGGCATGCATGAACTTTGCATATCTCTAATCTAAAGCTTTATAGAAAAGCTAGATCAATAGACAAGTAACGAGATTAATGTGACCTTCCCATTCCTGCTGACTCATCTTAGATAATTATGATGTAACAATATGTAAATAAATAAGTAAATCGTCGACTGAGCTCTGCTCGGGTGAAAATAAAGAAAACAAATTTTCCCAGATATGAGACCCAATTATATCGATTTTTCGCCCCCGTAAACCCCTTTATTGCAACTTTAGAGACGTTTTCGAGAATGTGATTACAAATATTATCATTATACAAGGTGTAATTTAAATAACGCACAACCTCTTAAGGGGTCATTGTACTCATCATTATAAACAACTTTTACTATGGGATCAAACCTGAAATCGCGAAAATAAAAATCAGCCGTTTAGTACATTTTAACGAATTATGCGAACATAAAATAATGTGCTGAACAGCTGATTTTTTTTTCGCGATTTCAGGTTTGGTCCCATAGTAAAAGTTGTTCATAATGATGAGTATAACGACCCTCTTAAGAGGTTGTGCGTTATTTAAGTTACACCTTGTAGAAAAATATTAATAAACTTCAGTCCTGTATTTCATCCGCATTTCGACAGTTATGTTTAAGACCCATGTAGGTAATAGGGGGCGAGCCTATTGCCATCAACCGGGCACAAATTCAGACTCCTAGCTGCTACTGAGAAATTCCTGATGGAAAAATTCAATAACACTTTGTCCGACCTGGGAATCAAACCCAGGACCTCATGCTCAGAAGTAGCGCTTGTGACTACTAGACCAACACAATAAAATGGGGTCAGCTAATAATAATATAATAATAATAATTTAGATAGTCGTTACGGTCAATGGCCTTATCGCTAAGAGCCTCGACCAACATCTCAAGAGGCTCTCGTTGGGAGGCTGGGTGAAGGGCCTGATTCAGAAGGCAGTCCTCCTTGATACGGCGCGTATTATGAGGAGGTTCTTGTCTCTGGGGCCCTAACCACCGGTAGCTTGGACCCTGCACCCGCTACCGGCGGATCACTATTTTTTATGTTTTTAAATGTTTTTTTTTTATGGTTTTATAAAAATATTTAAATATGTAATAAAATAAGTTTAAAAAATAAATAAAGGAGATAATAATAATAAATTTTATTGAAATAGTATGTTTACAAATGAAGGCCACAGGGAAATAAGGGGCTTATCAACAAAAAATTGATAATGGCTAATTAAACTGTTCAATAAATAAATAAATTTATTAACTGTTTATACATGTGGGAACCTTCTTTATCGGTTTTGCATGCAATGTGCACTTTAAAGTCAAGTTTGAACTGCAATGTGATCCTTTTAGTCGTTTGTGGATTATCTTTACAATGAGCACCTTTTATTCTGTTCTAAATAAACCAAATGAAAGGCCTGCTTATAAGGAATCAAATGACATAGTTAGTTAGGTTTTAAGAAATATGTCGACGAGCCCCTTCTTTTCCTGTCGCCTTCAAATATAATAAAGTTAGCCCGCACCTCCTATCCTGCCATGTGAGCCCCAAAATATACAGTCAAAGTGACCTCTGCGCTGCCACCGACGATGCCGTAGAAGTAGCGAAGGTTTGGGCCAACAAGATTTTTAAAAAGAAGACTCTGCTAGGACAGGTCAAGGTTAAAATTGCTACACCAATGTGACTTGCAGTCGACTGGACAACGGAAAAACGAACTTCTCTATACTCAGGCCATTGCTACGAGATAAATACATAAAATTGCAACATATACAAATATCTACTTTAAACTCAAGTATCCAAAGTTGATTTTTTAATGAAAAATCTAGCAGTAAACGTTTTAAAATCACTTAGTTGCAATGGAAACTGAACTATACGCAATTGAGTTAAAGTTTTTAATTATAACGCATGAAAAGGCAATGCCTGATTAGGGTTTTTTTCTCGCGGCCATCAAATAAATTTTGTTTTTAGGGTTCCGTACCTCAAAAGGAAAAAACGGAACCCTTATAGGATCATTCGTGTGTCTGTCTGTCCGTCTGTCACAGCCAAATTGCTCCGAATATAATAGACCGATTAAGTTGAAAAGTACTACACGTATGTATTTCTGTGACCCAAACATAAACGTGTAACGTAAATAAATGAATTTTAAATATGGATGGGGGTCAATTTTGGGGGGCAAATAAGAAAATAAAAAATTAAAAAAGGTCTTGCAAACTGTACCGTATATCAAATGAAAGGGCTTATTGTAGGTAAGGGTCTCAAATGTATTTGTTTTATAATTTTAAAATAAATAATTTTAAAGTTATTTAAGAAAATAGACGAAAATTGACCATTCCTCCCTCTTATCTCCGAAAGTACTGAGCCTAAAAGTTTAAAAAAATAGAGCAAATAGTTAAATACCTATAGATTATAGGAAAACTTATAAAAAGTCTATGGTCTTAAAGCAACATGGTAAATCTCTCAATATTGTGCATACAAAATTACATTTGCAGTTGGAATGTATGGGAGAACATGTTTTTCAACTACAATGTTAAGTTTGTTCTTGGGATTCATCCCAACTACGGAACCCTTCATTGTGCGTAGTCCGACACGCACTTGGCCGGTTTTTTTTTCTAATACAGAATAGTGTAACAAACGAAACTTATTTGACATGCATATATCTAACCTCAGGCCGAAATGAGATATAAGAGAAATGATGTGTATGTATTAAATGTATTTTTTAGGTTTGTAGGCAACTTTTGACTCCTAACGCACGGGAGAAGTTGTCACCGAATATTCAAATGTCTAAAAACATTTAACGGCTGTCTATTTTGTGGCAACATAATACTAACCCTGCACCTAGGAGCTAAAAATTGCCTACAAACCTACTAAATAGATACACACTTCTAACTCTCATATCTCATTACGGGCTGAGTATGCATGTCAAATAAGTTTCGTTTGTTAGACTATTCTGTACTAAAAAAAACAAGATTTGGTCACAAAAAAAGAAAAAGACGCCAACTTCCATACTGAAATCAGCATAGACCTTTATCTCGTCTCATTGGCTTTAGTAGCAAACTTTAGTTTAAGTTTTAGTTTTAAGGACAATAAGCAGCAAATTGGCAGGCTAGATGCCGTGGTTGGTTAAGATACCACCTATCATGCCGCTGGTCGTGGATTCGATTCCCATCCAGGACAAACATTTGTGAGCATGAATATGTCTGTTTGTCCTGAGTCTGTGTGTAATTTTCTATATAAGTATGTATTTACAAAAATAATAGTAGAATATAGCATATCAGTTATCTGGTTTCCATAGTACAAGCTCTGCTTAGTTTGGGATCAAATGACCGTGTGTGAATAATGTCTATATTATTATTATTATTATTTTACATTTTTCGGGACCCTGTGGTCCCGGACCTTTTGAAGGCGTACAAGGAGCCGAAGCCAACTTGCAGAGGCCCCTTAAATAATTTTAAATGATAAGGAGGCACCATATTATTATTCCTTGGAAGAACTTCTAATAGACATTAAACACGTACCTAATGTTTATCTAACCGGGGACATAAATGTTGACGTGAGTTGCAATACTACTGACCTGAAATCCGATGAGTATTTAAATCTTCTTGCCACGTACGGTCTACTACCTAGCCATCAATTTCCTACGCGTCTCAATAAATGCATTGATCACTGTTTCGCAAAGCCTAATTCGAAAATGCTGACAGTAGTCTGTGAATCGTCAGTTACTGACCACAGTAGTATATACTGTATTATTCCTTTAATACAAAAAAGTAAGGATATAAAACCAGAAAAGACACTGCTGAAACTAAATTATGAAGAAGCTTTTAAACTTATGAAGGACTTTGATTGGACTTATATAACAACCTTACAAGATCCAAATAAAGCAACCGAATTGCTCATTGAAACATTATCTGAAATAAAAAAAAAAGCAGTTACCAGGTTACCGTGCCCAATAGGCGTCAGACTTTTCAACCGTGGGTAACCTCTGGTCTACTGCGCTGCATTCGGTTTAGAGATACGTTACACAGAAGACATAATAAGGCACCAAATGATAAAGATCTAGAGAATACCTACAGGCGTTACAGAAATCATTGTAATAGGATTCTCCAAAATCTAAAAAATGAGCACGATAAAGCAAATTTAAATGCTGTCAAGAGTGATATTAAAAAAACCTGGAATGTCATTAAGCGTGTATGTAATCTAAATCACTCTGAAAAATCTCAAGGGCCTTGTGAATTATTAAAAATAAAGTCAACTACAGCTTTCAGGGGATGTTTCAAGTACGCAGCCACACGCTGTTGGAATGATCTCCCACCACCAATGCGACGCCTGAAAACAATACAATCCTTCAAATTCCAACACAAAAAGTTACTCATTCAAGGACAAATTTCTCTCTAGGATTGATTGACTGTACCTACCTCAGGTGTCATGGCCTGCGAGCGTTGGTTTGGGATCTTCCAGAGCGTGGGCTGCTTAGAATACACTCTTCTGATAGTGGGGCTACATTGATGTCTGTGTTGCGTCACTTCAATCATCCTCTTTGCTTAGGAACGCCATCTTATTTTTCTGAAATTCACGGTTAAACATAATTAATTCAACTGGCACCCTATGGTTTGTTTGGTAATTCTTTATTTAAAATATATCTTATCATATATAATTAATTATAATCAATCTAATTTCATTTATGTAAAAGTAATATAATTTAATTTTAATCATGAATCCTTAGGTACCTATAATGTAATTAATTCACACTTACCATTTAATTTGTCATCTAGCTGAGGTTGATCTCTGAGTCGCCGAGTATTTTATTTTATTTTATTTTGTTATAAAATCTATATTTTTAACACAAACTCACACAATCACACAAAAACATCATTGTTACATAATCCCATCATACAATAAAATTATATAATCTGCTGCGCCATGTTATATAATTATCCGACAAAACAAACAACCACAGAGTACATTTATATATATAGCAAACAACAACAGCTAAAATATTTCTGACAGCTGCGCCGTGGTACGCGCACGGCACAGATAATGCATCCGTCCGCAGCGCCGGCGTCGGAGTCGGTGGGTGCTAGCGCGGACGGAACGCAATGTATGTACTCAACTTCTATACCTATTATATGTATTTACATAAACTTTGAAAATATTCAATAATCTTATTTATCTAATTTTAATTGGCATTTTTACTTCCACTGCATGATGCACCGGTCGACGTCATTACGTCAACGCCGGCTGTCGCTGAAAACCAGCGCTGAGGCTCTGTCTCGTATGGGGTCGCGGCATTATGCTGAGCGACGGCCGTTTTGCGTGAATGTGACGCATATTTTCCCCAAACTTGTTCTTTGTTTTATTTTGTTTTTTATTTCTTTGCGCCATGTTTATCGCAAATAAACGTATTTTCTTCTTTCTTTCTTCTTCTTCTTCAACTCCTCAAGAATCGGTCGATTTTGTGAATAATTTTTTTAATAATATGGCATCCAAACTATCAACTGACATCTTACAAAAGTTAAAGCTTACGGAAAATGATCTTGTGCAAAAGTTTAGATGTAAACACAGCCCGATGAACTCTTTTGTTTTATTGGAAACTGACGAAATAGAAGTTAATAAAATTGTTATGTCCTTAAAAAGTACCAATTCTACTGGTTGGGATGGAATATCATCTGTGTTTTTGAAGAGAAGTGTAAACCTTCTCGTTAAACCTTTAACACACATATTTAACTTATGTTTTACGTGTGGAAAGTTTCCTAATGTGTTGAAGGGCTCAATTGTTATACCAGTTTTCAAGTCGGGGGATAGAGACAGTATCGCTAATTATCGTCCGATATCGCTTTTACCTACTATGGCTAAAATCCTGGAGAAGCTAATAAACATTAGGCTTGTAAATTACATAGAGAAAAATAATGTTCTTTCTTATAATCAATTTGGTTTTAGAAGGAACAAATCAACAATAGATGCGGTTGAACATCTAGTTACAAATGTAGCTAGTAATCTCGACCACAAGAATAAATGTGTTGGGGTTTTTCTAGATTTAGCCAAAGCCTTTGATACTGTCTCAATCCCTCTGCTAATTTGCAAGTTGGAGGCTATAGGTATTCGAGGTGTACCACTTGATCTTTTTAAAAACTATCTTAGTAATAGGACACAGGCTGTAAAAATTGGTAATAATCTTAGCTCCAGGCATGATGTTGGTTTCGGTGTTCCGCAAGGATCAGTACTTGGACCAACATTATTCTTGATCTATGTTAATAATCTTTGTAACATTGAATTACCCGGTTCAAAAGTGATCACTTTTGCTGGCGATACTGTAATCTTATTTCAACAAAAAACATGGAGTGATGTCAAATCGTCAGCCGAGATTGGTCTTAAAAATATAAGTGAGTGGCTTGATTGGAATCTGCTTACATTAAATCTTAAAAAAACAAAAATTATAACATTTAGTATAAAAAATAGTTTACAACCTACCGACTTTAATTTAAAAGCTCATTCCTCTAAGTGTTCTACTGCAAGTATTTGCGGGTGCCCTGTCTTATCTCCAAGTAAAAGTGTTAAATACCTTGGAGTTGATATCGATGAAAATTTAAATTGGAAACAACATATTCATAATCTAAAATCTCGCATTCGTAAACTAATACCGATTTTTAAAAGAATAAGAAACTTAAAAGACAAAGCTACGAACAAAACTGTTTATTTTGCACTGTGCCAATCGATAGTTACTTATGGTATCTCTGCTTGGGGTGGTGCTAGAAAAAGTACCCTTATAAAATTAGAAAGGGCTCATCGATGCATTCTTAAAGTGATTAATTTTAAAAAATTTAGATATCCTACAACTGCGTTGTACAAAGAGTTTGAAGTCCTAAACATTCGCCAACTCTTTATTAAAAAAATAGTCCTGAGACAACATTTCTACGAAAAACCTGTTACCAAATCTCTCAGAAGAGTGCATGAGGTATATGACGTCCCAGCATGCAAAACCACTTTTGCACAGTGTTTCTCTTATTTCTTGGCTCCTCTGTTGTACAATCGCATAAGTAAAATTAAACCTCTTAAAGATACAACGAGATTTGTGTGTAGAAGGGCTCTGGATGAGTTTCTGAGTAACTTGGATTATGATCAGACTGAAAAACTTATACAAATATTACAGTAACTATTTATTTATAAATATATATTTTATTGAATACCGATAAGTACTAAATAAGTTTATAAAAACAACATATTAATATATTATATGTAAGTAATATATATAAATATATACATTATAAAGTAATCATTATTATTGAAGATTAGTATACAAACATTATTTGTATTATAATTATATACATATACACACGTACAGTAAATACATTACATTAGGACCTTTCCACTTGTAACGTATTTCTATGCTGATAATATTTAAAAAATATGTATACTAAATGCATTATTTTTTCCTACATTGTTATTAGTTGGTAATATTGATAGTGTTATAGATAGGAATAGTTTTGTGCCTGAATGTTTGTTTTGGAGTATCTCGGGCTTCATGAGTTGGTGCCCAATGCGTTGGTCTTATCTACTTATATACATATACGGATATTTATAGCTACTAATGGGACTGATGCGGCGAGTGACTGCCATGGAGCTTGGGATGGAATAAAGATGCTCTGCAAGTTATAAAAATTACTACAACTTTTGTTATGTTCTTACTTTTAATTTTATTAGTTTAGTTTTAGAAACACATTTTTTATTTTATTTTTAACACGTTGGTCTTATTACAAATTCTGAAAAATATTGTTAGTGTGAAAACACTTTGTTGATATTAAAATAACGTTAGTAGTTGCATTGTCTGATTTCTTTGCATATACTACTTGCTTACGATAAACTTGTAACTCGTTATCGTCATCTACGATTCACAGCAAAACATATGTAATTAGTAAAAAGTGTCTTAACGTGTGTACATTATGACTATTATTCCATGAGCGAGAATCTTACCTTGCCGTAACACAGTCCTTGACTAGCACGGGAGGTAAAGAACTTTTCTCTGTATACCGTCATTGGGCATTCATAAATTTAATCAAATATGTGAACCATTGCTTTACTTGTGATAGCATTATTATAACTTAACCCTTCTTCTACTCCCCTTGCTACTTTTTATAGACAAGTTCTAACTTAGTGTAGTTGAACGTGAGTGTGCCCTATACTATGTAAATATGTATCACCGGTGTACTGTAACCTAAACTTATGGTCAATAAACTTTATTATTATTATTATTATTATTTTTTTTTTACATTTCTCGGGACCATGGGGTCCCGGACCTTTGGAAGGCGTACGAGGAGCCGAAGCCAACTCGCAGAGGCCCCTTAGATAATTTTAAATGATAAGGAGGCACCAACCGACGATTATCCCTGTATGCACTATGCAAGTGCACCCAAGGACAACCCCTGGTTGGTGCAGGACTATTGTTGTGCGTGGAAACGAAACATATTGGGCTATGGGTCTGGGTGGCTAATGTGGATTGGGTTACTTGAACTATGGAAGAACTATGTCCCCTGCCTGACCAATGTTGTATATTATACACGGATAAAATGGCAGGGGGTGACTTGCACACTCAATAATGGGCCCCGGAAACGGCCGCAAGCACATAGTGACGTAGCGACAAGGGGGCAACACTTCCTGAGATGCTTGAGGAGTGGAGAGGTATTCCACGGCTATCAGGACAATCCCGGAAGTACGGTCAAGATCCCTACCAGCACCTTACTGGAATACTTCCTTCCCCCGAGCACGTTTGCTCTTGCGAATCTCCACTCAAGCCGGCCAATAAAGGCAAGAAAGAGGTGGGAGCTCTGTTCCTCGTCAGTGTTCACTCCAGCCGGCCAATAAAGGCAAGCCAGAGATGAGGACAAGATTTCTCTCGGGAGATAGGGTCCGTGGGGTCGCTACTGCCCAACAGCTCGCCACATGCTGCCCTGCGGGTTTCTGTATCTCTCTTGGTCTGGCTCCTCATCCTAGACCCATTCCGGCAAAGTAAACTCTACCTGCACAGACCTAAAGTTTGGAGCGCGCAAGCCCCACGACGACGTCAACGTAGAGATACAGCGGTGGGGTATTAATAAGGTTATTATTATTATTAATAATAAGGTTTTAATTCTTGACTTCTTACTGGCCAGCCAAACGCTTGATTAGTTAATCTGTTTCCCTGCTTGCATTTTCCGTTTTATCACTTACCAAGAGACACGAATAATTTAAAATTCTCAACTCACTTACTCAACATTCTTCAAATATGTACTTATACATTATTAAGCGCTTAAATTAAGCAGCTTTTCAAAGCTATCATAGAAAATTAAAACTAAAATTCTACGAAACACACTCAAGTTTTAACTTTTAAAAGTCTTTGCGAAATAAAGTAGGTGCAGAATTAATTCGGATTACCTAGTAAATCCTAGTGTGCCCTGCATTTCACTTAGAGCCTGCGCTTTTAAATTGTGTTTCATTATAATTTATTGCAAGCAGTGCTGAATTTTAAAATTAGAAATGTTTAATTTTCGGATTTGCAACGTTGTTGACGCTGTTAATCCAAATGGACGTAGTTTTTCTTGGTTTGAGTTAATTTTCATAAAGATTAATTAATCATACAAACCATTACTATTGTAGGGGACTTTTCAATTAATATTACTACAGTGAAAGGTCACAGGAAAAAGCATTTTTGCGCCACTCTTGAAAAACTGGTTAACGCATTCAATTTTGTTCCAGTAGATCCATTCAAATTTTGATCATTGCATTGGTAAATAAAACCTTCATTCACGTGCTATTTATCCTACCTAATTTTATAGCTGCAAAGGTACACTATCGCGTAATTAAAAAGTTTAGTAAATTCTTCCCTACACTAGCTTCATGAAACTTACCTAGGATAACAAACAGTCATTTTTCTTGACTCCAAGACGACGCCGGAAGAATTACACAATTAAATAAATCATCCTTTCTTTTCTCAGAAACTTGACGTACAAAAGTGGAACCTAGAACCTAGTAGCATTGCTATTATTTTAACTGAAAAACAGAGAGAAAACTTGAAACATTCACAGAATTACGGTAGTTTTTATTTACCATTTCCTTAAAGCGTTGTGGAGTCTTAAGCGCTGTTCGTTTGTGGTTTGGGAAACAATTTATTTACTAAGAATTATAGTCGGTTAGGACGTGTGGGGTGTGAATGGGTGATAATTTTGTGATGATGGTACATTTAGTGAAAGTTATGGACTTTTTTGGAGGTCTAGGTAAGGACCACGTACCTTTACTATCGTAAAGGTACGTGGTGTTGTACTAAACACTAATATTTATGGACTGTGAATTCTGGTTTTTGTTGGCGTTTTCAGGTCTTAATTAGTATTAAAAGTTACAGACCCTAAGTAAGGTGCTTAGAGATGTTCCTACCAAAGAAAAGAAAAATAAAATTACGTAATAAGAAAGCTCCGATGCTATTGATGACTTTTAAAGATGGTATGGTAAAGTGCGACAGCTGACGGAGATGTGGAGGGGCTTAGGTCTTAGGAGCCGAGCAAAAAGAAAAAAGCGGGCGGGCGATGCGATGCTGAAGGATATATTTTAAACATGAAATTTCACGCGGACGAAGTCGCCGGCAGAAGCTAGTATAAGTATTAAAGAGCCTTTGTATATATTATGTTTTCGTAAGTAGAGCTAAACCAGGCTCTAAAAATCCTCTAGAGTATGCACAACACGTCCGAAGTATGACTTGAAACGGTGCCAAAAAATCTCGTGGTCAGCATTTAGAATTTTATTCAACCATGAAGGACTTACGTATGTGGTTGGTATAGTTGCCGGTACGAGTCGTGAGCACAAATTCAACTTTTAAACCTTACTAATATAATTTCCTATTACGGCGATTCGTACACGGGCAGGGGCAATGAGGTTAATATAAGATCAAACTTATTTATGTACAGGTAGAACACAGAATACAAGAGCCCGTTGACGATAGCAACAACATTTAATTTGGAATTTGTGCTCACGATTCGTGCCGGAAACTATACAGTTTTCTGTGCCATGCAATGACCTAAATAGCATCTGCCATATAATGTGTGTCATGCTACTTGTGTTTAATATGAATGAACAATTCGGTTGAACCAGCTAGAATTCATAGGTTTAACCTTTATTGGACTACCGCCCCCCTTATAAGAAAAAAATATCCAACGCAGGGGGCGTTGGATATTTGTAATTACATATTACATAATAGTAATTATACGTATACTAACTTTATATGTCTGTCTATTACCGCTAGGAGCTTATGGCTAACTAATAATAGCTACACGGGTCGATCCATCACCTTAAGCTACGCTTGCCGGGGTTGGTCCGTAGATGGGTGATCATCTTTACATACCGAGACTCCTCCGTGCCTCGGAAAGCACGTTAAGCCGTTGGATCTTTGACAGTCGTTACGGGTCGTCAGAAGCCCGAAAGTCTGACAATCAGTCTTACCAAGGGGTATCGTATTACCCAATAACTGGGTTGTGGAGGTCAGATAGGCAGTCGCTCCATGTAAAATACTGGTATTCAGCTACATCCGGTTAGACTGGAAGCCGAACCCAACATAGTTGAGAAAAGGCTAGGCAGATTGATTGTCTATTACCGCTACCACTGTCACGTGTAGGTAGCGGTATCAATCGCACAAAACGAACAAGAAAGAGACTAAGAGAGAGACCGTTTTGTCTGCTCATAAACATCCACCAGCAATAACTTCAGTTTATCCGTGATCATGGCACTTGCAACAGTACCGAAATATCGGAATCTCGAAAAAAATAATATATATACATGGTAAATATCCCGTTTTAAGTTCTACCGATAGTGGAAGTGACCATGGCGGTTTAAAAACTTATAAATTGAAACAAGATTACAAGTTTTTATTATTATTATGGCCAGCTTTTGATCTCAAGCATAGCAAGTCAAATACTAAGTTAGATATTGACTTAGAGTTCGTAACATCAATATTTTGCTTGGCAATTAGTTCTTTTCTTCTTTCTTTCAATTGTTCTTTCAATTACACTGAAATGTAAAAATAACAGGTGGCCCTTATTTTGTTTAGAGTAAACGATAAATTTCATGCGAATGCTTCCTTTGAGGGAGCGACTTTAAATGATTTTTTTTTAATTTTTCCAGAAGATTCTAATGTATAATTATGTAAGTAAGTAGGTGCTGCAAGGAATCTCCATTAAGCAAAAATTTAAATGTAAACAAACAAATAAAAAAAAGAATGAGGGAAGTAATTATACAATACAATAACAAACTGCCGTAAGCACTTTCTTAAAATTGTAAGAAAAACACAATTAATTTATTTAATAACAATTTCGTTAGCATTCAAATCGCGTGTCTTTACTGTAATTTGGTTTTTAGTGGAGTTTTGTTTTTGGTGGAAAGAAACCGTTCGAATAATATATCTATCCATCCGTAGCTTCAGATTAAACTATGTCTTTACTCTAATTTTGTTTTTAGTGGAGTTTTGTTTTTGGTGGAAAGAACTCGTTCGAATAATATATCTATCCATCCGTACCTTCAGATTAAACTATGTCTTTACTGTAATTTTGTTTTTAGTGGAGTTTTGTTTTTGGTGGAAAGAACCCGTTCGAATAATACTTCTATCCATCCGTAGCTTCAGATCAAACAATGTCTTTACGGTAATTTTGTTTTTAGTGGAGTTTTGTTTTTGGTGGAAAGAACCCGTTCGAATAATTTTTCTGTCCATCCGTAGCTTCCGATTAAACTATGTCTTTACTCTAATTTTGTTTTTAGTGGAGTTTTGTTTTTGGTGGAATATTTCTATCCATAGGTACCTTCTGATTAAACTAAATTGCATATAACAAATAGGCTTCATAGCCTGTTTGTTCTGCGAGGAGCATGGCCAAGTGTGGAACTCTTTACGAAACGGGTAATAAGTGTCCACTTATAACCCGTCAGCCTTCAGAGCACGTGAACAGGCATCACCTGGGCTTGCTCGTTCTGTCATAGACCTCATCCATCGCTTTCGACCAGGAGAGATCGAGTTTAAGAGCTGGCCCAATTGGCAATAAATAAAATGATGAAAGGTAATCCAGTGAATAATCTTAGTTAGATAAAATATACAGGGTGAAAAAAAACCGTCACAAAGCCGTCGTCAGCGCATCTGTATATCAAACTCATCATCATTTTTGTGGTAAAATAATTGCTGGAAAAAACTAATTCTATTTTTAGTGTGAACATTCTCTGATTTCGGTAGTGCGCAAAATAACCTATGCAAACATTGTGTTTATGGGAGCATGCAACGGTACAGGAATCATGGGTATGTAGTATTTAAAGGTAAGTTCACAAGTTCTTCTCTTACCTAGGGGATTATCTTTATAATGTTATTAACAAGGGATTAAATATTTATCCACTACGCAAACACAGTTGTAAACAAACAGTAACTGACTTCTTAAAAAACTATTTCCTATGACGACACAGAGAAATTGCTTGACTCAATTAAATAACGCTTGCATTCAAATAATCACCATTAATTACCATACACATTCACCACCATTCACATACTCATTCTCCGCCATTCACCTCCAGTCACCTACACATTCACCACACTCTTTGACTGCTTTTGTTTTACATTCAATTTTTCTTTTCTTTTCATTTATTTATTTTTTGTTTTAATTGTTTAGTGGAAATGCTTACATGCTACCTGCCTGTTTTACTTGTATGATGCCAGTAAGTGTGGCCTGGTGACCTGTAATACAGGTTTTCTAAAACTCACCTCAGGCACCAGCTCTCACAATGTGAATTTTTATAGTTCAAAACTGAAAGCCATTGTGAGAGAAAATAAATAAACTTATTATTATATTATATTAGTTATAACAATTCGTAAATAAACTTAAAAAAAAAGTTGTGAATTGGACTTTAATATCCCTGTAACCAGAAAACCTTCTGGGTTAGTCAGTTATCATTTTATCCGCAACCAGAAGGTTCCCGGTATGGCCCAGTACAAAAAAAAATCGTAATAACGGGAAGAATAAGTGAATCTCGGCTTTGTTATGGGTATTTTGACACTCGTTATTAAATCTGGTAGTCATCTACAGGGTACCTATAATATTTTTTTATCAAAGATAGTACTCACTGGAAAGCTGTTAATCCTTTAAACCTTTCCACTCAGAAGTATGGCGAAAATCGGGAGCCCCAAACCTGTTGCAGGATTATTTAAGAATATGACTAGACCAAAATTAAAAAAAAAACTTTTCCATTTTCAAATGGCATACTAAAAAGTATCCATAGGGCTTACAAAAAAATATAATTAAAAACCTGATTTTTAGTAACTACCAAAA
The DNA here is from genome assembly GCA_948252095.1 of Dicycla oo. NCBI lineage: Eukaryota > Metazoa > Arthropoda > Insecta > Lepidoptera > Noctuidae > Dicycla > Dicycla oo. The sequence continues at coordinate 10,559,734 of OX411733.1, read as the reverse complement.
ACGTGCTTGATCCCTAGACATTTTTGATGTATTTTAAGATGTCTGCCTGTCGCTGCCCAGAAATGGTTTTTTATGTGTATATAAACAGATTCTTGCGCTATATATACATACCTAATAGTTCAATTTATATGCCACTATTAGCTTACAAGGTATTTAATGTAGTAAATTATTTACAAATTATTTTCAATGTTAATGTTCCTCTCCGCATAACAAATATGTAGCAATGATACACAATATCCTCCCACTGAGAACATCAACGCCCAATAACTATACGAGGATTAGTTATAAATAAATATGTATAGTAAATTATGCAGGACTCGTAAGTATAACAATAACCTACACAACTATACATCACAATATAAACAGGCTGATGACGCAGTAAGTTAAGATATAGCGTGGTTTTTGGAGATATACGGGTCAATATTACTGGCGAAGACGGGGGTTGACCACAGATTTTTGCCAATGTAAGAAAGAAGAAAGAAAGAACATACGTTTATTTGCCATAAACATGGCGCACAGAAATATCACAAAAAACAATAAAATAATAAAAGAACAAGATTGGGGAAAATATGCGTCACGTAGTTGACCTTCTTAAACGGGACGACCCTGCTTGTCTAAAACCTTGCTTTATTGAATGAATTAATGAAATGCGCCCACCCCAGCGTAGTTTGACCAGACTCGATTACACGAATGAACCCAAAGATTCACACTAGCCATTGCTGCCTCATGATACATAGTGCAACTGAAACCATTGCAAATCAAGCAATAGACTGGGGGGCTCGATAATAGTAGGAAAAACGTGCCCTTAGGATTATGGATAAGGAGTAAAGAGGCTACCGAGTATGCATATAAGGATGAGCTCTTTTAAAGATTTCACCGTCAGGTTCTTTCAAGTTCAGCTTCGCCAGTGAATCATTCACGATTTAAATACTGAAGCAATTTCTCTGCATGCTAAAAGAGCAAATAATGTCATCAACACCATTTAAAACTTCAGAAACCGTTGCAGAGATGGCGAAACTTGCTGAAATTGCCAATTTATCCCGTGTTCAATGCATTTTATAGTAATTTGATTCATATGCCATGATACTGTCGTAGCCTGTGATCAACCACCAAATGGATATAAAACGAGAATAGATGCGCTACGAACGAAGCTGTTGATAGAAGGGCCTAAAGATGTCTAATATGATTGAATTCATGACCTCTGTGCTGGCTACCACTGTAAACTCCTTCAAAGTTGCAAACTGTTGGTAAAAATTTTAAATTGTAAGAAAAATCTGCATCCTAGAGAAACGCAGCGTTCCCGCTCAAACTTTCCTCTCCTATGTCAAACCTACACTTGATCCAGATAACTCTAATCGCCGACGGCCATCAATGTAACTAATTGGGCATATAATTTATGCGGCGGTCACTTTGACTAATGACAACGGTTTACGCAAGCCGTATGCTTAAGGCCAATGCTGAGATCAGCAGATTATAGGATGTATCGGCGAAATGAGCGGGTTTCGAGTTGTCGATGATTAGTCGATGTTTTGATGGCACATCACTAGTGTTTGTTGTTTGCTTGTGAATGATGGATCTCGTCTGTCGAATGGGTTCGATTCTCTGATGTAGCAATTCGTAATGTAAAAGCATTTTCTAATATGTATAGAGATTTTTTTTTTTGGGTGGGAAATCATCAAATAACTTCTCCCGCTCTGGGTGGAGCGGAAGGGCGTATCAAACTTCTACTGACTAAAACCCACCCATGTTCCTTCAGTTGCCTGTGCCAGGGCCACGGTAACTCTTTCGAACAACCCGCAACTCTGGTGAGCATCGGCCTTAGCGGACCCCTTCAGCTAGTGCTGAAATTTCTTTGAGGCGCGCGTGGAACACAACGCGCCGTCGACCCGGACCTGGTCCTTACCGGACGGCGAGCTACCCATTGCTCGCCATCCGCAAGCCCGCGCCTACGGTGGCCAGGAATCGGCTATCGATTCCCGACGCCCAGGGCGTCTCCTGCGGCGACTAGGGGCGTGAGGGCGCAAAGATTGCCTCTCCCTCACGCGTTCAGCCTCCTCCTTCGCGAGCATTACTGCTTCGCAGAAGGAGGTGACGGCTTCCCATGCACTCTCGCTCCGTACCATGGCCTGTACCAGGGCCGGACGCGAGAGATCGCCGCCACCGATCGCCTCCACGAGGACGCGGCGGTGCTCTGCCCAAGCCGGGCAGACCTCCACCGTATGCTCCACCGTGTCCTCCGGGCGATCCACACAATGGTAACACCCGGGCGTTTCCTCCCGCCTTATCCGGAACAGGAACCTCTCGAAGCAACCGTGTCCGGTGAGGACCTGCGTCAGGCGGAAGATGAGGATGCCTTGACGCCTCTCCAACCACTCCTCAAAGAGGGGACTTATCGCCGCAATTGATGTATAGCGATGCGGACGAATTTTTTTATGCTCTATGATTCTGCCCCTCTTTTTAATATACATGCAAATATGATTATTTGTTGACATATCTCGCGACCCTAGAGTCCCGGACCTTTGGGCAAACACCGGTTGTTGGAGGACTATTGCAGAACGTGTAACCAAAACGTATTGGGCTATGGGTTTGGTCCGCTAACGTGGATTGGGTAATTTGAACTATGGAAGAACTAAGTCCCCTGCCAGACCAATGTTATATAATTATACATGGATAAAATGGCAGGAGGTGACTTGCACACTCAATAATGGGCTCCTGGAAATAGTCGCTAGCACATAGTGACGTAGCGACAATGGGGCAACACTTCCTGAGGTGCTGGAGGAGTGGAATGGCATTTCACGGCTATCAGGACAATTCCGGAAGTACGGCCAAGATCTCTACCAGCACCATACTGGAATACTTCCTTCCTCCGAGCACGCTTGCTCTTGCGAATCTCGACTCAAGCCGGCCAATAAAGGCAAGGGGTGAAGAACAAGACTTCTCCCGGGAGATAGGCTCCGTGGGGTCGCTACTGCCCAACAGCTCGCCAGATACTGCCCTGCGGGTTTATGCATCGCTCTTGGTCTGGTTCCTCACCGTAGATCTATTTCGGTAAAGTAAACTGGTAGAGTTTACTTTGCCGAAATAGATCTAGAGTTTATTATTATTATTTTAAGTTTCTCTGTTGTTGTTGTTATATTCATGAAGCGCGTTTCGTTCTGGTTAATGCTATTCATCATAATTCTCCTGCCTTTATCCTAATTTATTTGGGGTCAGCGCAACATCTATTTCTCTTAGGTACATACTTTTCTATTAGTCGTCATCTCGGTAGTCACTCCCTCTCTACCCATATCATCTTTCACACTGTTCGTCCATCGTTTCGTTGGTCTTTCCCTACTCGTATATTCATCCACATTCCTGTTAATGTTAGAGTTATTATAATTCTTTAATATTATTACTTTTACGATTAATTTTGATTCGACTTTCAGATATTAGTTATTTACACGCGAATCATATAACTTATGCGAGTTACATAATAATATAATTAGGACGTTTACTAAAAAAATTCTAATTGCCATGGATTTAAAATGGCGACAGTTTCCCATTCTCAAGAACAGAAACCGAACATCTGTTCAAGCGCTCTTTATAAGCAAACTCCATATAAAAAACACTTGCTACCTACAGGGTGGGCAACTTGGAGGTATACAACTTTTTGGAGCCATTTGGTTTGGCGGCAAATATGACAGTTATTTCATGAAAAATATTTTGTGTAGATACGGAAAAATTGTTATGGAGCGTTTGACGTCTGAACAACGTATTTTAATTGTTAAAAAGAAACTCAACCCAATCATGTAATACGGAAACTCTACGAAAATTGCGCACAATTTTTGGTAGAAATCACTTAACTAATTTCGCGGCTAACAGTAACTTGTTTAGTGAATAAATTTGAGCAGCATGGCATTATAACAGATAAAGCAGTTCCTCGTCGTGTCAGAAGGGCTCGTACGGAGTAGAATATTGAATCTTTTTGTCATAGCCGAAGAACCAAAATTGTCAACCAGGCGACGATGTTCTCAACCATCGATCTCTAATAAACAACTAGATACACAATCAGCGGCAAAAAATGTCCTCACCGAAAGTCCACCAAATTTAACATTTTGGTTTACTTTTACTCTAGTAGCATTTGAGCGATCCGACAGTAAGCATGACACAGTGCTCGTTTAAAAAGTGCGAAAATCACACTTCCAGGACGCAAAAAAAAGATGGAGTTTCATATTTTCGGTAACTATTAATATTATCAATATATAATTGTTATCACTGTATTGTAAATACTAATATTTTCTCAGGAAATCGTCGTAAAAACATTTTTTTAATTAAGTCGTAATAAACAGGAGGAGTTATAAAGCATCTCAATTGTAAAGACTCTCAGTAAACGTAGTAATCATACTATCGCATGCCCGCTTAAATTGTTCGGGTTATGTGCGTTGATTCTGTTCCATTTGTAGAGACGCTATTGTTTCTTTTTTTATTATTATTAAAGTTACTTATGATTTTTCTGTTTTTTTTTTTTTTTTTGTTTAATGAGACTTGTTTACTGTTTCTATAAATATTATAGTAACACAATCCCATGCAAAAGTTCTCGTCGCCAATTGTGTTTACGTAATTGTAGTTGAAATAAATATACGCTAATGTAATTCAAACGTACCCATCCAAGTGGGCATTCATTCGGTAAGGACTTTTTTTGCGCTGATTGTGTATCTAGTTCTTTATTAGTGATCGATCCAATCAGGTAAATTATAATATAATGATTACACATATACACCAAAGAAGAGAATAAAATGTGTTTTATTACGTACACTTTTTTTAACACATTAAGCTTAACAAGCTTTAAAAAAATACCTTTATAATAATATAATAGGTTGGGGAAAAAGTTTCTTCGCATTTTTTTAAGAAAATTCAAAACATTTTTTAATATAGTTTATTTACATTTAACTAAAGTATGTAGGTACCAGTTTGTTCGATAACTTTTTGCCATCTTATAGGTAGGGACATGATCCCATTGCTATAGAAATTTTGGGACTTCTGGTGAAAATACCGCGACAAGTGGTTTTGGCAGTCCTCTCGTCCTCTCGTTCAGATTTCCACCTGTTTCGAGACCAAAACAGGTGGAAATCTGAAGGTGCAAGGTCAGGACTATACGGCGGATGCATTAACACCTCCCAGCCAAACTCTCTTAATTTTTGCTGAGTGGCTAAAGATGTGTGAGGTCTAGCGTTATCATGATGAAAAACCACACCCCTTCTGTTGATTAATTCCGGCCGCTTTCTCTCAACTTCTTGCTTTAATCTCATCAGTTGTTCGCAGTAGAGTTCAGAATCGATGGTCCTGCCTGGTGGTAACAGCTCATAATGAATAATGCCCTTCCAATCCCACCACACACACAGCATCACCTTGTTGCGAGTTAACCCGGGTTTGGCCACAGTCTGTGAAGCCTGACCGGCCTTTGACCACGACCTTTTTCGCACGTTCTTGTCATACGTGATCCACTTTTCATCACCAGTTATCAGCTTCTTCAAAAATGGTTCGGTTTCATTACGTCGTAATAAAGAATCACAAATGAGTACACGGTTCATTAGGTTTCTTTCAGTGAGCTCGTGAGGTACCCAAATGTCGAGCTTTTTTGTGTACCCAGTTTTTTTCAAATGCGCCAAAACTGTTTTGTGGTCAATTTCCAGTTCTTCAGCTACGTCGTAACTACTGATATGCCGATCTTGCTCCACTTTTTCAAAAATGGCATCCATTTTATCCGTAATAGGGCGACCAGAGCGACGTGCATCTTTGATATCAAAATTTCCGGATTGGATCATCAAAACATCGCAAATTTTTTTCGCGGCTTGCGTTGCATTTTTACCTTTTTTTGTAGTAAAATTTTAAAATGTATCGAATTTCTTCATTAGATTCACTCATCTTGACGGTACGAAAAACAAATGAAAATCACACATTTTCCTAATTTGAATTTGGAATTATGTTCTTTAAAATTTAAACTTTCAATGATACCATAACCAGCCAGATACAAACAGTATAGCCAAAGAGATTTTATTACAAGTTCATACATACTATAATGCGAAAAGACTTTTTCCCCAACCTAATATAAACAAAAAAATATTGGACAATTCGACCCTACTCATGCCTTTGTCCTAGCGGTGAGCCTCGGTCGTAAAATCTATTGTTTTTTTTTTTCGCACTGTAACTCTGATTTTAAAACATTGTAAGTAAGGTTGAATTTGTTTTGATGTATGCTGACTAGCAAGCACCGGTCGTAACGGCTTTGTGAATACAACTTTAAACATTGCACTTATGGTTGAATTTACATTAACGTATATTTATTTCAACTAGAAGTAGGTAAAGACAATTGGCGACCGTTTTAAGAGAATTTTTGTATGGCATTGTGCATCTAGTTGTTTATTAGTGATAAGACGACTTCTCTACGGGCCATTCTGAAGAAAGACCTTGGTTTGTTTCCATATAAGATTCAGATAACTCAAGAACTGATAGAGACAGACCATGGACGGCGTCGTGATTTCTGTAGTGTTATGTTGAGTTTAAGCTGGAAAGAGACTCAGAATTTTCATTAATGAATCATTATGAGTGACGAAGCTCATTTCGACCTCAGTGGATTTGTTAATAAACAAATTTCTCGCTTTTGGGGCAAAAAACAACCTTCGTTGCTCCACAAACAGCCACTGCATCCACGTCGAGTAACAGTTTGGTGTGAATTTGGTCAGGAGGAGTAATTGAACCTTATTTTTTGAAAATGCTATCTATGGGTTACAGTGAATGGAGATCGGTACCGTGAGATGATAAACAATTTTTTCGTACATCAAGTGAATCAATTGGGCTTAGGAAACAAGTGGTTCCAACAAGACGGGGCCACATGTCATACGGCACGAGCCACAATCGACTCATTAAAAAGAACGTTTCCGGGTCGATTAATTTCGAGAAATGGTGACGCTAATTGGCCATCAAGATCCCCGGATTTAACAGCTCCTGACTTTTTTCTGTGGGGCTATCTAAAGGGACGTGTCTATGCTAACAGGCCAATGAACCTTCAACAATTAAAACAAAATATCCGAGACACAGTAACTGAGATAACGTAGGAAATGTATGAATGTGTCATGAAAATCGCAATGAAAACGGTTCACATCAGCCATGCTGCTAGAGGTAGATATTTGTCTGACATAATTTTCCATACTTAATTGCCGGCCCTAAATACTATATTAGAAAAAAAAACTTAATCATTTTTATATTTCATAGAATACAATTTTAAAAAGAAGTTATTAATAGCCCACCCTGTACATTACGGAGAATCTAAAAGGATTGCCGGTCCAACAGGGCATACAACTTTCAAGTACTGAGAATTTTAAACCAGCATTAAAGTTAAAAATAAGCTTTCGCGGTTGAGATACAGGAAGTTAATGAATTGCATGTTTTGTACATAGTTATACGGATATGTGCGATACGAAATTTACAAAAATAAACTCACGCCTTTCCCATGTGGGTAGGCAAAAAGCCACCAAGTAGGCCACTTGCCATGATCCTCTGTTATGCTCCTTGTGTTTCGTTTATGTTCATACATCTGATCATATACGCGCGCCGGTTGCGAGTTCTGCGCACCTGACCTTTCTGAAAACATCACCAATAAGGTTAGTGTATGTCCTTTTAGGGCGTCCCGGCGTTTCCATTAACATATGCCTTGTATTACGAAAGTGGTCATAATAATAGGTAACATTATGCATGGTATGACTACGACAAACGAATAAACAGCCTAATTATCGTAGGTAGTCGCTGAGCTATTGAAATTAGATCAAAAGTTCCGTAAAACAATACAGAAGGTGCGACTGTAATCTTGTTTCCAAAAGTATGTCTGAATATCCAACGATCATTAAAAAGTAGTTGTAAATATTAACGAGGAGTTCGTGGCTAAGTAATAACAGCCACACGGGTCGATCCATCAGGTTAAGCTACGCTTGCCGGGGTTGGTCCGTAGATGGGAGACCATATTTACATACCGAGACTCCTCTGTGCCTCGGAAAGCACGTTAAGCCGTTGGTCCCGGCTGTCATTCGTGGATCTTTGGCACTCGTCAGAAGCCCGAAAGTCTGAGAACCAGTTTTACCAAGGGGTATCGTATTACCCAATAACTGGGTTGTGGAGGTCTAAATCAAAATCAAAATCAAAAGTCATTTATTCAAACTAGGCTGAGAATCAGCACTTTTTGAACGTCAAAATTACATAAGACAGTCCCCCAAAACGCCCGCCCTAGCTGGGGAGAAGAAGTGGCGCAACAAACTCCCCAGCAGCACAGCTGTCTGTTCAGTTAAAAAAGCATTATTTTTTTTTAACTGAACAGACAGCTATACAACACTGCGCATAATAATTTAGGTACATTACGCAACACAAAACATTAAATTAAATTATTTGCCATAAGTAAGCTAGCACACGCCAATTACCAAAAAAAAAAATCGAAAACTATACTCAAGCAGAAATAAAAATACAAAACTAAAATCGTAAGCAGAACTTTATACCTAAATAAAGGCCTCCAGTAATAAAGGATGTGCGCACTTACATATTAAGCCGAAACTCGAATTCACAAATGATAAACTAGGACCATCGAAGTAAAATCAACAAAGTTAATTACTAATAACAAAACAAAACCAAGGACAAGAAGGCGACCAGTCACCACAAGCAGCACCCGTTCACGAGCATAACGCAGAGTTCAGCCATCACCCCCTCGCCATATTTGAGGGAAGGAGGCAACCCGACCCGCGACGCTACCGCAAGCAGTGACATCTAAAGGAGCATGATGAACTTGCTGCCGGTTGCTCAGGCAAGAATAATATGATCAATTGTCGAGGTCACTAGCTAACCACATATTGCAATACCACTCATAAAAAAAAAACATTGTAATGAGTAGATTATATCATTGATAAATAAAAATAAAATATTTAAATTGACTTTTTCAGTCAAAGAAAATAAATAATTATATGAACTCATATAACCTGTCAGAAGATAAACTAATTCTGGAGAAAGAACATAAACATTGTCTTGAGTTAATCACAGCGACCAACTATTCTTATCGTTTAAGTAGTCGTTAATAGAATAGTAATACTGGTATTCTGATGCATCCGGTTAGACTGGAAGCCGACCCCAAAATAGTTGGGAGAAGGCTAGGCAGATTGAGTTATAAATATTAACGATAACATGGCTAGCAGAGGTATTTATTGTACCCACATTTTGCCAGTTATTAACCCATTGAAATTAATTGGGCACAGATCTCAGACCTCATTGATTTCTGTCAAGATAATGACAGTGTCTAGCGTAGCTAAACCGTTTACATCAATATATGTACAGACGCCAGCACATAAAGCTACCCGAAACTGTCAAATTTTCCCAAACAACCTTGAACCTAAAGCTTTAGCGATAAAGTTGAAAACCTATTAAAAAAGATTGACAGATTGTAGAAGCTTGATGTGCTCAGTCTGTACATACTTTGTCAGTCCCTTAACTAACCTTTTAAGACAAAGATACTACACCAGTCGATACAAAGTCCACCCCAACAAACTTAGTCCAAACATGCGACAGATTTATGGATTCCCATCACGCACCTAACGTTAAATCAGTTTAATTAGGATACAGGCAGGAGGAACAAGGTTGATGAAAATGGTCGTCGCACTGACTGCTGCAGCTTAATCTCACCAATCCATAAACCCCATTCTTCTGCAAGTCATTACGTAGTTACCTTTACACAGCTTTTAAGACAATGTTACTTATTACTAGTAGCTACAAAGTCCTCACCAACGTACATACTTCATTTGACAAATTATGGATTCCAATCAAGTACGGTTACAGTTGTTACATTGGGATAAGGTCAGGGGGATGATGTTAATGATGGTCATCCATCCTGGGACTGATTTCTTTTTCGATCGATATAGCACTTCTTCAGTTAGCTATTAGTCCCTCTACACACTTTAAAGTAGTTACATTGGGAAAATGGTAGGAGGATGATGTTAATGATGGTCACCCATCCTGGGACTGATTTCTTTTTCGATCGATATAGCACTTCTTCAGTTAGCTATTAGTCCCTCTACACACTTTAAAGTAGTTACATTGGGAAAATGGTAGGAGGATGATGTTAATGATGGTCACCCATCCTGGGACTGATTTCTTTTTCGATCGATATAGCCCTTCTTCAGCTAGCCATTAGTCCCTCTACACACTTTAAAGTAGTTACATTGGGATAAGGGCAGGAGGATGATGTTAATGATGGTCACCCATCCTAGGACTGATTTCTTTTTCGATCGATATAGCCCTTCGTCAGTTAGCCATTAGTCCCTCTACACACTTTAAAGTAATTATATTGGGATAAGGGCAGGGGAATGATGTTAATGATGGTCACCCATCCTGGGACTGATTTCTTTTTCGATCGATATAGCCCTTCTTCAGCTAGCCATAAGTCCCTCTACACACTTTAAAAAAAATTCATTGGGATAAGGGCAGGAGGATGATTTTAATGATGGTCACCCATCCTAGGACTGATTTCTTTTTCGATCGATATAGCCCTTCTTCAGCTAGCCATAAGTCCCTCTACACACTTTAAAGTAGTTACATTGGGATAAGGCAGGGAGATGATGTTAATGATGATATAGCCCTTCTTCAGCTAGCCATTAGTCCCTCTACACACTTTAAAGTATTTACATTGGGATAAGGCAGGGAGATGATGTTAATGATGGTCACCCATCCTGGCACTGATTTCTTTTTCGATCGATATAGCCCTTCTTCAGCTAGCCATAAGTCCCTCTACACACTTTAAAGTATTTTCATTGGGATAAGGGCAGGAGGATGATTTTAATGATGGTCACCCATCCTAGGACTGATTTCTTTTTCGATCGCTATAGCCCTTCTTCAACTAGCCATTAGTCCCTCTACACACTTTAAAGTAGTTACATTGGGAAAAGGGCAGGAGGATGATGTTAATGATGGTCACCCATCCTAGGACTGATTTCTTTTTCGATCGATATAGCCCTTCGTCAGTTAGCCATTAGTCCCTCTACACACTTTAAAGTAATTATATTGGGATAAGGGCAGGGGAATGATGTTAATGATGGTCACCCATCCTGGGACTGATTTCTTTTTCGATCGATATAGCCCTTCTTCAGCTAGCCATAAGTCCCTCTACACACTTTAAAAAAAATTCATTGGGATAAGGGCAGGAGGATGATTTTAATGATGGTCACCCATCCTAGGACTGATTTCTTTTTCGATCGATATAGCCCTTCGTCAGTTAGCCATTAGTCCCTCTACACACTTTAAAGTAATTATATTGGGATAAGGGCAGGGGAATGATGTTAATGATGGTCACCCATCCTGGCACTGATTTCTTTTTCGATCGATATAGCCCTTCTTCAGCTAGCCATAAGTCCCTCTACACACTTTAAAGTATTTTCATTGGGATAAGGGCAGGAGGATGATTTTAATGATGGTCACCCATCCTAGGACTGATTTCTTTTTCGATCGCTATAGCCCTTCTTCAACTAGCCATTAGTCCCTCTACACACTTTAAAGTAGTTACATTGGGAAAAGGGCAGGAGGATGATGTTAATGATGGTCACCCATCCTGGCACTGATTTCTTTTTCGATCGATATAGCCCTTCTTCCGCTAGCCATTAGTCCCTCCACACACTTTAAAGTAAATACATTGGGATAAGGGCAGGGGGATGATGTTAATGATGGTCACCCATCCTGGGACTGATTTCTTTTTCGATCGATATAGCCCTTCTTCAGCTAGCCATTAGTCCCTCTACACACTTTAAAGTAGTTACATTGGGATAAGGACAGGAGGATGATGTTAATGATGGTCACCCATTCTGGGACTGATTTCTTTTTCGATCGATATAGCCCTTCTTCAGCTAGCCATTAGTCCCTCTACACACTTTAAAGTAGTTACATTGGGATAAGGACAGGAGGATGATGTTAATGATGGTCACCCATTCTGGGACTGATTTCTTTTTCGATCGATATAGCCCTTCTTCAGCTAGCCATTAGTCCCTCTACACACTTTAAAGTAGTTACATTGGGATAAGGGCAGGGGGATGATGTTAATGATGGTCACCCATCCTGGGACTGATTTCTTTTTCGATCGATATAGCCCTTCTTCAACTAGCCGTTAGTCCCTCTACACACTTTAAAGACAAAAATACTAACAACCTCGTCGATACAAAGTCCCCACCCCCCCTCCCACACCACCACCATGCTTGGTCCAAACATTTGAAAGACTTATAGATTCCCACCACGTGCTGCTCAAGTAGTTAGAGCTGTAACTTTGATGCAAGAGCTCAAACTTTGGTTTAGTGCCGGTTTAACTTGTATAGGTTGTTGTTATTGGTGGCTCGTTCGAGGTTAATTTGGTCTTTAATCTGTCTGGTTTTGGTAGTTCTGTGTGTGAGGTATTTTTCATTGCGGAGTTTGGACTTAATTTTAGACGCGACTTTGTTCGCGTGGAGAGTAGATATTTGCTTGCGAGCGGTTTAAAGAATATTATTTGTTTATTTTTTATTTTATTAAAGATGGATTTGCTCTTGACTCTAGTCTAGGTCGGAGGCGACAGAGACAGAGTCAACGATGGAGTCAGCTTACCCAGAAGAAGCCTGTTCACTCTCACTTTGGGTTGTATGCGTTCGGAAACACAGACGCAGGTAGTGAGTTCCACTCTTTTGCTGTGCGCATTATAAAAGACATTTGGAAACGCTTAGTGCGAATTGGTGGAATAGCAACTATGCAGTGGTAGGGATGGTATCTGGCCGTGCGTCTAGATGTCCGATGGTAGAAGGGAGCCGGCGGAATGAGGTCGTGGAATTCTTGAGCACACTCTTACCAAGTTAACTGATTTTCCCCCTTATCCGAATTGGAGTGTTAACAGTTCCGAAAAATGTTACTTAACCCTAGAAAGCTAACGTTCTTCCTCTCCCTTTCTAATGGTTTTACCCACACACTCGCGGTTTCGCGCCTTTCGCGCCTACTTAGTGACCGCTAGGCTGCGTCGCGTGGTGGTCAGTCAGTCTTGATAAGAAAAGGTGCATGACAAAGATCCACTGCAATAGTTGCAGAGTTCCCATATATGGCGAACATACAGTCGCGTTTTGCCTAATCTCAAAGAAACATAATTATGCCTATCAAGAATTGAATATTATTATTCAATGTGATTTAGTACTTAAATATTCATTTTTGTAATAATTATCTGCAAATTATATCCCATATATATTTCCTATAATTATAATAACGCTGATTAAAATAAAAGAAAATTTTAATAAAAAAACACAGTTATTTAAAAATGATCGTCAAAACGTCGAATAGTTAGCTGTTCATTGAAGTTCAGGAACGTTAGTTAAGTAGGATTAAGTACTTCCGAAAATATTTATTTCACTGATGCCTGAAAGTAAAATACATGCATTAGCATGCATATTAGTTTTCTTAAAGAACCTAGAGTTCTCTTTTCATTCAAGATTCAATAAAAATGGCAGCGCTGTGCTTGTGGGTCACCCATAGCACAGCGTCAAGCTGAGTGGAAGCTTTCTTGTCAAAGTCACGACGAGCAGTGGCCAACTATTTCTGGTACGTGCTTGTATAAGTCTTTGATCAAAATTTTATTAAAGTTATCTTTTGTAGCACGTGTATTTTTGAAGTGAAAACTACTTTAGGCGCGTTAAGGGGGAAGCTTCAAGGTAGCCCGCGAAATTCGAAGTTTCTTATGTTTTTTGCAATTTGCAAGTCAGTATAAATAAAACTTTTATTCATAACATGACATTTGAGCGCTCAGTCTGATCTCCTTTTTTGTGGATGGGAAATCATCAAATCACTTCTCCCGCTCTGGGTGGAGGAGGGCGTGTCAGACTTCTACTTACTAAAAGTCACCTGTGTTCCTTCAGTCGCCTGTGCCAGGGCCAAGGTAACTCTTTCGAACAACCCGCAACCCTGGCGGGTCAGTCTGATCCCTAAGCATATAAAAACAATTACCTAACATAAGAAATAAAATTTATAATATGAGGTAAAACGCTTACAAGAGCAGGCTTAACTTACGACGAACGAAACGCATAGACCTGACACTACGCTAAGTGTCAGTCAAGTTAAACATTAAGGTGTGCCAATGTACACTCACACAATCAAGCGTTGTCCTGTTTAAACCTCGTCAGCCAAAACTGATGAAGAAGCTATTGACGAGCTTCCTATGAGCAAACAATATGATGTGACAATTCACATCTGCCCAGAAGGGGTTGAAAAAACTAAAAGCTCAAACAATAGCGGCTTATACTTCATTGTACTTGATACAGTCAGAGGAAGAGGAAGTCAGAATTGTATAAAATTGATCGTTCCTACCAGATGCATCATTAAACTTCAATTATTCTTACTAGTTCATATTGACTGAACTGTGGGTCCTCAATCATAAACTGGAACATTTGTATCAACCAGACACACTTTTCAAAGACTATGCCTCGTTAGCTCAGACAGAGTCATCCCCTTCGTGAAAGACCATAGTTATCAAAGACAAAATAATAAAATCAAAATAATATTAATAAGGGACATTATTAAAAGCTTTGGAGCATTTTCAACATAATTACCGCGAAAAAGACATTATTATGATGCCGTGATATCTTTTCATCTCCCTTCCTCTGCTCGGCAGCTCATAAGAATATGAAAAAAATTAAACGATTACTTCATCTGCTAATGTCACAAAAGTAATGCATGGTAATGCACTGACATGGTAAACTGAAAATAATGACAATGACAATTAAATAATCTTTAAAAGAAAAAGTTAGCATCTATTAATAATAAAAAGTTTACATTTATTAATACTGTCACTAAAAAATATCTCTAAAACTCTTTTTATTTAATTTTAAAAACTTTGAAATGGAAAATTTCTTTATAGACATCTATTGATTTATGTGGACATTTTTAAATTATTTACTTTGGTAATAAAGTTTTAAGTTTTAGTTTTGCTAATAGATGCATTAACTTAGTGTATTTCTTAAATTACTTGTAGCATCTTGATGTCGTAATGCGTTATAAAGAAACGTGGCATATTTTCTTTCACTGCAATTAATCCCATCTCGCGCATTACCACTTACAGTCTCGACTGCGCATGACTCCACGTCATCCTCAACTAACTTCAAATCAATAATTTGCCAATATTTCATATTAAGACTATCTTCATTTAGAACAAAGGTGATGTTATTTATAATAATTTTCACATCGTGAACATGGTCATCCCGAAGTTCTGAAATACTGCTAGGTATAATAAAAGGACTAGACAGACCCGAATATTTCACTATTTCCTGGTATTCCATCTTAAACACGTCGTCTGTCTTCTCATCATTCTTGACTGGGCTCTCTACGCAGCTGTGCTCGATAATGATATCACCATCATCGACATCACTGCCCGCTTGGCAGCATTCCTCAACAACTATCTCGAAACCAGCAATGTATTACTTAGCCACGAACTCCTCCTAGAATTCCAGCGTGGAGATACCAGTCTTAGTGACAAATCTCGTGAAGGACGTCCTAAATCCGCCTTCACTGAAGATAACATCGTTGCTGTGAGACATCTAATCTTCGAAGACCGTCATGTGACAGATCTGGAGAGAGTTGCGTTTTAGGGTATCTCAGGGACAACCATTCAGAAGAACTTGCATGAGGCGCTTAGTGTGAGATAGCTAGTTTCCCGTTGGATCCCGCGTTTACTTTCCGACAATCATAGGCGGCCCGCGTCAAATGGAGTAAGAAAACTCTTCAAAGGTTCAATCGAGGAGAGTTAAATCACGTCTACGACATCATCAGTGGTGACGAATCTTGGATCTATGCCTATGATCCCGGTTCCAAACAACAATCCACAATCTGGGTCTTCCAAGACGAGCCAAAGCCGACTTTGGTTGTTCGCTCTCGAAGCACTTCAAAGAAGATGGTACCTCCGTTCGTGGCGAAAACCGGTCATGTTGCGATGATATCGCTTGAAGAGTTTGTTTACCACAAGTCATCGCCGAACTTCGAAAATGTAACCCAAAGCGACGCATCATTTTACACCATGACAACGCAAGCTCACACAGCGCTCGTCAAACGATTGAGTATTTGAAGCAGGAAAACTTAGAAATTCTTGACCATCGTCCATACAGCCCTACTACTACTAGACCTAAGGCCCTAACATTTTTTTAAATTTTATTTACATTCCCTAAAATTAAAAAAAACTCTTCGTGGTCAAAGGTTCCAGTACGGTGAAGAAGCAGTCGACGCTGTCAAATCAGTTATATTGAACACCACCGCTTTGGAGTGGAATAAATGTTTTATTAACTAGTTCGAGCGAATTGTAAAGTATATTAAACTACGTGGTGAAAACTTTGAAACCAATAAAAACCACTATAGTTTGTAGTTGTTTTTTTTTTATTTCTTCAAACGAAAAAACTTAAAAGGCATGCCACGTACATTACGCTATCTCATAGTCAGTCAGCATAGTGTAGTCCGTTTGTAACAAAAAAGGCACGACTTAGCTGAGAGAAGGTAAACTCTTAGAAGTACTTATTACTATTGTTTTTTGTTGTTGTTAATATTGTAAAGAATGTATGTTTTTTATTTCAGTTGTTTTAGATAAAGATTGACATTGGATTGGCTTTCCATATTATATCGTAGTAAGCTAACTATGAGTTGGTGAAACATTAATTTATCGGCTTTTCAGTTTACACACGGCTAACTCAAGTTAAATTCAAAACAAACAATTAATAAAGAAATTAAATAAAGCCGTTTCTTGTATTATCAAGAGAAACGTCAACAGTGAAAATTTCAATAAATTATCTTAATTAATAAAAAAGTTATCACATTTTTTCTTTGAAACGCCTCTGGTGTAAAATCGACTTTTTCAAGTTAGCGTAGTGTGCTGGTGTCGATCTGGTCATTCTCTTGTTCGCTAGAAATTAACATCATTTTTTTAATAAATTATTATCATCATCATCATCTGCTTAGCCTTTTCCGAACTATGTTGGAGTCGGCTTCCAGTCTAACCGGATGCAGCTGAATACCAGTAATTTACATGGAGCGACTGCCTATCTGACCTCCACAACCCAGTTATTGGGTAATACGATACCCCTTGGTAAGACTGGTTGTCAGACTTTCAGGCTTCTGACGACCCGTAACGACTGTCAAAGATCCACGAATGACAGCCGGGACCAACGGCTTAACGTGCTTTCCGAGGCAGGAGGAGTCTCGGTATGTAAAGATGGTCACCCATCTACGGATCGACCCGTGTGGCTGTTATTACTTAGCCACGAGCTCCTCATTAACTTAATATTATCATCTACAAGAAACATTTTCCTGTCCCTCTTCTTCAGACAGTTTTTGTGGAATTAACTCCTGTTGCAATCTACTAGCAACCTTTTTCTTGTGAAACTTGCATGGGAAATCTCCCCATAATGCGTCACAAATTTCCTCGAAGTTCATACTCTCGTAGTAGGTATAATTGTAGAAAGGCTTCCCAGCACTTTTAAGAAATTCGCCCAATCTTTCTCTCACCTAATATTTCTCTCGCTATCCGTAGCTGGTGGCAACATGCCTGGAATAAGCTAAAAACTCGTCAAGGCACATACGGTCGATGCCCATGAAAGATTAAATAATATGATCCAGCTGCATATTGCACTCTTTAATAAATAAAACCACTTAGTCTTTAGTATGGGGGATAATCCACTGCTCCTCAATGCTCTCTCGTTTGGCATGCGAGAAGATTTCTTAGCAATATATTCGTCTGGTGGGCGGTATAGCTTCTTCGCACAAACAAACGACAGCCTCCTGAAATAAACGAACGACGAAACGCCGGCGCGCTCCGCCAACTGTAAAAGCCTCAAAGGCCTTTACTTTTCTCGGGATCTATACTGATAAATAATAAACGAACTCGCGTTTTATTCCGATATATTTTATAAGACTTTATAATCTTATTTCTCTTTTATAGTCCGATCAATTTAGACATCCGAGGGTACAAAAATTCGCACCCAGCTGAAAATCGGTAGGATTGTTCAAAACACCATCATAAATGAAATCTAAAAAGTCCTCATCGATCCGACACCTGGAAAAAATTTACTCGGGGACAAAGGGGGTTGATTTTGTTTTAGGATTTAATTTTATACGTTTTATTATTTTATTTGACATAATTTGATTTTATTTAATTGTATCTTTTAAAGGCCACAACAAGGGGGTTTTCGCGATTTTCAGCAAAACGGTAAGTTTTATCATAAAATTAGCTCAGACAAAAATTGTAGATCAGAAATAAAAATGTCAGAATACTTTTTTTCGTAAGAGCCACCGTTTTTGAGATATAACAATTCAAAAAGTTGAAATAGTTGTAGTCGTCATAATATGCTCACGTCTCCTCGCCACCTTTGAGATAGTGTACTTAGCGCGTTTTATTTTTTTTTAATGTGGCTTCCCCGATAGGCTTATTCCATGGATCTGTTGTGATTCTGTTTAATTTGAAACTATTAAATACTTAATTAAAGATATGGGCAACGGTTGAAAATGATGAAAGTGATAAAAGCGGTGAAAATAAAAATAATAATAATAGGGAAGGAATAGGGAATCCATCTGATTCATAATTCTTTAATACTTCTGTTTCCTATTCTCCTTGTTCTTCTTCTTCTCCTTGCTCTTCTTCATCCCGGGTGCAGATTATTAAAATATATTGGACACGTATTTTTTCTTTTTCTACGTAATCAAAAGATTACGGCGATACATTGAGTTAAAATGTTGCATGACGTCACGTCTTTGTAGATTTTATACGTAGAAGTGACGTAGCAAGCCCCCACTCCCGAACTATAACGCGAGTTATCTAAGTCATTTTTTATTAATATGATAAAGCAAAAAATACGTGTCTAATATTTTTTTTATTATCTGACTGACGGACTAAATATAATTTCTTTTTTTTTACCCAGGCATCATCCCTATTGTTGGTGATTCAATATTAGAGCACGACCGGTCTTAACAATCTGTACATGCTACAGAACAAAACAGTCCAACTTTTTTGCAACTACATTTAGCACTACATCCCTTTTTGGGTGTTTCTCTTTTTTCGTGCATATTACAAGTCCAGTAAGAAAAAAAATGTTTATTCAATAAACTTCTAAATTTTTTCCATAGAAAACTAAATGTAATAGAGTTATGCTTGCATGCATGTAAGATTGACTGTATAAATTAACGTAATTAGTTAAATATAAATTAAAAACTTTACTTATTCCCATTTCCGTCGTTGTCCATTTACTACTATCCTTAATACACTTGTATTTTATCCGAATAAAACGAAGTAAATAGAAAAATTATAACTATATAAATGTAGTATATTAATAAACGCAACGTTTACGTCTAAATTAAATAATGGTATCTTTTAAATATATTGAAATTATATCTGGTAAATAATTTTTTCAATTTTTTTCTGATTACCTTCGTTATGAGAAGAAATCTATATTGTAGTTTGCGCTAGACCTTAAATGCTACTCTGCTGCCATGTTTAGCTCCGCGCACGTCTCAGTCTGGCAGCAAACGTTCGTAGCGTCTGCATGCTTGCTCGTGGAAAAAAATATTTTCGTGTTAAGTGTCGCGGGAGGTGATTATTCTGGATTCGTTCTCTTTCCTATCGTCCGTATTAGAAAGTGAGTATATATGATTTCATTTATTACGTAGCTTTTTATCAATTTTAATGATTACCTTCGAAGTTTAGTACATGTATTAGATTTGTAATTGTGATATTTTTGAAAAAAAACTGGACAAAGTATTCAAACCTCATTACCTTCTTCCTCATTCCGTTCGTTTACCCTCGTTTCTTTATTATAGAAATGATTATAATTTTATCGATACTAATTAAAAGAAAGTAGAAACTACTAAATGTTCAAAGATTAATTATATACTAATGATATTTGCAAAAAAAAACCCAAATAATTCATCAATAAATTTGAAATTTGGAATCGTTGAGAATTTGCACGAAATATGCGAAACACCCTTTTACAGTTGCAAAAAATTGTGTTTAGCAGTTTTTCTGGCGTAGGTGGCAGTAATGTTTGAACTGGTTCTAATGACGATTACAACTCTTTCATCTTTTTGAATCGTTATATCTCAAAAACGGTGGCTCTTAGGAAAAAAATATATTTATTATAGATATCTGATCTACAATTTTTGTCTGGGCTAATTTTATGATAAAACTTACCGTTTTGCTGAAAATCGAGAAAACCCGTTTTTGTGACCTTTGAGCCCGAGTAAATTTTTCCAGGTATTGGATCGATGAGGACTTTTTAGATTTCATGTATAATGGTAGTTTGAACAATACTACCGATTTTCAGTTGGGTGCGAATTTTTGTAACTTCACTCCTATTTTTTGGTCTAATTGGACCGGACTATTAAATCAACGCACCTATCTTGGCCCGGGGTTCGTCTAGCCGACGTCACCCTAGAACAAAAGCTATGAACGCCCTTTCTAAAAAAAGTGACTATTTGAATGTCAAAGATACTGCCAGCCTGATTTAAATAATGGGTGTAATTATATAAGTATGTATTTATAAACAAAAAAAAAGTAGTGTGTATATCAATTATCTGGTTTCCATAGTACAAGCTCTGCTTAGTTTGGGATCGAGTGTGAAATGTCGCAGGATATTTTATTATTATTATAAATAGACAGGAGCTTGAATGAAACCTCTGCAGTACTTACCATTGATCTAGATTTATAAAATTCGGCAAGAAGCAAGGTCTCACAGCACAAGTAAAAGAAAAAGTCTGAAAATCATTAATTTGTAATTTTATCACATAAAAAATTGTTGGGATTACAAACAAAAATTTGCAGTTGAAGAATTAACCGTGACGTATATTAATGTATGGTAAAACATGTTTTTCAATTATAATATTAGTTTGTTTTTGGGGTGAATTCTTTTCAAATATTAATGAACCCCTTTCTTTTCAAATATTAAGGAACCCTTTATTATGCATACGCACTTGGCCGGTTTTTCATTCTTTGTTTTTAAAGGGAGGTTTTCATCCATAGGGATATTTATTACTTTACACGTGTTTCTGTAACAATACAACATTTTTTCTTTCTTATTTATAGCACCGCATTGCATAATCGATAATGCAGAGCCATGCATTCCTTTAAAAAACACATCCTACGTACAATACAACACTTGGAAACACCACAGTCCGCCAACAAAGCCATTTCGTCCTCAAAAATAAATCCCTCCGTATCTGAACCATTGACCTCGCAATACCACAGCACTAGTTTTAAAAGTCAATAAGTCAATAACTTAAAGAAGTCTGGTGGCTTCGCGTACGATGGAAAACTTTTAAAGTTACTAAACAAGATACATTACTGTTTGTTGTTGAAAGTACAACTACGGTACTCTTTACCGTGGTGACTTAAATAAGCAATTACTCATTTAGATCGTGTTCCTTTGTTTTGTCTTTCACAGTTCAGTTTTATGGAGTTACATTATGCTTTTTATGGGTTTTGAAGAGAGTTATAAAAAACTGTTTCGTCTTGAATGGATAGATCATTAATATCGAATGACGGTATCTTCTTCTTAACGCTTTACTCGTCGTGCTACAACTCTTGATGTTCACAATATTAGTCTGTAATAATTGTTCTACCTCCATCCACTGGATGCGAGAAGCACCGGGCCACAGGACCGACAGCACGGGAAAAGCTATGTCCACAGGTAGACTTTTTTTGAATGCTGATGATTTAGTTTGTCCTAACTTTCGACAGAGGCCTCTTCTCTTAAAAAGAAGGAATAACAAGTGATCACTTACTCGCGTTGCGTTGTGCGAATACAAATCTTAAGTCCAGGTTTTTTTTACGACATTATTATTTCTTCACCGAATTGAATTCAGATGCGCGCGTAATACGGATACTTGACTTTGACATAAGCACGCCTATGAAATTCCTTGTTTATTGACAGGCAACCATCATCGATCACTGCAACCATAGATGAAACAATGCAATACTTCATGGACGCTGCTTTTTCTTTAAAATAAAATATCAATGTGTTAAATCGATTAAAACTTCTTCATAAATAAAGTCGATTGTTATATGGAATCGAATCGGTAACGCATTAGAACATCAATAATTGATTAACTCAAGCAGTCAAAACTAAAATAAATGGTTGTAAATATCCACCTACAACCTCCTTAAAAATTTTATGTGCCTGCTACAATTTTGGTAGATAGTAATAACAATTTTCATAAAATCCATGACAAAAATTCCTTTCAAGACTCAGTAAATTCCACATCGTTTTAAAACATTTCCGAAATGAAAAACGGATTCCTAGCTGTCATCCTCTTTCCGTCAAACTCTGAGTCCCAAAACTTTACAGCTTGTAAAATTTCCCTAACCTCGATTTAAAATGAATTAAGTCCCGTCCCTACGGAGTTTGACTAATGAATCAGTAATGGTACCCGATTTGCTTAAATATTTTATAGCAAGTAACCCTGGGTAGTGATGTGCGTATTTGAATTATTCGATTGGTCAAGCCTATTAATCTCATTTGGATTGTCTTTTTTTCACACGTAATTTTTAATTATTGTAATTGTTCTCATATGATGGTTATTTTTACCTCCAAATATGTCGGCAACGTGACACTTTAGGATACCATATTGATTGAATTTTTTTGTTTGTTTATGTGTCTACTATATGGGTAGGGGACACTTATATAGGGTGACAGGTTAACCGATACTTAAACACATGATTGTACTCATGATAACAAATAACTTTTACTATGGGATCAAACCTGAAATCCCGAAAAAAAATCAGCTGTCCCATACCTTAATGTTCGCACAACTTATGGAGGTATGAGGAACAGGGTGTAAAGTTCACTCATCCTCCATAGAAAAGGGAGGTTCCTCTGACCAGACGGGTGTTGTGTCTGGTGGGCTACTGCCCGACGGTTGATGTCGGGACGTTGTATATATACTTGTCCCGCGGTAAACTCTGATTGCGCGATGCAGGCATTTTGCGTGACGTCAGTGTGATGCGTAGTTCGCTTGTGGCGATGTAGATGCCGCCATAAACTCGTCAAAATATAGCGAGCAGCCGTTTTTTTTGCGATTTCAGGTTTGGTCCCATAGTAAAAGTTGTTTGTTATCATGAGTACAATCATGTGTTTAAGTATTCGTCACCGTCACCCTATATACAATACTACATTTACCGTGCGCGAAAACTTAAAAAAAAAAAAACCAAAATGGTGGCGATTTTGATATGCCAACTTCCATAGAAAAATATTCAAACCTCTTTAATAGCCGATTCTATCAATTGGACGCCACAGGACTTGCTAGGTCCTATCAATTGGACAACATGACCAATTAAGGCAACTAAATCCGACAGTTCAAACTCAGTCAAATCGAATAATTAGAATAACAACGAATGGAATCGAATGCTGTTTGCTCAACTCTAACCCGGATGGACAGATTCGTCCGGTGTGGGCATACATTAATTTTGGGCAAGTATTTATTAGGACCCATTTACTGATCATCTGCGTTACTCAATTACGGGATGTCCTTTAAGTACTCTCAGTGATTGTACCTTTGTTGAGAAGGGAAACTGTGGTTTTATTTTGTATTTTCTTGTTTATTTTTACGTTTCTATTATACTGAGTGTTTTCCTGAATGTCTCAGCTGAAACATTATTGAAATTGTATTTAAGTTTCGTTTCTGTTTTTTTCTTGTTTCAGTTTGCAATAACTTGGGAATAGAGTTAGCTTTGTAAGTGACACTAGTTATCAACAATTGTTTTTCCTTAATTTTACTAAGTAACAAGATACTTTATTCTGTATTTC
Organism: Dicycla oo; assembly: GCA_948252095.1. Classification (NCBI taxonomy): domain Eukaryota; kingdom Metazoa; phylum Arthropoda; class Insecta; order Lepidoptera; family Noctuidae; genus Dicycla; species Dicycla oo. The sequence goes on along the minus strand of OX411733.1, from coordinate 10,535,906 downwards.
GTCACTCAATAGCTTCGATTCTTAGCGCACGACAGCTTTTCTAAACGTATGCTAGTCTATCTCTTAGGCCCGGTTCACATTTTTAGGTCGGACTGAAAGTTTTACCGTTATTCGACTGTCGGGTCTTGCTGTTCACAGTATAAGCTACCGGTCGGCTTGTCACAAAGCTCCCCCCGTCCCTCGCTCGGTGAAGAAGTGCGAGCTAGTGGCATAGCTGAGCTAGTAGTTTTAAATTCCCCAGATAATAATAATTACACAGATTTCATCCAGCCTGTCCCATCTTGCTGTCCTTCCCCCAGCGATAAGCCGAGGTTCGTTCCCCACAGGTGGTGTGTTTCCCCTTAGCGTAAAGTCGTCTAGTTTGTAAGTTTTATGCCCTGGCTGGAGGCTTTGAGTTCGCTTAAGGCAGCCACAGGATTGACCGGCTAAGTAGTCACGGCCTCTCAAGGCCAACTACGAGATGCCATTCAAAAGAAATCACAAAGCAGCTGTGAGTTAGCTTCTGTGTATAAATGGACGACAACAACGTTCAGGTTGTCCTGTGGTATTTAAGGCAAAGACAGGAAAAAATAAAAAGAATATATTGGGTGCATCCAATCATTGCTGAGCGTGTCCTATCCTGGCTTCCGCAACAGAAATCAAAACTTCTGTATTTATTTCGCCGTCCATCTCCATGTTTAGACAAGTCCTACCTGCGTACACGCCACCTGGTACGAGAGCGGGGAATGCGTCGATGGGTGGTACTCGGGTAGGTTGTTACGCCGCTCCGAGCCGACATGGTGTGAACGACGCAACACAAAGCAATATTATATCCGACCCGACCGAAATCGTGGCTGAACGTTCGGTAAATGTGTCATCGCCGACAATTTTATCGGGTGCCAATATGTATCTGAACTAATGTGAATCGAGCCTTGCTCGCCTATAAAACAAGAAAGAGACAAACATCGAGCTTGCAAAAAAAAATATCCCGCTGGACCCAAGTTAATCCAATACATAGCCTATTCCAGATCACTAGGTCTTCCCATAAAAAAGTCACCATGATACATCACTTCTCTAGTTAATAAAGCCATTTTATAAAAAATAACCATTAAAATGAACGTTAACCCGAAAATAAAGTTATTTCAACGGGCAGAGTTAAAAGTGCCGGGCGGTCGGCTTCGCAGGAAATATGCAAAATATATTACATACACTAAATCAGTTTTGCAATGGAAAAAAGGAAGTTTTTCGTGCACCCGGAATGAGTTTCTCATTGCATATGGAAGGATTTCCTCAAAATGTGTCTGAAAGCGGTGGAGCGACCTATCCTCGAGTTATTACTACTGGAGTGGTATAGAGCTACGAAGATGGTAGATAGGATTGGTCCCTATAATTTTTTTTTCGGATTTATAGAGAAAGTTAAACTAAGGGGCTCGTTGCTAAGTAACAACAGCCGCACGAGTCAATCGATCAGGTTAACCTATGCTTGCCACGGTCGGTCTGTGGATGATCTTCTTTAAATACCGAGACCACCACGTGCCTCGCAAAGCACATTAAGCCGTTGGTCCTGGCTGTCACTCTTGGATCTTTGACAGTCGTTACGGATCAGAAACCTGAAAGTCTGACAACGAGTCTTACCAAGGGGTGCCGTATTACCCAGTTACTGGGTTCTGGAGGTCAGATAGGCAGTCGCTCCATGTAAAATACTGGTAATTAGCTGCATCCGCTTACACTGGAAGCAGACCACAAAATAGTTCCACCACAGAAACATGAAAGAGGAAGTTCCCTGGCAGATTAAGGGCCATGATCCCTTTGAAACTATTCAAATATTCCTGAGCACCTCTTGTGTTATAAGTTATTTTTTGCATTTCTCAGTACAGCCTAACTTATTTCTGCTAGCTTTAGATCCCAGTCAGTTGTCAGAGCCTTGAAAATCAGCAATAGATTGTACCAGGTTGACAAAATATTCTGTAAAACCTCGAATTGCCAATTTCTACTACAGTCGAGAGAATGCGTTCCTGATACCTATCAGTTGGACAATTTCGAGTAGTAATAAGGATCAAATTCGCAAAACCTATATTAGTTAGTATGAAACTGACAGGTGTCAAGACCGCATTCTCTAGACGGCCGGACTGTACTTGTCAATTTCTGAACTCGGTTTTCACACGAAAGTCGTGCTCTAGAAAGCTAGCAAGTGAAGAACAGTACAGCACAACCGAAAACCCTGCAGATACTGGAAATAGAAAAAAAATGGCACATCTATTTGATTCGTAGCCTCATTGGCAATCTTCACATGAAGGAAACTGCTAGAGGACATTGAATTAAATAAAATGAATTAATTCTGGGTAACATTATTAAATCTGAATAACTTTTATGCTATCCTGTGTGGACGGACGTAATCCTTGGTAATGTTTAGACTACAATTAGAGTGGAATTGAAAATTTTAAAGCTCTTAACTGTCATGGGAATTTAGATTAAAGATTATTTAGATTAAAGGTAACTGGAGCTTGTGGTTAAGTAATAACAGTCCCACGGATTGACCGATCAGGTTAAGCTACGCTTGCCGCGGTTGGTCCGTGGATGGGTGACCATCTTTATATACCAAAACCTCTTCATGCCTCCGAAAGAACGTTAAGCCGTTGGTCCCGGCTGTCATTCGTGGATCTTTGACAGTCGTTACGGTTCGTCAGAAGCCGAAAGTTTGACAACCAGTATTACCAAGGGGTATCGTTTTACCCACTAACTGGGTTGTGGAGTTCAGATATGCAGTCGCTCCATGTAAAATACTGGTATTCAGCTGCATCTGGTTAGGCTGGAAGCTGACCCCAACATAGTTGGCTAGGCAGATGATAATGATGAGGTACCAGACCTTAGAATTGAATAAACTATTAATCGATACATTAATAACTGTGTTGATAACCAAGAATAGGTCAAGCCTTGCTTTCTATGGGTGACTTAAGAAGTAAGGACTGGCTGCCGCTCTCAGACATGTCTTTTAAGAGCCTGTACAACCTCAGCTCAAATTCTAATTTCGCCCCCACTTCCCCACGCCACCTCACTCTTTATCCTACCTATTTTACCAGTTGCGTAATATGTGTTCTGAGCGCAAGCGACACAACCCTCCCGTTCGAAAGCCGAAGCGAGCCGAAAATAATGCTAATTTAAAAAAATAAAACACATAAGACCTGCTTTATAGTTGGTTCAGTTAGTATGCAAAGTTTGGTGATCTAATTTGAAGTATTTTTTGAATACCATCGGTTTATTATTCGGTTAGGGTTAACTTTGGATTTTTTTTCTATCGAGAAAATTTTCTGGAATCGTGTTTTCGTCACACATAGTACTTAACATTAATCCTCAACGTTACCATAATATATTTATTTCAAAATGAATGCTGCAGTATTTTCGACATAACGGAGGATCGTGCTAAGCCAGTATAGGCTCTTAAAAATAATTTAATCAATCATCGACTGCCCAGTTGATATAGTGGCCGCAAGTGCTACTGCTGAGCATGAGGCCCTGGGTTTGATTCCCAGGTCGAGCAAAGTGTTATATTGGGTTTTCTGTCAGAAATTTCTCAGTAGCAGCCTGGAGATTAGATTTGTGACCGGTTGATGGCGATACGCTCGCCCCCTATTACATGGGACTTAAACATAACTGGCGAAATATGGGTGTACTATAGGTACATCTCTGCCTAACTATAGAGGGATTACAGGCGTGATGTTATGTTATATAACTTTAATTGAGCAGTAAATCTTGAAACTTTGTCAGTCAAAAATATGACAAGATTGAGTACATTTTTATCGACATGAGAGTTGATACGTATTAATTTATAAATTTCTACTACCTATTTATTACCTATTTAGAGGAGTTATAACAGCCATACAAGTCGATACATCAGGTTAAGCTACGCTTTCCAAGGTTGGTCCGTGGATGGGTGACCATTTTTACATACCGAGACTCCTCCGTGTCTCGGAGAGCACTTTAAGCCGTTGGTCCCGGCTGTCATTCGTGGATCTTTGACAGTCGTTACGGGTCGTTAGAAGCCCGAAAGTCTGAGAACCAGTCTTACCAAGGGGTATCGTATTACCCAGTTACTGGGTTGTGGAGGTCAAATAGGCAGTCGCTCCATGTAAAATACTGGTATTTAGCTGCATCCGTTTAAACTGGAAGCCGACACCTACTACCTATTTATTTTTACAAGTAGGTAACGAAGATTCAAGAGATATGATTGTCAAATAAAATGATTAATAAATGACATCTCTGAGTACCAGCATGAGACTAGTAACATGGATATGGGACTATAGTCAACATGTTACATAACTTGCCTATAGGTAAGTTATGTAACTTGTCTATAGGCATGTGCGTTGCCAACACATATCCTAAGCGTCGTGATTTTGATACTACTATCTCGGTTGGCGTATTGACTGAGTGAGTTCAATTCCTGCTGTAGACGCTCATTTGTTTCGGGTTTCGGTGTTTGTATACATCATTTTTTTTTTTTTAACTTTGCTTTACACTATTTACACAAATAGTGAAGGGTAAAGTTAAAAAAAAAAAACACCAGCCAAGTGTGTGTCGGACCACGCACAATGAAGGGTTCCATAGTTGGGGGTGAATTTATACTAAGAATAAACTTGACATTGTAGTTGAAAGACATGTTCGCCCATACATTCTTAAATAAATTTGAAACAATATAATATATATTTTAAAATTGTATTAAAAAAAAAATACAATTTGAGACCCTCACAGTTAGTCGTTTCATTTGATATATCACACGGTACAGATTGCAAAACTTTTTTTTTATTTGCCCTTCAAAAGTGACCCCATATTCGAAATTCCTTTTTTTATGTTACACGTCTGTGTTTGGGTTACAGAAATTTATATTTGGAATAAAAAAAAACCAACCACGCCATATAAATATATATTTATATGGCGTGGTTATAAATATATATTTATATGGCGTGGTTGGTTAAGATACCGCCTATCATGTCGCAGGTCGGGGGTTCGATTCCCATCCAGGACAAACATTTGTGTGCATGAACATGTCTGTTTGTCCTGAGTCTGGGTGTAATTATTTATATAAGTATGTATTTACAAAAAAAAAAGTAGTGTATATATCTATAAATCTCGGGACCCTGGGGTCCCGGACCTTTGGAAGGCGTACGAGGAGTCGAAGCCAACTCGCAGAGGCCCCTTAGATAATTTTAAATGATGAGGAGGCACCAACCGGCCATTATCCCTGTATGCACTATGCAAGTGCACCCAAGGACAACCCCCGGTTGGTGCAGGACTATTGTTGTACGTGGAAACAAAACATATTGGGCTATGGGTTTGGGTGGCTAAAATGGATTGGGTAACTTGAACTATGGAAGAACTATGTCCCCTGCCTGACCAATGTTATATATTATACACGGATAAAATGGCAGAGGGTGACTTGCACACTCAATAATGGGCCCCCGGAAACGGCCGCTAGCACATAGTGACGTAGGAACAAGGGGGCAACACTTCCTGAGGTGCTTGAGGAGTGGAGGGGTATTCCACGGCTATCAGGACAATCCCGAAAGTACGGTCAAGATCCTTACCAGCACCTTACTGGAATACTTCCTTCCTCCGAGCACGTTTGCTCTTGCGAATCTCCACTCAAGCCGGCCAATAAAGGCAAGAAAGAGGTGGGAGCTCTGTTCCTCGTCAGTGTTCACTCCAGCCGGCCAATAAAGGCAAGCCAGAGATGAGGACAAGATTTCTCAAGGGAGATAGGGTTCATGGAGTCGCTACTGCCCAACAGCTCGCTACATGCTGCCCTGCGGGTGTCTGGCTCCTCATCCTAGACCCGTTCCGGCAAACTCTACCGGCACAGACCTAAAGTTTGGAGCACGCAAGCCCCACCACGACGTCAACGTAGAGATACAGCGGTGGGGTTATTATTATTATTATTATTATTTTCAACTTAATCGGTCCATTAGATTCGGAGCAGACAAACAGTCACAAGACTGATCTTATAAATAAAAACAACCATACGAGTTTTACTTACAGACAAAATAAAATCACGCCTGTAAACCCCGAAGGGCTAGGCAGAATTTAGCCAGTTACGTATAAGTCCCATGTAATAGGGGGCAAGCCGATTGCCATCAACCGGGCACAGATTTCGGGATCTGTGCCCGGTTACTTACTGAGAAAGGACTATGCCCATTTTAGTATGGAAGGTGGTGTCTTTTTATTTTTCAACCAAATCTTGTTTTTATAGTACAGAATAGTGTAACAAACGAAACTTATTTGACATACATATCTCTAAACTCAGTCCGAAATGACATAAAAGTTAGAAGTTTGTATGTATTTATTAGGTGTGTAGGCAATTTTCGACTTCTACGGGCAAGGTTAGTGTTAAGTTGTCACAAAATAAATAGCCGTTAAATGTTTTTGGATATTTAAATATTCGGTACGCCCGCTCCCGTGCGTTAGGAGTAGAAATTTGCCTACAAACCTAATAAATACATACAAACTTCTAACTTATATCTCATTTCGGACTGAGTTTAGAGATATGCATGTCAAATAAGTTTCGTTTGTTAGACTATTATGTACTAGAAAAACAATATTTGGTTGACGGCAGCGAAAAAAAAAAGACAGCAATTTCAGGCATTGGCTTTTGTGATAGAAAACGCCAATAATACTATACTTGTTTTGGGATACAATACGTATGGATCTATTAAAATTGGTACGGAGATAACGAGTATGTGATCTTTAGATATAGGTACAATAAATGCTTAGTAACAATAAATAACACAACTAACTATTTAAACCAGGTACAAAATTAAAGACTAATTAACTAACTTTAAATACAAATAAATACAAAAACTAGGAAATTTAAACGTCGAAGTACCTACTCGTCCGCATCGCTGTCATCCGGAAACGTGCCCAGAAGACTGTCAGCATTGCTACGTTGAATGGATATATTATTATGTTTGATTAAACTTAGGTAGAGCGCATTGGGGTAATTACGGGTGGGTATATTCTGGTTGATGATGATTTCTACAAAATATTTATGTAGCGACAATGAAAGATGGCGGCCGATAAAATGGTGTCGAATCATTATGTTGCCAATACGTATAAAATGCCGTTGCGTTTGATAGAAATTATTATCAATCGGAATACACCCACTACCATAATACCCCAATGCATCTTACTGAACAATTTCTGTAATCTTGAATATTATGTAATATAAAACAATCACGAGCCAGTCTAAAATTTTATTATTTACGTCAAAACAAAATACAATCACCTACAAACAGTCATAACTTTTGAACTTCGCGTCTTTTCAAAAATGGAACTAAATACGCAACAGTAATTACTGAAGCCTAACTTGTCAAGGTCTTGAGTTCCTCAAGTTTTGAGCGAATTCGGCTAATGTTCCAACAGTTACCACGCGTCAAAGTTACTCACTTTAGCTGGGAAGTACTCTTGGTAAGGACAATAGGAGCGCGGAGGCGAGAGCGGTGATTCAAAATGTAGGGAATACAAGCACACTTTACTTTTGTGGGCGCGAAAAATTTAGGTTTTTTTTTTTTTTTTGCAATAAACCTAGTCCGTTGTTTATACATTTTTAGAAGCTAGTAATCAATATTTACAAAAAAAAGTGTGGTAATACCGTTCAACGGTGAACCATGATTTCTGTAGACAAGGGTAATTCTATATACCGTACGGGACTCAAGGAGGAGGTATGAATATGAAATAATCGTAGCAGGTGGTGTTCTGTCATCCTTGTCTATAACAGTGTATTTATGTATGTATATTTATTTATTGAGTGTAAAATCGTGTGGTTTTTATTCAGTTTCATAGCGACGCTTACCATTGCAAACTAACCGTGAAACGAAATCCATCAAATACATTTTGTGTTACCAAAAAACTTTTTCTGGGAACAGCGTTCACGAGGTAATGTTCCATTTTATAAAATACTAGCTTCTACCCGCGACTTCATCTGCGTGAAATTTCTTGTTTTAACATAAAGTATATTATGTGACACTCGACAATACTGTAGCTACTCAACTCACAATTTAATAATAACTGATATTTTTTTATATTAGATACGTGAATTCCACAGGTAACATTTTCTGGCATAAAAAGTTTCCTTTGTCACTTAGGCATAAGTAGTGTAGTTTTCTTTCTGTGAAAGATTATTTGTAATCTGAATGGTATTTCCAGAGATTAGCTTTTACAAAAAAAAAAAAAAAATAACTTCTCCTTTAATATTAGCCTATCCTTTATTATTATTTTCCTTTTTACACATGTACTTAAATAGGCAAGACAAAGGCCGGCAAAGAAGTTGCAAAACGCATCAAAAATGGCTAGAAGTGCTATTGGGCCATGAAGGATCTAATGAAGGGTGATCTTCCCTTGTCACTTAAGAGAAGACTCATTGACGTGTGCATACTTCCCATCCATATAGTTCTCAAACATGGTCTGCCAAGGTTTGCCAGAGGACTATGGAACGGATAATTCTGGGTATCAAACTAACAGACCGGGTTAGGAATACGACCATTCGTTCCATCACTAACATAACTGATGTCACTTGGAAAGCTGCCACGATAAAATGGAATTGGGCTGGACACATCTACCGCATGTCAGACGACTAATGGGCCACACTTACGACCCAATGGATCCCTCTTAATGCCAAATGACATCGCGGCAGGCCCAGACGGACGAGATGGCGGAACGAGCTGGACTCCTTCAACAAGAACTGGTCCTTAGTAGCTTTAGACAGAGAGAAGTGGAAAGAGAGTAGGGAGGCCGTTGCCCTACAGTGGGACATCACAGGCTTTTAATAATAATAAATAAATAAGTACCTACTTAATATGTAGATAGCATATGCCAACTAATAGGGAAGTATGGAAGAAAAAGATACGTTGTGCCGACTCCAAATAAATTAGGATAAGGACATGAGAGTGATGATGATAATTGAAAATCCGCTCCTCTCATCCATTATTGTATCCTCACCCTTATTTGGACAAGGGCGCAAGGTGCCGCGAATTTTACCTAACTCAGAACTTTGTCATATTTCAACAGAAACCGTTCAAAGAGCGATTTAAGCTATTCTTGGAGTTAACATCGGCGACATTTTAGTGTCGACGGACTTTTAAATTAACGGTTTCTTATTTAATAGCCCTTCCAAATCTCTCTATTTTTACAATCTCTGGCCACGTTGGTCCTGCAAATACTACGTACTGCATATATTGTTTCGCCACCTTTGCCGTAGTCTACATCAACGGCGATGTCCGGCAGACGATCTTTGCCCATCTATCCGGGTGACTATTTATTAACCCAAAAAATTGATACAATTCCGTAGCTTTGTAACTTTGTAATGGAATGTGCGAAAGGCCAAAGAGACAGACCTTCAATGAAATATTGGAATCGTTCTTTAAGCATCCGGACATGAATAAAGTTTATTGGGGTAATTACGATAATAGGGTAATTCCGATTGATGATGATTTCTACCAAACGCATCGGCGTTTTATATAGCGAAAACGAAAGACGGCGGCCGATAAAATTACGTCTAATTATTATGTTGCCAATATATTTATTTATATAATATGACGCTAAGTTTGTTAGAAATTATCATCAATCGGAGTTACCACATTATCTTAATTACCCCAAGAAACCTTGCCTAAACATAAGTGAAATTCCGATCCGGAATTCCGCCTATCTGATTTAGATCAAACAAAGTATGCATTCCTATTCCTTAATATACGATGTACCGTCTTTTTGCCAAGTAAATAATAAACGTACATGGTTACTCGACGTATAGAAATGTCTCAAAGGAATTCTTGAGATAGCTCTGAGGACTGAGGTGGTCTCGGGAAAAATCGTATGTCTTTTGTTTATTAAAAAACTTGTCAGGTCAACCTTCAAGACTGATTGGCAGTGTTTATAACCCAATTACATATCACTTTAACATAACTGCCTAACCTAACCTGACCCGTGCAAGGATTTTGGACACAGCATTTCAGTCAATCAATCAACTCGGCCTATCGCAATCCACTGGTGGAAATAGGCTTCTCCCAGATTGCGCCATAACACTCAGCCCTCCGCCTTCCGCATCTAGTCAGTCCCAGCCACCTTTTTAAAGTCGTTGGTCTATCTAGCTGGGGGCGTACCACTCTACATTTGCCGATACGTAATTTCAGTACTGTCGAAAAATTATGTTGCTTGGTATGAAATTGGTTGTGGATGTTTAATCATTTAAAATCAATATGACATTATTTTCTAAATTTGAATTCCGCAGGCTACCCTATCGCTTGCGATAGGGTAGCCTGCGGAATTCAAATTGTCTTACGTTTTTTTGAAATTTGCAAGTCAGTATTAGGTTGTATATTGAATAAAGTTTGATTCGCGACCTTAACACCTATGCATTTACAGAATTATAATCATTAAAATCAGTAAAACAACTCCTTAAGGTAGTATACCACCTTAAGGAATTTTTATCCTCAAATGTCAAGATTCCATGAAATAGTCATTCATTAGCATCACCTGGTCTTAAAGAGTTATATTTTTGACTTAATTTTTTTGACTTTAATGATTTTATTCTCTAAATACATACTTGTTACGGTCGCGAATCACATTTTGATCAACGAACAACCTAATGCTGACATTTAAATGCAAAAAACATAAAAAAAATTGAATTTCGCGGGCTAAAACTTTCGCCTGAAAAATGTCTCGTTTAATTGCTAGTACCCATAGCTCATAACGTTCAATCCTCAACCATCACTAAGTTACAGAAATTCGGCAACTGCCACACATTTATGTCAATGAATCAATCTGCCTAGCCTTTTCCAAACTATGTTGGGGTCGGCTTCCAGTCTAACCGAATGCAGCTGAATACCAGTATTTTACATGGAGTGACTGCCTATCTGACCTCCACAACCCAGTAACTGGGTAATACGATACCCCTTGGTAAGACTGGTTGTCACATTTTCGTCAAAGATCCACGAATGACAGCCGGGACCAACGGCTTAACGTGCTTTCCGAAGCACGGAGGAGTCTCGGTATGTACCTAAAGACGGTCACCCATTGACTGACCAATCCCGGCAAGCGTAGCTTAACCTAATGTATCGATCCTTGCAATTGTTATTACATGACCACGAGCTTCTATCGACACATAACGGTACAATCATATTTCTACTGTGAACACAACACACGGATTCCTGATTACAAACTAGCCACATGTTGCTATTAAAGACCACTTACATATTCCGCCGATGTTTGTGGCTGTACTTGGTCGCTCTATTGGTTCGCCGGAAGTTCCGGCCAGCGGAAATGGCTGACGCGATACATCACAAATACAGACGTTTGAACTTGGAACGTTGATTTGTCATGTCGCGTTCAGAAATATTGTTTGAATAGGGGTGGCATACTTCAATAAGTTACTTACATGTATTTTATATGATTGTATGAGACTTTTGTATTGTTCGCCGAGTCGTTGAGCTCGTTAAAGTGGATCCGCAGTGGTACCACGCGTAATTCAAAAAAACGGAAGAAAATTTGATTTTCGCTGGCTACCACTGCGGGCCCACCTTAAGTTCTAAGTTTAGCTGCACGATTACTGACAAAAGCGTGCACTAACTGGCCAGATGCACTCAATCGGTGGTGCTTCCTCAAAAGACCATCTGAGTCATTAATCTGCATGGTCCTCAAATGGCCTGACCAAGATTATGTCTCGACTTTAAAAGAGACTGTGACCTCTGAGTTTGTTTTAGTCTTTCTTCTCGGAGTAGTGGAAATGCGGAACTCATCTAGTTTTCAAACAATTTAATTATGACGTGTAAAAGTGTGTTCGGAGTTTACTCCTTAAGAATCGATTTTCATATGGAAAAAATATGTGGAGTGAAATACAAGCGAAGCGTTGTCACGTCTTTGTGTTTTATTTATTTTCGGCCAGTCTTCATTGTAGCGTCAATCTATGCATTGTATTCAAAAACAATCGTACTTTAAGAGTAAACCCTAGTCGTATGTCAGAGCTGACACGCATTTTTTTTAGCAGTTTAGACAAATAAATACCGTTCATCATTTGGCCCGGACTTTTTGAAAGACGTGCTTCTCGACTTCTCGAGTAAGAAGTAGCAGGCTTAAACCAGTAATTTAAAATGTGACTTTTTTAATTTAAACTTTGGTATATAACTAAAATATGTTCTTTCTGATGACTTGTTAAGCTTGGACAGCAACTAACGGTGAAGGAATAAAATATCATGGGGAAACGTGGTGTAAATTGACTCATAGATGCTACGATTTGTCGTCCATTTTCTATTTTGTTAAGTACATACGTATGTATGTAGTACTTGTTGACAGGCTTACAATTAACAGTGTAATTTGAAAACATTTTAAAGCCAATTATTTTAATAAGAGTAACCGTGGACTTTCTTGCCGGTTATTCTCCATAGGAAACGACTAATTGGATAATTGCAACCATGCAGCTAGCTTCTGACGTTTTAGAAGTGCCCATGTATGTGAAATAAAATAATTAGAATTTCCAACAAGCAGGCGTGGTAATCAATGTTTAGTTCTCCTCAATAGGAGAAAAGGTCTTTGGACTGCAGTAGGCCAGTTATAAATTTATATTATTAATCCCACCACCGAGCCACATAAGACTGGGAAGGTAGAAACTAAAATGTTCGGAGATGGCGTACAATCGATGGCTGATTTTTGTCGGAGCTAAATGAAACCGCACGTCCTATAAAAAGGTGAAACAACAAGAGAAAGAATCATCAAAATTGGTTCATTTGTTTTTTAGAAAATCGCGGACATACAAACATATATCTATACATACGGGTCGAATAGCGAACCTCCTTTTTTGAAGTCGATTAAGATAGGTAGGTCATACAAAAAATCAGACCGACTGTAGGACCTTCAAAAAGTATACCGTGTACGAGCGCACTAATATAGAGAGAGAATGAGAGTATTTCTCATGATAGTTTGTTTTAATACCATGATCTTAATATACATAGTCTTCACATGATCTAACCAAGATTATTTCTGGACTTTAAAAGAGACTGTGACTTCTGAGTCCGATTCGGTCGTTCTTCTCAGAGTAGTCAGTTTTTAACAGATTAAAAAAAAAAGAGGTTCTATATTCGACCCGTATGTATGCATGTATGTGCTCGTGCCTCGGAAAGCACGTTAAGCCGGTGGTCCCGGCTTTCATTCGTAGATCTTTCACAGCCGTTACGGGTAGTCAGAAGCACAAAAGTCTGATAACCAGTCTTACCAAGGGATATCGTATTACTCAGTAACTGGGTTGTGGAGGTCAGATAGGCAGTCGCTCCATGTAAAATACTGGTATTTCAGCTGCATCCGGTTAGACTGGAAGCCGACCCCAACATAGTTGGGAAAAGGCTAGGCAGATTTTCTCAAAAACTAATGAACCAATTTTGATAGTTCTTTCACTAACGTGATACTTTCAGAAAAGTTTTAGTATATAATAAATTAGTTACGAAGTCATATGCATAAATGTACTGTATCTCCGGTATTTCTAAACGGATTTTGATGATTCTTCTTTTCGTTCGTCTTTACCTTATGTAATTGTATATTCAACTAAAAATGGTAAAATAAATTTACTTTAAAATAGTAAAAACCGGCTTCAAAAATCTAAAACGAATAAAATAACTTTCATAAAATATTTAAAAGCTTCTGATGTCGGTGTCTTCAATTTTTCAATGAACGTTAGCTTGGCATCGACTTCAGAAGCTGTTAAGTTTTTTTATTAGGAAAGTTATTTTATTCATTTTAGGTTTTTGATTAAAAATATGATTGACGTGTAAAAATGTTTTTACGAACCTACTTACAGAAATAAAATCATTTATCATTCACTGCTCTGCTGTGCCAACCCTGCCACAGTCGCGCTTTTTGCTCATTTCCGGCAGTCTGAGTATTTGTTGTTTATTTTTTTTTAAGACTATTGAAATCGAATGTGGAATCGCTTACTTTGTGCTATTGCAGACAGTACTTTACTACAGATTTGGTTAAAAAAAAATGATCAGCCCGTCTATTCTATAAAAATCTCTGCGTGAGTACTTAAGTGAAGAGAGCTGGCATTTCACTTGATGCTAGGGATTGATACTATTGATAGCTCACTTCATCCCAGTGTTTAAGGTGAGATTTCTATAGACCTGTATAGGCGGGTCTGCGTAGATTGAAAGACACCGATGAGTAATAAATACACTGAGAAGATTAAGGTTCTGTAAAAAAAAATCAACAGCATTCTAAAGACAGCAGCCATTTGTGCACCTGACTTGACTCGACAACTTCCCAATAACCAAAATAGAACAAGGTTCAAAGCTTCAAACACGCCTCAAAGCAAGTTCAAAAATGTATTGAAAAACGATTCCCTACACATTTTGGGAAAAACTTAACAGCGAGATTTAGGAGAACATGAAAATGGTACAACGCCATCTAATGAGCTTAGAGAAAGCTCTCACTCAAACAAAATGTATTTTCTTTCCTTCATAAGGCAAGTATTGTAGTTACATAACCATGTTTGCATTGATATCTCCGTCAAGTGAAGTTTTTATCGTCAAGCCGAACTGACGCATATTGAACAAGTTTCCATCTTGGAGAAGTACTGATGCATATTAGATTACAAGTTGCTACAACTTTATATGAATATGGCCAAGTTTCGGTCATCGTTGATGCATTACCATATCCTTACTATGGGTAAACACAGTAATATTATATTGTTATCTCTTTCTGGATTATTGATTTGCAGGTGCAGGGTTCAGCGTTTAGTAGTTTTGTGATTACTATGAAGAATAATATCATTTCATTATTATCATTTGCCTAGCCAACTTTTTTCTCAACGATGATGGGATCAGCTTCCAGTCTAACAGGATGCAGCTGAATACTGTTATTGTACATGGAGCGACTGCCTATCTGACCTCCAGAACCCAGTTACTGGGTAACACGATATCCCTTGGTAAGACTGGTTATCAGACTTTTGTGCTTCTGACTACCCGTAACGACTGTGAAAGATCTACGAATGAAAGCCGGGACCAACGGCTTCACGTGCTTTCCGAGGCACGGAAGGGTCTCGATATGTAATGGAATAATACTGATACATGAAAATAACAATACATGCTAGACATGCAATTAGTCTAAACTTCTTAGCTAATTGACCTTCTCCACCTGATAAGTACTAAGTATAAAATATTACAACACTTCCCGAACAAGAACACATTTGTGATCAATACTACATATCGGTTTAAAGATTTTTTATTTATTCTAAAAGAACATACATTGTTCACTTAAGCGAATAAATACATAATTAAGGCAAAGTGTAGTCCAGTTATAGCTAACAGTTTTTTTTTTCTTTTCTTAAAAGTAGGTATACATAGTTGTGAGACTAGCTTACATCGTTAACTTAATAGTTTATCTGCTATATAATCAAAGAAAAAATATCCGGAATATATCTAATATATTCCGGATATTTTTTTCTGCTGTTCATCTACCATATTATTTACACTTCACAAAAGCATTGGTGATCAGTTCAACAGACAGTAGGCACCAATTTAAATCGCACAGTCAAAACTACAAAAGATGTTTATATCGATTATAATTCATTTGATAGTGTACAATTTGTGTTGCGTAATACTGTATCAACGTGGAGCTATCGAGCCATGTCTTAGAATTGATCATTTCATGAAGTGTTCGGTGATTTATAAAATGGTGGTGTTTCATGAAATGGCCAGCTAAAATTGACCATATTATTTAAACGTCAACGTTTAATGATATGTCAGTCGACGTTTGGACATATCATTCATGTAGGATATCTGTCATGGTCCACACATAGAAATGGCCATATCGTGATGAAAGCAACCTATATATCGACATTCCCAGCTGACCACTGCATCGCAAAGTAGTTGCTTTTCACGCCACTAATGGCACCCTGACCAAATGGGTTAGGTTAGGTTAGAACTGTGACCAACCGCGCGCGAGCCAAGCGAACGCTACATCCAAGTTGGTCGCAGTTACTTGGCTATTTAGTATTTTTAGGACTCTAAAATTAGATTACGTATTCGAGTAGGAATAGATGCACAAGAAAAACAAAGCGACATCAACGACAGTGGATAATCTAACTATTTTACTATATGATCACTAATGTTTGGACACAGCATGAAGTATTCGTGCCTTTAACTGTTAATTTCGCCAAGCGTTGAGTATTCATAGACCACATCATGTTCCCAATGTATGTTTCGTGGCTTCACATTGATTCAGTATTATGGATCACAAATTGTATTGTAGACAACTAAATTAATTCTTGTCTATGTGAACCTATTTTTGAGGTTGACTGTACTCGTCGTATCTCGTGACGTGGCTGTTTATCCTTGCCACATAATCGCAAAGACACTTTACGTTACCAACATATACACCACTCTTTGCAAAACCATACAGTATAACCACAACCCTCCCATATTTCACACACCTAACATCTTTTCGAAACCAAGGCACAGCTCAAGTTTTGAAAGATTACGTCAAGTCCTCAAGTACACTCAAAGTCACCCTACAAATTCTCACCTTTTTCTCGAAACTTCAAACGCAACATAACTGCAGTACAAAAGCCGCACTTTTAACGACTTCAGCCACCATTTTATATATAGGTCACTGAGAACCCAGATTCTCATAAGGCCCAGCACAGACAGAGCGGCGACTGCTCGATCATGCACAAGCAACATCCGTCGGGTAAACTCGGGCTCGAGCAGTCTTACGGATACCCGCCAGCAGAATAATAAGAACAGAATCAAGAGTCATTTGTTCAATTTAGGCTAAGAATCAGCATTTTTTGAGCGTCAATAGGAGACAGTCCCGCAAAACGCACACCCTTTACCACTTGATAGTGCGTTAGGTGGGAAGTGACGCAACAAACTTCCCAGCAGCACATCTGTCTGGTAAGTTAGAAGAATTAGGTTCTGCACAATGTATTAAACATAACAAAACAAACATACACAAAACATAAATTAAATTATTTGACATAATATGACGAAACTCGCAGAATACTTAATTGTCTATAATAAATAATTTGAAAATCCTACTTAGAAGCTTTGCTTTGCAAGCGTAAACGCGCGCACGCTCGAGCATGCTCGCGACACCGACGACATCTTGCGTAGCTGCGAGGAGGAACATCCGCGAACGAATAACCTACGGAATTGACTTTAATAATGAGCCGCAGAGCTAAGAGGCTCATTGGTGACGTAAAACTGTTGTATGCCAAGCTTCACAGCTTAGCTCATCGCCGCAAGGTTGCCTGCTTGTCGGTCTTCTACAGATTATACTTCGGTGAGTGTGCCCGAAAAGTCCACGCCCTTATTCCACCGGCCCCCTTCTACCATCTGACATCTAGACGCACCGCCAGTTACCATCCCTACCTAGTTGCTATTCCACCAATTCGCACTAAGCGTTTCCAAATGTCTTTAATTGCGCACAGCAAATGAGTGGAACTCTCTACCTGCGTCTGTGTTTCCGAACGCATACAACGCTAATCTTTTCAAAGTGAGAGTGAACAGACTTCTTCTGGGTAAGCTCACTCCATCGTAGACTTTGTCTCTGTCACTTCCGACCTAGACTAGAGTCAAGAGCAAACCCATCTCAAATAAAAAATAATACGTTAAAAAAAATATAAATCTTTCATGCTGTTTTCAACTTCATTTCAGTTGTATTCCAGTTCATTAATCAATGAAAACTGCTAGGTTTATCTGATGATAAGATGGAATAGGCAATGCATGCAGCTGAGATGAGAATGCTAAGATTGATGTGTGATATGACACAAACGGATAGAGAAATGAATATGGAAGAAGAAGACAATTAAATTGTGATAAATTTTGATGAATGAGTTGGGAAACTGCTCGAGTATCTTGCCCTGTCTGCGCCGGCCCTAAGGCGAAGAGAGGCGAGATTATTATTTTAATGCAATAAACCTTCCATTCAAATGTAAAGCAAGACTTGCAGCCCTTTTGTCTGTAAAGGTGAATTATAGTCCTTAACTTCTGCGATGTGAAAGCTGAATTTGTCTACAAAATGTGAAGATGTTTTTGGTTTTTGTATTTGTTTTGTTATTGTAGTTTTAAAGGCCATGTTTCATTTTGGGCAGTTTTTATCTAGTTTAATTCATTACATAAGTATTGTTCATATAACAAAGAACATACCAACTACCTATTGGTAATTGGTATGTTATGATGGATTCTTAGTGCGTTTGTCCACCTCAGCCATCACCGGGACGTCACCGAGAACGGGATTGACGGCGCCAAAGCAGCCGCGTGTCCACCGTACGTCAGTCACCCGAGCGGCGTCATCCCGGCCGTCGAAGTTATGAATAGTTTGGTGCGACCGCTAGAACTTGGCCCGAGATTGTGACGGGCCGATATGTGCCGTCAATACAAAACATGTTTGATCTTGTACGCACACTGCCGTTACCGTCGCCGTTCGCCCGGTTTTTGTTTGAAAATACGAGCTAATTTTGGACAAAGTACTCTTGTAAACTTGGTATCCTCGTTCCGTTCCGATGACAATACATTTATTATGGTAGAGATGTCTAGGTGCCGCTACCCAGGCTCGTCTCCATTATGATTTGAATTTAAGTAGGTAGGTACAGTTTGACGCGGGTGGGTTCCCGCATTGTCGAGGCGGGGGGATCAGTAGCCGTGGCTTGGGCACCCACGGTGAAGCGAAGAGGAACCCAATCAGGTTGGCACCAAAGGAATGAGACACTTGGTTTATTTTTATTATTACTACAATACAGCTTAGTCAATGAAGTAATCACCATTAAATCTAAGACTTCTTGTCAACGATCCGGAAAAGTTTTGATGCCTTTCGCCCAGAACTCTGATGGCTGTGCCTCGACAAACTTGTTCAACTCCGCCTCTACATCAGAGAAATCATTAAACTGTTTACCTCGCAAATGTTGTTTCAGGGCTCTAAACAAATGATAGTCTGATGGGGCGAGGCCTGTTGAATAAGGTGGGTGGGGTATCGTCTCCCAACCCAAGTTCTCCAACTGTTGGCGAACGGCAGATGAGACATGAGGTCGAGCGTTATCGTGTAGTAAAACTACATTGACTCGTTTTCGTCGTTTTTTCTTGATAGCACCAGATAGTTTGGTGAGCTGCGTTGAATATTTGTCAGTGTTTATAGTTTCATTGTGTAAAAGTTCATAAAGCAGCATGCCTTGCGCGTCCCAGAAACAGCAAAGCAGAACTTTTAAGCGGTTCTTTTGACTCAGCTTCGGTTGAGTTGGTGGCGTTTCTTCTGGAGGCAGCCAAAAAGCACATCGTGCATCGTTCTCGTAATGAATCCATGATTCATCTCTAATAACCAGATCAGACAAAAACTGATTACGTCGGGGTTGCAGCAAAAGTGACTGGCATATAGCGACACCGACTGCACGACTGGCGTCTGTAAGGATGTGTGGCACCCACCGAGCCAAAACTTTGCGATACCCAGGCTCATGCATATGGTTTTCCACGGCATGGTGACTGCAGTTCGCGGCGTAAATCGTCATCATTCACTGCGGGTGGTCGTCCAGAGCGTGGCTGACGTTCAAGGCTCTTGTCTTCTAATTTAAAACGATCAAACCATCGGGACACCGTAGCATGGCTTGTACTTCCAGCGCCCAATGCAGTAATGATATTGTCTGCCGCAGCCCGCGCACAGTGGCCTAACAAGTACTTGTATAATTATAGTGTTCGAATTTGTCGCTCGTCCATTTTTCTTCAAACTGACTAAATCGATCGCGAGGGGGCCTTATATACCACCACATCACAAGTACCTAGAATGTTTTACAACATTCTAGAATATTATCGAAAACAATTAACTTGAAATAAGAAAAGTATAGAATTTTGTACTGTCTCATTACTTTTGTGCCAAATTCAGGTTTCGCAAATATATACTAAAAATAATGCTGTATACATATGTAGTTTGACGACGACGTTAAGGTTCCATCGTTTATCTTCGGAAAAACCGAAATATAGTGAATAAGTTGTGAATGTCAACCAGTAGAAATTGATTTATATTCCCACTTAATTTATTATAGATTAACGCACTAATTTCATCATTCCCTTATTGGAACAGTCACATTTAATTCGGCAGAGTTCGATGTTCCATGTTAGCAAGAGGAAATTAATTATTAATTTCCTCTTGCTAACATTTCAATTGTAACTACATTCGAAAAATTTCTGGAATTCTCATTCATTATAAAATTTCTACTTAATTATGGTAATCTTACTGAGTCTTGCCGAAATTAAAGTGGAATATGAAATAAAAGCTTGCTACGAGGTTGGGTTCCGTAGTCCCAATATCGATGTGTCTTGGTCTCTCTCTGCCTAGCCTTTTCCCAACTATGTTGGGGTTGATTTCCAGTCTAACCGGATGCAGCTGCACATGGAGCACCTGCCTATCTGACCTCCACAACCCAGTTGCTGGGTAACACGATACCCCTTGCTAAAGTCTTAGACAACCAGTCTCACTCACTACTCGTACTAGTCGATTGTCAGATTTTTGAACTTCTGACCACCCGTAACGACTGTCAGAGATCTACGAATGACAGCCACGATCAAAGACTTAACGTACTTTCCAAGGAGTCTCGATATGTAATGCAGCCAGCGTAGCTTAACCTTTGATCGACTCGTGGGACTGTTATTATTTATATACAACTTATTCTGCAAATGTTTCATTTTACAAACACTCGCTTTACAAACACTTATTTGGCAAATGCTTCTCTTTACAAATGTTTCACATGATATTATACCATTTATACATTTTTCATTTCATATAATTAGATTCGTTTGAAAAAATCACGTTTATTCTAAATATCATTTTGTAATAAATTTTCTAAACCAGTGAAAAAGTGATCATGACAGTAGTTTTGTATAATTTTACTTTTCTTTATATTTTAGTCATTTTGCCACTCGCTGGCTGCTGCCGCAGCACGCTCGCTTTGCTCGCTCGGCTCATGCGTGAGGGTCGCAGTTCTAACCTAATCTTATTTGGCGAGTAAATATTTAACCTAATCTAACTAAGTGGTTCGGTTCCAAGTAGCCTACTTAAAATAAACTAGTTGTTTTTGGCACTCGGCGAAAGTTGCCGCGGTACGTTCGCATTCTCGCTCGGCTCATGCATAGGGGGTCGCTGTTCTAACCTAATCTAATCTTTTTCTGCGAGTAAAAATATTTAACCTAATCTAACTAGTTCGGTTCCGGGTAGCCTACTAAAAATAATATAATAGGTTGGGGAGAAAAAGTTTCTTCGCATTTTATAAGAAAATTCAAAACATTTTTTAATATAGTTTATTTACATTTAACTAAAGTTTGTAGGTACCATTTTGTTCGATAACTTTTTGCCATCTTGTAGGTAGGGACATGATCCCATTGCTATAGAAATTTTGGGACTTCTGGTCAAAATACCGCGACAAGTGGTTTTGGCAGTCCTCTCGTGATGTTAACCTGACACTGCCTAAAGAATTCTGAAGAGACCGAAACAGGTGGAAATCTGAAGGTGCAAGGTCAGGACTATACGGCGGATGCATTAACACCTCCCATCCAAACTCTCTTAGTTTTTGCTGAGTGGCTAAAGATGTATGAGGTCTAGCGTTATCATGATGAAAAACCACACCCCTTCTGTTGATTAATTCCGGCCGCTTTCTCTCAACTTCTTGCTTTAATCTCATCAGTTGTTCGCAGTAGAGTTCAGAATCGATGGTCCTGCCTGGTGGTAACAGCTCATAATGAATAATGCCCTTCCAATCCCACCACACACACAGCATCACCTTGTTGAGAGTTAACCCGGGTTTCGCCATAGTCTGTGAAGCCTGACCGGCCTTCGACCACGACCTTTTTCGCACGTTCTTGTCATACGTGATCCACTTTTTATCACCAGTTATCAGCTTCTTCAAAAATGGTTCGGTTTCATTACGTCGTATTAAATAATCACAAATGAGTACACGGTTCATTAGGTTTCTTTCAGTGAGCTCGTGAGGTACCCAAATGTCGAGCTTTTTTGTGTACCCAGTTTTTTTCAAATGCGCCAAAACTGTTTTGTGGTCAATTTCCAGTTCTTCAGCTACGTCGTAACTACTGATATGCCGATCTTGCTCCACTTTTTCAAAAATGGCATCCAGTTTATCCGTAATAGGACGACCAGAGCGACGCGCATTTTTGAAATCAAAATTTCCGGATTGAAAACGCTTAAACCAAATTTGTGCTACTCTCACAGACACTACACTAGGTCCATAAACATCGCAAATTTTTTTCGCGGCTTGCGTTGCATTTTTACCTTTTTGTAGTAATATTTTAAAATGTATCGAATTTCTTCATTAGATTCACTCATCTTGACGGTACGAAAAACAAATGAAAATCACACATTTTTCTAATTTGAATTTGGAATTATGTTCTTTAAAATTTAAACTTTCAATGATACCAAAACCAGCCAGATACAAATAGTATAGCCAAAGAGATTTTATTACAAGTTCATACATACTATAATGCGAAAAGACTTTTTCCCCAACCTTATATATCTGTCTATTTTTGTTGATTTATTAATTAAAATGGTCCTATTGTCTATTTAATGATGTTTCTTATTTAGGAAATCACTTTATGCAATATTTTAAAAGTTTTTTTTCCAAACGTTGTTTTATAAGGTACCTAACACGATTGAAAAATAAATTTTTGTTTGTCAAACAAAAATTATCAGGTAATTAGTTTGGTAAATGAATTATTTGCCAAACTGTTGTAAAATGATGAAATGACAAATCATATTTTTTGGCTAATCCTTTGCATGTCAAGTGAATATTTGTAAAATAATTTTCGATGAAATGACAAGATACCACGAACTCCTTTTAATCCCTTTTATGATTATATTTTAACACCAACGCGTCAAGTTTTTGTTCAATTATTATATTTACATTTTCTTAACAGAGATTTCCTTCTGATTACTTGAACGAAATGAAATCACCACAATCACCACGCTTGGCACACGACATAGTTATCTCAATTGCTTGATAATACATGTTGTCATGTACGTAATTGCCTCATCATCATCATCCACAGCCCGACTTCACCCACTGCTGGGCATAAGCTTCTCTTTTCTTGTGCCAATCCCCACGCTCTTTTTGTTGGTATATTGACCGAGTATATGTTGTGCGATTTCGGCGGTCTCTCCAATTCTGGAGCCATAGCGCTTGGTGGCGTGGTCCTTCCGGTCTACTCCGACTTCCGGTATCTTGGTTCTGTTGTGCAAAGCGATGGAGAAGTACATCGGACTGTTAAGAACAGAATTAACACTGGATGGGTGAAATGGCCTCAGGTCACGGGAACAATTTGCGACTCCCGCATTCCCCTTAAACTCAAAGGGAAGATTTATAAAACAATGGTTAGACCTGCTGTCTTGTATGGATCAGAATGTTGGGCCATAAAAAGAATGAATGAAAGGCAATTGCATGCAGCCGAGATGAGAATGCTAAGAGGGATGTGTGGTATTACGCGAATGGATAGAATAAGAAATGAGTATGTAAGAGGAAGTCTGAAAGTAACACCGGTGACTGAAAAGTTGTGTGGAAATCGGTTGTCATGGTACGGGCATGTGATGCGGAGGAATGAGGAAAATGTCGTCAGGAAAGTGTTGAGTATGAACGTGGAGGGCTATACGAGTAAGGGAAGACCAAAGAAACGATGGGTGGACTGTGTGAAAGATGATAAGGTCAGAAAGGGTGTGACTACCGAGATGACGACTAATAGAGAAGTATGAAAGAAAAAGACATGTTGCGCTGACCCCAAATAAATTGGTACAAGGGCGGGAGAAAGATGATTGGCGTGTGCGAGCTGATATATGGCAAACAATTTAATTTAATGTTTTGTGTTGCGTAATGTAAATTATTTTGCATATCTACCTACTATTGTATAGAATCAAGTTCCTCTAACTGAACAGACTGCTGTGCTGCTGGGGAATTTGTTGCGCCACTTCTTCTCTGCTAAAGCACTATGAAGTGATGAAGGGCGGGCGTTTTTGGGGACTGCCTTATGTAATTTTGACGTTCGAAAAGTGCTGATTCTCAGCCTGGTTTGAATAAGTGACTTTTTTTTTATTTGATTTTGATTTTTGCGCCTGTACCAGTCTCATCCAGGTACTACCCGCGACGGCAACAATATAATTGCCTGATGTCAGTATATTAAATAATGTATTTGAATCTTATATCTGGTGAGATTAGAAGTAAACCCCACACAAAAAAAATCCCACTCCATTTAACCGCACATGACAAAAGACAAAGGTCCCTAACCGCATTTAAAACGGAACCCCAAAAAATGCTCTTTACATTCGCCATGAATATATTAATGTTATCATTATTTATCTGACTCTGAATTTAATTTGGCAAGATAACGAACATTCGTGTTGAAACTTTATTTTATTTTGCTTCATTTTCGAGTTCAAATAATAACTACGTTTGTAGGAATCTAGCTGTTGCATTGCTTGGTCGGCCATGCCTTTTCTTTCACATTGCATTGTTCGCCTAAATAAAGCTTAATGATAAAATAATATTTCAGAAACATTTTGTGAAGAGTTGAATGTTGTTGTGTTGTTTTAATTTTCATTTGATTTTGAAAGGGGGTTGAATAATATGCTAGTTTCTTTTGTTTTGAACATTGTGTCTATTTAAATACGGGAAATATTTTCCTAATCCTTTAAACACTTATTCACCCTCTTATAATGAAATTATATACCCCTTGTTTGGGCTTCTAATGATGCGTGTGCATCATTAGAAGTAGTGTAAAAGTTATGTAAAAGAGATAATTTTACCTTATCAATGAACTTCGGATGTTCAAACTGATACCAGAATAGGGTCCGCGCCCACTCGACCCGCTTAGACTCGACCCGAAGAATAATACCAGATGTTTTACTACCGATTCAGTGCCATTCTTACAGTCGGGCAAAGTGATATTTTAATTCTAAATAACTTAATACATAGAATATTTAATATTTTGTTATGATCAGTGCTCGGAATAGGTAGTGCAATTTAGGGTGAATGACCTTAAACGTTGTATTAATTTTGACTACAAAGTACAAAGCGTAAATACAGGGTGTTTGGCAGAACGTTGAACATACGAAAATGGTGGATAGGTGGAGGTGGGGTCATCTGCTACTTACTCAGCCCTAATTTATTTGGCCCTGGCCCCCTGAATATTTTTTAATTTTTTTTTTTACTTTCTTCTAGTTTCACCACTTTCTTAACTTCCTACTTGATAAAATAGGGATGATGCCTGGGTAAAAAAAAGAAATTCTGTTTAGTCCGTCAGTCAGATAATAAAAAAATATTAGACACGTATTTTTTGCTTTATCATATTAATAAAAAAATGACTTAGATAACTCGCATTAAAGTTCGGGAGTGGGGGTTGCTACGTCACTTCTACGTATAAAATCTACAAAGACGTGACGTCATGCCACATTTTAACTCAATGTATCGCCGTAATCTTTTGATTACCTAGAAAAAGAAAAAATACGTGTCCAATATATTTTAATAATCTATATGACGGACAAAAAAACATTTCTTAGTCATCATCCCTATTATGGAATAACGCTTAAAGTTTTTTTTATATAAAAGCATTTAACATACCATTAGAAAGGTCACACACTAGGGATGTTTGAATTGGAACTCCTCAATCATTTTTTTTTAATGCAAGTTGGAATTAAGATTTAAGTATTTTTTACATCTTTCTGTAAGTTTGAGGACTCATAACTTTTTTTCTAGCTAACATCTGAATAAAGCAATAGTTTTATAAGAATCTGCCAACATTAAAGATTAAAAAAAGAATATTGCCTGTTTTACTCATTTTTAATAAAAATTACACTTTAAAGTTAAGAAAGTGGTGAAACTAGAAGAAAGCATAAAAAAATTAAAAATATCCAGGGGGCCAGGGCCAAATAAATTAGGGCTGAGTAAGTAGCAGATGACCCCACCTATTCACCATTTTCGTATGTTCAACGTTCTGTCAAACATCCTGTATACTATGTATATGAAAAAAAGATAAGTACTTACTTGTTTAATTATTGATTTATTTATCCAAACGTTATTTAAAAACACTCTCTGTCTTGCAAGCGTTAAATCGAAACTTTTCTGTCTGACATCGACTATGTTATTCGCCTATCAAAATTTAAATACCATCTTTGACAGCTCCGTCATTCCGTTTTGCTCCGATGTTAAGGATCTTGGTCTGCATGTTGACACTTGACTTGACTGGCGAAAGCAGGTCACGATTGTTAGTAACAAAGTCAGCGGAACGTTGCGGTCGCTCTATCGGTTGAAAAACCTTCTCCCATCACACATAAAGGCAATGCTTGTACAGTACCTAATCTTTCCCATAATTGACTATGGTGATGTGTGTTACTATGACCTGAACGCAGATCTCCTCAATAAACTTGACCGCCTTCTCAATAACTGCATTCGATTCGTTTTCAATCTTCGTAAGTATGACCATGTATCCGGGCATCGATTGCTTTTAAAATGGTTACCCATTCGTCAGCGCAGAGAGGTGAGAGCTCTGTCTATGTAGTTTTCTATTCTCGACCAACCCACTTCTCCTTCTTACCTGACTTCCCATGTTCAATACTTATGCTCTGCCCATAGTAAAAATCTTCGTTCTACCAACAATCGTCTTCTACGATGTCCTTCTCACCGCTCCGGTTTCATTCATTATTCTTTCTTTGGCCAGGCGGTCTTTCTTTGGAATGCGCTCCCTCTGAACATCAGGACGGCAACCAATCGGTTGTCTTTTAAAGTGAAGATACGTGAGCATATACGTAAGAAGTTGGCAGAAGCATCTCTGCGCAGATTTGTTGGATTTTTTTTTTCTTCTACTGATTGTTATTTCTCCTCTACCGATCGTTATTTCTCCTGACAAAAGTTTATTCTGATTATATGTATGTATATATGTATATATTGATGTATTTATTCTTTTATTTTATAGTTATTTTCGTGTTATCTATCCTTTATATTGCACCTGCCTTGTTTTCTCTGCATCACCCTAAGGGTGACTGGTAGAAAATTCCTCAGGCATTAAGTCCGCCTTTGTACGGTATTTGTTTTTTTACTTGTGCATAAAGTTTTAATAAATAAATAAATATCCAGATATTATTTTTTATTATGTAACGTTTTAACTAGCAGTAGTTGGCACTTCTGATAGTTTCTTTTTAATATGGCGTTGTAGATATTATAAAATTAAGTTTTTCACAAGTCGAAAATTGCTATCAAAGTAACCCCGTAGTATCAAAGTAACCCTATCTTACGGTGCATCATACGAATTACAGATATAAATGTAGAAATTTTACATTGGGTGCCACAATGGGCGATCCTATCGCTTTTAAAGATAACCTTTAGATGGATTTAAAAGGAGAAGGAGAGAAAATACTGAAGGTAAAACTACTTCTGTACTAGAATCTTATAACATTTCTCAAAGAACATTTCAATAAACTCAAAGAGAACAAGTAAAATATCAAAAAGAACATAAATGTAATATCAAATAATATCACTTACGGCCATAACTTCTACCTTCTTTGTAATACTGGAATTTCTACTATATTACTGAAGCTGCATAAACGCTAAGCGTTCAAATAAATATTCTTGGGAGTACTATACTAAAATTGAAAATGGTAGTAGGATGTTTCTTTTAAGTTAAGGATATGCACTTTTGATTGTTATTTTGCTGTTAGCTTGCGCGGTCTTACATCGTAACCGTTATTACGACAAAGGGATGAAATTCATCCCATTTTTTTTTTAAGTAGTCGTTCGTGGGAGTACAGTCATCCCACGCAAATCTGCTTTTAGTTTGAACCTTGTTCCACCACTATTAAGGAGTCCTTTCTAATTCCAAAACCATAAAACATATAGGTCATCACTTGTTTTTTTTTTTTTTACTAGAGTCATTTCTATGAAAGTGTATATTCCATAAAAATCAAATTTTTAAGGCCTCTGCAATATCCTACCTGCAGTACAGTATACGAGTATATACAGTGATGCGGAGGAATGTGGAAAATGTCGTGAGGAAGGTTTTAAGTATGAATGTGGATGGCTATAAGAGTTAGGGATGATCAAATGAAACGATGGATGGACTGTGTGAAAGATAAAATGACTAGAAAATGGGCGACTCCGACTAATAAAGAAGTATGGAAGAAAAAGACATGTGGCGCCGACCCCAAATAAATTAGGAAAATGATCACATATATACAGAAACTCACGCCCATTTTCTCATGAGGGTAGGCGGACACAGGTACCACGGAACGAATCCTCACACACTCTTTTTGCTTCGTTTACGTTTATACATCTGGTCATGCACGCACGACTGTTAGGAGTACTACGCACCTGACTTTTATGAGGTACATCACCAATAAGGTCACCATGTCTTTCTACACTTATACTTGTCTTGTTTCTTAATATATTAAGTACCTACCGGTCAGATTTGAAGATCTTCCATCCAACTAGCTTGAAGGCACTATCTTTAGCATAATCAGTCTATTATGTTCCCACTGCTGAGAAACAGGCCTC
The DNA here is from genome assembly GCA_948252095.1 of Dicycla oo. Classification (NCBI taxonomy): domain Eukaryota; kingdom Metazoa; phylum Arthropoda; class Insecta; order Lepidoptera; family Noctuidae; genus Dicycla; species Dicycla oo. The sequence continues at coordinate 10,507,378 of OX411733.1, read as the reverse complement.
CTTCCGGTGAGACGGAGTGGGCTGCACATGTAATCCACCATCACGCGAGTCTAATGCGGATTAGTAGATGTCATATGTTTGTTCCCTCACGATGTTGTCCTTCACCGTTTGCCACTATGTTTACAAATTCACAACACTTAAGACTGAAATTATAAAGCTGTAGAGAAGCAAACTAAGCCTTCTTTTTACTTAGCCAATTTCATCGAAATTGTCATTTAGTTGTGACTAGTTGATTGAGTTATTTCATAAAAAAATATTTTAAACAGTTTTTTATTAAAGAATTACTAGCTCATTTGGACTACAGACTTACCTAATCTTTGCCTAAGTTATCTGCAATGTATCAAAAAAACAGCCATAACGCTTACCCAAATACCATTCATAACTTCCCAGTAAGCGATAACCCTCCCCTAACTTACAGTCAGTTCATCTGCAACCTACCGGTAGATTGTTTCACCCTCCCTTTTGATATACAGTGCCCTATATTTCTACGAGATTTCTTTTGATTTATGGCCCTTAAGGAGTGCCTTTGGGGATTCCTTTAAGAAGTCAAGAACCGCTTTCAATTTGAGGTCATGTAAAATCACCCTGGGAGACATTGATACTTGACAACATGTAGCAAACTCGAATGTAAAAGATGAATTATTTATTATTCCTATATGCCAGTAACATCCTGATGTATGTGGACACAAATTCGTTTTTTCTTTCGCTGTTACAGATTTCTTTAGATTTCCCAGAAGCAACAATTTGGTTGTGCGTCAAAGGTAATGATTTGAGAATCTGAGAGGAGAGATGTTATATCTGTTACAGAATAGTATCTACTGAAGGTCGGCTATATAAATATATAGCTATATATTTAATAAATATTATATTTATAAAATGAGCGAAAACGCACGCGTAGATACTCGTGCATGACAAGCTCACTCTTGACTAAAGCTACGGGTTTCTAGAAGAGCAGTGGCCGCCATTAATGGCCGTAGTGACAGCTTTCATGAAAATGATGACAGTGGAAAAGATTTAAATCGTAAAGGTATGTCCAAATACAGGACGGTACTTGAGCGCGGCTGCCGCACGTGGCTGGCCGCGCGCTGACTGGACGAGAGCCGCGTGCGGCGGTTTTGTATGCGCGGCATTCGCAGTCAGCATTCGTCATTGTTCATGCTTGGACGTAATCTTAAATCGATAACGAACAATATCTTCACTTATTGGACCCGTATATGGATTTGTGGGATTCTCGTCAAAAAGTCTATCATAAAAAATAACCAATCACCTCGAAACCTATTCTTCTGCAGCGAGGAGTGAGACAAGGAGACGTTATCTCTCCGAAACTGTAATCGCTGCAATGAAGGATGTCGTCAGGGTTCTGGACCGTAAAGGGGTTGTATTAACATCAATGGCAAGTACATCACTCTTTTTCGTTTTGCTGACGATATACGTAGAGTCAGTAGAGCTTCCGTAAGAGTGGGTCTTAAAATGAATATGGACAAAACGAAGGTCATGTCAGATGCCTATATGACACCCACTCTCATGAAGATAGGAGACTACACTCGAAGCTGTGGACGATTATGTTTACCTTGGACAAACTGTCCAGTTAGGTAGGGCCAACTTCGAGACAGAAATCAATCGTCAAATCCGACGCGGCTGGTTAGCTTTCGGGAAACTACGTAATATATTCTTGTCTCACATACCAGTGATGACCTGGGGCACTTAAACGTGGTCGCAATTAGGGTGCAGGTCAAGTGTTACCACCAACGTGCAGTCGACTGAACGGACAAACGAACATGGCCACCGATACGCGATAAATACGTACATACAATTGCAACTTATACAAATATCAACTTTAAAATCAAGTAATCTAAGTGGATTTTTGAATGGAAAAACTAGCAATAAATGTCTTAAAATAACTTCAGTTGTAATGGAAACTGAACCATACGCAAATAAGTTAAAAATTTTAAACCCAAAGCATGAAATTTATCTCGTCTCATTGGTTTTAGTAGCTAACATCAATATAGTTAAGACGCAGATATATGCCAACGGCCTTGAGTGGTTAGCTTGCGTTTTCTGTCTGTGCTGAGCTCATGCAACACGTTGCACGTCCACCCAGTAATATGAATCGCCCACCAAGGAGCGTTGTCCCAAATTAGACGCATTATAGATGTATAAACAACAAGTACCTACTACTTATATTAAAACAATTTGGCGTTATTCTCACTTTTTTATCCGCGTTAGACATATTTTTACAAATTAATTACACTATGTAATATAAACACAATCTAAATTATTCACATACTCTAATTTAACATATTATATTTTTTCCAAATCATTAACACTACCTTTTTAGACGTGATCTTCAGATTAAAATGATTAAAAGTTGGTTTCCGTCGCCTTAATTACACAATACACACGAAAATCTCTCAAGAGCGAAAATATACTCACATAGGTAAGTAGACCTCGTAATTGCTTTATTACCTAAAGATTGAATCTCACTTGCACGTCATAAAATGACAAGTCTACCTATTTGTCTATGACCCGGTAATGCCGCGTTCCCACGGCCCGTCGAGGCCTGTCGTGGCCTGTGCCTGTCGAGGCCTGCGCGGCCCGTGCCGAGCATTCCACGGATCGTCCCATAAATTCGATCGGACAGGCGGCGACAGGCTACCACAGGCCGACAGTTGCCATGGCCTCTCGGCCTGGCCTGGCGCGATCTGGCCTGTGAGAAAGTGGGCCGTGAGACCGCGAACATAGTTTCACTTTCTACTATAGTAGTAGGGGAGGCCACGATGCTAAATGGTGATTTACTCGAGCGTCGTGGGGACCTATAGGATTTTTAAAATTTGATGGTAGAAAGAAAAAAAGGTTATATGTTGCTCTTCACCGGCTACAGGTTTTCAAAAAATGCAAAAATTAAAAAAAAAACTGTTACTTGGAAATACTCGAGCGCATCAGATATTGATAGTGTATATGCCCCACGTGGATAACGGAGGAATATTAATCTGCCGGATTGCATGGTGGGAGTGGCCGTACTAAAAAGAAAAAGATTGAAAAGGATTTTCAACTTAGTGTATTTTTGTGCATGCCTAGATGGTAAAATATGGTTATACATATTTGCAAAAGAAAATTATCTTTATCTTAAAAAAAGGTCAGATAAGAAGACACTGGCTGGTGACAGTCACTCTAGCAGAGGGTCACATCGATGGTTGCATAGCGGCTATCTTCTGATGACAGAGATACAGAGATGAGACATCATGTCCCTGAAAATGGATGATGTGAGGGTATATATGTTCTGTGATGATGAGCGGCTCCCGTGACAAGGGGAGCCGCTCTCGTATACGACGGACTGCTATATTCCTGAATAATTTTAATGATATTCAAGCTGCTGAACCACTTATAGGATTATTACTTCTGGTAAAGGCTATCCTGCGCCGTTATATATTACCAGCAGTATTATAAACTTCATGAAACAGCATATTCTGCAACAAAAAATTAATACAAAATTCATATTCAATTTATTTGAACCATGCAAATAAAATTTTAATTTGTGTGGCAGATGTTACGGTTGTAAAGAAGGTTATCAACACTTTTAACAAATATATTCAAGAGAGAATTACAAAAACCGAGCAAAAAGATCGAATTTTCGACGGTGTCTGATCACCTAGTTCCATTTCTGATAGTGGTCTCTGAAATCGCTTGTTCTCTCAGTCTTCATATACTGCCATGAGTCGATCCTTCAATAATTCGTACCTTTTTTTTCCGAAAGTGCCAGTAACATATCACGTGCCTGCTCCACACTTGACGAGTTTTGTAACCAGCATGTTATATTTGTTCTCGTCTTGACATTTTCTGAATCGCGATGACATCCTCAAACTGCACAAATCACCACCTGGGTTGATCACTCCAGAAGGTAGGGATCTTCGACGTTAGAGAGACTGCCGCCACCTCCGTGATATCGTTATTTCCGCCTTTACGTGGGCCAAACTCGCAGCGTGAGCCATTTTTGTTGAATAGACTGTCCGTACTAATTACTACTTCAAACACCACCAAATTTAATCTTTACTAAACACAGGGGTCACCAGTGTGAGTTAGAGCTACGCTCCTGTGCAGTGCCCTTGTGCCAGTCCCTTGTGCAGTTTGAGCCGGTCGTAATATTTTTATTTCACTGTTATTATTATTTTATTATTAACAATTTTCTAAAATAGAATCTTGGGGCACATCTGTACTTAAAGAACTGTAGCGCACAGGTTATTTGCCGGTGTCACGGATCATACCATCACATCAATGAAATTAAAACAAATAATGTGCAAATAGTAGGTGAATTGAAGGAAAGAGAGAGCTTTACTATTTGGTTATTTTGAAAATTTTGCTGCATTTGGCCGTTTTTTTTTTAATCATATATTAAAAAAGCGTGCTACATTACACGCACGAAAAACTGATGAAAAATAATACTGACGCTCACACAATAAACTTGAAAAAAAATCAGTTGTAGATGTCAATCACCGTGAAAATATTTCAGCAAAAATGCTTTGTGTCGAACTAAAAAAGATGGCCTTTTTTTAAAAGCGCAAAGCCAATTCGTCAAAGCTGAAAGCTTCAAAGGTATGAATGGAAGCGACGTGTGATGCGGCCCGAAATTAGCAAGGTGAACAGCCAAATATTTTGTATACAAAGTTCATACTATAAATTATTAATGGCTATTTGAACACTTTGATGAATGGTTCACACTGAACTGGTGTGTTGTGACTTTTTGAAGTGAAAACTTCTTTAGGCGCGTTGGGCGATTTTTGGTAGGGGAAACTCTTGAGTTCGTGTGACGTCACGCGTCACGTCAAGCTGTCAAATTTTAACTTCTCTTGGCAGTCCCCATGACAGGCTATTTTTTTTTTTCATTTTTATAGTTTCATACCTCAAAAGGAAAAACGAGATATAGGATTGCTCGTGTGTCTATCTGTCTGTCTGTTAGTCACAGCCAATTTGCTGCGAAACTAATGGACTGAATAAGTTGAAATTTGGTACATATATGAATTTATGTGGCCCAAACACGGACGTATAGCGTAAATAAATGAATTTTGAATATGGGGGTCAATTTTGGGAGGCAAATAAGAAAATTAAAAAAAAAAATGTTTTGCAAAACGTTTTAAAGTTATTGAATAAAAAAGACGTCAATTGACCATTCCCGTGCCCTCCTTATCAACTGAGCCTAAAATCTTGAAAAAAAATACAGAAAATAGATGTATACCTACCTATAAATTACGGGAAAGAAATAACACGGTAAATCTCTCAATATTGTGCGTACAAACTCACATTTGCAGAACGTATGGGAGAACAATTTGTGTTTCAACTACAATATTAAGTTTGTTCTTGAGATAAATTCATCCCAACTATGGAACTCCTCGTTATGCGTGGTCCGACACTCACTTAGCCGTTTTTTTTTTTAACATAACATCATCATGCCTGTATTCCCCGAAAGGTTAGGCAGAGTTGTACACCCGCATTTCGCCAGTTATGTTTAAGTCCTATGAAAAAACGAGCCTATTGCCATCAACCGGGCATAAATTCAGATTCCAGACTTAACACTTACGCTCAGACTTAACACCCAATAACATTTTGCCCGACCCGGGAATCGAACCCAGTACCTCATGCTCAGCAGTAGCGCTTGCGACCACTTGACTAATAAGGGACTTTTTTTAATAAGCTTCACCTACAGCAGTATATGTCGCAGATGGATTGTAGAATGAGATAGATAGAGAGAGGGCGCTACTGTGCGTAAGCTAACATCGGCTCCACGTATTTATCTCATTTAAAAATAGTTAAAGTGATAAAATTACAAGTTAAAGTAGCTTCAGTTCTTACAAACTGTAAGCATCAGTGATTACAATAAAAGTACGCAAGAAATACACGAAGACATCAAAGGAAAATCATAATTACCAAGTGCCACACGGATCAACGAACATAATTCAAATTGTAAACAAACATCAGCTGTCCAACTAGCAGAACCCGTTTTGTTTTGTTTACAATCAGGAAAGTTTTGATGGTTGAAGCACTAAAAAGGTACGAGAGTGATTAATAAGTGATTAATAAGGAAAACAATAATAAGAATATCATCTATAACGATTACTAAAAACTGCCAGTCATCTTGGTTTGATTCCTTACATCAGCGCCATCTATCTTCTTGTGGCGAAACCAGTACATAGTATCGAACCCAGTTCATTTATCGAATCCATCGAACCACTGATGCTTAGTAACACTATCGCCCACTAGAGGCCAGCACCAGTATCAGCATAAAGGACTGTTACGTATACGAAATGGCACAAAATTCGCACACTTGCGCAGGTTGTACTCAAGATCTTCTAAATAAACTGCATCTCGTTTGTACACTATGCAACAAAGACTATGATCTAGAGTGTGCGAACGTCTCCATAAACCATTTTAATAAGATAATGACTCCAGATCATAAAAACATATGGAAATGTCAAGATTGCCGATGCAAAATGCTCAAAACAGGAAATACCAATACTCCTATACGACCACAGACATCCATAATAAGCCAACGAATAACTCCACCACGCGAAGAAAACAACGTAACAATTCGGAGGAAAACCTATCCCAACAATGATTCCACCACATTTGAGAACCTGACTTTATTGGGCGATACGATGTGCTCAGAAGAAGGAACCACCCCAAACATCAACACACAAGCTGAACTGTCACTACACAACCTAAGCGAGATCATTATGAAGCGTCTGAAAGAGAATAATGAAGCAATAATAACCGACCTGCGTAGCACCATACAAACGGAAATAAACAAAGCTATTACGAAACTTGTGGATGACTTCGAACAAAAAACCAGCTTTTTATCAAAACAAAACGAACTAAGAACACAGGATATTGAGGAGATTAACACCAAAATAGAAAACTTACTGAAAGAGAACGAAAAACTAAAACAAGAAATATCGGAAATAAAATCATTATCCACATCCCCTGTAATCCAATGTATTGAAAGTAATTGCAAGAAGATAGTCATCTACGGCCTTACTGAATACTATAAAGAGCCTGAAAACGACCTGCATAACCGAATCATTGAAATGTTTCGCGATATTCTACAAGTGGACCTGATGGGTTACGTGGAGAATATGTACAGATTAGGCAAAAAAAACACTAATACCCGACCACTAGTAATAGAATTAATAAGTAAAAGAATGGCAAAATACATCAAAAACAACAGTCACTATTTTCAAGGAACAGGATTATCTATACCTGAATTTTTGGACGAGAATTCACGTAAGAAAAGACAACAAATGCGAGAGGAAATGATAAAGGCAAGAAAGGAAGGCTTGCATGCAGTAATAAGAAATAATCAATTGTATGTGAAAGGAAAAGCTTTCATTTTAAAAGATGAAACACATAAAAATCAACCAAACTACATAGCAAACGAGAAAAAGATTAATTTAAAAACTTCCCCCAACACCCGCCAACGAGATTCAACAGCCAGTAATGAAGACCATAATAATTACTCCTTTCGAAAACACAGACCAACAATTTAAAATTTTATTTCAAAACATCCAAAGTCTCTTTAACAAACAGCATATATTAGAAACCTTCATCGTAGATAACCCAATTTATAATTCAATATGTATATCAGAGTCCTGGTTGTCTAAAGAAAAATTAAGCTTGATCCAATTTAGCGGATATAAAATAGCAGCGTCATACTGCCGCAGCACGCGAGGGGGAGGCGGCGTCTGCATCCTCCTGCAAGACCATATCGAATTTAAAGAGATAACTGATATAACGAATATGTCCATAGAATATATTTTAGAAGTGTGTGCAATCGAGTTACCCAAAGAAAACCTATTATTAGTAACAATGTATTGGAATAGAAGAGAGGAAGAAATATTTATTAATCAGGTAAAATGTATCTTGAATCATATAAACAATAAGTATTATAAACTTAACATAATTATTGGTGGAGACTTTAATATAAATATCTTAGAGAAAAATGTAAAAACTAACCAATTCTTAGGCCTAATGCTAGAATATAAACTCACACAACACATAAAAACACCCACACGAATAACACAAAATACATCTACATGTTTAGACTTGATATTTACAAACACTAACACAAACCAAATATATACAACAGTAGAGGAACTAGGTTTTTCAGACCATAGCGGAACTATTATACACATCACCACACCAACACCACATTTAGCTGCACAAACAACTTTGTATGTTAAAAAAAGATTATATAACAACGCGAATATTTTAAAGTTTAAGTCTAAATTAAAAGAATACGATTGGAATAAAATACTACCTAAAAACCAAAATATAAATGAGAATTATAAAGCATTTCAAGATACACTAATAAATATCCTTAACCTTTGTATACCTATATGTAAAGTCAAATTAAAAACCAAATTTAAAAAATACTGGCTAACAACGGGCATTAAGATCTCCTGTACAAACAAAAGATTGTTAAAAATACTCACACTTAAAACAAAAGATCCTATCATTACAAATTATTATAAAAACTATGAAAAAATATTAAAAAAATTGGTTACTGAATCAAAAAAGATGCAATATATAAATAAAATAAAAAAATCTAATAACAAGGTAAAAACCATGTGGAGTATCATAAATGAGAGAACAAACAAAAAACATAAAAAAGAACATACTAATATTAAATTGCAAATAGATAACGACCTTATATCCAAACCTAAACAAATAGCCAACATTTTTAATAATTTCTTTGCAACCATTGGAGATAACACCGACAATTCTTCTGGTAGCACACCGGGTACCACCTCTGTACTAAATCCCACACAGAACACGATGTTTCTTGGCCCAATAGACGCTTGGGAAGTAAACAAATTAATAAAAAACCTGAAAAATAAAAATAGTCACGGGATTGACGAAATACCACCAACGCTTCTAAAACAATGTGCAGATGAACTCACGTTACCGTTTTATCTGCTACTCAACCAGTCATTTGAAGAAGGTATCTTCCCTGATTTATTAAAAATATCTGTAATAAAACCAATCCACAAAAAAAAAGCGAAAACAGATCCTAACAACTATCGTCCCATAGCTCTCTTACCCTCAGCCTCAAAAATCTTTGAGAAAGCTATGTGTGACCGTATTTATACGTTTTGTGAAAAATATAATATTTTAGATGACTGCCAGAATGGCTTTCGAAAAAAACCGTTCCACAACTCTGGCAGTCTACAAGTATATCCAAGAAGCACTTAACATTATAAATAACAAGAAATACGCTGTTGGATTATTATTAGATATGACTAAAGCCTACGACAAAGTACAATTTGGGATATTGCTAAACAAATTATACGGAATAGGTATACGCGGAAAGGCTCACGAATGGCTAACGTCCTATCTAAAGAATAGGCAACAATTAGTAGAACTAGAATACTTTGACCATAAAAATAATGAAATTAAACAAATTCGATCACATAGTAAAACAATTAACGCCTCAATCCCTCAAGGAAGCGTAATAGGATGCCTTTTATTTTTAATATATATTAATGACCTACCTAAAATCATAGAAGGGCCATGTGTCCTATTCGCCGACGATATATCCATATTAGTCTCATGCCAAGACAATGTAAATATAGAAAAAACCCTTAATTCCATTCTTACAAAAACTTGCAATTGGATGAACGAGCATAACCTCGAGATAAACTACTCCAAAACAAAATTAATAACTTTTCACCCTTACCAAAAAACTCCTTTAACTTTAGATTTTACGTTCAATGGCTCAAAATTAGAAACTGTTAACGAATTTACATTACTCGGACTAGTTATAGACACACACGTAAACTGGAAATCACACATACAGAAAACTCACTCAAAGATTTCTAAATTCTCATACGCCCTCCGTGAAATAAAAAAGACCACCAATTTTCAGACAGCCCTCACCACCTACTATGCTTATGCCTATGCATGGCTTAGCTATGGTGTCACTCTTTGGGGAAACAGTACAGATGCACAAATACTGTTCACGCTGCAAAAGAAATTGGTCAGAATCCTGGTAAACATTGAGCAAACCGATAGTTGTAAACCTTTCTTTCAAAAACACAATATTTTAACCCTTCCGTGTATATATATCTTAGAAACATGCAAATTTGTGCGAAAACATCACGAGTTCTACTCAAAACGTGAAGACATCCAGTCGCGCTATCTACTCAGACACCGATCTAGGCTAAACATACCAAGTTCTCGACTAAAAATGCACTCAAAAAGTCCCTATGTAATGTCCATTAAAGTATATAATAAACTACCCGGATCAATAAAAAACGAAGAAAAAACTCACACATTTCTAAAAAAACTAAGAGATTTTTTGTTAAAGAAAAGCTACTACTCATTAAATGAATATTTAAGTGATATACATATAAAGTCATAATTTTAGTAGTCAAAATTAAATATTTATATTATATTTATTAATTATTACAAGATCTCCCAATAGATACCTATTTATATTCTATATTATAAATACCTACTATTAGTTTATCTTAGAAATTACCTACCTACTGTATAATAATTATAATTTACAAGTGCTTCCTCTCTCCTAACTCACTTATTTGCTATTCCCGACAGGGTCCATGTGATCTAATTTTAAGTTTTACCACCTAAGTACTACATGTGGAATGCAATAAAGTATTGAGTATTGAGTATTGAGTATTGAGAATCCGCTATATTACAAAACCGCTAGCTGTTTTACAAAACAGCGCCGTTATGTAAAACAACTGAATAACGTTCAGCGGTTTAACATAATACGCAGGATTGTTTAAACGTTTTGCTATCAATGCAATTTTTCGGGTCATCGATTACAGGTTATGTAAAATAGTGTGAAACCAAACGTCAAATTGTACGCTCGTGGCTCTGTGTGTCATGACAATAATAATGGCGCGTTAACAAAATGACCCTAACTCGAGCGAAAACAGTGATTGGACAATTTTAATATAAAGTTTTCAGAGTTTTATGAAAGTCAGTCCTGAAAATTAATCGAAAGTAGCGCTCGCCGGCCGCTACCGCGCCACCGCTCGCTTCGTTTGCTCGGCCCGCGCGTGTTTGGTTACACTTCTAACCTAACCTAAATAAATTGGTCAGGGTGCCCTAGTTTAGTTACTGTGACCGATTCAGTAGTAGAAGCCACACCAAACGCTTATTGTGACTGCAGATAAGCCATTCTGCAATACGTCTAAACATGCGACAACAGATAAATTTTTCCCTGTTCTTTGGTAGCAGTATTGTAAAACGTAGCGCAATGACAACCCAGGTGAACGTAGTTCAGCTGTTTTAAATAACGGCGCTGTTATGTAAAACAGCAGATTCTACAATCAGTCTGCGACATTGTATTATTATTGTTTTTTTTTATTTAAAGCCTGTAATGTAATAATGTAACTTAAGTTTATATTACACACATATTTCAATCTGCAGAAAGAGATTGCAGAACCAATAACTTAACAAATCCTCAGCATCACTACAGCCTAATAAGAAAAACGTCATAACCAGATCATCAACGCGCAGTTGGGCTGCTTTCCACTTCATCTTACAAAGTAGGATAATCCACATATACAAAACTTATTAAGCCAGCCACGGCCGTATATTTTCATCTGGCATAATAAAATTTGCATACCGAATGCAGCTCATACGGCCAGCGGATTTCCACGTCACATCGCCTATATTTTGTAAGGAACATTACAAATTTGCTTGATTTATATCAGGAAAAACAAAAGTTTGGTACCAATTGTGCTTGTGGAAAGTTTTTTTTTTTTTTACAATTAATTACTTGGCATAGGTACATACTATTACAGTTTTTGGTAGACCATGCTTCTATGTTCTATGTTATTGGGTTTGGTTTCCGCACTTAATCCTTCAAGTGGACCATTGTGCGTGAGCCATAGCGGCCGTCGGGGTTTATTCCAACCAGCCCATCTCCCTCCAGAAGTTGGTCACGGCTTCTGGTCTGTTCAGAACATCTGTTAAAGATTTGGGTGTCCCGAGGGTTTCTGTTCTAATCTGGGCAACGCCTTAGACCATGCTTTTTTGACTTTATTAATATACCTACTTAAAGTAGCTTCTGCCCGCGACTTCGTTCGCGCGGAAGTCGTAAGATACACAATATTCTAAAATAACAGCCAAATTTTTATAAAACTGCCTCGGCCCCCGATCCACCACGTCGCAATACGTCCAAGAACGTAGAGTGATATTAAACCCTCCCTCGGGGAAGCCTGGGTCGTCTCAACGCTTATGTAAAGGTACATCAGCGGTGAGACGACCCGGACTGCCAGGCACTTCTTCTCTTGCAACCGAGCGGGTGGGCAGGTTGCGGATAGCCCAACTCCGGGGGCGGGATCGGCGGATAACATCGACCCCGCGCCCGGAGCATCTCGTTAGAGATCCCGGACAAGAGAAGTTCCCGAAGGCCAAAACCCAGGCTTAGGGTAACCCATGAACCTTTTCCCATGTATCCATGATCCAAATAAGCCGTTTCCTTCCCATCCTTATTATCCCGTAGTTCCTAAATCCCAGGCCAATTCCCAGACCTGGGTAACCTTTCAAAACCCTGGACCTTATCCACAAGACATCTTCCCTCCCATCCCTATATCCCGTCGTTCCCAGAGGAGGGGCAACCTCTACTCCAAAAAAGCCCACCACCTATCACCATGAAGCAGCAGGACAAAGTTTCTACCCAGGTGGGTCCCGGCCAAGCCGGGGAATCCCACATCGCTTCGGCGGTCAGCCCCCAACGTAATATGGGGGGGGGCACCCCACTGCAAATTGGTGCCGCGCTCTTCAGCGCGGCCGGCTGCTGAACAAGCGCCAACAACCCAGGCTGCTGAACAAGCGCCAATAACCCAGACCACGGCTGCGACTACCGCGCCAAAAGACCCTACTCCGGCTGCGACTCACGCGCCGTCCACGAGCCTCTGGCAACAGAGTATCGTGAGGAAGAGTGTTACTTATAACCCTGACAATGACCAAGACCAAGCACCCATTACGAGCCTGGACAGCGAGCTTCGCACGTTGGCATCCCAACGTGAGAGGATCGAGGTCAGGCTAGACGACCTAACACACGCACAGAAAGGGTCGGGGAAGGAGGACGAGCCTGGCAGCTCTACCACGCTCCCGACTGATGAAGTACGCCTGCTGCGACAAAAGCGCGAAAAAATCAGGGCCCGGGAGAAAGAATTAGGCGACCGAAAGCGCAAAATCTGCGTAGGCACTAGCCGGCGCGGAGCGCGATCGGACGCCGAAGGGGAAGTACGCGACCAGCCGCAAGTACGCGAAGGGGACACCCAGCGCGAAAAGCGGCCGGACGCGGAAACATGTGGGCGGGGACAAGTCCGTGTAGGGAATACCCGGCGCGAAAAGTCCCCGATGACAGAGCATGCCGGGGTAGCCAACCGACCTCAGGACCCTGACAGAACCCAAGACCGAACTCGACCCAGACATAGGAGGAAAAGGCGGGCTGGAGCCTCGCATAGGAGCTTTTTGGCAGCCAACACCTTGCCAAGCACCTCAAAGCCGCAGCCAGGACCAAGCGGTCCGGGGCCGGTAAAGAGGGAGCGCCCCGACGACACGGCTTCTCCGAGCACGATCCAAGGGGACGCAAAACGTGCGAGAGTCCACTCTGCTCAGGGAGAGCGGAGAACCTACGCGCGGGCCACGAAGGATATCCCTGCGAGGCTGGCCGTAGCAATCTGCTTTCCTCCCCCCTCCAAAGACCTGACAAAAGAGGAAGCCGAGTACATTAAGACTAACCTCGAGAACATGCTGATGGACACTGACGCGACCACACCACTCCCGGCCTTTCGCGGATACCCACGGGTAGCGGAGGGCACGGTGCAGATGTGGTGCGAGGACGACAATGCCCTAGCATGGTTGACCCAGAATGTACCCAAGATTAGACTACCTGACACTGACCTTACATTGACAGTACTGAAACAGTCTGACGTACCCACTCGTGCCCGAGCCTCGCTTTTCGTCCCTCGATACCGAGGTGACGTAGCTCGACTCCAGAATATTCTGGTTCGCCAGAATACCTGGTACGACATCGCCAGATGGTCACTCTACAGGGCAACAGCCGTCGGTGGTGACAACTATGGGACATTTTTGACCCTGGGTGTGCCACCGGAGGAGGTTGAAAGGGTTTTGGCCCGGGAGCGACGAATATCGTACCTACTCGGGTCGATATACGTACGCTTCTGGCCCACGGCCCAACCCTCTGACATCCAGACTGACAGCACGGACACACAGACGCCACAACCGACGACACAGACGAATGACGCGGCCATTGCCCAACTTGAGGAGGACATGGCCAGAGCGGCAATGGCCGACATAGACCCCACACCGACTGCATCACCCGACTGGAGCGAGCAGCTCTTAGCCTCGTCGCCGGGTGACCCACATGAAGACCAGAACAGGGTAGAGTTAGAGGGAAAATCGTCCGATGGATCCAGCTCCGACTAACCCTACCCCACCGCCGTCATCACCCCTCAATATCATTCAAACCAACCTCCAGCACAGCCAAACTGCCACAGCTAGCTTACGCAGGGCACTGGAGGTAAAGCCCCAAACCATTGCACTGATCCAGGAGCCATGGATCAGGAACAACAGAATATGTGGCCTCGGTAACATCGGAGGTAAGCTAATCCTCAACACACACGGCTCAGACAAACCAAGAACATGCGCATACATACCCAAACATATTCCCAGCACACCACTCACCCAATTCTGTTCCAGAGACTTGACGGCTGTCAGGCTCCAGACTGCAGGTGACATCCCAGACATAGTACTGGCCTCGGTATACATGCCGGGGGAGGACGCAGACTGTCCTCCGAAGGAGATGGCCGACCTGGTGCAGCACTGCGAGCACGCCAAACTTGACCTAATCATCTGCACTGACTCGAACGCCCATCACCCGCTCTGGGGCAGCGACGCACCGAACCCCAGAGGAGAGGTATTATCCACATATTTATTCTCTACTAACCTTAACATTGTTAACCGCGGCTCAGAACCCACTTGGGTCACAGTTCGAGGTCAAACAATCATAGACCTGACACTTGCTACAGAAAACGCGACTAACCTTATCACAAATTGGCACGTATCAGACGAGCCCTCTTGCTCAGACCATAGAAGGATCCGATTTACACTAACAGCCAACACAAGGAAACCAGAACCGAGACGCAACCCACGGCGCACCAATGTCCCAGGGTATAAACGCCTACTAGCCTCACTACTAGCTAGGCACCTATCACAAATAACCATAAAAGACCAAGCACAATTAGAATATACCGTGACAAAATTATCAGAATATGTAACCGAAGCTTACTATGCATGCTGCAAGCTAAGAGCGCCACAACTCAAGGGCGAGAGAAACCCTTGGTGGAACGCTGAACTTAGCAAACTCAGAAATGCACTACGTAAGCAATTCAACAGAGCTAAAAACACTAGACTCCCGGATGACTGGGAAATATATAAAGAAACCCAATACACATACAAAAAGCAGATCAGAACCGCCAGAAGAACTGCGTGGCGTAAATTCTGCGAATCCATTGAGACGAACAACGAAGCTGCGAGGGTAAGGAAGATCCTATCAACCGATCAGGACCGAACCCTCGGCGCGCTGAAAAAACCCGATAATTCATATACATTAACCGACCAAGAAACCAGTAAGGTCCTTCTGGAGACTCACTTCCCAAACTGTAAGCTCTTGGAGGACAGGACGTGGGGGGCTGAACCAGAATGGACCCCAACGGATCACGATTGGACTAGAGCCCACAATATAGTAACAAAAGACCGAATAAAGTGGGCCATAAATACCTTCCAGCCATACAAGTCCGCAGGACTGGATGGCATCTTCCCAGCCTTACTGCAGTGGGGGGTAGATCATCTGATGCTATGGCTGGTGGAAATCTACCGCGCCTGCTTAGCATTTAGATACATACCCCTCGCATGGCGCGAAGTGAAGGTCATTTTCATACCCAAACCTGGAAAGACTGACTATACACAACCCAAGTCTTACAGACCTATAAGCCTCACATCCTTCTTACTGAAAACCCTCGAGAGACTATGTGATAGATACATCCGAGATGGACCTCTTAGGATAAAACCACTACATAAACAACAGCATGCGTACTCCACTGGCAGATCAACGGAATCTGCACTACACACTGTGGTTTCCAAGATTGAGTGCGCAGTGGACCACAAATGCTCAGCACTGGCCGCCTTCATTGACATTGAGGGTGCCTTCGACAAGACCATGTTCAACAGTATTGGCATGGCCCTAGATAGACACGGCATAGACTCAACCCTGAGTGGCTGGATCACAAACATGCTCAAACTGAGAGCTGTACAAGTGACAGTGAACGACACTACAAGGGCCATTGTAGCAAAGGGCTGCCCGCAAGGAGGCGTCCTTTCTCCGATGCTATGGAACCTGGTCGTAGACAGCCTTATTAAGACACTCAATGATAAAGGATATTTCACTGTTGGCTACGCTGATGACATAGCCATAATAATAAACGGCACCCACGAAAACACTCTATGTAATCTCATGCGTCAGGCCTTGAAGATAGTAGAGGACTGGTGCAATAAACATACACTATCAGTGAACCCTACCAAAACCGAGCTGATTCTTTTTACAAAAAAGAGGAAGCTGACAACACTACAACTACCACGATTCTTTGGAACTACCCTAAGCCTATCGACTGAAACCAAATACCTGGGCATCTTTTTGGACAAACAGTTGAACTGGGCTAGACATACTAATTACGTCACCACAAAAGCCAGCATAGCCCTGTGGCAGTGTAAGAGACTGCTTGGCAGGAACTGGGGGATTAACCCCAAGGTCACTTACTGGCTATACACCGCAGTTATCAGACCGATCATTACTTATGGCTCACTAGTCTGGTGGCCCAGGACAGACCTGAGCACAACCCGGAAAGATCTCGAAAAACTACAGCGATTAGCCTGTGTGGCAATCACTGGCTGCATGAGAACCGCACCTACGGCCGCACTACAAGCAATGCTTGGACTGCCTCCACTAAATCTCATTGTGAGGGAGGAGGCAGCCTTGGCCGCCTTTAGGCTCAATATAACCGGAACCCTGAGCAAAGACTCCAGGGTTAAACACATACGCATTAGGGAGGATGCGATCAAAAAACGGCCAATGATGGCATCAGCCTGCGACAGAGCCCCGAAACAACATTATTTTAAAAAACATTACAACATAATACTCACGGAAGAACAGCGTGACCACTCGGGCCTGAACGAGCTGAGGGTTTACACTGACGGGTCAAAGACCGACTCCGGAACCGGTGCCGGAGTTTTCTCGCACGACCTCAACATAAACATATCCAGCCCGCTGGGAATGTTCAACACTGTCTACCAGGCAGAATGTGTGGGCATTATTCAAGCGGCGTATGCCGTAGAGGCCAGGAGAGTTACGGACACCCATATACGTATACTCTCCGACAGTGCCTCAGTACTCCAAACCTTAGAGAAAAAATATATTACTTCAAGATTAATACTAGAATGTCACAATGCGTTAGAACGAGTAACGGTATCTAACCGCAACACAGTGACACTGCAATGGATAAAAGGACACAGTGGGTCTTTGGGTAACGACGCAGCGGACGAACTTGCTAGGAGGGCATCCAGTGCGTCAGTCTATGGGCCCGAACCAATCATACCCATCCCCTTCAACCAATTACGCAGATGGCTGCAAGAGATCACCCAAACAAAAGCAGAGGAGTGGTGGTCCTCGGCACCAGGGTGCAGGCAGTCCAGGGAGGCTATGCCAAGCCTGGATGGCAAACTGACCAGGCGACTCTTACGCCTGGATAGGAACGGCCTGCGCCTGATGACGGGGACCATCACAGGACACTGCTCGCTGAACAAACACTTTTACACAATGGGCATAACGGACAGCCCTCTGTGCAGAGCTTGCATGGAGGCTGAGGAAACCGTTCCGCATGTGCTCTTCGAGTGCACAGGCGTTGCCCAGATTAGAACAGAAACCCTCGGGACACCCAAATCTTTAACAGATGTTCTGAACAGACCAGAAGCCGTGACCAACTTCTGGAGGGAGGTGGGCTGGTTGGAATAAACCCCGACGGCCGCTATGGCTCACGCACAATGGTCCACTTGAAGGATTAAGTGCGGAAACCAAACCCAATAACATAACATAACATAACATAACCCTCCCTAAGAATTGGGCTATCAAATGCCAAAATATTTTTTCAAAGCCGACTAGTTCCATAGATTAGCACGTTCAAACAAAAAATCAAAAAACAAACAAACTCTTCAGCTTTTAGAATACATGTGTACAACTGGTTTAATTCCAAACGGCGGATTTCAACTAGCGGCCTGAATGATATTCAATTATAGGTTAGGTTGGAACCGTGAAAAAGCACGCGTGTGGCGAATTGGTCGCAGTAACTAAGCCGGGGCATCCAAGCCAAATGGGTTAGGTTATAGGTTAGGTTAGAACTGTGACCAACCGCGTTCGAGCCGAACTAGAACGGGAGCGGCCGGCGAGCACTACTTCCAAAGGCTAGGCGATTAACTAAATGGCTAATTAAGTTAGTTGGCTGCAACATAGATAAAGCGTGAAAGGTCAAATGAGGGACTGGGAGTGTAGTACTCATGAAAATCAACTATGAAATTTGAAAAGAAAAAGAAGGTGTTTCCAAAACTTCGTTGAGTTATGCGAACATACATAAATATATAGGGTGACTGGTAATTAGTAACCGATACTTAAACACATGATTGTACTCATGATGACAAACAACTTTTACTATGGGACCAAACCTGAAATCGCGAAAAAAAAATACAGCTATTCCCTACATTTTGACGAGTTATGCGAACATGAATGTAAGATTTTGATCGCGATTTTAGGTTTGATCCCATAGTAAAAGTTGTTTGATATCATGAGTACAATCATGTATTTAAGTATCGGTCACTAATTACCAGTCACCTTATAAAGTTTAAAATTTAGAAATTTAGCACACATATAGTTTATTGTCTGGATTAACACATAGAATACTTTTATCTTAATTATCTTACGGGTTCGAGACTTACGCGGGTGAAACCGTGGGGCGCTGCTATACTTCGTAAACTCACGCCTATTTCCAGAACGGTAAATATTCTACTGAATTCAGAACTTCACGTGCTATGTTACTTATCTTCTTTTGTACTATGTTCATATGACTGGTGATACTATGCTCCGTTTACGTCTTAGTAGATCGCACATATTATTCTATTACGTTTTTGAAACACATCTCTAATCGTAATATTATCGTCATTATTTTAGTGGCGTTTTGCAACAAAGATTAATTTTTTAACCGACTTCAAAAAAGAAGGTTTAGTATTCGACCCGTATGTATGTATGTCCGCGATTTTCTCAAAAAGTAATGAACCAATTTTGATGATTATTTCAACAACGTGATCTACATACTTTCCGGAAGGGTTTAGTATATAACACATTAGGTAATTATTCTTATGTACGAAGTAATATGCATAAATATACTGTATCTCCGGCTTTTCTAAGCGGATATTGATGATTCTTCTTTTCGTTCGTCTTGGGCATAATATAATGTATATTTAACTAAAAATGGAAAAATAAATTTACTTTTAAAAAAGTAAAAACCGACTTCAAAAACTTAAAACGAATAAAATAACTTTCTTAAAAAAACTTGACAGCTTCTGAACTGTTCTAATGTTGTCTAATGTTAAGTTATTTAAGAAAGTTATTTTATTCGTTTTAGGCTTTTGAAGTCGGTTTTAACTTTTTTTTTTAAATAAATTTATTTTGATGGCTTCAGAAATATTCAAAATATCACAACTATTTGCCTAGGAGGCAGAAACAAGTAATCGATAATGATGCAGTTTTCTTTTCGTAGATTGATAGATTTGATCTATTTATCAAAGCTTCCTGTAATGGCAGGTGCAGCTAGTGGAACTTTTGCCCGAAATGAATGTAAGACCACACTATTTATTTGCCCTCAACATTAACCTGACATTACTACTCATGTTGCGACGTACAAACAAACTACTCATACGCCGGCGAGGCGCATCATATTGTCAAATGATTTTATTCAAAACCTATAAGTATGATTGATATGTTTTGACTGTTTATATAATTAAATATTAATTATTAATTATTATTGTTGTTTGTATAACGCGCGAAGGATAAAAAAAGAGAGCAATATATCAAAAACGCAGGCGCCTCTGCGACGTAGAGTAGTAATCTAGGGTTAATTACAACTTGTCTATAAATCCCAAAGTAACACATCATCCCTCAACTTTTCAACAAGAGTTGACTACTTCATCAAATCGCAGTGCCGAAATAACTCATATCCCTTCAAACTAATAGTTTTATGTCCAAATCCAACATCCTCTAGATTGATGCCACATCATCCCTACATACATCACTGAGTATACGCCATTTGTTATAATTCTTTATACAGGTTGTTGCTAACTTAATATTTCTGAATTTCTGAAGAAAATGTTGAAAATTAACAAGATGACAACTAATATTTGGCAAGATAGATAGATTTTGAATAAAAATGCAGAACTTACTTGGTAGAAGTCGTTTGTCTCCTAAAACTCTTTAGTGAAGCATAATGAATGAACGATGTATTTTTACGTCTTTGCGAGCATTATAAATTCATAAAGGACCTTTAGTCTTTAACCTTTAGGGTGGCCAAAGACCAAACAGTAATGGCTGGAGTGAAAAAATCAGTTGAAATTCTTCATAATTACAAATAAATCGCACCCATTGTGCGCTATACCCGAATCGCTTTAGAGTGGCAATAGCGGTCATTGACCTATCTATATTTTCTAGCATTCGTTATTAAAAAAAAAAAAACTGAAATAAAGCATGTTAACGTTCTAAATCAATATCTGTCGTAATCTTTAACATGTTCCAATAACGAAATTCATACACAGTTTATTGTTTGGGTTCCTTTTTTTTGTGGATGGGAAATCATCAAATAACTTCTCCCGCTCTGGGTGGAGCGGAAGGGCGTGTCAGACTTTTACTGACTAAAACCCGCGACCCCAGCGGCATCGGCCCTATTGGACCCCATCTTTTGCTGACATCTCTTTGAGGCGCGCGTGGAACACAACGCGCCGTCGACCCGGGCCTGGTCCTCACCGGACGGCGAGCTACCCACTACTCACCGCCCGCAAGCCCGCGCCTACGGTGGCCGGGAATCGGCTATCGATTCCCGCCGCCCAGGGCGTCTCCTGCGGCGACTGAGGGCGTGAGGCTGCCTCTCCCTCACGCGTTCCGCCTCCTCCTTCGCGAGCATTACCGCTTCGCAGAAGGAGGTGACGGCCTCCCATGCACTCTCGCTCCGCACCATGGCCTGGACCAGGCTAGGACGCGAGAGATCGCCGCCGCCGATCGCCTCCGTGAGAACACGGCGGTGCTCTGCCAAAACCGGGCAGACCTCCACTATATGCTCCACCGTGTCCTCTGGGCGATCCACACAATGGTGACACCCGGGCGTTTCCTCCCGCCTTATGCGAAACAGGAACCTCCCGAAACAACCGTGTCCGGTGAGGACCTGCGTCAGGCGGAAGGTGAGGACGCCATGGCGCCTCTCTAACCACTCCTCAAAGAGGGGACTTATCGCCGCAATTGTGGCGTGCCCAGCGCTGGGCTGCTACAGTCGCACTCTCCATGTCGCCATGAGATCCCGCCGGAGCTTTGTCCGCTGTACCGTAATTTCTCGCGGCAGCGGAGTTACGCCCCGGCGTTTCGCCTCCTCGCGCCACTCCCACACGTGCGCGAGGACTTTCGCCTCCAGATCTCACGGCGGCAATCCGGCAAGGAGGCTCGCCGCCTCACCGGAGACCGTGCGGTAACCCCGGACTAGCCGAATGGCCATGACCCTCTGGGACGCGTTCAACCGGCGGACTGGCCGCAGCCTCAGGGAACGCGCCCACACCGGTGCCCCGTAAAGGGCCATGGACCGCACGACCCCCGCGTAAAGCCTCCGGCAGGAGGCGTTTGGACCACCTATATTGGGCAGGAGCCGCTTCAAGGCAGCCCCAGCCCGCTCCAGTCTGGGAGCCAAACGTCGGAAATGCTCCACGAAGTTCCACCGGCTGTCGAGGACGAGTCCCAGGTACTTCATCGTCGACTCGACTCCGATGCGAACCCCTCCTACCGTTATTTGGGAACCCAACGGTGGCGCATTCCGAGGACCATGAAAACACATGGCCTCGGACTTATGCAGGGCCACCTCGAGTCCCAACTGCCGGATCCTCTCAACGACTATCGCAACCCCGCGTGTCGCTAATTCAGCCGCCGCCTGGTGTGACCTCCCCTGCGCCAGGACCAGCGTGTCGTCAGCGTAACATACCACGCTGACGCCGCTAGGGAGGTCGGCGCGCAGCACCCAGTCGTACCCGATGTCCCACAAATGCGGCCCCAGGACCGATCCCTGTGGGACACCGCACGACATCTCTCGCCGGTTCCCCTCTCCCTGATGACCGGGGTAGATGACGGTCCTATCCGTCAAATAGGCCTCAACCACTCGACAGAGGTAGGTCGGCATCCGGTGATACCAGAGTGCCTCCCTGATGCAACTCCAGGGCAGGGTATTGACAAAAGATGGGGTCCAATAGGGCCGATGCCGCTGGGGTCGCGGGTTGTTTGAAAAAGATACCGTGGCCCTGGCATAGGCAACTGAAGAAACACGGGTGGGTTTTAGTCAGTAAAAGTCTGACACGCCCTTCCGCTCCACCCAGAGCGGAAGAAGTTATTTGATGATTTCCCATCCACAAAAAAAAAAAGGGCAGGGTATTGAAGGCGTTGGCGATGTCTCGAGACACCGCCAAGACGACCCTACCCCGGGCCACAGCATCCCCCGTCATATTGTTTGGGTTCCTACGGAGAGATATTAGTAAAAGGACAATGACCACTATTGCCACGCTAAAGCGATTTGGGTATTGTTTTAAATGTTTGTTTTTTATGTGGTTTACAATAAAGTGTTTAATAAATACTTAATAATTATTATTTCACCAGCCTATTGCTTTCCCACTGCCGGGAAAATAGCCTCTTCTCGTACAGAGAAGGCACGAGCACTGATCACCATGCTTGCTCAAGATGGGTAAAAAAAAATACCAGTAAGAAGACAAGAAAAATAAAGCTACGATAAAGCAAAGTGAAAAATAAATCTTTATTCTTGCTTATTCTGCTCAATTCTTTTTAGCGTGTCTATTATGATACGGCATTTTCACAGAAACCGCCCGGAACACACGGAAACCACGAACCCTATAAAAAGAATTTCAATCCCAACGCGTAACACACGAACACAATAGCTCGTCTCCCTCTACCCTACAAGCAATTCAATCTGCACGTATTTACGATTCTGTTTACTTCACAAAGAATATCGCGCTCGTGTCAATAACCTGCAAAATATTCTATTCCGTTGCAGACTACTTGAGTGAAGGTAATGGGTTTTGACACAGTACTAATCATGAGTTAGTACTTCTAGTGGTAACTCATGATCTTTACTTCTAGTGGTTTCTTCAGACTTCAGTACTACCAGGGGGGCTGAAATGTTTTGAGCTTAATTACGTTGAATATTTTAGCTTAGTTACGTTGTATGTCATTTATGTCTCGCGCTGCTTATTACTAATTTATGAATACCCTCTTTGGTATAAATACAGAGTTTCATGTCATTAGCATCATTACGCTTTAAGTCATTAATCCATAAACATCATCATGTCTCAGTCAACTGCGGCCTATACCTAGGCACAAAACTTTTCAGCCCCCCGGTACAAGGGATATAGCACTCTTAAGAGCGCTATTGTTGCTCTGATTTGCTATAGGGCTTAAAAATTTAGGGTACTTAAATTTAGGGATTTAGGGATTTAGAAATTAGTAATTTAGGGATGACTGAGCCATGATGATGTTTACGGATTAATTACTACGTAAAAAGCGTAATGATGTTAATGACAGAGAAACTCTGTATTTATACTAAAGAGGGTATTCGCAAATTAGTAATATGCGACGCGAGACAATAATGACACTTGAAGGTACTTAGGCTCACAACTTTTTAGCATTCCTGGTACATAATTGTATTGGCCAACAATGAGTAAAAAACTCATAAAATGAGTCTTATGGTTTATAAGTAATAATAATAATAAATAATAATACTTTTTTATTAACTTCAGTTGTACAAGAAACACTTATTCAAAGACCATCCCACCGGAGTCTGGCGCCAAGCAGCTTGCTGTGTTCCGTCGGTGTGTGGGAGAGCCAGTGCCTTTGGGGGAGAAGGAGATTGTCAGTTGCGCTGTTTGGCACCGGTTGTGGTCTCTGAGTCAGCTAGCCGGGTAACTCATTTTGGAGGGTAGCGGGATCCGAAGCACGGTGCCAGCCGTTGGCCGACCGCAGTCAGTAGGGGGCCCAAGTAGCACGCCAGCCACGTGCCAAAGGCTGCCCCGCCAACTCGCGAAAAATCCCGGTATGCTCCACCGTGCCAGCCGGCGACTGGATGGGAGGACCCGGTGGCCATATCCGGGGGGGTTCGGGCGTCCCCGCAGTCTCCAGATGAGTTCCCCGTAGGTTTGGTTGGCTCTAGTGTTCCACTTGGATCACTGAGCGGCGCCTCGACAAGTCGACTTTTTCCCCCAACAACTCCACTCAATATGACACACAAAGCGAAGAAAAATAAGGTAAAACAACGGCTGCACTTCCTCCCACTAAAAGTGCACCTCACGAATATCAGGGGGTTGCACTCCAATCTCGATTCGGTCCATCACCACCTTGAGACCGAGAAGCCGCACCTGTTTTTCCTAACGGAGACGAAGATAACAACCCCGTCGGACGTGGCGTACCTCAACTACCCGGGGTACTCTCTTGAACACAAGTTCAAGAAGCAAGCTGGGGTCTGTGTGTACGTCCGCGATGACATTTGTTGTCGTCGTCTCCGTTGCTTTGAGAAATCGGGTTTCTCTGCCATATGGCTACTTGTGGATACTGGCGTGGAGAAATCTCTCTACATCGGCATCTACCGATCGCATAGCGGTGACCAGGAGACAACAGCGCTCTTTAATTTCCTCGTGGAGTCGACTGACGTAGCCCAGCAACGGTACCCAACGGCGAAGCTCATTTTTCTGAGGGACTTCAACGCCCATCATAAAGAATGGTTGTTCCCATACCAGAAAACTGACCATGCTGGGTTGGAGGCGCGCAATTTTGCTTTAACGCTAGATCTAACCCAGATGGTGAATGTGGCAACGCGGGTACCGGATGTTGACGGCCATACACCCAATTGCTTGGACCTTCTGCTGGCATCTGATCCGGACAGTCATTCAGTATCGGTCTCAGCCCCGCTGGGAACGTCTGACCACTGTCTGGTGAAATCCATATCAACCTGCTCTCCTCCAGATGAGAGCCCTAGAGGCACGAGGCGAGTATGGCGATACGGGTCAGCAGACTGGGATGAGATGCGGCACTTTTTTGCGTCTTATCCATGGCGGCAAGTGTGCTTTTCCTCGGGTGACCCCTCGCGCTGTGCTGACGCGGTTGCGGACGTGATTCGGCAGGGGATGGAATATTTTATTCCATTCTCCGACATCCCGCTCGGTCACAAATCCCGGCCTTGGTATAATGCAGAATGTGCCCACGCTGAGGCCCGAAAAGAGACTGCCTACCAAGCCTGGGTCAAGGCCCGCGACCGCAAAGTTAGAGCGCGCAGGGTTCGCGCGAAGAAGAGAGCCTTTAATTCTGCCGCCAAGTTCTGCAAGCGGGTTTTGCGTAGGGCACGTTTTGACCATGTCGGACATATCGGGGCCAGGCTGGCTTCGCACCCTCCGGGTAGTAAACAGTTCTGGTCCCTGTCTAAAGCGGTTGAAACGAATTTCTGTCGTCCCACTTTACCTCCTATGATGAAACCTGATGGGTCGCTGGCTCACTCTGCAACTGAGAAGGCAAATTTATTTGCATCTCTCTTCGCAAGCAATTCACGTCTGGACGCTGGCTCAAAGCAACCACCTACTGTACCTCATTGTGACTCCTCGATGCCGGAGATCGC
The DNA here is from genome assembly GCA_948252095.1 of Dicycla oo. Taxonomy (NCBI): domain Eukaryota; kingdom Metazoa; phylum Arthropoda; class Insecta; order Lepidoptera; family Noctuidae; genus Dicycla; species Dicycla oo. The sequence goes on along the minus strand of OX411733.1, from coordinate 10,481,306 downwards.
AGTACACATTAAAGAGGTCCGAAGAGTATTGTGCAGTCTAGACGTGAACAAGGCCAGCGGGCCTGACGGCATTCCAGCGAGAGTGTTGAGGCAGTGTGCGCCTGAACTGTCTCCTGTATTGACACGTTTGTTCCGCCTCTCTCTTGAAAAAAGAACGGTGCCGAAATCCTGGAAGCTTGCAAATGTACAACCAGTGCCCAAAAAAGGCGACCGTGCAGACCCTGCCCATTACCGTCCGATCGCCATTACCTCCATTCTGTGCAAAGTTTTGGAAAGGGTACTGAACAATAAGTTGCTGAACTACCTTGAAGACAATGATCTCCTCAGTGACCGTCAATATGGCTTTCGCCGGGGACGGTCAACTGGCGATCTTCTTGTGTATGTCACGCACTGCTTTGGCGAAGCCATCGAGAAACATGGCGAAGCACTGGCTGTATCGCTTGACATCTCGAAGGCCTTTGACAGGGTCTGGCACGCTGCTCTGCTCAGCAAGCTTCCTGCTTATGGCATCCCAGCTGATTTTTGTAGCTGGATATCAGATTTCCTTAGTGAACGGTCGATTAGAGTAGTTGTTGATGGCTGCTCTTCTGACCTTATGGCTATTGATGCCGGAGTTCCTCAGGGGTCTGTTCTCTCTGCAACTCTTTTCCTGCTGCACATCAATGACCTGCTTCGGCCTGGTATTGTTGGGTACGCAGATGACAGTACAGTTTCAGAGAGATACTTGTCCAGCGCAAAAACCAGCGGGGCTGAAGTTCGTTCCTTGAGAGAGGCCATGGTAGAGCGGACAGATTTGACCTTAAGCTTTGTCTCCCAGTGGGGTGATGATAATCTGGTCTCTTTTAGCGCCACCAAAACGCAGGCGTGTCTTTTTACCGCTAAAAAGAGTCGTTTCGCCCAAACTCCTACTTTTCGGGGTACATCTGTTCCTGTAACTGATCGACTTGAGCTCCTAGGCATGGAGTTGACATCTGGTCTCAACTTCGGCGCCACCATCGAGTACAAGGCCCAAACTGCGGCCAAGAAACTGGGCATCCTAAATAGGGTGAAGCGATACTTTACGCCTGGACAGCTTTTAACCCTTTACAAAGCGCAAGTCCGATCCTGCATGGAGTATTGCAGTCACCTTTGGGATGGATCAGCTAAGTACCAACTAGCCGCGCTTGACTCGGTGGAATGCAGAGCTAAGAGGCTCATTGGCGACGTAAAACTGGTGGATGCCAAGCTTCATAGCTTGGCTCATCGCCGCAAGGTTGCCTGCTTGTCGGTCTTCTACAGATTGTACTTCGGAGAGTGTGCCCGAGAACTCCACGACCTCATTCCACCGGCCCCCTTCTACCACCGGACATCTAGACGCACTGCCAGTTACCATCCCTACCTGGTTGCTATTCCACCAATTCGCACTAAGCGCTTCCAAATGTCTTTTATAATGCGCACAGCAAAGGAGTGGAACTCACTACCTGCGTCTGTGTTTCCGAACGTATACAACCCTAATCTCTTCAAAGTGAGAGTGAACAGGCTTCTTCTGGGTAAGCTCACTCCATCGTCGACTTTGTCTCTGTCACCTCTGACCTAGACTAGAGTCAAGAGCAAACCCATCACAAATAAAAAAAAATAAAAAAATAAAAGACTATACAACGTGATAACTAGGGAAAAGAGTATTTTCGATGAACTCTGGCACCCAAGGAAAGATTTAACTTGTGTTTAGGGTGCCAAATAAGTGCTGCTTGTTTTAAAAAAGGACAGGACCCAGAAAGTTCTGACCAAGTAACTGTTTAGCTAAACTGAAACTTATTATTATTTATATAGAATTTATTATTATTATTATTAGCCTTTATTGTCCCACTGCTGGGCAAATGACTCCCTACTCTCTTTCCACCTCTCTCTGTCCAGAGCTGCCAAGGACCAATCTTTATTAAAGGGTTTATTTCAATTAAATCAATTACTGGCTCTTTTGAATTACCAAGGTCGGTCAGTCAGAAAGATAAAGCCATCGCCACAAGGTTGGCTGCTTGTCGGTCTTTCTATAAACTGTACTCCGGTGAGTATGCTCAGGAACTCCACAACCTCACCTCACCGGCCCCCTTCTACCATCGCACATCAAACGCACTTCAAGTTACCATCCATACCTAGTTGGATGTATTCCACCAATTCGCATTAAGCGCTTCCAAATATCCTTCATAATGTGTACGGCAAAAGAGTGGAAGTCACTACCTGCGTCTGTGTTCCCGAACGCATACAACCCGAATCTCTTCGTAAACAGGCTTCTTCTGGGTAAGCTCATATCGTACACTTTGTCACTGTCACCTCTGACCTAGACTATAGTCAAGAGAAATCCATCTCAAATTTAAAACAAAAATAATAATAATGAAGCTAGTTGCCCATTCCAAGTGGTAGGTTTCTAGTAAAGCGACTGTCATAATTGCAATAGATTTCATACAATATGACCAATAACTGGAAAATTTTTGAGTTAAATCCTTGTAAGCGGCATTTCCACGGCCCGTCGAGGCCTGTCGCGATCTGTGCCTAGCGAGGCCTGTCGCAGCCCGTGCCGAGCATTCCACGGATCATCCCATTCATTTGACCAAACAGGCGACGACCGGCCACCACAGGCCGACTGTTCCCACGGCCTGTCGGCCTGACCTAGCGTGGTCTGGCCTGTGCTGCGTGCTTCGACCAAAAGGTTAAACGGAATCTTTTTAAGATAACTTTTTTTTTAAATTCTCAATCCTTTCCAAGAGCACGCGGAAACAATATTTTTTTTTCAAACCTTATTATTGGCATGGCTACACGGAAAGTGTTGAATTATAACGTATTATTTATTCATTTTGTAACAAAACTGGCGTTCTGCCATACAAAATGCTCACCAAAATCTGAAGGTGGGATCAAATCAGGCATTCTGTCATACTTTATTAAAAATATTCTTCCATTGCTTTCCTTGGCGATAAAATAATTTGGCCATAATGTCGATTAAAGACCTTAGGAAGAAAATAATCAGCCTTTCTTTTAATTTACCAAAAATTTACGAATTAGTCGACTCAAACATACCAAATACGTTTTGCCAAACACCCTGTACTTGCACCTATAGTTAATACAGTATAGTGCTCACAAGGGTAGCGTCAGCAATAATGCAATACATAAGTCTTCTCGCGTAAACAAGCGCGCCCATCAATAATACCATAAATACTTTCTAGCTTTTACCGGGAAATGTTAATAACGAATGTGCGTAGTCGCTGGTTAATGTGGAGAATGATCTATAGAGTTTGTGAGTTTTTTTTCGGGTTAAATGCAGCGCAATTTACTGTTATGTTGAGTAGCGGTTAATCTGGTCGTTATTTATTTTGCATAAGATGGAAACATAAATGGAAAGGTATACAAATCTATAAATTATACCTGCAAATGAATAGATTATGGGTAATTTAATTTATTCATTTATTGCACAATGTACCAATACAATTACATATATACCAGGAATGCTGAAAAGTTTGGAGCCTAAGTACCTTCAAGTGTCGTTATTGTCTCGCGCTGCATGTCACAAATTTGCGAATACCTTCTTTAGTATAAATACAGAGTTTCATGTCATTAGCATTATTACGCTTTTAGTAATTAATCCGTAAACATCATCAACTCCTCGGTACACCAAATCTATCACTCTTAAAAGCGCTATTGTTGCTCAGATTTGCTTTAGAGCTTAAAAAAACATTAACCTAAGAGTACCGGGGGCCAGAAAAGTTTTGAGCCTACGGATGGGCCGCGGATGACATATCTGTCATCCATGATGATGTTAACAGATTATTTATTAAAAGGGTAATGATGCTAATGACATAAAACTCTGTATTTATATAAAAGACGCAGCGCGAGACAATATCATTATTGTCTCGCGCTGTGTCTTTAATACAAATACAGAGTTTATATAGTGTCATCACTTGAATGTATTTAGGCTCAAAAAAAGCAGCAAGTTTTAAATAAATTAATATTTTCTCATTTGATTGACAAGTTCCTTACAATCACGCACAAAAGTGACAAGCCGCGGCCGGTAGGTACAGTCGGGCACGAAATCGCTTTTGTACCCGACGCGTAAACACGCGCTGACATATTGGTAGTATTCGAAATGCGAACTTGTTGGAACTATCGAGCGTTTGCTTCAAAGGTGCTTTTTAGGGTTCCATACCCAAAGGGTGCCAGCGGGACCCATTTCGTTTCTTGCCCGTTCTTCTCCATAGGAAAATTTACGCTTTGGAATGGGCAAGTAGCTACATCTTTCTGAACGACAGACCCCCTGAAAATTCAAAAGTGCGTGTAGAATTGGTTTATATGAAATAAATACTTTAAGTTTGATTACTAATGCCTTGATAATACGTACCGAGTATTATGTGCGAGACAGTCACTCGGACCCTGTTCAATTAGAACCGAATTACTAGACCGAGTGCCCACCCCCGCGCTTCCCCGCACTGACTCGCTTGCTCACTCCACAGATATAAACCCGGTCGGTACGTTCTCGTCACTCGGCACACTCACGTCACTCGCAGCACGCTACCGTTTCCTTTGATATTGGGAACTGACTGAATGACTCGGCGCCAAGATAAAAAATACGTGTAAACAGCTACTCGTCCACCCAACTCACTCGGCCTAGAGTATCATTTTGCTGTCTCGCCTAGATAGGCGAGACAGCAAAATGATACTGCGAGCCTAATACCCTGATCACACGTACCGAGTAGATACTCGGTACGTGTGATTAGGGTATTAGGCTCCGCTGTCCGTTCGTCCGTCTGTCACAGGGCTGTATCTATTGAACCGTAATAGGTACACACTTAAAATTTTCACAGAGTGTACCATAGCCGCTTTTCCTAACAATGTTGGGGTCAGCTTCCAGTCTAACTGGATGCAGCTGAATACCAGTATTTTACATGGAGCGACTGCCTAACAGACCTCCACAACCCAGTAACTGGGTAATACGATACCGCTTGGTAAGACTGTTTGTCAGCCTTTCGGGCTTCTGACGACCCATGATTACTGTCAAACATCGACGAATGACAGCCGGGACCAACGGCGTAACGTGCTTTTTGAGGCACGGAGGGGACTTGGTATGCAAAGATAGTCACCCATCCACGGAACAACCGCGGCAAACGTAGCTTAACCTGATCGATCGACTCGTGCGGCTGTTATTACACAAGCCCCGCTATAACAATAAATAATTTAAATTAAATAAAGTCAAAAATTAAAGGGGGTTTTCAGTTTTCTGCTGGTTTTTACTAAAGTATTTAAAAAAATGTAGTTTTTAATATTGTACGGTGGTACGGATCCCTTCGTGTACGAGTCCGACTCGCACGTGGTCAAAAAGAAGAGTGAAGTCCATTGTGCAATCCAACACCTGCAATCAGCTAAAAGACCAGGCGATGATGGAATAACAAAATATGATATTTTAAAAGCGATTATTGACTCGCTAGTGCCAATACTGATATCTCTTTTCAATGACATATTGACGCTCAATAAAGTACCAAAATAATAGGGAACATCGACTATAACTCTGTTATACAAAAAAGGCGATCCAACAGACTTAGGAAATTATAGGCCAATAAGTCTACAACAAACAGTATACAAAGTGTTTGCCACAGTACTATTAAATCGAATCTCAAAGATATTAGACAGCAACCAACCCCGAGAATAAACCGGCTTCAGAAGAACATACTCAACCATATTATACATCTTCACCTTGACACAACTTATCGAGAAATACTCTGAATATGGCAAGAAACTCTATATAGCGTTTATAGACTACTCCAAAGCGTTTGGTTCCATACAACACGAACCTTTGTAGATGCAGGGAGTCAAAAACCGATACATAGAGATACTGAAATAGATCTATAAAAACAGCAAGGCGGTGGTTAAGCTGAAAGGCAAAAGAAAGTCATTTGATATCCAAAGAGGCGTGAAACAGGGTGATCCGATCTCACCTAATTTATTTACTGCTCTTTTAAAGTATCTTCAGTCAATTAGACTGGGAAAATAAAGACAACAACGTAAACGGCGAATATCGATGTAAGTTACGCTTTGTCGATGACATTGTATTAATATCTGAAAATCACGAGGACTTAAAATATATGTTAAATACCCTTGACATAGAAAGTAGAACGTGTGGACTTCAAATGAACACACAGAAGATATTTGCCATGACGAATAGCGAAAAAACACCAATTAAAACTGATTCTCATTCTATAATCTATGTGGATGAGTATGTATATCTAGGACAAAGCATATCATTCCTACAACAAACATCTTATGAAGTAGAATGCAGTATAAACAAAGCTCGGAATAAATACTTGTCGCTGAATGAAGTATTCAAAAGTAAACTACCAATGCATCTAAAAAGAAAAGCGTTGTCGACTCCGTTGTTATGCCGACACTATTGTACGGATGTCAAACTTGGTCGTTTACAAAAGACATCGTGCTAAAGGTCAACGTGTTCCAAAGAGCCGCAGAACGAAGTATGTTGGATATAAAGCTGAAGGATAAGAAGCAAAACATATACATTAGATCCATAACGAAGCAACCGACGCCGTCGAGCTAGCAAGCAGACTGAAATGGCGATGGGCTGGGCATACAGCTAGAAATACAGATTGAGTGAAAGGATATGACATTGGTATCCTTTTTTTTTTTTTTTGGATGGGAAATCATCAAATAACTTCTCCCGCTCTGGGTGGAGCGGAAGGGCGTGTCAGACTTTTACTGACTAAAACCCACCCGTGTTCCTTCAGTTGCCTATGCCAGGGCCACGGTATCTTTTTAAACAACCCGCGACCCCAGCGGCATCGACCCTATTGGACCCCATCTTTTGCTGACATCTCTTTGAGGCGCGCGTGGAACACAACGCGCCGTCGACCCGGGCCTGGTCCTCACCGGACGGCGAGCTACCCACTACTCACCGTCCGCAAGCCCGCGCCTACGGTGGCTGGGAATCGGCTATCGATTCCCGCCGCCCAGGGCGTCTCCTGCGGCGACTGAGGGCGTGAGGCTGCCTCTCCCTCACGCGTTCCGCCTCCTCCTTCGCGAGCATTACCGCTTCGCAGAAGGAGGTGACGGCCTCCCATGCACTCTCGCTCCGCACCATGGCCTGGTCCAGGCTCGGACGCGAGAGATCGCCGCCGCCGATCGCCTCCGTGAGAACACGGCGGTGCTCTGCCCAAGCCGGGCAGACCTCCACTGTATGCTCCACCGTGTCCTCTGGGCGATCCACACAATGGTGACACCCGGGCGTTTCCTCCCGCCTTATGCGAAACAGGAACCTCCCGAAACAACCGTGTCCGGTGAGGACCTGCGTCAGGCGGAAGGTGAGGACGCCGTGGCGCCTCTCTAACCACTCCTCAAAGAGGGGACTTATCGCCGCAATTGTGGCGTGCCCAGCGCTGGGCTGCGACAGTCGCACTCTCCATGTCGCCATGAGATCCCGCTGGAGCTCTGTCCGCTGTACCGTGATTTCTCGCGGCAGCGGAGTTACGCCCCGGCGTTTCGCCTCCTCGCGCCACTCCCACACGTGCGCGAGGACTTTCGCCTCCAGATCCCACGGCGGCAATCCGGCAAGGAGGCTCGCCGCCTCACCGGAGACCGTGCGGTAACCCCGGACTAGCCGAATGGCCATGACCCTCTGGGACGCGTTCAACCGGCGGACTGGCCGCAGCCTCAGGGAACGCGCCCACACCGGTGCCCCGTAAAGGGCCATGGACCGCACGACCCCCGCGTAAAGCCTCCGGCAGGAGGCGTTTGGACCACCTAGATTGGGCAGGAGCCGCTTCAAGGCAGCCCCAGCCCGCTCCAGTCTGGGAGCCAAACGTCGGAAATGCTCCACGAAGTTCCACCGGCTGTCAAGGACGAGTCCCAGGTACTTCATCGTCGACTCGACTCCAATGCGAACCCCTCCTACCGTTATTTGGGAACCCGACGGTGGCGCATTCCGAGGACCATGAAAACACATGGCCTCGGACTTGTGCAGGGCCACCTCGAGTCCCAACTGCCGGATCCTCGCAACGACTATCGCAACCCCGCGTGTCGCTAATTCAGCCGCCGCCTGGTGCGACCTCCCCTGCGCCAGGACCAGCGTGTCGTCAGCGTAACATACCACGCTGACGCCGCTAGGGAGGTCGGCGCGCAGCACCCAGTCGTACCCGATGTCCCACAAATGCGGCCCCAGGACCGATCCCTGTGGGACACCGCACGACATCTCTCGCCGGTTCCACTCTCCCTGATGACCGGGGTAGATGACGGCCCTATCCGTCAAATAGGCCTCAACCACTCGACAGAGGTAGGTCGGCATCCGGTGATACCGGAGTGCCTCCCTGATGCAACTCCAGGGCAGGGTATTGAAGGCGTTGGCGATGTCTAGAGACACCGCCAAGACGACCCCACCCCGGGCCACAGCATCCCCCGTCGTGAGGGCTCGCACGCGCATGATGGCGTCCACCGTAGAGCGCCCCCTGCGGAAACCAAACTGGCTCTCCGCCAAATCCGGCCCCTCCTGCACCAGCCACCCGACGAGGCGGTCTGCAATAACTCTTTCAAAGAGCTTGCCCACCTCGTCGAGCAGCACGATGGGTCGGTAAGCGGACGGAGAGTCCGCAGGGCGCCCCGGCTTCTTAATGAGGACCAGTTTCCCCGTCTTCCAACGAAGTGGGAACTGGCCCCTCTCCAAGCATGCGCTTAGGAGCCCCCCTAGTCGAGGCCCGAGAGCCCCAAAGGCCAGAACCCAGGCTCTTCCAGGTAAGCCGTCGGGTCCTGGGGCGGCATTTTTGGCACTCAGCCTACGTACCGCCGCTCTCAACTCTACCTCGGTCACTTCCGGAGCATCGTCGTCGTCGTCGGTGATGTGGTCCGCAACGGGCACCGCAGGAAGCGGAGCCATGGGCGGGGGAGTATGTTCCCCTCGCGAAGGGAACAGAGCGCTCACCACGTCCTCCACGAGCTGAGGCCGGAGACTCTGCGTCAGCGGGGGCGCCCATGGACGGAGTTTATCCCGCACCATTTTATAAGGGCGTCCCCATGGGTCCCTGTTTAGAGTCTCCAGCGACTCCTCGCGAGCCAGATCCCTGGCCCGCAAGATCTCCGCTCGGAGGGCGGTCTTCGCCGCTCTGTACCCCTCGTACAGCTCCGCCTGAATGGCTTCCGTATCCGGAGGGCGGATACGGAGCCTGCGGTGCCTGGTGTACCGGTGCCGCGCAGCAACGCACGCCTCGCGCAGAGCCGTCAGCTCCGGCGACCACCAATACACCTGGCACCAGGCGCGACCGGGCTGGACCCGGGGCATTGCCATGTCACATATTTCGGACATGGCCTCCCGGAACCACTCCGCCTCGTCGTTGATGTCGGCAGGCCTGTCCGGTGGTGACACCCAGGCCTGCACGATCGAGGCTTCCAGGAGGAGCTCCCGGTCCAGCTTCTTCAGCGCCCACCGCGGACCACTCGGGGCCTGTCGGACCGGTGCGCTCGAGGTCTGGGCGGAGACATCAAACCGGATGTACCGGTGGTCGGAGTAGGTCTCCACCCCCTCTATGACGCGCCAGTCAACAACATATGGCAACAGAGCGGGGCTGGCGAACGAAATGTCCACCACTGATTCGCCCCGCATCCGCACACACGTGGGGACAGAACCCCGGTTTAGGATGACCAGGCCTGTCTCCAGAGCCCAGTCCTCCACCATCCTGCCCCATGTGTCCGTATACCGGGAACCCCAAGCCACATTCTTGGCGTTGAAGTCCCCGAGGACGAGCACGGGAAGAGAACGAAACCCGACGACGACGTTTTTCAACTCCGCAAGGGAGTTGTGGAACTCGGCGAGAGTTCGGTTCGGGGAGAAGTATACCCCTACCACGACAATCCCCCCGAACCGTGCTGCAACGCAACCCTGTCCCCTCTTGACGGCTTCGAGGGACAGGGTACCGGCGGCGGCCGACGAAATGAGGGTCACTGAGCCGCTCAGGTCCTCCACCCAGTAATCACTGGGCGGGACAAAGTACGGCTCAGCGACCACGGCGATGTTAATCGACCACTGCGCCATGCTCTGGAGCAACAGATCCTGAGCGGCGGCGCAGTGGTTGATGTTCGCCTGGAGGAGGCGTAATGGGGCCATTACTGGCACTCTATATTAGCCCCCCCCTGAGCCTCCTGTGAGGGCCCTGCCGCAGTGAGTACGGCGGCGACGGCAGTGGAGGCGGCAGCGACGGCGGCCGTGGCGGCGGCTGCGGCCGTGACGGCGGTAGCGGAGGCGGAGGGCTTGCCCCTGCCCCGGGCTTTGGTGGGTGGACCACAGCCCTTGCTTCCAGTCCGGTGATCGGCCGGCTTGCCAGCTGCCGCACATAGATAGCAGTGCGGCGTGGCATTGCACGAGCCGGCCTTGTGACCGGGTTGACCACAACGGAAGCAATGACTGCTGCGATCCACCTCCGAGGTGCATTTTGCCCCCACGTGGTTGCCCACTTGGCAACGGAAGCACCTCAGAGGTCTGGGTTCCAGCAGTTTCACCCGCGTGGAATCCCAGCTCACCTGGAACCTCCGGCCCTCCCCAACTATTTTTTGGGCCGCCGATACGGGGCAGCTCACCGTAACGGCTCGCATCCCCGTGAGGTCAGGACGGATGGTGCCTACCTTCACCTGTTCGAAGGCACACCCCCCAGTCTTGACCACGGCGGCCACCACCTCTCGCTCCGTCACGGAGTCGTCCAGACCCAGGATGCGCAAGTCAACGCACTTGGCGGGTCTGGACACTCGGGCCTCGTCCGCATTTAAGGACGCCCTGAGCCTTTCGGCCAGAGCGTCAGCGGTCGGGCCACTGGCCGCACCGGGGATCTCGAGCATCCGAGCCCCAGTCGCAGTGACCCTTACCCGCATGCCCTCGGTAATACCGATCTCCTCCAGGTTCACCGCCGCCCTCGCCTTGGCGAGCACGTCGCGGTAGGACACGCCCTTCTTCTCCGCTTCCGGCTGTAGTGTGATCACTACAGCTGCGGACTTTGGGGCACGTAACCTCGCCGCGACGCTTCGCTCTTTGCGCTGCTGCCGCCTCTCCCTCCGCTTGGCCGACCTTGCCGCCTTGCCCTCCTTCCTCTTCTCCCCAGCTACCTGCCATTCGGCGTCAGCCGGAGGAGATTTGGGAGGCGGGGGCAGCCGCGTCGTCACCGCCACAGCTGGGGCCCTCTCAGGCGCCTTCGCGGCCGCCTTCGTAGGCGCCTTCGCAGGCGCCGTCGCAGGCGCCTTCGCGGCCACGGCCCCGCCCTTCGCCTACCCTGCCGACCCTGGTTTGGCCGTGGCAGCCATGGCGGCATACGAAGCCGCCTTTGGCTGGCCCGAGGCCGCCGGTCGGCCTAGCGGGGGCCGCAGGACGATTCCCTCAAGGACCAAGAACCGGTTGTTAAGGGCAGCCAGCTCCTTCCGCACCAAGGCCAGAACTCGGTCCTCTGCAGGCCCGAGGCCGCCCTGCCCCTGCTGCACCCCCTCCTGGAACACCTCCTCCTGAGCGCCAGCTCCGCGAAGCCTGGCCAGGTCTGCTCGGAGCTCCTCATTCTCCTTTCGGAGAAGCTCCATGGCGGCTGCCAAGCGGGCGACCTCCGCCCGCATTTCGGACATTCCGTCCGACGGAGGCCCTTGAAGTAGAGCCTCCGCTGCCGCCATAATGGAGGCCTTGGCTGCGGGTATGGCCTTGTCTTTAGAAGACTGCGTCTTCTTCAAGGCCACACCCTTGATTGCTGCGGCCACGACCTCCTCAAACCTGGCCCGCTCCGAATTGGAGCCACCAGCGGCGTCCGACTCATCGCCAGACGCCTCCACGGCGCTCCCCTCGGCCGACCCGGCTGAGCCGTCCTCCGTTGCGGCGTTTACCCGGCTCTTGCTCTTCCGGCCTAGGCCCCGGCGAGCATATTTGGGAGCCGATTTAAGACCGCCGTCCGAGGAAGACTCCTGAGCATCTCCCGGATTTAGGTTCCGCTTCAGGAAAGCATTTTTTCTTCCAGCGGCCCCCACCACTACGCACTCCGGGCTCTTAAAAGTGCCCTTCGCGCCCTTCACTCCCGATGCGGCGTCGGACTCCGACCCCGCATCACTCCTCTCCCTCTCCTCTTCTCGTTTATCGTTTTTCTTTGGTCCCATATTAGTTCCCACAAGTAAAAACTTTATCACTGGCTCAAAACTGTGGTTCGCACTAGCGATTAATTTAGCTACCCATTAATCAAGCTACCAACCTCCCTCACGGTGCGCCGCCGCTTGAAGGTTTGGGGTAATTTTTTATAGAGGTTTTCTTCCTCGCGGTCCGGGCGGTTAAGCCAAGACCCTCGACCCCCGTCAAAAGTCAGAGACATGACCTTGAACAATCTTCGGGGCTACGAGACTAACGGTGGCAGAAGGAAATGACTTCCTCCTGCCTGCCCGGCGACAGGGTTAGTGCACACCGAGCCCGCTCTTACTCCGCCGCTGTGCGTCTCTGCTTAGAGCAGAGGGACACACGTTGGAGCGTACCTCCGACAGGATATTGGCATACGGGCAACAAAACCCCTTAGGCACACGTGCCTAAGGGGAACCATTGCCCGCACCCCAGGGTGCACCGTCCCGGAGACTGGCCTTCCCCTCGGACGTATCCGTAAGGGAACTCCAGCCCACGGGCACTCGGGGAGGTTTCCTGTCCACGCACCCCGACATTGGTATCCCTACGAAGTCAAACGCCCTCGTGGCCGACCTAGGCGATCACGCTGGAGTGACGATATCTACCAAGTAGCCGGATCTACATGGACTCGCCAAGCACAAGACAGACAGCACTGGAAAGAGTTGGAGGAGTCCTACACCCAGAAATGGGTGCCCCAATAATATACTTGTACCAATAATGTGCAAAGTATTCCGAAAAATCGAATTACAATTTTAACCTAAAAATGTCAATGTTTACAAATAATTATGTTATTGGAATATGATTCAAAATTGTAATTTAATGCAATATATAAAATTAAATGAAAGCATACATTTAAAAATAATATCTAAATAATCATTAAAAAATAGATAATTTAAAAGACATAATTTATAATTTTAAAATAGTATTGTATATAAACCAAACAAAGTTTAAGTCTGTAATTTAACTCTAATAAAAATGTAAATGTATAAAAATGTAATAATTAATTGAATATACTCGTAGAATGTAAGATTTAATATGAATTGGTATTGTTATGTGCATGAGAAATGTTATGGAATTATGTATACTGTTATTTTGGGAAATAAAGGCTTTATTATTATTATTATAAAGTTATAAATTAAAGGGGTCCCCAGTTTTTTGCTTGTTGTTTTTACTAAATTATTAAAAAAAAAATGTAGTTTTAAATGTTCTACGGTGGTACAGAACCCTTCGTGTGCGAATCCGACTCGCACTTAGTCGCTTTTTTCAACGATAAAAAATGTTATCCGGTACATTTTAGATGAGTATTTATTTACGTCTTTATGTTGGGGCTTTGTTGAAGCTATATTGTGTGGCACCCTCACAAATTGTATTGATAGTAATATAGAAAATTCATGAGAGTTTATTGTCTTGTTTTTTCTATAATGGTAAATACACGTACTTTGTGTAAATTATAATATCACCACAACTCTCAAAACGGTGAAGGAAAACATCGTGAGGAAACCGGCGTGTCCTAGAATCAAAACTTCGGAGACATGTGACATCTACCAACCTGCACTGGGCCCGCGTGGTGGATTACGGCCTACTCCCTCTCGAGGAGAGGAGGCCTGTGTCCCAGCAGTAGGAACATTATGTATAAGCTGATTGTGGCAAATACAATCAATCTGCCTAGCCTTTTCCCAACTATGTTGTGGTCGGCTTCCAGTCTAACCGGATGCAGCAGAGTACCAGTATTTTACATGGAGCGACGGCCTATCTGACCTCCACAACACAGTAACTAGGTAATCCGAGACCCCTTGGCACGACTGGTTGTCAGACTTTTGGGCTTCTGACAACCCGTAACGACTGTCAAAGTCCACGAATTTTTTACGTGTTATATTCCTTCCATACAGCTGGCGAAATACGAACAGTTATATATAGGAACGCTAAGTAAGTCTTTACAACTTTGTGCTTGGAAGAAGGTAATGGTAGCAAATTTGCCGAGAACAGATGTCTTTTGACAATCTTCCAGTCTTACCAAGGGCTATCGTGTTGCCCAGTACTACAGGCAGGCTGTGGAGGTCAATTAGGCATTTGCTCCATTCAAAATACCGCTATTCAGCTGCATCTGCTAAGATTGGAAGCCAAATTCAACATAGTTGAGAAAAGGCTGGCATGATTGGTCTTCTCACTCTTCTCAACCAGACCAAAATATTGGACTTTCCGAGTTTGACCATTCCTAGTTTGGGTTCCGTACCTCAAAATGAAAAACGGAACCCTTATAGGATCACTCGTGTGTCTGTCTGTTTGGTCGCCTATCGCAGCCAATTTGCTCCGAATCTAACGGACCTATTAAGTTAAATTTGGTACACATGTGATTACTGTGACCCAAACACGAACGTGTAACGTCAATAAATGAATTTTGAATATTTTATTTTATTTTATTTATTTGGGACAAAAAACAGTTATACAGTACAGCATTTACAAAAAGTAGTTATATTACAGTCGAATATTGAGGTCACTTAAGAGCAAATAAGAAAATTAAAAAAAAAAGTTTTGCAAACTGTACCGTGTGACATGCCAAATGAAAGGACTTACTTTAAGCGTCTCAAATAGACTTTTTTAATAATTTTAAAATAAATCGTTTTAAAGTTATTTAAGAAAATAGACGAAAATTGAACATTCGCCACTTATCTCTGAGGCTCAGTAGAAGCCCAAAATTTTGAAAAAATACAGAAAATAGTTCTATACCTATAGATTACAGAAAAACCTATAAGAAGTCTATGGTCTACAAATAACATGGTAAGTCTCTCAATATTGTGCACACAAACTTATATTTGCTGTTGGAATGTACGGGAGAACATGTTTTTCAACTACAATGTTAAGTTTGTTCTTGGGATAAATTCATCCCAACTACGGAACCCTTCATTGTGCGTGGTCGAAGCGAACTTGACCGGTTTTATTTATGTTTACCTATACTCACCAAACTAACGTAATCCCTATCGAATCAGTTCTATTGTAAAACACACAAAAACCAAAATCCAATTAAAGAACTCGTCTAATTAACTCCAATCGCCGAGTGTTCTCTAAAATTAAACGGCGAACCCCAACAAAAACCGGTTTGTCTATTAGACTAGCGTTTACAGAAACCGGATTGAACTGGTTCCATCCTGTTTGCGAAAGTGGTAATTACCGGTTCAATTTACGTGAATGCTTTACATCGTGCGGTCAGTCAGTTGGTTTTGGAAGTATGTTCAGCCCTTAACAGGTAATTAGAAAACTACTGTTTGGCTATGGAATTTGAAAGTGAAACGGTAGCCATTTTGTGCTCTTAGAAATGACTGGGCAACTTTTATTTGGGTTAGCTTTTGAGAGACTTTAATATATAACAGACTAGATTTTGCTCACGGCTTCACCCGCGTGGAGGTCGGAAATTAACCTTTATATCTATGTGCCAAATTTCCGTAGAATCCGTTGCTGTTTTTGCGTGATCGAGTAACAAACATCCAAACATTTCAACATAAAAACTTTCACATGTAAAATATTAATCAGGATGGTTTGTAAAGTGTACCTTGTAATTGCTTTGTCAACAACTCATTTTTGACACTAATTACCACTAAATTGAAACTTCGCTAAGTTTGAAATTATCTTACTTTCGTATAGATAAATAGAGCTTGTCGTTTTATGATGTGCAAGTGACTTTCATCCTTATGTTACAGACCGTTTACAGTTATTTTACCTCTGACAGCAGCGATCCAACAACAACTTTATTATAACTAAAATAAAGATCACTTTGATTTTGACAGTTTGTCACTGGCAGCAACCCATCAGCAACCTTATTCTAATAAAAATAAAGATTATTGTGATTTTGAAGTGTTGCAAGATCATAGGTAAAATAATAGTGAATGGTCTGTATCTTATTTCAGGAATAGTTTCTTTCAAGTTAAATGCTTGTCACAAAATTACCTATAACAGAAGCAGTCTGTTGGTCCTACCAAATTTTGGAAACGACTGTTGTGCTTATTTTTGACTTAGAACCTTATCGCCCTTCGTCTGAATTCTGCTTTTGTTTCTAAAGAGGCAATTCAATATATTAAATGTGAGATTTGCTTTTGAAGTCCGCCAAATTGAAGTTAATATAGTTTCCGAAACCATTCGAGGGGCTCGTGGCTAAGTAATAACATCCGCATAGGTCGATCGATCAGGTTAAGCTACGCTTGCTACGCTTGCTACGGTTGACCATCTTTACATTCCAAGACCCTTCCGTGTCTCGGAAAACACGTTAAGCCGTTGGTCCCAGATCTCATTCGTGTATCTTTGAGGTCGTCAGAAGGCCGAAGGTCTGACAACCACTCTTACCAAGGGGTATCGTATTACCCAGTAAATGTATTGTGGAGGTCAGATAGGCAGCCGCTCCATGTAAAATACTGCTATTCAGCTGCATCCGGTTAGACTGTAAGCCAACAACAACATAGTTGGGAAAAGGCTACATGAATGATGAGTTCTCGAAATCATTCCTGGACTGTGTTTGTCTATAATTCAGCATAAAGTTTTTATTGGGTGAAGGCATACAACATGGGTATTTCCGCATGCCTACGATTTATCTGCGTTGGTTTTTGCAACCGTAATGCAGAAATACCTTTCCCTACTAGCATGTAACGCAAACAGGGATATGCAATTAACCTCTACCTAAACATTACGTGGAACCGTCATGAAAAATATCCTGACGTTTTGTTGGCATCAGGACAACATTCATCAAACGTCAAAAAAACACGTCAAACACGCACTGTTTGTCACTTTATTACTCTGTAGAACATTGTCAGCATTGTCAACAATATAAACCTTACCAAACCAAAGCTAGGCTGACACATCACCGCAATGACGACAGCCTTTCCATGACAAATTACTACCAACATTACGGACCCAAACAAACAATGCTACCAACTGATATGTCTCCAAGAAGTTTTTATTTTATTTATATTCCAAAGCGTACCGTATACTAACAGTCCCGAATAAATATACAAGTTGTGCGCCCAGTATATCAAAGAAAACGCGGTTTTAGCAAAATACTCATATTAATTCTACCTGAACTTTCTGCAACTTCCTTACCCCTGGCTTTCTTCATTAACGAACTTGGTGAAATGTTTGTGCGCCTCATTGTTTAAATATAATTCATTTGGATGATTAAAATTTTGTTTCAGTTTATTTATTTTGCGAATGTGATGTTAACTTTGGTTTGGCTTCGCCTCGCCTGTTATTTTAATGAGTGCACTCGTAACAATGTTACTTTTAACTCGACATTGTTTTCACTGACAGTAGTATTATAAGCCGTTTTGCTAGCTTATGCATGTGAATTCATTTGCGAGTTTCTGGTTTTCGTATTCATATTTTTCTCAATGTTATTTGAAGTGCTATACGATGCCTAAAAACGTGACGTGTATTTTCAATAAAACACTTAGGTAGTTTTCAGAACTTCCCATCCTCTTCCACTTACATGGACAATATTAAAAACTTAACAACTAACTAACAATAATAAAACTTCTTTAAACCATAGATATACATAATGAATCATAATAAGTAAATAATAACTTCTCTAAAAACATAAATAAGTAGTATTAAAAATTGTCAATAATACAGACATAATTCTGTTCCAATTAACTGTATAAATAAATGCTCACATTAAAACTAAAATAGGTCAACATCATAATGATTTCATTGTAATTACTGAATACCGATAAAACAATAAGAGTGACGTCATCAATCAATCACTGATTAATCATTGACCAATTAAATCGATTGTAACGCTAATGGGTAAGCTTGTATTCAGCATTGGACTGATAAGTCCCAAAAGAGAAGACAATAAAATCAAAGAATTTACTAAACTACACCTTAATCGCGTGATACACTATTCCAGTCACAATCCGAAGATTTTGATAGAAATTGCTGATCCGTTGCTTCGTCTGAAAATTTTGTCAGCTCAGCAACGTAAATAACGCAATCAATGTTGTTGAACTGTCAAAATGCTTTGCCATTGTAAGTATATTATGCCATTACCTTGCTGAACATAGATATAATAAAATAGTTCAAAATACAAAAATTGCCATTAGGCACACCAATATCTGCAAAGCAGTTCATTGTTCCTAGTACATTGTTATTACACAAGAAACCTCCAACCTACAATAACAACAAAATAAGTCGCCCTATTCAAGACCACCTCCATACCGAACCCAAGATACCAGGACAAAGTAATTATTATGTAGGTACAATATACAACATATTTGTGTAAGAGAATCAGCAAACACTCACTCAAGTATTTAGAAGGGCTCTTAGCCTAGATCTACAACCTTCCTCGAAAACAGCTCTTCTGTTCTCAGTAAACGGCAAACTTTATGAATTGTCAAACAGTCGTCATTGTTCCAAAATTGCGTTGAACAAGTCGTTAATTGTGAGTTTTGCCTCCACCCCGTCCTTTCACGATAAAACTGTTTGAGCCACGACCATTTTGTTAATGAAAAAGGTTTTTTGAACTTCTAAAAGTGAGATAAGGTCCGCCTAAGCTTCTAGTTTTACATATTCAGGAGATCAAGCCATTAATTAAGCATTTTAATTGTAGTTCGTCCGGATGAGACTTTGCAAAGCGTGTTAAGTTAGGGTGCTCACTTCTGTAATCTGTTGTATATTTTTGTATACTAAATTATTTACAAAATTTACAACATTACTCTGGGTTGGCCTTTACCATCATGATTTATTCTCTTCTTGCTTTGGCGCCTTTGAAACAACCTCAACATTACTCTGCAAGCTGTTTCACTAACAATCATACCTTTGATATCATTAACTTTGTGCCCGTCATCCCTTTTACCTTCTTCTCCTATAACACTTAAAAACCAAGCATAAAGTCCCTCTTCCTAAAACCAATTATTACCACCTTCTCCATAATATACCTCAATCATCTGGATAGCAAAAGTAAATCCGACATTGTAACTTAACGATCCACATTTAAGGGCTCAAAAACATTATGAACCAGATTTGAATATTTTAATGGCATCAGATTTATCTAGCTTAGAATTTAATTTAAGAGCATTTAGAGTAGCTTACGGCTAAAAATAACATACAGGACTTACTGTCGCCGTGTTTATCCATCGACACACAAAGTTGGAAGTGTGCTTTAGAGCCTATATACCTATATAATATACATGATATATATATATATATATATATATATATATATATATATATACATAAACGTAAATTACCATCATCCAAAGGCGACCGCGGGCTTACAGTACTTGTTAACGTATTCGGTTTTATATATACAGGATGAATTTTTCAAGTGGGCGTGGATGGCTAAATGCATATTGCAATCATATCAGTAATAATAATAATAATAATAATATCCTAGGACATTGTTCACACACGGTCATCTGATCCCAAACTAAGCAGAGCTTGTACTATGGAAACCAGATAACTGATATACTACATACACTACTTTTTTTTTGTAAATACATACTTATATAGATAATTACACCCAGACTCAGGACAAACAGACATGTTCATGCACACAAATGTTTGTCCTGGATGGGAATCGAACCCACGACCAGCGGCATGGCAGGTGGTATCTTAACCAACCACGCCATCTGGCCTGTAATATTGTAGTGCTGAATGCAGTATGTACAATCCTTGAAACGTCGAATCCAGCTATGTATTGAAAACAATGGTCATCATTTTGAACAATTAATCGATCCGTATTAGCGATACTATCGAATAGGTGTGTGTGGATTTTTTCTTCAATTCAATGGGTTCGGTTCCTAGCTAAAAATATTGATTTTTCAAAAATCCAATAATATAATATAATATAATATAATAATGATGCAGTTTTAGTTTTCATCAAAATCGAGCCCACGACACCTTTGAGTACTTTTCGCTATTCCTCATAGTTTCGGATTTGGCCATCCACGCCCACTTGAAAACTAAAACTGCATCATTGGATTTTTGAATAATCAATATCAATGTTTAATAGGTAGGTAACATAAGAAAAATAAATGAGCTCTTTCATTTAGTTTGCCGTATGTCATTACTTCCCAGAATTCGACCGTTATTAGTGACTCTGTCGAATGGTGTAATAATACAGTGTGTGTGTGTGTGTTTTTTTTTTTTTTTTTTCAAAACCAACGGGTTCGATTCCTGGCTATAAATATTGATTTTTCAAATGATAAATGATAAATGATTTTTATTTCTGTAAGTAGGTTTGTACAAACACTTTTACAAGTCAATTTTTTTTTTTTAAACTGGATGAGAATTTAATCCAATGATGCAGTTTTAGTTTTCATCAAAATCAAACCTTTGAGTATTTTTCTCCATTCCTAAAAGCCCCACTTCACGCCCACTTAAAAAATTCACCCTGTATATAAGCCGACGCTTGAAGGGAATTTTATTTTAAAGGCTATTTCTTTGCGAACGCTTTATCTTTTTTATTTATTTCTAAAAGGATGTTCATGAAAACACTACAACCACATAAGGATTTTTCAGAAATCTGTGGTATTATGAACAAGTTTCAAGTGACTAGTGGTCAGGGTTCTCTCTGCTTGGGAGTAGGTAAGGTTTTCTGCCACATACCCAAAGAAGACCGTAGAAGCGATGGAATAGAATAGAATAGAATAGAATAGATGTTTATTTCATTAGTTGAGAAAACTTTGTTACATGTCACTTATAAAATGTAATTTTACAAGAGCATTGGGTATGCATTTTATTTTGGCGCACTTTGTCCGGGGAGGATGACTATAGAAACGATGGATAGACTGTGTGAAGATGATAATTGTGGCTGGAGAGGTGACTTCTTAGATGACGACTAGTAGAAATATGGAAGAATAAGATAGATAAATTGGGATAAGAGCAAGATAATGACGATGTCCCATCATAGTCTAGGCTCCATATATTCCATAAGGTCATCATTAAAGCAATGATTTACATCCCTTCTAATGTTGTAAGACTAAATAATTTCTATTAAACAGTTTCCACTATTGTTAGAAATGGTGTCAATGTGGCAACCCTACTATAATGCAACTAGCTACATACTTTTTAAGCAGAGTTCTTATATGGCTGAGAGATACAGCTTTTTCTCTTGCGATTAAACCTTCTTTTGAGTTTCATTTCAAGTATGAGTTACATTTAGTTTTATGTTTAGTTAGAGTGATTAAAAAAAATATATATAGATTTTTTTGTTTCTGTTTTACTACACAGTCTGGCCATAAATACTGTTACAATTAAAAATAAGAAAGATATTACATTTGAATTTGGAATCTGTCATTTTTATACGGTTGTTCATTGAGTTTTCTAATTTTGGCGCCAATACATTGTACAATATTTTGCGATATTAAAATGGAGTGGGGCGATAAAGAGAACCGAATCGCTGTGATTGCATTACACAAAGTTGGTATGGAGCCAAATGCAATTTTTAAAACTCTCCATACGCTTGGTATTAGTCAAATGTTTGTGTACCAGGCTATTAATAGGTACAATGAGACCTCCTCTGTTTGTGACAGAAAAAGGTCTGGCCGTCCACTTAGTGTTTGTACGAAAAAGGTGGTCAAAGCAGTAAGGGAAAGAATTCGAAGAAATCCTGTCCGAAAGCAAAAGATTTTATCTCGGGAGATGAAGATAGCACCCAGAACCATGTAGCGTATTTTAAAAGATGACTTAGGACTTGCAGCCTATAAGAGACGCACTGGTCATTTTTTAACTGATAATTTAAAAAAGAATAGGGTGGTAAAATCGAAACAACTACTGAAGCGGTACGCAAAGGGAAGTCACAGAAAAATTTTGTTTACGGATGAGAAAATCTTTACAATTGAGCAACATTTTACCAAACAAAATGACCGTATTTATGCTCAAAGCTCTAAGGAAGCTTCCCAATTAGTCGACAGAGTGCAACGTGGGCATTATCCGACTTCAGTGATGGTTTGGTGGGATGTTAGCTATGAAGGAGTGACTGAGCCATATTTTTGTGAAAAAGGTATCACAACATCGGCACAAGTGTATCAAGATACCATTTTTGAGAAGGTAGTTAAGCCCCTTAACAACACCATGTTCAATAACCAAGTATGGTCCTTCCAACAAGACTCGGCGCCGGGTCATAAAGCTCGGCCCACGCAGTCTTGATTGGAAGTGAACGTTTCGGACTTCATCAGAGCTGAAGACTGGCCGTCGTCTAGTCCCGATCTTAATCCGCTGGATTATGATTTATGGTCAGTTTTAGAGAGTACGGCTTGCTCTAAACGCCATGATAATTTGGAGTCCCTAAAACAATCCATACGATTGGCGGTGAAGAATTTTCCCATGGAAAGAGTGCGTGCTTCTATTGATAACTGGCCTCAACGTTTAAAGGACTGTATTGCAGCCAATGGAGACCACATCGAATAAGATTTTTATATTTTACATTGTTTCATATTTATGTATTAAACTAGCACACTGTAAAAGTAATAAATATTATTTGCAATATTTTTTTTTTTTTCTTCGTGACAATATTTATGGCAAGACTAGGTATACAGAGTGTAAAAAGACCAAAGCCGTCAACTATGCATACTATAATATCTAAATAAGTAGTATTATGCAAAAATTATTGCTGGGAAACGACTTTTATTTTTAGGTATAAAATAATAGCTATTTTTTATTGCGCGCAATTTAACGCGAACCCAGACAAATGGCTCCGCGTACGCGTAGGTACTTGTCGGATACACGCGGATGTGAACGAAATGAATTAAATGTTTCTGTAACAGATACCTAAATGACGTAGTCTAGGAAAAACTACAAGAAGTCTCCCAAACTACAATTGCGATTATGTAATTATTGCACGGCCGTTTATTTACAAAGAAAAAATACCCTATTGGCAGTATGGCTTCTTGTCAATAAAGTAGTATGAATTTCAACATCATAGGTAGGTATCATTATTTTTGCAATAAGTAGTAAATAAATAGGTCAACCAAAAAGGTGAATTTGATTGCTTTAGGGCCACTTTTTTTGATTTGTAGTTAACTCAACCAATGGTTAAGCATAGTAACGAATGGTTGAATTTTGGCTAAATGTGAAAGGCTAAACATGAATGAGTTATGCCATTTGTTACTATTTTTTTAATATGAATGAGCTAACATGAATACATTCATGTTTAGCCGTTCACATTTAACCAAAATTCAACCATTCGTTATTATGTTTGACCATTGGTTGAGTTAACTACGGATCAAAAAACTGGCCCTTAGGTAGGTCATTCCCGGCCACCGTAGGGCTTGCGGATGGCGAGCAATGGGTAGCTTGCCGTCCGGTAAGGACCAGGCCGGGTCGATGGCGCGTTGTGTTCTACGCGCGCCTCAAAGAGATGTCAGCACTAGCTGAAGGGGTCCGCTAGGGCCGATGCCCGCCAGGGTTGCGGGTTGTTCGAAAGAGTTACCGTGGCCCTGGCACAGGCAACTGAAGGAACACGGGTGGGTTTTAGTTAGTATAAGTCTGACACGCCCTCCCGCTTCACCCAGAGCGGGAGAAGTTATTTGATGATTTCCCATCCAAAAAAAAAAAGGTAGGTAATTTGTGTAGTACGAGTACTTAATAATAAAACAAATTCTTCATTCTTTGCCAGTATCTTGCTTGTAGGTAGTTTATAGCGGTTTACTTTTATTGTAAAAATGTCACGAATAAGGACAAACTTCGTCAAGATTTTTAATTGCATCTGTAAGAAGTTTACGAGTTAAGATTTGTAGTTTTTTACAAGGGCGTGCTCTTTGACATTGCAGACAACGGCCTGTAACTCATAATGAACGTATTTGGAAGCAAAAACTCCAACAATGTTCAAACACGAGTCGTCGAACTAGCGTGCGTTTGATATTCATTGCCTTTTTGTAACTTCAAATGCGTAATTTGTTAAGAAAAATCGAAATTTCAGGTAATGTTTGTTTGGAAAAAAGTTTAGTAATAACACTTAGAATTCGATGCGTAAAAAGTAAAAAAAAAATTGTGACTTTGACCTTCAATATCTCCAGAATCCCAGGTACCCACTAGACCAGTGGAAACAATGATCCAAATAAAGGGTAGAATATGTGGCTTTCGTGTTCGGAAAATGTATTTTTACACCCAATACATTTATTTTGTTTGGGCATATTTCAAAACCATAATAAACACACATATTTAAACTATTTTTTCTTTAAAAAATCTCTGTAAAATTCCAGAACCGCACTTAGTATACACAAATATTATCTGTCTTGCTGATAGGTTTGAAAGAAAAAATATATAATACTAGCTTTAGCCCGCTGCTTCACCCGCGTAAATGTCGGAAAACTATACGTACGAGTATAAACCTTCCTCTTGAATCACTATATCTATTGACGAAAACCGCATTAAAATCTGTTCAGCAGTTTTTGAGATCATCGCGAACATACAGACAGACACGCGGCGGGGGACTTTGTTTTATGATGTAGTGATATATTGTTAACGTTCAGTTACCAGAACAAAAATTCAATCTGCCTAGCCTTTTCCCAACTATGTTGGGGTCGGCTTCCAGTCTGTCCGGATGCAGCTGAATACCAGTATTTTACATGGAGTGACTGCCTATCTGACCTCCACAACCCAGTTACTAGGTATTACGATACCCCTTGGTAAGACTGGATGTCAGACTTTCGGGCTTCTGACGACCCGTAACAACTGTCAAAGATCCACGAATGGCAGCCGGGACCAACGGCTTGAAGTGCTTTCCGAGGCATGGAGGAGACTCGTTATGTAAAGATGGTCACACATCCACAGACCAACTCCCGCAAGCGTAGCTTAATCTGATGGATCGACCCGTGCGGCTGTTATTACTTAGCCACGAGCTCCAGTTACCAGAACAATCTGCTTTTAAAACTCTCAACGAATATTTCACCCCACTCACGTACCCGAATCATTCATTTATCATCGGAACAAATAAATATTGATATAATTGATTCCCATAGCGATTCATCCACTTTAGTTAACTTCTATAAATCCATATTCAACCAAAAGTATTACTTCGTATTGAATTAAATCTATACGTACGTATAAACAAAAATCAATTGCTGAATATATGTAACCGCATCACTTCATATGCACCTATTTGTCTAATTTTTTTTTTTTTTTTTTGTTTTTGTAAGAATCAGGACAAGGTTTGTATGACAGATTTTTTCGGAAAAATTGTGTGTGTAAATGGTATATTTGTATGAAAATAGACAACACACAGTCTAAACCACTGGAGATACAGCCAGTCTATTCTGTAAAAATCTCACCGTGAAAACTTGGGTGAAGTGAGCTTGAATAGAGCTGTCATTCCATATAATGCTAGGGATTGACACTATTGACAGCTCACTCCACGTTCACCTCACCTATGTGTTCACGGTGAGAATTGTACAGAATAGCACTGCAGGACAAGAAATTCACACGGGCGATGCCGGACACAAACAGCTAGTATTAGAATATAAACGAATATAAGACTTGTTTTGTTAAGAGAGGGGTTCGTGACTAAGTAATAACAGCCGCACGGGTCAATCGTGTATGGCTGACCATGTTTACATACCGAGACCCTTCAGTACCTCGGAAAGCACGTTAAGCCGTTTATCCTGGCTGTCGTTTGTAGATCTTTGACAGTCTGTTCAGACTGGAAGCCAACCCTAACACAGTTCGGAAAAGGCAAGGCATATTATCTTTTTTAGGATCTCCAACAAAAAATATACACAATACACAACACATGAATAATGGGCATCAGGTATTAATTACTTAATACCTGATGTTGCCCATTACACCTACATGTACTCCTTGACTTATAACGTCACCGCCAGATATAAAAAAAATGTCGTAGACTCGGCTTGTACCAAAAAGTTCTGAAACTTATTCGTTATACATCGCTTGTCTTATAAACTGTCGATAATACTGCTTCAAAGACGCTCCTTACCACGATACGTGTGTTTTGATAGTATTAGCGACACTGCCTTTACAAATTTTTCGTATCGTTTTGAAATATTGAAATATATTGGTAAACGGGTGTTAATGACTTTTTTTTTGTTATCTTACGAAGACTGTAGTCCTTACAAAAAATGTCCGTTCCGTTCCGTATCATCGTAATTAAAAAAAGTGTGCTATTAAGAGACATCGTTTTATTTTTCCTGTAATATTTACTTAAACTTCTATCACACAGAATAATTTCAGATTCTCTATGCAAACTTCGGAGATAAGGAAGGGAACGGTATTTTTTTACATGTTTCATCAAAAGTTGAAAACTATGCGGCCTAAAAAAAATGTTTGAGCACGTGCAAACAGCTCTCTTTCATATGATACCCCTCATGCTCTAGTAGCCCCACTTCGAATTTTTAAGACCCGCTTTCGGTCCATGATGCAAAAAAAAAAATTTATTTCTTTCTCATTTGCAAAATAGTTGGGCAAACAAAAATTCAAGTTGATAGCATTAGTAGTTCTTGAGATATCCAGCTGTGACAGACGGACACACACACAGACAGACAGACTGAGTCGCACCATAAGGATTCCTTTTTACCATTTTGGTACGGAACCCTAAAAATGACCTCAAGGTGGATGACAATGGGCAACAAAACTATGAAATAAGAGAAATCATAACCGCTACAGCTTAGAGTATGATCACGAAACCTTTACAAAAGATCTCACATAAATTGCAGTGTCCGAGATGAGGAGCTTGGCACTCTCGTTCGTGTAGATAAATTCGATGTTGCAGAAATAGCTGGACTAGGAATCTATACATCTATATAAAGGGTTAATGGTAATTAGTGATAGATACTTAAATACATGATTGTACTCACGATAATAAACAACTTTTACAATGAGACCAAACCTGAATCGAAAAAAAAATCAACTGTTCCCTACATTATTTTATGTTCGCATAACTCGCGATAATTCCCGAACCCTCGGACGCCCAGCCCGAACTGACGGCTTTCATGCCGTTATTCCTAAAAGAGCGGCGTCTCTGGTGAGGAGGGTCATGGAGAGTAACAACAGCATCCTGAACAATGTTGTGGAGGAAGTGCATGCACCCATCTCGTGCGGGCGATGACTGAGATAGATGATGGACACTCCATGACTCGTGGTCATCCTCACGGCATGCAGCCTATCAGGTACATGCTGTACTAGTTGTGTGTGAATTGTTGTTTTGGGTTAGCATAATTATACGTACTAATATAGTTTTAACTGTGTTTGCTAACAGAGGGAATTGTGTTGTCTGAAAATAAATTATTTGATTTGATTTGATAACTCGTCACACTGTATCCTATAGTAAAATTAGTTCATAATGATGAGTAAAATAATTAAGAGATTTAGTGTATGAATAGATAGGCCTTATATAAAATCGATTTGGGTATGGACTCAAAAACGCCTGGAGCGATTTTTATGAATAACTGACATGTAACTAAAGAAGAAAAGAAGTCTTAACTCAGCAATGATGGAACATAAATGTAGGCTGGAAGGATCACACACATAACATGGACAAAGACTAAACTAAGGAGTATACCTACGTTTAATGCTAATTAAAGAATTTAAAGGCAATGGTGTATCATGCATGACTATGGCCTAATTTATTATTCACACCAATAAAACTCAATCACATATAGCCCAGAAATAACCTAACATTTCTACAAATAACTTCAAGTTTGTTCCCAAGTTCTACAACAACTTCAAAAAACCCTACCTAACAGCGAATACCCCCTACGTATAGTACCGGACTCACAATTTGTCTTGCAATACAGCCTTTACTGCACCCAACTGGAATGCACAAGTTGGCTACAAAAGCAATCGTTCAGTTACTCTAACCAGAAACTTTTGCGATACTGAATGTTTAAAGTAAAATGGTGTCTATTAATTTGGCAGATCTGTTTGAACTTGGAAGCAATTGAATGATTAATATGTACAAAGTTAAGACTCTCTATTTATTTATTACTTTCTTCAATCAATCTGCCTAGTCTTTTCTTAAATATATTGGGTTCGGCTTCCAGTCTAACTGGACGCAGCTGGATATCAGAATTTTCCATGTAGCGACTGCCTATCTGACCTCCACAACCCAGTTATTGGGTAATACGATACCCCTTGGTAAGACTGGTTGTCAGACTTTCGGGCTTCTGACGACCCGTAACGACTGTCATAGATCCACGAATGTCAGCTGGGACCAACGGCATAACGTGCTTTCCGAGACATGGAGAAGTCTAGGTATGTCAAGATTGTCACCCATTCTCGGACGAACCCCGGCAAGCGTAGCTTAACCTGATGGACCGACTCGTGCTGCTTCTATTACTTAGCCACGAACTCCTCTCATTTATTACTTTATTCTTCTTTAATAATCTTATTGCCTTTTCTTCTTCATAATTATATTTATTCTTTCTTTATCATAATTTGTTTTAAGCCTTACCTACCGACCTTACCTTACCTACTTCTAAGCTAGACTTTACTCATTAGATCTTGGAGCTTGAGTAAGTTTGCGTCACGATCTAAAATAAGGCAAGTTTCATACACTTTTAGCTAAAAGATCTTTAAAGTCAACTGCTGGTCTCATAATTGAATTGGTTTTTTCGTTTCCATTGCTGGAAGTGTGTTATCTTTGCAGGTAGAGTTTAGGTTTTGAATAGTTAACCATTACCACACTTATAGATGACAGTTATTTTTAAAATAGAATCACAAAAGACTGCGACAGTTCACAGACAAAATAATCCAAATCTCATTTGCAAAGGACACAGTAAGTCCGCACGATCGTTAAATCACTTCAGTTCAGAACTCCGAACACAGATACTTTAGCTCCCGCTCAAATGTATTGACCTGCATTGAATACACTGAACTAAAAGTTTGGAAATAAATTTATCGTACGTCAGTACCAAGAAACGTCGAAGATTTAGACTGCGCAGTTTGACTTGAATTGTTTCAAAAGTTTCCACCAAAAATATTTGATTACGCGAGTTCTGTAAACGTTTCTGTTAAATTAAATAAATTGATTTGACGAAATTCTGGGATGTAAGAAAACTTCAATATCGGTTGTTTGTGTTCGTGCAAATTCTAGAAGAGCAGCTAAAATTTATTTAAGAAATAGATTGTGGATATATTCACACTATTTAGTCACAGCACCATTAATAGAGTTTGTCACTACGGAATTATTATTGGCCAAAGTATATCAAGTAGGTAATTGAATTAAAGCACGATATTAATTAAGATAGTGCGATATGTTATTGTTGCGACTTACTGTGTGCTATTCGACTACAAGATCAAAGTAAGATACCAAGGAGTTGGGTTTACACGGTTACCAGTTTGCAGAAAAAATGAAGATCCATCTTCATTTTTGGCCAGTTGGCATGGTTGGTTAAGATACCACCTGCCATGCCGCTGGTCGTGGGTTCGATTCCCATCCAGGACAAACATTTGTGTGCATGAACATGTCTGTTTGCCCTGAGTCTGGGTGTAATTATCTATATAAGTATGTATTTACAACAAAAAAAAAGTAGTGTATGTAGTTTATCAGTTATCTGGTTTCCATAGTACAAGCTCTGCTTAGTTTGGGATCAGATGATCGTGTGTGAACAATGTCCTAGGATATTATTTTTTTTTTACCCTGCGAATTTAGGATGTAAATGATGATGAAATGAACACCAATTGAAATTCTACAAATCCCGCAAACGAAAAATATGAATATAAATAGTCATACTAATATCTAATCCAAAACTCCATATTATTATAATATTTCTCCGGCCATGTATTCAAAACAAAGTTTTATTGCCCATAAAAGAGGTCCACTTAATATCATGAAATGAAATCAGAGGCCGGTTTCATCCTCGATAATACATTTTATGCGACAACCCCATTGGATGAATTTCTATCTCCTGTTTTTACGATACTGGACGACGAATCAAATATTTTAGGGGGATTTGCATTTGATACAAGTGTAAAATTTAGAGGAGATATACGCAGCAGAGAGTGAAACAAGTTACGAGTATGAATGGTAGTAACAACAGCTTAGTAATTTTTACGAAGTAATATTGCTTGTCCTTTCAGTGTACAATCGACCGCACGTTGGTGGTGACACTTTGAGCTTGAGCTGGCCTAGCGTATTACGGAGCAGGAATGTTGCGGGTATTCGCTTCCGCACCACAATTGCGGACCTTTTCCATTTATCTAGACCTCCGCATCCGCATTCGAATTAATCCATGTGGAGCTCATGCGGATGCAGATGTGGGTGGAAAAGGGTGAATGTAAGTAAAATCATAATTAAAAAATGGAAATTATAAACATTTAAATCATGAATATAGATCTAAATCGTTAAATTTTCATGAATATTATTGATGTTTTAAATGATTTTAATTTAGTAAAAAGTTTATTATAATAGCCGCGAATTGAATTATGATCAACATACAACGAAACAGTGCACAGAGCTTCAATTTGCAAAAAAACGTAAGAAATTTTGAATTTTGCCTTACCACCTTGACCGATTCCTTAAAAAAACTTGAGATCCGCGGATGTTACAAAATCTGCATCCGCAACATCCATGTTACCGAGTTTTAATACAAAAAGGGGCCAGCTTATACTGGTTTTGTTACCAGTGACATGCAGCCTACTATAGGAAAATAGCTATTTATCTACTAATGGCACCGCTCAGCTCGTATTATATATACAAGATGAAATTTCAATATAAGCAAATCAGTTAAATAGTTAACGTATATTAACCGCTAATTACACATGGGATGAAATTCATCCCATTTTTTTATTTAAGTAGTGGTTCGTGGGAGTAAAGTCATCCCACGCAAATCTGCTTTTGGTTTGAACCTTGTTCCATCACTATTAAGGAGTCCTTTCTAATTCTACATTACTATAAAGCCCTACTCACTAGCATTCTAAGAAACATTCAACGGTCACAAAATTCCAAGAAGCTACGATGGAAATCGGTTTTGTTTACAAGATTACCGCGGGTGGGGCGCTCAACGGTTTTCCCCGCGCGTGGGTGAGCACAGCGGTTCAGCACAGCGGTTAAATAGTAACGTATACAGGGTGTCATTGCCATTGTACTCATCATTACATGTGACCAAACCTAAAATCGCGAAAAAAAAATCAGCCGTGTATGTTACAAATTCGATTATATGAAAAAAATGACACGAACTAATACTGTGACAAGAGCATCTTCATAACACAAATTAATGAATACTAAGTTATACTAAGCCTAAAATACAAACTTATAAATAATTCAGTAATATTGTTGAAAAGGTAAAGAAATTACTTCTTGAGTCGTTCCACTTTAATAAGTATATTAACAAAATTATATTTCACGAATTGCCTCTAAGCGGGTTTAATTGTTCTCAGACTATTGCCTTAATTTGAGGCTTTCAAGAATATTTCTCTCTTTGAGCAATTTTGCGAGGCATGTACGAAATTATTTTGATAAATTAGAGCTATTCTGTTTATTTAGATATTTCCGTTGCAATACTGTATGGAATGAAGGCAGGTACAGAGGTAATGGAATGTTTACTGCATCCTTTTTTTTTTTTGCGTGGAGTTATGTGGGACTCCAACCCACTAAAACTCCGCGGTGTCTTCCTCTGCCGGTTGTGGCGGGAACAGGGGCACGCGTTAGCACTCACCGCGAACCCGCCGCGGCTGTCTGTCACTGGACCCTCCTCTGGGGAGTAACCCCATCACCGGCGCATCAGAACACATTGCACGCCGTGACGACCCCAGGGACCAAACCAGCACATGGGCGCTAGATGACCCCGTGTCTAAGCACCCTTGGTCCTTCTGTGACCGGTCAGGTCAGTGGCCCGGCTGCCTACCACTTTTCAGCCGCAGAGGATAGGGAGAGCGGCCAACGAAATACCGACACTCCTCCCTTGCGGCCCCACCGCGTCCGTCATCAGACCGTGGCGACCCTGTCAAGGCCGCGGAGGTAGGGAGAGCGGCGCACCGCAATACCAGTACTCCTCTCGCGCCGCGGCCTAAAACCCTCAGCCGCGATGCCTCCCATACGACTACGCGGCCCGCCTCAGTTGCGATGTCGCCCAAGCGTCATCGCAACCTTCTTGTTGGCCACTACGTCGTCAGTTTCCTGGGAAAAGGTCTGATGAGCGCCCCTCCTCGGGTTCCTCATCGCTTCACCGTGGGTGACCAAGCCACGGCTACTGCGCCCCCCGCCTCGACAATGCGGGAACCCACCGGGGGGATGTTTACTGCATCCTGAGGTCGAAGTTTCAATAGTATAACTAAAACAAAAGTTCACTACAAAGATACCCAATCCAGTGAACCAGAGAAAATCTGCGATGTTTTCAAATTTTTTCCACTCAGCTTACGAACCTGCCTCACCAATCTTGTCTCAATGGCAACCGCCTGCAGCTACTTCCTCAGCTAATGACATAATTTCCAACTTACACTTTGATGAACATAAGATCCTAAAAGAACTTAAGTCTCTGGATCCTTCCAAAGGTCCGGGGCCGGATGGCATACCTGCATATTTTCTTCGGTACACTGCTGCTTACATCTGCAAACCGTTATGTATAATTTATAATAAGTGTGTTACTGAGGAAGTGTTTCCAATAGAGTGGAAACGTGCAAACATCACACCAGTACATAAGGGTGGCGCAAAGGGTAACGTGGAGAACTATCGTCCAATCTCTATTCTCTCCACCTTGTCAAAGGTTTTTGAGAGACTCGTTCATAATGAAATATATCCATCACTGCACAATTCCATTATACAGCAACAGCACGGTTTCGTTAAACAGCGTTCAACTAACACAAACCTTCTGTCCTTTACCAACTTTTTGTTTGAAAGCCTCAATAATGGCCTGCAAGTAGACGCAGTTTATACAGATTTTTGCAAGGCCTTTGACAAGGTGGATCATGAACTGTTGCTGGATAAGATTGCCTTCAACGGAATTCGAGGCAATTTGCTACGGTGGTTTGCATCGTACATTATAAACCGCTACCAAAGGGTGGTAATCAACGGATACAGATCACACACTACCGAAGTTACATCCGGAGTACCACTAGGCTCTATCCTTGGGCCGTTATTATTTAACATATTTGTTAATGACATAGGTTATTGTTTTCACAACACAAAGTTCCTATTGTATGCAGATGATCTGAAAGTCTACAAATCCATCGAATCCATTAAGGACTGCATTCTATTACAGCAAGACCTGGACAGACTAACAGACTACTGTCACAGGAATAAACTCAAGCTAAGTATACCTAAATTTAACTACCTTACTTTCACCAAAAACAAGCACATCATTAACTTCGCGTATGCGCTTTGTCATGTGCCTCTCACAAAGTTATACTCAATTCGCGATCTTGGCGTTATTCTCGATTCCAAACTATGCCTAGATTTAAACATAAACAAAATTGTTAGTAAAGCTTACCAATTGTATGGCTTTATCATGCGATCTACCCTGGACTTCAAAAGAACCTCGTCATATCTATGTTTGTATAATGCCCTAGTTTGCTCACAATTGGAGTATGCAGTGTCAGTATGGAACCCCTTCTACAAAAAATATGCTGAAATGGTTGAAAATGTTCAGTACAAATTTTTACGTGCCATGCACTATAGATGCCATAAATCCTACTTACCTAACTCTCAGTTACTCAGCAAGTACAGGCTCCTGCCTCTTAGCTTACGAAGAAAATACCTTGAAGCCATAATTTTATATAAAATTGTTAGAAATAAATTTAATTGTATAAATCTAAATAATATGATTTGTTATGCTGTACCAAGAACTTTTCACAGGCGACAGGTACGAGCAGGTACTCTTTTTGCGGTGAACTCTTGCCGAACTAATTCTGGCGAACGCTCTCCTGTTCGCCGTATGGTTGACTCATTTAATAGAACCTTTTTAAAATATTGACATCTTCAATTGTACAATGAGTAGATTCAAAAGCCTCATCCGATCCACTTTATTTAATAAAACCCCTGTGTGTACCCTATCTGAAAAACATCTAACTTACCAAGCTCATATCTTATATTATAACGTAATCCTTGACTATTAAAGCAACCACGATACAACTAACTACCGCAAGTAAAACTCCTTAGCTCCTAGCGATTACACTTGTCTTCCTTTTAAACTCTTATGTCTACCTGTGGACAGCGTTGTGGGTTATATTATTACTAATGTTTATTGTTAAATTAGTTGTAAGCTCTTATAATGTAACTGTTTGCTGTTCCTTTTATTAAAAAATAAAAATAAAATAAAAGCATTTACTTCTCTTCTTCTGTGTCGACTTCTAATATCAATTTTGTTTCATTGTGGTTTCTTAGTAGGGACTTCAGAACTTTAAGTTCAATCTAAGTACATAGTTTATGCTTGAAATCATCAGTTTGTAATATACAATGCAGGGTCTTATCTTTCCACCTTATGTTATTAGGTCCTTTTAAGGTGATTTCACACCGGTAAGGCGAATAGTGGATGGGATGGGCGAGAATTGAAATTTGTATGGCAAGATTTTACTTCCCGTCCCACGCATCATTAGTGTTAAAGGTCTGGATGCGTGATGGACGAGGCAAAAATTTAAATATTAGATGGGTTGCTGCATGAACAGAGAATTTATTCTATTCGCTAGAGCAAATGTTTCGCTAGAATTACCAACAATAAAAGTGAATGCTCCGGTTTATTGGCGTCTTTGTGTGGTAAAAACAGAGTTACATTTGCCTTAACCTATTTTTAGATAACAGATTATCCCATACCTCCCTTCAGCTTTCCCTATGTCATCTGTAAGAAAAGAATGCTTTCGTATTACCACTACCCAAAATCAATCAATCTGCCTAGACTATTCCCAATTATGTTGGGGTCGGCTTCCAGTCTAACCGGATGCTACTGAACACCAGTATTTTACATGGAGTGACTGCCTATGTGACCTTCACAATCCAGTAACTGGGTAACACGATAAGACTTTCGGGCTTCTGATTACTCGTGACGACTGTCAAATAATAACGAATGCCAGCCAGGACCAACGGCTTAAAGTGCTCTCCGAGGCACGGATGAGTCTCGGTATGTAAATAAGGTCACCCATCCACGGACCAACCCGTGCGGCTGGTATTACTTAGCCTAGTGACTTATTTTAGTCCCAAAATAAGTTCAAAAATAAAAGTCACCACCAGCCACATGTATCAATTCCATAAATCCCCGCACAAAGTTTACCGTCCGTGCCAGCACAATAACGTAAGATGCATTCCACAGTTATTTATACTATTATGGCCTGTGACGTTCTCTCGTAACATTTGCATTGGACGCTACTTTTGTTAGGCCACTATGGTGCCAAGTGGTTTTGGCGCGACAAACTTAATTGTCAAGTAATTTAGTTTTGACTTATTGGTATGTTGGTGCTCCAAATGGGGTAGCAGTGAAAATGTTTTACTATATTTCTGGTTTGATATTTTTGAGGCTTCACACCGATACATATCGTATTTGTATGAAGCTCTTAACTGCTTTGTAAGAAATGACCATGCTAGGGATGTTTTTAGGATGAATTTTCAAAATAAGATCTGTTTCAGTATCTAAAAGGCTCATCCTGAACTATAGAAAGTATGCATACCATGTACTCGTAGTATACAGCTTCGCTCATCGCCGCAAGGTTGCCTGCTTATTGGTCTTCTACAGATTGTACTTCGGTGAGTGTGCCCAAGAATTCCACGACCTGATTCTACGGGCCCACTTCTACCATCGGACATCTAGACGCACTGCCAGTTACCATCCCTACCTAGTTGCATTTCTACCAATTCGCACTAAGCGTTTCCAAATGTCTTTTATAATGCGCACAGCAAAAGAGTGGAACTCACTACCTGCGTCTGTGTTTCCGAGCGCATACAACCCTAATCTCTTCAAAGTGAGGGTAAGCTCAATTCATCGTCGAGTTTGTCTCTGTTACCTCTGACCTAGACTAGAGTTACAAGCAAACCCATCTCAAATTAAAAAAAATACCATTCAATGTCTCCTTCCTGGCATTACAAGTATAGTACTATAAACGTTCAAAAGTTCCATCGTTTATCTTTGGAAAACCGAAATATAGCGAATAAAATGTGACTATCGACGAGTATAATTTGATTTATATTCCCACCAAAATTATTTCAAATCGACGCACTAATTCTGAAACTCCTTTATTGGACCAGTCACATTTAATTCGGCAAAGTTCGGTTTCCGAAAATAAACGATGGAGCCTTAAAACGTTGTCGTACTGTATAGCGCAAAATCTGCCACAGACACGAAACACATCGAAAATTGGTTCATTAGGTTCATCATGATCTGTGATCTAGGTCTATTGCAATCCAATGATCTTACAACAGCACAAGTTTCTCACGATGCCCAAAGTATCAGAATCATGAGCATTCGCTAAAGACATTGAACCCTCTTCATGTAAATACTAGATATTCCAGATGCAATCTATACACACGTACTCGTGTTCCCCAAAAATAAAGTAAGTAGTATGTATGTCGTGACATCAGAAATCCTCCCCTCACCACATAATGAAGATATGCAGAAAACCAACTCGGTCAACTATTGTATTGTTATGTCAAAGTCGTGTTGACCCGGAGGTTAAGAGAACCAAGTTTACTGTATACTGGGTGTCCGGTAAAGAATGGATAACCTTGAAATAGCATATAATGGACATTATGGCTGTTTTTAAAATAGATAAAAAAATATATATACCAAGTAGTACCTAAGATACGATTTTTTTTTTAAATTGCAATTTCTAGTCACACTATTTACTGCATCCTGTTGGCATCGTTATCGTTCAATATTATAACAACAAATAACCGATGAAATTACTACATCTGTGGTCGTGGTGAAGAAGAATGTACAAAAGTTACTGTTTCATTCTAAAAAATCTTATTTACTTACTGGGATTTTTTTTTTAGAACGGCCATAATGTCTATTATATGCTATTTCAAGGTTATCCATTCTTTACCTAACACCCTGTATGTAGACATCGTGGCAGATTAGGCCAATAGTGGCTTAGTCTGACAGTCACTTGGCCCAGCTTCATTGCTGACAACCAGTCGCAGCCACTAGTGCCAGTTACTCAAAGGGTCAGTTTCCATCAAACGGAAAAAAGTCGCGGATGCTCGAGCACTTTTTAAATTTCACTGAATAAATAACTGTATAAAATTCTAAGAGCACGTGGCTAAGTACCTAATAACAGCCGCACGGATCGATCCATCAGGTTAAGATACGCTTGCTGGGGTTGGTCCGTGGATGGGTGGACCATCTTTACATACCGAGACTCCTCCGTATCTCGGAAAGCACGTTAAGTCGTTGGTCCCGGCTGTCATTCGTGCATCTTTAACAGTCGTTACGGGTCATCAGAAGCCCGAAAGTCTTGCAACCAGTCTTACCAAGGGGTATCGTGTTACCCAGTTACTGGATTGTGGAGCTCAGATACGCAAATTTCCATAAGATAGGATAGGTAATCTTCATGTAAAACACCGGATTCAGCTGCATCCGGTTAGACTGGAAGTTGATCACAATACAGTTGGAAAAGGCTAGGCAGATTGATTGAAATAACTGCATAAAATTCGACGCAGACATCAAGCGTTTACCAAGCGTGATGTCTGCGCCGAATTTTATACTTAAAGTTTGATTAGAGAATTGATACAATTACTTATTCAGAGAAATTTAAAAAGTGCTCGAGCATCCCCGAGAAGTTTCCGTTTGGTGAAGTCTGACCCAAACGCGGCAATTACTGATTGTGTTTTGTTTTTGGTAACGAGAGTGCAAGTAGATCTGGGGCCTAGAGCAATGCCCTTAATTGTGGCTAAGATAGATGCAGGGATCATAAAGGAAAATAAAAATTAAATACCAAACGCTTGTTCTAGCCACAGACTGTTGCAGGAGTAAGGTGCTCAGTGTGAGACCCGCTTAGGTCATCTTTTAAAGAGTCATGTTTTAAATTGTAATTGTGAGTTGTGTTTTAAATTGTCATGAAGTATGTGTATTTTGTTTGTTTTTCAAAGTATGTTTGTTGACCTTCTGTTTCCTTCTTGTATGTGCCATGTCACCTAGTAGGGCTACCATACAACTGACAAATGAGGGATTTGACGGCATTACGGTTTTGTCGGGTGTTCCTAGCAGTATTTATTGTGTGCGTTCTTCTTTGTAAGTTATAGCTATTTTCATATGTGTTTGTAAAGAGATGGGCAACTATTATGGTCAGTAGAAAGTTTTTTGAAGTGTGTTATTATTCAAGACAAATGTGGCAATACATAGCATAGACCTGTCACTTTTTAACAGTATAATAAAACCTATACTTATGATATATTGTATATAGAAGCTGGTGGTGAACCTTTATTAATAAATTAATATTATAAAATTATAGAAACTGATTATCTTCAATACAGCCAGTTTCACAGAAATAATAACAGTTGAATGTAATTAGCCCTCGGATGCTGATCATCCCAAGTAATCTCTCCTTCATTTGACTGTTTCTCCTTTATCGGGATTTTGTTTCTCGGGATAGTCTTCGATTAGTCGGGAATCCCTACCTTTCCGCTTTTATATCTTTTAGATCATTAATATCCACTTATCCATTTCTTGTGTTTC
Source organism: Dicycla oo (assembly GCA_948252095.1). Classification (NCBI taxonomy): domain Eukaryota; kingdom Metazoa; phylum Arthropoda; class Insecta; order Lepidoptera; family Noctuidae; genus Dicycla; species Dicycla oo. Next base: position 10,442,636 of record OX411733.1, on the reverse strand, counting down.
CAAAAACGAATCGGTTTTCTTATCTGTGGTACCGTAAAATGCTGTAACTTTGCCTGGATGTTGACGTTTTTTTGTTCGTATCTCTGATTATTATGGCTTTTAATGAGTTTCACATGGTAATGCCTTGCTAGGTAGAACTTAAATCTTTTTACATCTTACTGTTTTTCCGAATGACAAGCACCCAAAGTCGTAGGTAAAAGACACAACTTTGCCTAGAAGTATATCTCAATAAATAAAATGTTGATCTTTTCAGTATATTTTTCTGTGTACTTGCGATACCGTTCTTGACCCTGGCATTTACATTATTTCCAAGAAGGTAGTATATTTTTTTTACAGCTAATGGGCAAAGTTGTAGCAGGCACCACAAACTTTCCATACAAATATATCGTTACTTCTAAGGTTGTCCAAAAAAATATAGCTTAATTTTTGAATACTTTTATTTAAAAAAATCACAAAAGTAAAGTTTTTTTGGCAATAATGTCTCATAGTTACAACTAAAATAAGCAAACATTTTTTGTAACATGTTTTCACCATAGGGTTTATTTTGAGTATGTTTGAGTGTGGTTTGAGTATTGTTTTAACTTATAATGTATTTTAAAACGAAATAAGTAAGTACTGTCCTTTGCTTACGACTTCGTATGATGAAAATAACTTAGTTTCCACTGAGTAATCAGCATAATATTACGAGCTCGTGCTTTCCAGTTTCTTCATTATTTTCTTCGTTTTTGCAATAGAATTAAGACTTATGTACTTAAATACAACACAAAACCCACGCCAGTAATGCCCGAATGGTTAGGCAGAGGTGTATTGTATAGTACACCACATTTCGCCAGTTATGTTGACTGAATGAAATCATATGTAAAATGAATCATTAATAAAATCCGAGAAGTGACAACCCTAGCCCCAGGCAAAGTTGTGTCACTCAAGTTTCCAAAACAGTGCACAACATTTCCTACTGAGTTATTTTGACGAAATGGAGCCGCTTGTATGTGGGTGGTGAGAGAAATAATTGACCAAGTTAACCTTACACACAATCGTTTATTACAAATTTTACAAAGCCGGATGAGCCGGGCGTGGTTCAAATATCGAGCGCGTGAGAGGTTTATGCCACTTTCCTAATGCCATAGATCTGTGGCCACTATCCTGTAGGTCCTCCAGACGTAGGTAGCGACATCCAGGTGCAGGTGACGGTTCCGACTCCGGTGTCGTTCCTCGCAGGGATATATCCAGCCACTCCCCTGCGGTGGCGGCGGCGGCGGCAGAATTACGAGTAGTATCCGCAGAGCCGGCGTCCCGGAGCTTGACCAGAAGGGCAGCGCTAATAGGCTACGCTGGTTTTCTTAGGTAGTAGAAGAGCCAAGGAACGGAGTCGGATTGTCCGGAATCATGCCGCCGACTGCTACATCCCGATAACCGTCGGTCAGGAAACCTAAGGTGGATAGCAATGAGCCAGGAACAATTAGCTATTAAGATGAAGCAGTCTACGCGGTGTGGTAAGCATGGAAAGAATTAGCTGAATATATCCAATTGTAGTAGATATGTAAAGGAAAAGATTTATAGTGTAAAAGATTTGCTAATTGAATACCTACCACGACCTTCAGTGCTATTTTGTACAAATCTCACCGTGAAAACTTAGGTGAGGTGAGCGTGGAGTGACCTATCAATAGTGTCAATCATCACGTGGAATGACAAAGTTTTCACGGTCAGATTTTTAAAGAATTGGCAGCCTTGGATATATTCCACTCAAAACTTGGTTTGCAGAAAACCAATTTAATGTATAGGCTGTATAGAAGCATATTTAAAACAAAAGAACCAATGAGTAATGATCGGTTCGGATAACGATTATCAAAATACATGTACATTTAGAAAACTAAGTTGTAGGTCGATCTATATATAATTTAGTCAACCGCCGTACGATCATTCGAGAATATTAAAAGTCATTAGTTAGGTATTGTGCAGATAATACTCGGCGACAGAAACACTCATAGCACAATTACTGTTTTAGAAACGAGATTGTTCACTTTACAATTGTAGGCAAACTTAGAGATTAAAACAAATACATTTGGGACACATCCAATTTGGGGCTTGAAAGAACACAGCGGTTTAGCGTAAATACTTGGTATTCTTCAGACTTTTGAGAACTGACTAGAACTTAGCTGACCGCTAATTCACGGTTATAGATTTATGACTTGATCGCACTTGATGGTCTGTCCTCTGAAATGACGCGCCGGCCCTTATAAACCCTCAGTCTGGTGCAAAATTACGGCGAATCAGTTCAGCCAATCAGGACGTATTTGTCTTTGCTTAGTGTTGGCAATACAATTCCAATACGTTTCGATTTAGTTATTGTTTATGATAAATATTGCCCGATTATTTTTTTAAAGTCAGGTAATATAGTCTAGTAAATTAAGTATTTTAAAAGGTTAATTATAAAAATAACGTGTAACGTTACACTTTTCTTAAAAATATCAACGGAACGGAAACATACGGAAAATATACAGTATTTTCTTACCTTGGGACGTTATTCTTGCACGAAAACACATTTTCTGTAGCTAGAACTGCAAAAGTTACAGGACCCTAAATATTTTCACCCATTATCACCGGATTTTTTCGCACTGCTGACAGAGTAATAATGGAGCTACCATTATTAAAAATGAAAAATATGTTGCCTTAATAATGTAAAATTAATACCAAATGGCAGAAAATAAGAAAAAACTAAGCAAACGCGAAATATCGTAATTGAAAAGAAATAGGCAAACTTGGGCTTAGTTGGCAAAGTTGCAGCGTTTTACGGTAATAAAAATCTGTTACCCAGTAATTGGGTTGTGGAGGTCAGATAGGCAGTCGCTCCATATATACTTAAATTGGGATGGATCAGCTAAGTACAAACTAGCCGTGCTTGACTCGATGGAACGCAGAGCTAAGAGGCTCATTGGCGACGTAGAACTAGAAGCGGTGGACGCTAAGCTTCACAGCTTGGCTCATCGCAGCAAGGTTGCCTGCTTTTTGGTCTTCTACAGATTGTGCCTATAGATTGTATCTTTGGTGAGTGTGCCCAAGAACTCCACGACCTGATTCCACCGGCCCCCTTCTACCATCGGACATCTAGACGCACTGCCAGTTACCATCCCTACCTAGTTGCTATTCCACCAATTCACAACAAGAGCAATCCCGTCTTAAATTAAAAAAAAAATACTGGAATTCAGCCGCATCCGGTTAGACTGGAAGCCAATCCCAACTAACTGGGGGAAAGTCTTGGCAGATTATGATGTTAACACAAATACTTTATTTATAAGAAAATCTCCTGCGTCAAGGCATTAATACTTTCCAAGTATACTCATCCTCAGATACTCTTGGTACATATTTTTACCACGAAACATTTAAAATAACTTAAACCTAAAACAATTTTCCCCAGAAAAATCGTTCATATTTCTCCGCACTAACCCTAAGCCATTCTGATATTACATCTGCTCAGAAATCCTTCACTATATTTCCTATCGACCGACAACTGTTCAACAAATAGAATAAAACAGCACAATTTCCTGGGGACCGTGCGTGGTTCCGTACTACCTATTTCCTACCGAGTCATACCTGACAACCGTAATTTACACTCGAGTGAAACAACCCTCACTGAAAATTGTATCTTATTACCATTAGACAAGGTTGTATTGTTTATTTGGTGGGCAGTAAAGTGTAAGTTTGTAAGAAAACACATGCTTGCTGCTAAATAAATAAGAACAATATTACAACTAGACTGTCTTCGATGTTTTTCTATTTCATTACCTCGTTTCACAGTTGTGAAGAGTTTGACGTTTGGTTTTGTTGTTTAAATGGCTGCAGAGCTGTATCGTTTTGTCAGTTTTGTTAATGAGAGAGAATGTCCTTTGGAATCTACAAATGAACTCAGAAAGTCTCTAATTAGATTAATATGGCAATATCAATATTATTTTTGGATTCTAGTGTGGCGGCATCTATACATCGCCACATGCGAATTCGAGTGCGTCGGGCAGGTCGGAGTATCCTCGTTTTTCCGTAGAGGATGAGTGAACTTTACACCCTGTTCCTCATACCTCTATGCTGGTGACCTCGAACATAGACATTGACGCAGCCTTCGAGCAGCTAGTTCAGCGTGACGTCATCATCATCACTTCATAGCTATATAAGTATGTATTTACAAACAAGAAAAAAAGTAGTGTATGTAGTATATCAGTTATCTGGTTTCCATAGTACAAGCTCAGCTTAGTTTGGGATCAGATGACCGTGTGTGAAATGTCCCAGGATTTTATTATTATTATTATATTATTCCTGGTCATCACTCTCAGCCTCATCAGCAACCTTGGCACTGCACACTGTACTTTCAGCCGGTCCTTAAGCAGAGCTCATGAATCCTCTCCTGTTCGACTCCAGCGCTGTACTACATCCGACTCACTGGAACATAACACAGCGCCACCTCGACTCACTGGGGTATCACCGCAGACAGTTCCGACTCACCGTGAACTATGCGGCACCCGGTTCTGGAGCTGGAACCTCAACTGGCCCTGGCAAGCATTGTAAGACACAACTCAACCCACTATTGACCTTCGGTCTCCGGAGAGGAGTGATGTGGCGGCATCTCACCTGCCTAGCCTTTTCCCAACTATATTGGGATCGGCTTCCAATCTTACCGGATGCAGCTGAATACACCAGCATTTTACATGGAGCGACTGCTTATCTGACCTCCACAACCCAGTTACTATGTAATACGATACCCCTTGGTAAGACTGGTTTTCAGACTTTCGGGCTTCTGACTACCCGTAACGACTGTCAAAGATCTTCAAATGACAAATCAAATCAAATCAAATCAAATCAAAAGTCATTTATTCAAACTAGGCTGAGAATCAGCACTTTTCGAACGTCAAAATTACATAAGACAGTCCCCCAAAACGCCCGCCCTTCACCACTTCCTAGTGCTTTGCTGAGGAGAAGAAGTGGTGCAACAAACTCCTCAGCAGCACAGCTGTCTGTTCAGTTAAATAAAAAAAATATATAATATTCTATACAACACTGTGCAAAATACATGCAAGTACATTACGCAACACAAACATTAAATTAAATTTAATTATTTGCTATAAGTCAGCTAGCACACGCCAATATACTTAAAAAAGAAGAAAAAAAATCGAAAATTCGAAAACTATACTCAAGCAGAATCAAAATACAAACTAAAAACGTAAGCAGAACTTTATACCTATATTGAAAGCCTCCAGTAATAAAGGGCGTGCCCACTTACATATAGCCGTAACTCGAAGTCACAGATGATAAACTAGGACCATCGAAGTAAAATAAACGAGTTAAATTATTAATAACAAAACAAAACCAAGGTCAGCAAGACGACCAGTCACCACAAGCAGCACCCGTTCACGAGCATAACGCAAAGATCAGCCATTACCCCCCTCGCCATATTTGAGGGAAGGAGGCAACCCGACCCCCGACGCTACCGCAAGCAGTGACATCTAAGGGAGCATGACGAACCTGCTGCCGGTTGCTCAGACAAGAATAATTATGATCAATTATTGTCGAGGTCACTAGCTAACCACATATTGCAATACCACTCATAAAAAAAACATTGTAATGAGTAGATTATGTCAATGATAAATAAAAATAAAATAAAAATAAATTGATCTTTACAGTCAAAGAAAATAAATAATTATATGAACTCATATAACCTGTCAGTAGGTAAGCTAATTCTGGAGAAAGAACATAAACATTGTCTTAAGTTAAACACAGCGACCAACTATTCTTATCGTTTAAGTAGTCGTTGATAGAATAGTATGCCTTTGAACAAAGGTTAGATTTTACTTTGGCTTTAAACGCATTGTAAGGTAAATCTAAACAGCTGGGACCAACGGCTTAACGTGCTTTCCGAGGCACGGAGGGGTCTCGGTATGTAAAGATGGTCACCCATCCACGGACCGACCGCGGCAAGCGTAGCTTAACTTGGTCGTTCGACCCGTGCGGCTGTTATATCTTAGCCACAGGCCCCTCTACATCGCCATATATACAACATCCCGACATCAACAGTCGGGCAGTTACCCACCCAACCGGCTCGCCCCCTATTACATGGGACTTTAACACAATTGGCGAATGTCGGAGTACTATAGGTACACCTCTGCCTAAGCAGGAGAAATACAAACGTGATATTATGTATGTACTATCAGTTGCCCGCGACATCGTCTGCGATTCAGGATGAAAGTAGCCTATGTCCTTCTCCAGGTCATGTTCTACTCAAGTGCCAAATTTCATCCAAATCCGGTCAGCCGTGAAAGCGTAATCAACTAACAAACAAGTGTAACAACTAAAAATAGTTAGGAGGATAAAAAAACCTGTCTTTCGACACGCTAGACTCAAAATCAATCTGCCTAGCCTTTTCCCAACTACGTTGGGGTCGGCTTCCAGTCTAACCGGATGCAGCTGAATACCAGTATTTTACATGGAGCGACTGCCTATCTGACCTCCACAACCCAGTTACTGGGTAATACGGTACCCCGTGGTAAGACTGGTTGTCAGGCTTTCGGGCTTCTGACAACCCGTAACGACTGTCAAAGATCCTCGAATGACAGCCGGGACCAACGGCTTAACGTGCTTTCCGAGGCACGGGGGAGTCTCGGTATGAAAAGATGGTCCCGATCCACAGACCAACCCCGGCAAGCGTAGCTTAACCTGATGGATCGATCCCTGCGGCTGTTATTACTTAGCCACGAGCTCCTCTGACATCATCTACAATTACGGACCGTAAATATAATATAAAAGCACATGAAACACGTACCTAATATGACACATCAAGCATTAGAAAAAGTCTGTCACACACGATTACCAATGACGAAGGCGACTCTCTACAAAGCCCAATATTAAAAAAAAAATCCCATGTGCAATATTTACGGCTGGTTACTTTATTTCAACTTTAAAAGAATGCAAGCAAGCTGACATGTAGTCCACCTGGGGTTGACTGATAGCCTAGTGGTCTAACATAATTGAATTGTCTTACCCAGCAAGGCGAAAATATGTCTGGTAGAATTATGTTCTTGGAAGAACTTTTTTACAAGGAAAACATATTAAATTATACCCTCACAGGTAAGGTAAGGTATAACTTAATATTGTATTGTGATATTTTGCTTCTTTAAGGGCCTGTTGCACCACCTACGATTATATTTTGAGAGAGTATACTTCCAAGGTGGTATATCCCATATAAATTTTATTAACTTTGCTTGGGTAGTTTTTGAGTTAGCTTTAATAATGCGTGTTTTTCCCACTTAGTTTATCTGGATGATGTTTTAACAACTTCCTATCACTGTTATTTACATAGCAGGCAGTGGTATTCGAATTTGTGTGGGGTAGGTTCCACAACTAAAAAGTGTAAAATAAAAACTTTTTAGCAAAAAATAAAACCGACTTCCAAAACAAAACACTACAAAGTGAAAAATAACTTTAATTTCGGTAGTCGGTGGCATAACACGAAAATACAAAACCAAAGACACCAACTACCGAAATTAATTAAAGTTATTTTTCACTTTGTAGTGTTTTGTTTTGGAAGTCGGTTTTATTTTTTGCTAAAAAGTTTTTATTTAATACAAATTCTGTTCCATTTTTTAATTTATTCGGTAACTAGGTTTCGGACATCGTGAAATAGGCCCTTAAAATACAATTGGATTAATTTCCTTGTCTAAATGTTAGATAAGTGTACCTACAATAATAATACATCTTATTTTATTGTCAAAATTACAATAATAATTTCGTTTACCGACTCTTTATAATTTAGTTAATAATTGGGGTTTGCTTTGTATTAAATCTTGAGGAGGAGCTTCTGGCTAAGTAATAACCGCCGCGCGGGTCGATCCATCAGATTAAGCTACGCTTGCCGAGGCTGGTCTGTGGATGGGTGACCATTGTTTCATACCGAGACTCCTCCGTGCCTCGGAAAGCACGTTAAGCCGTTGTTCCCGGCTGTCATTCGTGGATCTTTGACAGTCGTTACAGGTCGTCAGAAGCCCGAAAGTCAGATAACCAGTCTTACCAAGGGGTATCGTATTACCCAGAAACTCGGTTGTGGAGGTCAGATAGGCAGTCGCTCCATGTAAAATACTGGTATTCAGCTACATCCGGTTAGACTGGAAGCCGACCCCAACATAGTTGGGAAAAGGCTAGGCAGATTGATATTGCTTTGTATTAAATATTGAAATTATCACCGCCACGAATCAAGTTTTACAACTAAAATACTGGTTGTTATACCTGGTAACACACCCCTTCGAAATATGTTTTGCAAGGCACTTACGACCTGTTCTTAGCGATTAGGTTATAATATTGTCACTTTTATATGTTAGGAAGATGTGGCGAGACGACCTAGTCGCGTATCGCAAAGATTGGATCGAGGTGGCCCTGGAAAAGGATTCTTGGAAGGATTTGGAGGCGGCCTTTGCTCAGCAATGGGACAGTGTAGGCTAACTATAAAAATATAAAAATTGTGTATTTGGCGCGACCCTGAGGCACCTTTGATTCTCTAAGTGAGGCACGCATACTCCTTTATTTTAATTTTATAGTTAGTTTTTAATGCGTTCCTTGCATACGTTACTGTGCCAAATAAATATGTTTCTTTCCTTCTTTCTTTTATATCAATATGTTTTAAATTTAAAAAAAAACAAACTAAAACAACTATCTACGTCAGTCAAAGCATCGTAATCCAAACTACCCCAAAGTTTAAAGCTACCGGTAATATTGCTCACACAGTATTTGGATAGTTGAAAATTCTTAAATTCCCGCTTTGAGGTTATTTCGACCAGAAACACGGTAAAGCTCTGGTCACACGAAGCGAATACTCGCTGCGAATGCAATCGCGCGGGCAACCTCGCTTGATGTGACAGTCGTTGTGACTAAAATCCACATGTCACAAGTAAAATCACCGATCGCCAATCCGCAAATTGATGCTCTATCATGGCGTGTCCGGATGGCCAATTCCCCTATCTAAAATCAAGGTCAATGAGTAAAGGTAGCCTGTGAAATTCAAATTTTCTTACGTTTTTTTGCAATTTGCACGTCAGTGTGAGGTTGTATGTTGATCAAAATATAATTCACGACTATATTAAATATGTATTTTCTTAATTATAACCATAAGAATGTTCAATACATCTCTCTAAGTTTGATTTCGGAAATCATGACATTGAACAAATCTAACTTCGAGTAACGATTGTTATGGTTATAATTATGTAAATACGTACATATTTGTTACAGTCGAGAATCATATTTTGGTCAAAATACAATATGGCACTGTCCTGCATATTGCAAAAAACGTAAGAAAATTTGAATTTCGCAAATTTTCTACCTTTGTAATTTGAATTTCGCAAATTGGCTACCTTTGCGCATAAGCACACCTTAAAATCTAGTCGTAATTTCATCTCAGGGTAAATTGGACTGGTATTTTTGACAGATTGAGACTGAGAATAGAACTTCCTTAAAAAAAACGGGTATCACTTCCCATTTATTATTGTTGCGATTGCATAGTTGCGCAATGTGATTGAATTGATTTGAAGGCTCCCGCAGACAAGCCCGACGCGACTTGTTCTACAAGAATCGCGTCGCACCGTCGCTTCGCGCCTGTCTGCGAGCCTTCAATCAACCCTTGCACTCAAGCGGTCCATTATTTTCACACAATAAAATTGGCGGCCCGCTTGAATGTTTTCGCATAAGCATGACCTGCATGTGCGCAATACTTATCCTAAAAAATAAGGTGCAATAAAAATTTAACTCCCTCAAACTTTTGTATAATCATTGCACATTATTCAATATTAACCCTAAACAGCCAGTTACCATCCCTACCTAGTTGCTATTCCACCAATTCGCATGAAGCGCTTCCAAATGTCTTTTATAATGCGCACAGCAAAAGAGTGGAACTCACAACCTGCGTCTGTGTTTCCGAGCGCATACAACCCTAAAGTGAGAGTGAACAGGCTTCTTCTGGGTAAGCTCACTCCATCGTCGACTTTGTTTCTGTCACCTCTGACCTAGACTAGAGTCAAGAGCAAACCCTTCGCAAATAAAAAAAAAACATTGCGCAGTTTAGTAGTTTTATTTGAGTAATATAATTGATTATTTAGTGCCCACCTTACAGGGCAATTGCTGCGCGCAGTCATTCGCATTGATGATATTCCTTGGCTTGAAGCACTTGCGTAGTGTGGTGAACCAACGTGCAAAGTGTTTGACCTAGATACTTGTTACATCTGACAAGCCGGCAACGAATCGATGAGTCGCATTCACTACAATTAAATCGCTGTGAGCAAACTGCTTCGTGGAAACGAAGCTTTAGAAGTGTCCAAGTTTAAGCACGTTTCAACCCTTAAAGGAAGAACGGACATCTACAAGACGGTAAAGGCATGCGTTTAGTCATCCTCTTACATTATGTATAATTGGGAGGGTTAAGAGGAATGATTAAAGCTTTGCCATCTCGCCCGTGAACTTCTGAGATCTTCTACACAAACAAATTTTACTGGAGGAACATAAAACTAATTTATTAACTTGAGAATTTCGTTGAGAATTTTGGTAAACCAAAAAGTAGTTGGTCAGTATTTATGTCTTTTATGAAATCATAGTTAAATGCAGTTAGCATTGTGTTGCTTTTTATTTTAATCGTAATTAGGAGTTGGAATTATAAAAAAAGTTTTGCTAAAAAATACTAGTTAGAAGGTATCAGAAGTTCACGGGCGATATATTACTTCTTTAATTGAAAAGGATATCCAGGACAAGATGTAAAGGGTCGCCGAACAGCTTAATATCACTATTTCTTTACAAACGCAATCCCCTATTTTCCGCATTAGGGGATGTGGATTTTCATTTTTAACCAGCGTGCTAAATACCAATTTTCATGGTTTAAACTACAAAAATGTCAATTTTCCATACAAATTTTGAATTGAACAAGGGTTGAATTTCGAAAAATCCATCCTTGTCTAAATATCTACATTATACAAACTCTGTGCAAAATTTCAGCTTCAGGTCCAAGGCTTTGGACTGGGCGTTGATGAGTAAGTCCGTCAGTCAGGACTTTCATTTATATTTATATATATGATGAGTTAGTGAGGATTTTTAACCCCTCAGGGGATTATTTTCCAAAAACGACAAACAAATCATTCCTAATTTCTAAACATTTTTTTCCTTACAAACTTTCATCCCATATTTCCCCCGTTAGGGGATGATTTTCCAAAAATGATGGAACATGTGGTTAACAATTTTTAACCAAATGCGAAATACTAATTTTCATGTTTTAAACTACAAAAATGACGATTTTCCATACAAATTTTCATCCCCTATTTTACTCTCTTAGGGGTGGAATTTCGCGTCGGGAATCGATAGCCGATTCCCGGCCACCGTAGGCGCGGGCTTGCGGATGGCGAGCAATGGGTAGCTCGCCGTCCGGTAAGGACCAGGCCCGGGTCGACGGCGCGTTGTGTTCCACGCGCGCCTCAAAGAGACGTCAGCACTAGCTGAAGGGGTCCACTAAGGCCGATGCCCGCCAGGGTTGCGGGTTGTTCGAAAGAGTTACCGTGCCCCTGGCACAGGCATCTGATGGAACACGGGTGGGTTTTAGTCAGTAGAAGTCTGACACGCCCTCCCGCTCCACCCAGAGCGGGAGAAGTTATTTGATGATTTCCCACCCAAAAAAAAAAAGGGTTCGAACCTACGACCCTCGTAAATCGCGGTCTTTACCACTGGGCCACTACTATTCTCATGATTGTATAACTCGACGAAATGTGGAGAAAAGTTGTTTTTGGTTCGTGATATGATCGTAATAAAAGTTGTTCAAAAAATCCATTCTTTTTCTACAATTTATGGAGAATCTTTGTGCAAAATTTCAGCTTTCTTGATTCAAGGGTTTGAGCTGGGCGTTGATGAGTCAGTAAGTCAGTCAGTCAGTCAGGACTTCCGTTTTTATTTATATAGATTTGATTAATACTGTGACTCAAGGCAAACGCAATTGGGTTTTTCTCGATAGAATTTAATTCCGAATTTTTGATATATTTTTGTGTAATTTTAAAATCCTAAGTAATTTCATTGCAAAATTGCATTCATAATGTGCGTATTAGGTATATTGATTCCAGCGAATTTTTTCGCTCACTTTCTTATTCTTACCCATTTCGCCTTTTACATATCACCTTAACGAAAAATAGGACCATAATAGCCTATGAATATGACAGAACTTAGGCCTCATTTACAGAGACGCGGGGCGTCGTGCGTCGCGTTGGGCGGCGCGGCCCGCACTAAATTCAAATATATGGTGTTGTAAGAGAGCGTTTACGGAGAAGCGATTTTACACGCGTTTGATTGAAATGCAGGCGGAGCCCGCGGATGGCACCGCCAAGTCACACGCGACGTTTATCGCGGCGGTGCACGCAGCGTTGGGGCTAGCTTTGCCTGCAATTCACCGTTCTCGGTAAAACCTAACGACACCCGTGGCTGGGCACGCGGCATCGCACGCCCCGTGTCTTCGTAAACAACATCGTACATTGCCATATGTTTGTGTTTGCGCGTGTGATAACGCGGGCCGCTGCACGCGTCGCCTCTCCGTTTGGTTATATCGTGGTGTGTGAGGGTAGACTTACTGGGTCTGAAGAAAAGATAGTCCTTTTGATAGTCCCAACACTTTAATATTCCACACACTAAACAACAATGTGTGCAATACAATTACGAAGGCACAATAAATAGCGAGCGTGGATGTACAAGCACAAGCAGTAAGCGTAAAGTTCGGTAAAAGACCGGTGAATACCGAATGCGCGGCGAATGAATGCGTGTGCGCATACCGTCACACAACGTGTAACTTCACGCGTCTTAGACAAAGGAACTCGGCAGGCGACGCGCGTGTCGTATCCAGTGTACTAGGATTGCGTTAATGACGGACGGACCGTACGGTAATCACGTGTATAAATGCTACAAATTATTGTTTAGTATCCAATCTGTTTAAATAGTTATTACAAATCATAAACGAAAGGCAACATATTTTGTCATTAGCATAGTACCGCTATTAAATAATAGATGGCGTTGTACCGTGACGTCACTTTTGTGAATCGCGCTGTTAAGATTTTCTTGCGAAACATGATCTCCGCGGTTTTTTATGTAATAAATTGTATTACTCTGGACACATTTGTCTTATTTCGTTGAGAGATATTTTTGGGACGTTGTACATTTAGTGTTTGTGTTTATAATGCATATTGTATGTTTGTGTTTATTAGTGTAGGACGTATAAATATATTATGTACATATTGTAAATATAATGTGAGTCACCTACATCCGTAAACGGAAAAATCGTTCAACGCGCCGTGATACGTCACGCAACACACGTCGCACGACGCGCCGCGTCTTCGTAAATGAGCCCCTAAGCAGACGACACGGGTGCGTATTTAGACCGTAGAGAGGCGTCGTCGGCAGGGCGCTGTGGAGGTAAGCGGGTGCCGAATTAAATCGTCTAACTAAACGACTTTGACAGCTTCAAGCGCACAGTTAGAAAAATCACTTACCTACTGACTTTTAGTACGGCAGCTTTTACTTTTTTAATTCGGTAGGTGACGTCACGATTAAAAAGAATAAATAACAGCCCGGAGTCTTGCAGACTTCATTCCTCTGTTTGGCTGCCTGCCTTTTCCGAACTATGTTGGGGTCGGCTTACAGTCTATCCGGATGTAGCTTTAATACCAGTATTTAACATGGAGCGACTGCTTATCTGACCTCCACAATCCAGTTACTAGGTAATCCCTTGGTAAGACTTGGGTGTCAGACTTTCGGGCAACTGACGACTTGTAACGACTATCAAAGATCTAAGAATGACAACCGGGACCAACGGCTTTACGAACTTTCCGAGGCATGGAGGGGTCTCGATATGAATTGGAGAGTCACCCATCCAGGAAGCGGTCGCGGCACGTGTAGCTTAACTCTCGATAGCCCCTTCAGACTTAATTCCTCGTGATGACTTAAAAAAAAACTGGTAAACCAAAAAAGGTTCTACTGTTGAAGGAGGTTCCCGATTTCGGGTTTATCCCATAGAAAAAGTTGTTCATAATGATGAGCACAATGAACCCTTAAGATGTTTTTTTTTTTGTCATTTACACACCGGTTAAGCAGGGTACTTATAGCATTCCAAGCTAAGTTTCTCAACCAACTATACAACCGATAATATCGCGTACCCAGCATCTATCAGTCACGGGCGGGTCCATCAATCTCCGTGATTTACTCGGAGACGCATCATTGAGACGTCACACTCAGCGCTGTTTACGACTGCGGTCCGAGATGAACGCGTCATCCGTCATTGGATAGATAAGTTACGTGGATGTGTGTAAGTATATATGTTTATGTGTGCTGTCTGTAGGTGGAATGTTGCGGAGTGTGTGTGGTTTTGTTTGTCAGAAATTGGAAACTTACTAGGTTACCGTAGACATACTAAATACCCTAATTTATTTGGGGTCGGCGCAACATATATAAAAGGTATATATCTCCTTCCATATTTTTTGTCATCTCGGTCACCCCCGTCTAGCCATATAAAAAAAAAAAAAACTTTTTTCCAAAAAATACAACCTACTCACAAAAAAAACACTACAAAGTGCAAAATAACTTTAATTTCGGAAGCCGGTGTCTTTGGATCTGTATTTTAGTTTTTTTTTCCACCGACTTCGGAAATTAAAGTTAGTTATTTTTCACTGTGTAGTATATTTTTTGGAAAAAGTTTTATTTTTCACTTTTTAGTGGGTCATTTTGTAAATTATCTATGTCACAATAGCTTAAGGTCATCTGCTCATCCCGATGCAGAGACGTTAATTGTTGAGGAGTTGATGGTGAAGTCGGCATCAGCTCCACCTCACCATATGCATTGTTACGAGCATAAATTGCTTAGCAACCATAATTAAAGTACCTAATCGAATCCCGTGTAATACTCGTACTTATTATTGAGTAGTTCCGGTGGCCATCTGTAACCTTCATCCTCAGTTCCACTTCACTAAATGGTGCTTTCCGAGAGCAAATGAATAAGTTACTATAAAAAAATTACCCAAATCGCTACCAATATGCCTATAATATTTGAAGAATTCCATCCATTTCTCCACGATTCCATTACCTGGTCCTGAATTGCGGAAAAAGATATCCATCGAAATTCCGTCGATACTTTAAAAAGGTATTTCTTTGCCAAAGCAACTGCCGTGCACAATTCAATTATGTTACAAGTAAATAGTAAAGATAGGTATCTTCTGTTTGGTATGTTTCGGTAACTATTACGGTTGTTAGAACGGAATTGATTCACTCTCTTCCCTGTACTAGCACAGAGTAATACAGATGGGACACTCTGCAGTTTAGGTATGAAGCTACAAGTACGCGGTGGGTCTATCTCACTGGGCCAATTCAGTAGGACTGCCGCGGTCAGAAGGTACAAGAGTTAGGGTCAACTCACATCTGTCAGCACGGAATCGCATTTTTTCATGGTTTATCCTTTTCTATCGCTCAGGATTGTCAATCGCTAGAGCGAGAAAGATAAGTGCACGCGGCGGAATGCGACCGCATCGCCGATTCCGCCGCACGCATTCTATCTTTCTCGCTCTAGCAAATGACGAGAGATAGAAAAGGATAGAGCATAAAAAATGCGATTCCGTGATGATAGATGTGAGTTGACCCTTACGCGTAGAAAGAGAGGCAACTTGTAGGTGAATATAACTGTAGCGTTGTGCGACCTGAAATGCACTTTATAGTGTCGTAGCAAGAGTCGCTTTTTATTTAAATGATTTTGCGGAGTGTCCCATCTTTATTAATTTATGGTACTAGCATAAACTGTATTACGGTGGAACGGTTTTCCTCGTCGTCTGTAAATGTACTTATAGTAGCAGACTCGTAACAAAATAATTATTTTAATAGCAAAAGCAATTTTAGTTATTAACAAAGCTAAGTACAGCAGAAATTAAATCAAGGTAAGTAAACATAAAAACATAAACTTGATTTTTGTAAATTTGTAGGTAGATGTTAAAGTTGACATAGTATATGCAAAATATTTAGATGCTAAGTTTGTTTATTTTTATTAATAATACCAGTTGCAAAGTAAATTTAAAGTTAAATTAAATTAAAAGTATGTCGTAATTACACTGTTAACCTTGATTAAATCTGTAGAAAGTGTACGGTGTGTGTGAAGTGACGTGAAATGTGTAATGTATGTATGTGTATTTTGGTGATTTATGTTATTAACTAGTATTTTTAGGGTTCTGTACCTCAAGGTGGGGGTCAATTTTGGGGGAAATAAGAACAAAAAAAAACAAAATGTACCGTGCGAAATATCAAATAAAAGGGCTTACTGTGAGGGTCTCAAATATATTTTTTTTTTATTATTTTAAAATAAACTGCTTTAAAGTTATTTAAGTAAATAGACGAAAATTGTGTTGGATTGGAATTTGTATACGGGTTCCTAAACGCAACCTAAAACGACAACGTGTGACATGACATGTGTCATTCGAGTTTGATACCTCTGGTCTAGAGGTTTTAGCCGTGTCTAATGTGTGTTATATTGTTCTGGATAGCCATCTTGAAATTGTAATCGTTGTCACGAATAAATCCCATCAAATCTCCGTTTAAATGTTTTTATTTCTGCCGAAATATCCAACATGGTAGCAGAGCGTGGTTGCTAATATTCAAAAACGCTTGTATTTCGGACAGATTGACGAAGAAAAACGGTAAGTAAATTCAAGTCACCGAAAAACGTTGAAAAATGGCTTCTTCAACATACATGAATTCCATTGAGAAACTCAAGGGGTCAGAAAATTATTCAACTTGGAAGTTTTCGATGCGAATGTTGTTAATTCATGAAGAACTATGGGAATTTGTTGAGAAAGACGTGAACGACGATAAAAAGAAGGTGGAAAAGGCGTTGGCACGAATTGCCTTATCAGTTCAACCAGCAGTAATTCCATACATTCGCTCCGCAAAATGTGCTTATGAAGCATGGAATAACCTGAAGAAGGCGTATGAAGGTCGCGGATTATGTAGAAGATTAGGTCTTCTTAGAAGTTTGTTTGGGACAAAACTATGTGATAGCAGCTCCATGGAGGACTACCTCAACAAAATTAAGGAAGCCTCACATCAGTTGAATGAAATTGAGTCACCACTGGATGATGAATTCGTAGCTGTTATAATGTTGAGTGGTCTAACTGAAGACTTTGATCCGCTGATTATGGCCATTGAAAATGCAGGTACAAAATTAAGTACTGAACACGTCTCAGGGAAACTGTTGGAAGAGACACGGAGACGAGAGGACAAGAGGGATAGTACAACCGCACTGATCACTCGGAAGCAACCCAAATGTTTCAAGTGCAAGCGTATTGGCCACTTCTTGAAGAATTGTCCTGATAAACAAACTACAGGACAACCTGGAGCAGAAAAGGAGACGCAGAGTCAAAGTCATGGTCGAGATAGGTACAAGCCGAAGAGTAAACCAAAGGACAAGGCTCTTATTGCTGCTCTTTCTGTGAAGGTGAATAGTGATGTGTGGTATATAGACTCCGGAGCAACAAACCATATGTGTAATAATGACAAACAAATGGTAAACAATATTTCTAATAAAACTGTTGAAGTGAGTATTGCAAATGGAGAAAAATTGTTGACTGCTGGACTAGGACAAGTGAAAGTTCATTTAAAAAATGGTGTAAAGACAATAAGTGATGCATATTATGTACCTAATTTAAGTACAAATTTATTGTCTGTCAGTGCCATGACCAAAAAGGGTTATATAGTTACTTTTGATAGTACCTCATGTACTGTGTATGATGGTTCTAATGTTTTAGCTACTGGTACTCAAGTAAATGGTGTTTATCAACTCGACACTATGTCAGACAATGGCTGTACTGAAGATAAGGTAACTACGTCAGGAGTAGCAGCAGCAGCGGTAGGAGACTCGACATCACAAGAGACGTGGCACAGGCGTCTGGGACACCTCAACGCAAGGAGCATGAAGCTTCTACAGTCTGGTATGGCAACTGGTATTAATTATAGTGCGTCTGAATATCAACAGTGTATACCATGCATTGAAGGAAAGCAATCTAGATTGCCTTTTCCCACGAAGTCCTATACTAGAGCTACACATGTGTTGGGTTTGGTGCATACGGACCTATGTGGTCCTATTCAAACTCCCTCTTTAAGTGGTGCTAGGTATGTGTTAAGTTTCATTGATGACTATACAAGAAAACATTTTATTTATTTTCTGAAAACAAAAGATGAAACCTTTAGGCATTTTCAGGAATTTAAGGTTTTTGTAGAGAATGAAACTGGAAACAAGTTAAAAATACTTAGAAGTGATAGAGGTGGAGAATACATGAGTTCTAAATTTCAGGATTTCCTCAAGATTAATGGCATTAAACATCAGAAAACTATACCTGATTCTCCACAGCAAAATAGTGTTGCGGAACGCTCCAATAGAACTATTATGGAAAAGGTCAGGTGTATGCTTCGAGATGCTGGACTCGGTATGGAATTTTGGGCAGAAGCAGTAAATACTGCTGTCTATTTAAAAAACCGAAGTCCAACTAAGGCAGTTCCTGGTACAACTCCAGAAGAAAAATGGAGCGGAATAAAGGTAAAGCTTGACCATTTAAAAATTTTTGGTTGTATTGCTTATGTTATGGTGAAGAACAGAAAGAAACTTGATGTAAAAAGTAAACCATACATATTTGTGGGATATAATGAAGAATCTAAAGGATATAGACTCATTGACCCGGATAATCCTAGGTATTGTGTAAATTCGCGTGATATTGTTTTCATTGAAAATAAATTTTATAAGAAAGAAATGTCACATGAAGAAATAGGTGATCAACAACTGCCTGTTGATCTACGTTTGAATCAGAATGAAATTCAACCATCTGAATCAGATGACAAGAGATTATCACAGAATACTGAACAAAGAATGAGTACAATCACAATAGATGATTCCGACAGTGAAAGGTCAAGTGATAAATCAGATAATCGCTTGGATCCAACTTATCTTCCAGAAGAAGATTCTGAGACAGAGTCTTTAGAAGACTGTAGCTATGATGATGCTTCTGAGTCGCATCTCATGACCAACTTCGTGACTATGATGGAATACAGTGATCCTGATGAACCTCAAACTCCAGCTGAGGCATTAAATGGACCAGAATCAGATAGTTGGCGTAAGGCGATGACTGATGAGTATAATTCGTTTATCAAAAATAAAGTTTGGACTCTGACAGAACGCGAACAGCATCATAAGCCAGTGTCGTGCAGATGGATATTTAAGAAAAAATATGGAGTCAACGGTGAGTTGTTGAAATATAAAGCTCGTTTAATAGCCAGGGGTTACACCCAAAAATATGGTGTTGATTACCAAGAAACTTTTTCCCCAGTCGTGAGATACTCCACACTAAGGTTGTTGATCGCTTTAGCAGCAGAATATGGAATGAGTATTGAACACTTGGATGTTAAAACAGCATTTCTGAATGCAGACCTGGAAGAAACGGTTTTTATGCAGCAACCACAGGGTTTTGAAGTTAAAGGGACTGAAAATATGGTATGCAAGCTCAACAAAGCTGTTTATGGTCTTAAACAGGCATCAAAATGTTGGTACGATAAAATCAACAAGGTATTATGTGATAAGTTGAACTTCTGCCGTTTAACTTCTGAACCATGTGTTTATTATAAGTTGGAAAATCAATCAATGATGCTAATAGCACTTTATGTCGACGATTTGATAATATTTTGTTCTCCAACGTTCCAAGAAAAAGAAAAAATTAAAGGAAGATTGAAGCAAGAATTTGATATAACAGATCTAGGGCCAGCTCAACAGATTCTTGGTATGAAACTGTCTAGAAAAGGTAATGAAATCTCTCTTAATCAGTCGAACTATATTCTAAAATTGCTGAAGAAGTTTCGGATGGAAGATTGTAAACCTTCAGGAACACCGATGGAGACTGGTCTGGAGTTACCGAAAGATACTCAAAAGGATGATACTTATGATTACAGAGGTTTAGTAGGGTCGCTTATGTACATATCAGTTTGTACGAGACCGGACATCAGTTATGCGGTGAGTTACTTGAGTCAATTTAACAATTGTTTCAGTGAAGTTCATTGGAAGGCCGCAAAGAGAGTGTTACGATATCTAAAAGGTACACTGAGTTTGGGTCTGGTTTTTACGAAAAGTGGTATGAATATTAAAGCTTATGCTGATGCAGATTGGGCATCAAACAACATAGATCGTAGGTCGTATACGGGCTATGTGTTCTTTCTGGGGAAGTCCGTTATATCTTGGGAGAGTAAAAAACAACGTACTGTTGCACTGTCTAGTACTGAGGCAGAGTACATGGCGTTGTCTGACACGTGTAAAGAAGCTTTGTGCGTAAGAAAACTTTTACTTGAGATTCTTGGTATCATGACTAAAGTTATTATATTTAATGATAATCAATCTGCTATAAAACTTTGTAAAAACTTTATGTTCCATTCTAGGACGAAACATATAGATATTCGTCATCATTTCATAAGAGAAATAGTCAATGATGGTATAGTTGAAGTAAAATACTTATCAACTAATGATGTCTTGGCTGATGTATTAACTAAATCACTCTGTAAAGAAAAACATTATGAATTTACGAATTTAATGTTAGCTGTGTAACTCTACGTTTGATTAATGATCTAAAGAGAGAACTAAAGCGTTATTTTTATAATAGTGGAAATATAGTTTTAGTTTGTGTTTAAGGGCCAGTGTTGGATTGGAATTTGTATACGGGTTCCTAAACGCAACCTAAAACGACAACGTGTGACATGACATGTGTCATTCGAGTTTGATACCTCTGGTCTAGAGGTTTTAGCCGTGTCTAATGTGTGTTATATTGTTCTGGATAGCCATCTTGAAATTGTAATCGTTGTCACGAATAAATCCCATCAAATCTACGTTTAAATGTTTTTATTTCTGCCGAAATATCCAACAAATTGACCATTCCCCCCTTTATCTCCGAAACTATTTAGCTTAAAATTTTGAAAAAAATGCAGAAAATAATTCTATAGCAATAGATTACAGGTAATCCTATAAGAAGTCTATGGTCTTAAAATAACATGGTAAATCTCTCAATATTGTGCGTGCATACATTCGTAGTTGGAATGTATGGGAGAACACGTATTTCAACTAAAATGTTAAGTTTGTTCTTGGGATAAATTCTTCCCTACTATGGAACCCTTCATTGTGCGTGGTCCGACACGCACTTGACCGGTTTTTTTCAGTATCATCATAGTTCAGTGAGTTAAGAAACACCAAATTTCAGTTTTACACACATAACTAATAAAATTACGAATTTGGATTTGCTTTGCTATTTCATTTTACACACACTCCATCCATCGTTTCTTTAGCCTTCTTTTACTCTTATTAGCCACCGTACACATAAATAAAGTTCAGTTCCTATGATGTGCTGAAAAGACTCGTCGTTTTTGATTTCCATCGCAATAAAGAGTGTTCAAACTCTTGACATCGCTGGTCAGACCCAGCCTTATAAAATCTAATGATAAAAAAATTATCTATTTGACAAAGAACGGTGATAATTAATTGATGTAAGTACTTTCTTCATAACAACTGCAATCAGCTTTTGTTTTTAATAAATAAAATGTCAAGATTATGTGAAACAGGTGCTTAATGGAATGTTAAAATATTCTTATTTAGTTCACATTCTCCGATAAAAACATCGAGGTACGAACAAGTTGTCAAGTAAATATTTCTTTAGCTTCCAGATCGGAGAAAGGGTTAATCATTAAGAGCTGACTAATTGATCGTCGCGGAATCGAACCGACGATCTTCTTGGTACGGTCCCAATGCTTCGTCATGATGCGGGGTAGGGTTGGCAAAATCAACGTAATTTTTCGGTAAGAACATTTCTTGAAATAAACTTTTCTCAAAAGAAAGGTGAACGGTCATTATTTATTATGCATTTTATTGTACACCACAAATGGTAACAGCCGCACAGGTCGATAGAAGGTTAAGCTACGCTTGCAGTGGTAGATGGGTGACCATCTATTACATACCGAGACACCTTCTTGCCTCGGAAAGCATGTGAAGCCGTTGCTCACGGCTGTCATTCGTAGATCTTTGACAGTCATTACGGGTAGTTAGATACCCATAAGTCTCACAACCAGTCTTACCATGGGGTATCGTATTGCCTAGTAACTGGGTTGTCAGATAGGCCGTTGCTCCATGTAAAATACTGGTGTATTCAGCTGCATCCGGTAAGACTGGAAGCCCACGCCAAATTGTTAGGAAAAGGCTAGGCAGATTATGATGAATATCCTAATAATATGATTATAACTGTAATTATAAGTTTTTTCGATTAAACTAATCTAATGTGCCATGACCTTGAGTTTATAAACCGTACAAGAAAAAATATCGGAAGGAAGTCCAGATGACTTACCAGCCTGAAGAAAATTGTGTTGGTTCCTTTTATGGTTAAGGCTTTTGCCTTGCAGGCTGGCAATTACACGCTGATATTTCTCTATTGAGCTGACTCATCATCATCAGCCTATAAGCAGTCCACTACTGGACTTAGCAATCCCAATCCAATCCAAATCCAACCAATCGAAAATCCAAGCCATCTCCAAATGCACTCCATTCAGCTCAATTCTCGGCAACTCTCATCCAGTTGCTACCAGCCACCCTGTGAAAATCGTCGCTCCACCTAGCATGAGGGCGTCCTACCTTACGTTTGACAATTCGCGATCTCCACTCAAGAACACGTCTACTCCAACGGTCATTAGTTCTATGGCTAATATGGCCGGCCCATTGCCATTTCAGCTTGCTTATTCTGTGAGCTATGTCGATAACTTTGGTCCTCTGCCGGATCACCTCGTTCCGGATTCGATTCCTCAGAGAGACTCCAATCATAGCCCGTTCTATAGCTCGCTAAGCGACCTTGAATTTATGGACCAGTTGTACCGTGAACGTCCACGTTCCGACTCCGTAAGTCATGGCAGGAAGGACGCACTGGTTGAAGATATTCGTCTTTAGGAGCTGACTTGCCTCACGAGAATCTAATCTTTCTCTGTCAGTAAAACCCCGAAAAAATACACTTTCAACAATTTCTACATTTATATCTGTAGTTTTTTATGGTGTAGCGAATATTTTATTCTATCCTGAAATGGTTTGTATCATTTATTTGCAATAAAAAATTGTTTAATAAGGTCAAACTAGGAATCACAAACATACCAAACGACCCGTCAAACCATTCGGTTTGAGCGCTAAACTTGTTGTACTAGTAACAATAGGGTGTATTTTTCTTGGCACAATGCACTTACACGCGAGTGCTTTCTTTGTTTCTTTTTCCAATTGGGTTCTATTGACGGGAACCGTTTTATTGGGCTGGTCTGTCGATGAAAGAGGGAAAGGAGGAAACGTTTTTGTAAAATGTTGAGATGAGAAAGTTTTAGTTAGGTTTTCTTTGACGGTCGATTCATTGCTCTGGTTTTCATTACATCTCTATTTTAATTAATACCGTCAACAATCTCTACTTTCCATGACTAACTTTACTCACGAGGTACTTAAATATGTATATCTAATACAAGTAAAATGAGAGAGGATGTTGCCATATTCATGATATGGCCTTTTAAAATCGGAACTTGTCCCATCAAACCCTAAATACATACTGCTACGGATTACATTGAGGTCATGAACCTGATCAGATTCTTCGTATCATCACCATTGGCTTGAGACAGAATTTTATGGAAAATGTCTAAATCAAGTCTGTTTGACTTGACGTACACAGTTCATTAATAAGTGATGCAAGTCTTCAACAACTCCATACTCAGAGGGTGACGAACTTATGTACCTAAGTGTTTTTGGTGCAGCCTGGGATGTTACCAACTTTAACTCTTAACTACGATATGAGCTCATTAATGCCGACACAAAACAAAAGCATGCTTAGTCCAAAATTATGTCAAATTAAATATCCCATCGTAATATAGTTACAAAAAGTACTGTCTCTCCTTCTCCCTTTAAAACCATCCAAAGGACAACAATTTTAAAGATTCCTTTTAGTGATAAGACCGCCCATGGTTTCACTCTATGTAAATTTACACTTATATCTGTAATTCGTATGGTGTATATAATAAAAAGTATTATATTCTATAGACAATCCATTAATTATCCAAACTATGTCCGTCTCTAATAGTTTTTAAAACAATGAACCCACATATTTTCTGCACAAGTGCTAGCCCTAGAACCACTTCATGCATATTGAGGGCGTAACAACCCCGGTTCGCTCATCAATTGAGTGGATTGTAATTGTCGACTTTCAGCCGTTGCATTTCACCTGGCTGTACTGCCAGGCTACGATTATTTTCGATGTTTTCTCATTTTGCATAGATTTTTATTGCAACTAGCAACCTCGTTTAAAGCTTGGAACCTCCTAAGTAAACGTCATCATCTTATATATTACTAGGTAAATCATGTCGGATTGACAAAGCATGTATTTTTCAATACTCCTACGCCAGTGAAATTTCTTGCCTCCCCCCACCCCCTCCTCGACTCACTCCGTCGCATCGCATCGCATCGCCTACCCACGCTATTACTTCGTTTGCGCTTTGCGTTCTTTCTGTCTTTTTTCTTTTTGCTGGGCTTCTAAGAGCTTTAGCGTGAAGTTAAATAGCCTATAGCCTTCCTCAAGAATTGAGCTATAAAATGCAACAAGGTGTTTTTCAAATCCGACCGGGGCAGTTCCACAAATTAGCGCGTTCAGACAAACTAATAAATAAACAAACTCTTCCGCTTTATTCTACCGACAATATTGAAATAATAAATCGAAAGGGTAATCAATCCACGGAAAATCTCGCAATTCAGAAAAATTACGTATTTGCAACGCCATCTATCGGTAAATGGATAAAACGTAATTTTATATTATCTCCGAAACCATTGACATACTGTAAAGAGCTAATCTTATCTTCATGATGCCCTTGTGAGCATAAAATAATTTATTTTGATAATGATTAATATTTTATTGTTTAAATAAGCATCCAAAGTTATGTATGTCGAAAAAATACTTTTTTAAAACAAAGTAAAGTAAGTTAAGTAGCGTAGTAGTAGTAAGTTAAGTATAAAATATAAAAGATAGAGATATATGGTGTCGCGGACTTTTTTGTAGAATTATTTAATACGGACCAGGTTGCCATACATTTTTTTAAATTTTAAACAACTGGTTAGGCAACGCATGCAAATAATTCTGTATTAAGAGGAATTTCTTTTCGACTTCCTAGACAAAAATTGTGATAGCTCGGCTAATATGCATGATATAAATATAATTTACAGTCTTTTAGCACTCAGGAATAATGAAGCTTTCTACCAGTATTTTTTTTTTAGAATTGGATGATTAGTTCCAGAGATTACCCGCTACATACAAACTTACAAACAAATTTTACGTCTTTATAATATTAAGTATAGCTTGACAAAAAGACCGATGCGTTCTAAGTTAGAGTGCCTATTCAAACTTAGACTAAATAATAAATAAACATTTTAAATTCATTAATTCTCTGACAGACAACGCGCAGCCCAAACCACTAATTCTAGAAGCATGATATTTTGCAAGTTTTTTTTTTTTTATATAACGAAGCACTACGGGAGAAGTTTATAAATTATTCCCCTGAAGGGCATGCAAGTTTGTATGAAAGGTCGACATTTTTGAGATCCCATCCCATACTGAATGATTTTTTTACCCTCTTGAAAAAAATAGGGTACAATAGGTGAACGGAGTAGAAGCCTGTGGTATACCTAGTTGTTTTTTTTTTTTGTTTTTTTCAATAGTTAGAAAGAAATTGCTCTATCAATAAACACTACACATTTGAAGTAAACTAGAACAATAAAAACAGAAATTTTGAAAAACTTTATAGATCATTAAATAATATCGAAATTAAAATTATACGTACTATGCAGGGTGCGTAGTGCGTATGATTTGAATTTCGCTATTATTATTTTTTTCAAAAAAAATATCTAGGTATGCCATAGGCTTCTACTCACCTATTATGCCCTATTTTTTTCAAGGCGGTAAAAAAGTCACCCAGTATAATAAATTAGTACCTGGTCGACCGAGCTCTGCTCGGGTGAAAATAGAGGAAACGAATATTTTTTTATCTTTTTTCCCAGAAATGAAACTTAGCTAGACCGAGTTTTCGCCCCCGTAAACCCCTATATTGCAGCTTTTATCGAAATCGTTAGAGCCGTTTTCGAGAACGAGATTACAAATATATACAAATATTGCTCACTTAAAAGTATAGGATATGACTTGTAAAGTCACATAATTTCTTATAGGTTTGCCATTTATGAAACCCATCGAAAAAGGTTCAGATACAGAAAATGTTACATCATCTCACCATAATCAGAATCAATCAATTCTACCCAAGCTAAAAACGAAGACAAATTCAATTCTACTCACACAAAAGAACCTCCAGGAACAGTAACAACACAACACATTTGTCTCATAATATTATTTCAAGACAGAACGTGTCTCCCAACACACGACGACGGCCCACTTATAAAATATTCAAGCGCAATTCCCGAATAAATAGAACAGGATAATTAATTCTGAACTAACCCCGTCACTGTGGAGAAAGGACAGGCGGATGTTTATCACTAAACTAGCACTAAATTACGTCCCTTTTTGGTAATCGGATTAGGTTTAGATAGATATAAAATTGTAATGAAGGGGCAAAGAATTGTTGGTGTAAATGTTTTTGTAGTGATCTTTTTACTTTCGTGATCTTTTAGTGATAGGAAAAAAGATGGTATGGCTAGAAATAGTGGGTACAGAGACGGTGGCTGCTAATGGAATAAATGGAAGAAGGAAACGGGCTGTGCAGACCCTAAATATATTAGAATTAGGGCAGGATATTATTTTATTTCTGGTGATATGGAGCAGCCAATCGATGGGTAAGACTCTTACATGATAAATAATTATTTAAGTACCACGTAAGAGTGATTCCATCGATTGGATTGAAATATATTTGTGAGATAATTTGTAACCTGGTACAGTCAAAACAATTGAACTTATTTCACAATCTGTTTAATGAGGTTGATCCTAGATCTGTTTAGCAGGATGATAGCGGAACAATCAAGACTAAATGTGAAATCGTGGACTCAAAAACACTTTTTTTTTTTAATTTCAATAACTTAATGACGACTTACAATCTGAAACACAAAAGTTAAAAAATACTAAATCCAACTTCATCAAAACAATATTAAGAGAGAGAGTGTACGTTCGTAAATAATTCTAAACATTTTCCCCCAGAAATATTTTGCCCACACTCAATTGATTACTTCCAACAGAACTTTCCACTTACCTTTTAAAACTTTTCACTCTCAACTCGATTCATCACCAGAGCACGTCTTCGATACAGTAGCGACATCTATCAAAGTATAAAGAAACTAGCACTATTACCTCACTAACACACAAAGAGGAATCCGTCTAGTAATAATTCAGGGGAAGTACATATCTCGCGAACCTTCGGAAATAGAATATTAAAGTGGGTAGCTCATACATCTTGAATCGGTACAGGCCATTCTCCTCATGACTAGGAGTTTTGTGGGCTCCTTTTGTCGTTTCTAAGTTGACAAGGTTGCTGGCTAGATTCGGAGGACTTTTTAGGGTTCCGTACCTCAAAAGGAAAAAATGGAACCCTTATAGGATCATTCGTATCTGTCTGTCTGTCTGTCGCAGCCAACTTGCTCCAAATCTATTATACCGATTAAGTGGAAATTTGGTACACGTATGAATTTCTGTGAACCAAACACGGATGTGTAACGCAAATAAATGAAGTTTGAATATGGGGGTCAATTTCGGGGAGCAAATAAGAAATTTAAAAAAAAAGTTTGCAGACTGTACTGTGTGACATATCAAATGAAAGAGCTTACTGTGAGGTCAAATATATATTTTTTAATAATTTTAAAATAAATTTTAACGTTATTTAAGAAAATAGACAGATATTGGCCATTCCTCCTTATCTCCCAAACTACTGAACCAAAAATTTTGAGAAAAAAAATACAGAAAATAGTTCTATACTTATAAATTACAATAAAATTGATAAGGAGCAATAACATGGTAAATCTCTTAATATTGTGTGTACAAACTTACATTTGCAGTTGGAATGTATGGGAAAACATGTTTTTTAACTATAATGTTAAACTACGGAACCCTTTATTGTGCGTGGTCCGCCACGCACTTGGGTGGTTTTTTTAAGTTTATGGGGGTCTTCAATTATTAACCGTCTTTTTTCTGGAGGACTTTTTCATTTTGCTTCAAAGAAGAACATATAGATAGGTATTATATCAAAGTTTATCTTTATCGATTGTCTTTTTCTATGCGTGTTGATTTCGTATCAAAACTTTGTTTGTTATGGTCAATTTCCACCAAACGGAAAAATCCTCGCGGATGCTCGAGCAGTTTTTAAACTTCACTGAATAGGTAACTGTATTGTAACTTTAAGTATAAAATTCGACGCAAATGAATGCTTGATATCCGCGTCGAAAAGTACGTTTACGTTTTAACATAAAATTTAGTAACGACTGCCAAAGATCTACGAATGACAGCCGGAACCAACAGCTTAACATACTCCCGAAGCATGGAGGGGCCTCGATATGTAATTTTTGGTCACCCATCCACGAAACGAATGCGTCAAGCGTAGCTTAGCCTTTGATTGACCCGTGTGGCTCTATTACAGTCGTTAACGTTAAGTCAGAAGTCCAAAAAATCGAAAAGCCAGTCTTACCAAGGGGTATCGCGTTACCCATATTTAGGTTGTGATGGTTAGATGGGTAGTCGTTCCATGTAAAATACTGGAAATTGCATCAGATTTGACTGGAAGCCGACCCCAAGCGTCAACATAGTTGGGTAAAGGCTAGGCAGAGTGTTACACACTGTCACGTAAAGCTCTGTAGTTATACAATGTTCCAAAAACAAAATGTGACCAGGCTCAACATTTCAGCACCATTATTATTGTTCTATTACTTGTTGCAATGCCACGGTTAACGGTTGGAACGCTTGTAAATGACGTCATTATCAACTGAATTTCAGAATTAGGTTCGAAAGTATCTTCTGAGAATCGACGGATAACGTTTGGGGAGTGTGGTTGTGTTGTGTGAATGGAGTGGAGGAAATTGAATAGAATATTTTGTATGGAAGAACATGTTTTTGAACGGTCGGCTAAATACATAGACTAGGCAGACAATAATGTGACATAGTTATTTAATTTACAGCTTGTATTTTCCCACGCAGGGTACTCGTACAGGCCTCTCTTTATTGAAAGAAGGAACGCCTCTTAATTTGTTTCTATTATGCTGATTTGTATAAATTTTCCTAAATATAAACCGTTTTCTCTTTTATCCAAAGTCCAAAGATTGGTTACGCGTGCTGGCTAGATACCTATTAGACGGCTTTACACACTCGCTCATTCGCGCGTAAAAGAGCGCTCATTTAAAAATGTTGAAGGGGAAGGGAAAGCCGACGATGCAAACTAATTGCGATGTAGTGTATTTCCCACGTAACTCCGCTCTTTAGCACTAGCTAAAGAGCGTGGGTGTAAAGGGGGCTATTTAAGTAATTAATTACTGAGCAATTGGCCATGTCGGTCGTCCAGCGGCGAGATGGGCGGACGACATTGTTGCCATCGCGGGCAAAACCTGGATGAGACTGACACCGAAGCATGGGGATTGGCACAAGAAATGAGAGGCCTATGCCCAGCCATGGGTGAAGTCAGGCTGTGGATGATGTTGATGATGATGATGACCAATTGGCTGCTGCGCTCCGTTTCGCGACTCAATTACAACACGATACAAATATTTGTATGCCCAACTAAGCCGTGCGTAACCACCCGCGTAAGTCTCTAACCCGTAAGTATATCGAGATTACCAGTATTATATGTGTTAATCCAGGTTATAAACTATCTATGTGCAAAATTTCATCAAAATCCGTTCAGTAGTTTTTGCGTGAAAGAGTAACAAACATCCATCCATCCTCACAAACTTTCGCTTTTATGATATTAGTAGGATAAATAACTGTTCCAGGTATGCGCGTTTTATGTATAAATATGTGGAGTGTTTGTGTAGCGGCATCTATAACGCAATGACGTCATGCAAATCCTACATGACGCAAACAGAGTTATCCGCGCAATTAAGTTGTAGGGTAAAACCAGGAGAGATGGACCACATTTTGTTCAACTTTAATATCTTTTTTATTTCTTAATAACTATTAAACAATTTAGTGATAAACTAACTAACTATTAATAGTCAACATTTTTTTATTTTAATATGACACGATTATAGCATCTTTATGGAAATAATTGAAATATTAAAAAAAGTACCCTCGGTCCATCTCTCCCATTCTATACGGGTGAGTCGGACCACCCAGTAAGGAGAGATGGTCCTAACAAAAATAATCATTAACACTTCCAAACAAAAAAATAAACATTCAAAACGAAATCAACAAGTAACATAAGCAATTAAATGAAAGTAAAAACTTCAGTTTTTCATCGTATTTCCGCATCGGTCGCACATATCGGGATAATTGGTGCAGCCTTCATGGGACCAGCGTTCACAGATAATGCACAGCAGCCATTCATCTTGACTCAGGGTTTCCTCATAGTTTTCACCACAGCCTGCACATTCGTTGTCATCCCACTCAGTCAATTCAGGACTATCACGCAGAGTTATAATCTCTTGTTCACTATCTTCATCAGAACTGTCTTCATTTTTTTGTTTTTTCTGTCTTTTATTTTCTTTCTTTGCAGAAATTTGTCTTTTAGTTCCCTTATTTTTCCGTGTTACTTTTACAATCTGTTTAGTTTCAATAGAATTTTCTTTTTTCATTTTCCTTGATTGATTTTCTTTTAAATTCTGAATATTTTCAGTAGAGTTCAAAATTTCTGCTATTTTTCTTGACCTATGACGGACGTTTGCAGTTCTTTCTATGATAGGTATTGGAGAAACCACATCTAAAATCTTTCCAGGCGTTGCCTTTGGAGAAACAGCTTCACTAGTTGATGGTTTTTGAACGGTTGCTGGCTGTGAAAGGACTGATTCTTTAGTAGGTTGATCATGTTGAATTATAGCATTAGTTTGTAGGTTATTGTCATGGTTTTGGTTACTTGGAGTTAAGAAAGCATAGTCTGGTATGGCGTTTGCATTAAACGGTATGATCCCAGTTGCTGAAAAACCTGATATTGCATTGCTCACTGAAGCTGATTTATTCCAAGCTGAAGCCAGAATTTTTCCAAACTGCAAGCGTGATAGTTTTCTTGATGGGTTAGCAGTAATGAATTTATTGCATTCGTCATAATAAAAGCATTTCAGGGACTTGAAAAACGTTCTATCAAGCGGCTGAAGGAAATGGGTTGTGTGACTGGGTAAGCAAATCAAAATGATTTCGTTTTCTTCAGCAAACTCCAACATTTCCACATTGCTGCAGTGTGAAGAATGTCCATCAAGGATTAACACGCACTTACCTTGTGGTTTCCTTGGTAAAAAATGATGCTTCAGCCAATCAAAAAATATTTCTGAATTCACATATGCTGATTTTTGTGACATTGTTACCACAGAGCCGGGTGGCCATCCTCAAACTCAGGTTTTTTATTTTTGCCCTTGAATATGCAATAGGGTGGAAGAAAAACACCTTCTCCACTGCAGCAAGCGATGACCGAAATGGTTTCACCTTTTTCCCCAGCAGTTATGTTAGGAACATTTTTCGATCCCTTCACGGCAACTACTTTCCCCGGCTTATTATTTAGCTGCAAGCCTGTCTCGTCCATATTAAAAATAGAGCCAGGTTTGTCAAAAAGTTGATTTTCTTTCAAAACTTCTTCTAAAAGGTTGAAATACTTATCAACATATTCTTTATTCATCCCCTTAGCCCTGGCCACAGAGACACCTTCTGACTGCCGGATTGGAAGTTCATTGTTTCGTCTAAGAAAGCTTTGTAACCACCCATTTCCCGCCATTTTCTTTTCGTGATTAAAGTTATGTTTAATATGAAGTCTTTCCGCTAAATTATATGCCATTTTACGCACTGTTTCTCTTGATGGCGTAAACCCACTTTTCTGTAATTTTTTAATGTGTACGACGATCTTCTTCTCATTTTCAGGCAGCAGTATACCACTGGGACCGAGAACATCGCTTTTAGTCAAGGAATTTTTTGCAAGTCTTCGTTTAAATGTAGTTTTAGGTATCCCAAATGTTTTTGCTGCTTCATTGATACCCATTCCATTAGAAAAAGCTTGAAAAGCATCAATTAATGCTCTTTCTGTCCATTCTCCTCTACATACTCCACTTTTCCTCTTATATGTTAAAGGCATATTATCTACAAAAGAAGAGATTAACACATTAAGAATGTATGGATTAAAAAATAAGTAGCAATAATAATTTAAAACCACTTCAAATTTGCAAAACAAAACGGTTGACTATTGGTCCATCTCACCCATACATAACATGGTCCATCTCTCCTAAATTGAGTGGAGAGACGGACCACTTTCTCATATTAAAAGCAAAATAAACAAACGAAAAATTTGAGGTTATTTTATAATTTCATGAATATACTAGCACAGAAACGTCAATTCTTATTCTAAAAATACAATATCTTATACATACCTTCGTTTTTTAAACACCCACACAAAAAAAAACACGCTTCCGAAACCTTTTAATACGTTTTTTTACTAATTTTACGAAAATCAAATAGTCTCGCTTTCTACACGGAGCAAACAGGTTGACAAGAACTCGTAAGTGTTGTCAGCCTAAATAAATTTAATAGTTTGGTAGAAATTACGATGGTCCGTCTCACCCGCTGGTCCATCTCTCCTGGTTTTACCCTATACAGAAACCCAACTGGGCGACCCGTCTGTTCAGGGGATCCTCCCTTTTCCATGAAGGATGAACTTTCCACTCTGTTCCTCATACCTCTACATTTGTAACTTACAACACAACAGAAATTCCAAGTGTGAAATGAAATCTTAATCAACTTTTGAGATATCCATAGTTTGTCTGG
The DNA here is from genome assembly GCA_948252095.1 of Dicycla oo. Taxonomy (NCBI): domain Eukaryota; kingdom Metazoa; phylum Arthropoda; class Insecta; order Lepidoptera; family Noctuidae; genus Dicycla; species Dicycla oo. The sequence continues at coordinate 10,409,610 of OX411733.1, read as the reverse complement.
AAGTGCTTTCTTTACTCAAAAGAAAAGTTTCCACAGTCCAACAAGAAGTAAAACCAAATTATCCTCCTCAACATTCCGAGTTTCTCGCTGGCTCTTGGCATGCAATCCACAAACTCCATGAATTTACTATGGTAATGGAATCGTATCCATCGATCAGTGGAAGCTAACAAGCCATTACTTACACAAAGGCATAACAAAGAAACTGTGACGGTAGTCTCGGTAGACATTCAAATTTATAAACATGTGGCCATAAATTACTGGTTATAAGCGATTATCGCTTTCAGGGACACTAAACGGCCATAGCCATCATAATAATAAAACTTCTATTGTGTCTCGTTCAGCGTCCTTGAAAGCATTTTACGAATGAGCGAGAGAGACAATACCGTCCAAATTTCCTCGCCAACGAAGCAGAAACGTAACCATCTACGCGGTCGGGTGAATCTAACGATATATGTAAATCTTTGCCCATAATTTTACTGGAAGTAGTGGCCTCTTTACTCAAAAGATAAATTTCCACAGACCAACAAGACGTAAAAGCAAATTCTCTTCCTCAACCTTCCGAGCTACCTCTTGGCTCTCTGCATACAACCCACAAATTCCATGAAGTTACTGAAGCAACGGAATCGTGATCTTTTAGTGCAAATTATCAAGCCATTACTTACACAAAGGCAAAATATTAGCCTCGGTAGACATTCTAATTTATAAATATATGGCCATGAATAAGTGATTATGAATATTTTTGTGTTTGTTTTTATTAGTTGTAAGTCCTTCATGTACTAAAATAAATAAAAAGTGAAAAAAACTGAAAATTTATAGCAAAAAAGGAAGTCGGTTTTATTTTTTGCTAAAAAGTTTTTATTTCATCAGGAATTTCTCAGTAGCAGTCCGAAGTCTGGATTTGTACAGGATTGAGGGTAATAGGCTCGCCACCTTTTACATGGGACTTTAATATAACTGGTGAAACTGGGTGTACTGTAGCCACACCTCTGACTAACCTTTCGGGGATTACAGGCATGATGTTATGTGAAAAATTGTTTTTTTTTTTGTGGTTATAGTTGTAATTGATAATTTCGACACTGTAAGAATTATGTTGAAATAACTTATGAATCGTCGTGATGGCCTCGCCTCTCATGCACGAGGTTGTGGGTTCAAATCCGGGCTAGTACCAATGTAAATTTTTCAATTCATATGTTCTTTCTGAGTTTATCTTAAACATTACTGCCGTCGGTGAAGGAAAACATCGTGAGGCGACCTCGACTTATAGTTAATATACGTATAAGTCTGAAATCGCCAACCCGTCTTGAGCAAGCGTGGTGATTGATGCTCATCATGAACAACTTTTACTATGGGACCAAACTTGAAATCGCGAAAAAAAAATCTGCTGTTACTGAACAGCAGTTTTTTTTTCGCGATTTCAGATTTGGTCTCATAGTAAAAGTTGTTCATAATGATGAGTACAATGACCCCTTAAGAGGTTGTTGGTGTTTTACCAATAACTCTGAGAAGAGGCCTTTGCCCTGTAGTGAGACAGTACTAGGCTGGTATTATTTATATTATAACTTATGGATAAATATGTAATGCTCTCAAATTATAAAAACGATTGCCACTTATAAAGCGATCATCTCTTTCAAACCAGAAATCCCGTGACTCAACATTGGTCTAGGGTTTGCAAGCTATCAATCTCATTATTGAAGTTAGTAAGAGGCGCGCTTTGTCTTAAAAAACTGATATTTTGAGTTGTAAAATACCTACGTAAAGAAAAAGAATCAAACTTAAATAGAAACCAAGCAACTCTGAGAACTGATCAGCTTTACAAAGAGTTTCCTTAATAAAAGGCAAAGAAGAAATAAAGTAATTAACCCAAAAAATAAATCGGTGATCGCAATTATCTTATTACGAGTATCTATTGTTTATGCAAGCGCTAAAAGATAAAATACTTTTAGCTTGTTTATACTACTTTTAATCCTTCAAAATAAACCTCCTCACAAACTTAAAATAAACTTCAAAACAAAACACGCATGAAGAAGCAATTGAAAGCTGTTTTACAAATATCACAGAAACATATACACAGGGCTTTTGAATCCTCAAAGGAACTACACTTGAAACTTCACAGTTTTGACTCTTGCCACCGACTGCCAGCTCTAACTTTCGTTTGGTAAGGCCCCGTTCACGGCCTCGAGCGATGCGATTTGCATCAAGCGACATCGTCGCTCGCGTCACTTGTTTATGTCCGTCGCACCGCAAGTCGTGTCGCGGTGACTCGTGTCATGTTCTAAACAACTTCTTTCATTTGTTTTCTCCGCAGTCGCTGTCGCAAGACGCGTGTTGCTTGAGCGTGTAAACCAGAGTAACGTTGAATTGCGGACAGCGAGAGAGAATTATATGTCGTTTACAGAATACAACGCATGGCCCGGTGGAATCTAAAGCTGTTTGCTGTTGCTTCACAGGTTTGATTTAAAAGGGAGTTGGTTTTCAAAATCAGGGGATTTTGGATGGTGTATTGAAGTTAATTGGGTTATTAAGGTATAGTGCAGCAAATTATTAAAAAGGTAGTTACAGACTAGCCTGGCACTTATCCGAAAATTGTTAGCTACAAATTAAATATCTCTTTTTTCTTGAAACGATCTTGAATTGACGGCCAATTTCAATACAAATATCCTTAGTGAAGATCATTGGCCACCTATGTGTAGTCGTTTTTTTAAATATTTTTAAAGATTATCTGTCACTCTTCTTTTGTTTGCAACAATGTACGTCTCGCGGAAAGCTTTTTGTCCTATGATTTTTCTGGAGGTCAGAAGATACATTTTTTAAATGTTTTGAAAGAAGGTTCACAGTATTTGTTTTGTTACTTGTGCATAAAGTTTTAATAAATAAAATAAATATTTACAAACGCAATAGTTTTTTTTTTCTATAGTATAATATTTTAATGCGTTTGGCATTCAGACTGCAGTGATGTTCAAATCACCACTGAATTAGGTTTGGTAAGTTGTTATTACTTTATTCTGATTAAAAATATCGTGACTTTATTTTGCAACAAATGAATAAATTTATTTACATGAATTGCTGCACTTGTTTTGTTACAACATCACGTCTGTTTCCTGAAAGGATCAAGCAGGGCTGTAGAATATTATCCACTTACGTGGGCTGTTCCAAAAATTGAAAGCAAAATTAAAAATAGTTAGATTATGAAAAAAGTTTATTTAAAGCTTTTCAAAATACTCCCCGTATTTTGAAAAGCTTTAAATAAACTTTTTTACATACAAGTAACAAAACAAATACTGTACAAAGGCGGACTTAATGCCTGAGGCATTTTCTACCAGTTAACCTTAGGGTGATGCAGAGAGAAAACATGATAGACGCAATATAAAGGATAGATCACACGACAATAACTTTAAAATACAATAATAAATACATCAATATATACATACATACCTACATATAAACAGAATAAACTTTGTCAGGAGAAATAACGATCGGTAGAGGAGAAAATGAATCCTACAAATCAGCGCAGGGATGTTTCTACCAACTTCTTACGTATATGCTCAAGTATCTTCACTTTAAAAGACAACCGATTGGTTGCCATCCTGATGTTCAGAGGGAGCGCATTCCAATGAAAGGCCGCCTGGTCAAAGAAATAATAGTGAAAAATATCTTACGTAAGGGCCTACGTTTTCCCATCACAAACAAACATCTTTCACCAAAACAAAAGCGCGTTAACATATCACATAAATCATCCACATTATAGCGATTCTAAATTATATTCACACATGCATATTAATGTAAGGAAGGCATTAATAATTGAGAACCAAGATAAAACGTTCGCTAGCTCGAACGTACAACTTTCTCGCTTTTCGAACAGTATAGCTGTATTGTGGATGGTACGACTGCTAGAGGTAATGCAACCAGTTGCTTTTAATGATTGTTCAAAATCTATAGGGTAAGCAAGTTATTTATTGTTAGGTTTGTATGATGTCCTTTATCTTCAGGACAAACAGAAATTGCCGAACATGACGTACTACGATCGTTCGTATTTTACACTTATTGTAGCTACATACAGGATGTACCAGAAAAGTGTGGTCAAATTTAAGGGTATGGTAACAGACCATCAAATTGAACAACTCTCTCCATGTGACCATCCGGGAGTATTCGCGAAAATAGAATTAGCCGTCTCATACATTTGAGTCGAGTAGGTGTTGAAGTGTTGTATGGGATAGTTGATATTTTTTTCGTGATTACGATGTTGGTTCCAAGGAGAAAATGGTTCAGTTTGATGGTCTGTACCATACTCTTTAATTTGACCACACGTTTTTGGTATACCCTTGTACAAAACATTTCTAACAACATCGAGACTCATGCTGATAGTTAACTCAACAGCTTGGCACGCCATGTTTTCTTCTTTCATACTATCGCTATCAGCCGTCCTCATTTGATTTTTTTTTTGTTGACTCTATCTTTATTTACCAAAATAAATATTAAAAACGGGATCTAAAGCCGAGCACATCCCTTAAATTGCATGCACCAAACATGTTACAATGTATTCTTTATGTACCTGTCCGAACTCAACATAATATTTATAACAATCTTCAGTTGCTGGAGGAAGAATCCCAAAGGTACGTCCTCGGTAAATAAATAAGTTGCAATCTTGTGCAACGAACGGAAGAACTATCGATTGTAGTCTAAAGTGATATGTATGTTCACACTACCTTGAATTGCTTACAATGCACTGTCTAGCGTAGTTATATATTTAGCCAACAGCAACATCCATCCAGTTTCTTGTCCAAATCCTCGAAAACATGTATAGTGTAATGAAGAAAACCTCTTTCAAGGAAGACTAAGGAATATGTGGGCCTTGTATCGCTTCATTTCAAAACATTTTATTTCACATAAACCAACATGTTCACTTATGAAACATCACAAGCTAGGTGCACCATTATAGTGCTCGTTGGTCGTAGTGGTAGCCCTCAGCATATTAGTAACTAGGATGATCTATAGTTATCCCATAATACCAGGTAAGTCAGTACCAATGTGGTACGTTTGACAAGAGGCAAGGACGGGTATAGGAACCCTTTGTTGCTCCGTTCCCATGTTATACACTCAGCCCTACGAGTGACTTCTTTTGACATCGCAAGCGTCCTTTGTACATTGTCCAATCAGCGAAGCAACCTAGGAATGGTTAAAGCTGGAACCACCAGCAACCCCAGTCGCAATCGCCAGTTACATCGCACAGGCAGCCATACCAAACTTTTTATTGAATTCATCAGTAGACTTGAAGATACCGAGTATAGCGCTTTCAGAGTTTAATTAATTTACCGAAAGCACGTGAGTTGAACTTCATTTTGAACTAAAACATTTTGTGGCCTGAACTTCTACGTTTCTCGCAGAACTATTAATATATTAAATTGGAGAATTTCATATATGGTGTGAGGATATTGGTAGTAGTGATCATGGAAGTTGAGTCGAGGAAGAATATTAATACCTGCCAACTGTTTTAGCATTAATAATGTTCTTTAGTTAGTCTTTAGTATTTTTGCATAAAGGAGGAATGGTACGGATGGTATTGTTATGAGAAATTGTTATAAGTATGCTTATGGCTTTTGCTTGGCTTCAACTGGAGAGTACGGTCACTGCTTATGACCAAAGCTCCAGGTAGCCCGCAAAATTCAAATTTTCACACGTTTTTTGCAATTTGCAGGGCAGTACTAAGTATTTATGTTGATCTGAATATGATTCGCGACCGTAACAAATCTGTATTTATAGAATTATAATCATTAAAATTATCAATACAACTCTCTCAGTTTTTTTTTTTTTTTTTTTCTTTCTTATTTATTTATAGGGGCTTTTACGCATAGCGTATGTCAGTCCCATCGTATCCTAAACCATTGTACATACTTTCACAAGACGTGGGCCATGAATTTGAACAAATCCTTCGCTTCGTCGCCATTTGGTTGGGATAGAATTCTATGGAACATGCCTACATCAGTTCTGTTCAAATTCAGGTACCTTACTAAATTATTTCTACTGGACTCATATTGGACACATTCCATCAATAAATGTTGTAGGTCCTCGACAACTCCACATTCCTCACAATTAGGTGAAGCGATTTTCTTCATCATGAAACTCTCTCAGTTCATTTAATCCTAATGAATGACTATTTCATGAAATCTTGATATTTAGAATAACACTAACTTATGAAGTTGTATTACTGATTCTAATGATTATAATTTTGTAATTACATATATTATGTTTCGGTCGCGAATCATACTCTAATTAACATACAACCTAATAGTGACTTTCAAATAGCAAAAAACGTAAGAAATTTTGAATTTCGCGGGCTATCTGGAGCTATCCACTTATGAAAAAGGCAGCTGTGTTTATTGGTTCAAAATATGTTGACAAACACCTTCTGTAATGCTCATTGAAAGCAAAAAGTATGTTATTTTTACTCAACAGTATTATTTTGCATCCAGTTGCCAAACTTTTAAGACAAGCGTGTAAAATTAATGTCAGTTTGAGCGCGATTCAAAGTGAGTTACATAATATTTAGACCGCAAGTGATTCGGCTTATATGAGGATAGCTGTGTATATTGTCTAATATAATTTTTGCACACCTTGATGTAATACTCGGCAACCCAAAAGATTCTTACGTTGCATCAATTTGCAAAACTTTTCAATCAAGTATTACCAAAGAATAATAGTAATAATAATGTAGTATTTCCCCACCGCTGTATCTCTACGTTGACGTCGTGGTGGGGCTTGCGCGTTCCGAACATTAGGTCTGCCGGTATTTTACGTTGCCGGAACGGGTCTAGGATGAGGAGTCAGACCAAGAGAGATACAGAAACCCGCAGGGCAGCATGTGGCGTGCTGTTGCGCAGTAGTGACCCCACGGACCCTATCCCTGGGAGAAATCTTGTCCTCATCTCTGGCTTGCCTTTATTGGCCGGCTGGAGTGAATACTGACGAGGAACAGAGCTCCCACCTCTTTCTTGCCTTTATTGGCTGGCTTGAGTGGAGATTCGTAAGAGCAAACGTGCTCGGAGGAAGGAAGTATTCCAGTAAGGTGCTGATAGGGATCTTGACCGTACTTCCGGTATTGTCATGATAGCCGTGGAATACCTTTCCACTCCTCAAGCACCTCAGGAAGTGTTGCCCCCTTGTGGCTACGTTACGATGTGCTAGCGGCCGTTTCCGGGGGCCCATTATTGAGTGAACAACCGTTATTGAGAGTCACCCCCTGCCATTTTAACCGAGTATAATATATAACATTGCATTGTGGTTCCCTAGTACGACAAAAATCACCCAAGGCCACTCTCCGATTCTCTAAAAGTAATATTCATTATAACACCTACGAAGTCCAAACTTAACAAAAATATAAATTGAGTGCACTTGGCTAATTATTTTCATTCCCATTTCGTCATCGAAAGTGAGAATACCGGTGTGCTCCGGCACGTTATCAGGGACTCGCACATTTGTTACGTGTTTTTGTTCACCGATTCCTGGAAACATATTACACAAGTGATTTATATTAATGATGGATTTCCAAGAGCATGGTATGAACATTATTTTTTAATTTTATGTAGAATTTGAAAAACATTCGTTTTTTTTTTATTTGACTGCTACGTGATGTACTGTTTCCGAGAGCATTTTAAATTGTAAATAGATACTTCTCGAGTTTTAGTTTATATTGGAGCATAATTAGGTCTCAGTTTTTTTATATGTTAGGCGGTACCTTATTCTTTATGATTTCACTTTAACCTTTTACACGACGGTAGTCTCTCCGTAGCATTTTGCTACGTACAAGTATTATTTTTAAATATCGCTGAATTTCTTCTTTTTTGCACTTAGTTATTTAAATTTTTGGTTTTTCTTCTAGGTTTAAGTCGGAAGTATCTATTTTCGCGTATGTATGTCTTTGAAATTTGGTTGAAGTATGGCGATAAGGTTTTTCGAATTCTTTTGACATGTTTCTTCCAGACTTAATATAAAAAAGTGGCACGCTAGACAATCTGATAAACATAACGTAGCAGAAAGAAAAAGGCCATTCAATCACAATTAAGGGGAAGGCTGGGCTTGGTAGTAGACAAACCTAAGCCAGGCGGAAGTGGGACTTCAAATAATGGCAACACGACTAGAAAGTTCTTTGACAATTTCGTTGGAAATTACAGGAACAGGAACTTAACAGAACGTTGTGCCACCATTTTGCAAGCTTTAAATTCTGGCTACAAAATAAACTCGGACAAGTTTGGAGAGTTTGATATGGAATCTGCCTGGCAAATTGTCCAAGCCTATCCATGGTTTATCTGCTAGCTTCTGTCCACAAGGTTTTATTGCATGGATCTGGCATAATACAACACGCCTACCTATTGGCGAGCTTTTGGAAGAAGCGGCAGAAGCCAAAAATAAAGATAATAAGTTTTTTTTATGTTTAACATTGTTTAACTTTGTATAGGTGATTTTTTTATTTTTTTTTTATTTTAAGGTTTATGTATAATTTGAATTTGAATTTTTGTATTTGTAATTTGGTAATATACGTTTATTTATTGTTATTTATATTATTAAATCGTAAATACTCCTTACCTAACATGTTTCAATAATTAAAACCCAGAAATAAAATAGTTTGTATTTTTGTCGCACCTTAGTATGGGCGGGGAACCACAGTGCATTGGTCAGGCAGGGGACATAGTTCTTCCATAGTTCAAGTTACCCAATCCACTTTAGCCACCCAAACCCATAGCCCAATGTGTTTTGTTTCCACGTACAGCAATAGTCCTGCACCAACCGGGGGTTGTCCTTGGGTGCACTTGCATAGTACATATAGGGATAAACGTCGTTGGTGCCTCCACATCATTTAAAATTGTCTAAGTGGCCTTTGCGAGTTGATTTCGGCCCCGTGTACGCCTTCCAAAGGTCCGGGTCCCCAGGGTCCCGAGATATAAGAAGAAAATAATAATTTATTGAGACTATAAGTTTTGTTAGAAACAAATATTCTTACATAACTAGTAGACTATTATAAACAATATAGCATGGGAGCATCTGCAGCCGAACTAAACCTGTATCTCGGCGCCCAATCCTCTCGGATATTCATCAAATTAGAAAATTAAGCCAACAAGTACAATTTTGTTTCGAAAACTTATTTGTCTTAATTTTAAATACAATAAAAAATATAAAAAAACAAACATAAGACAAAAAAACATAAATGAGTTGGAGAGTGTAGGTGCGTGAGGGAAGTTTGTGTACGAGTAATGACAGAAAAATTTAATTCTGAGTGTGACTATGTATATATGGTGACTGGTAATTAGTGACCGATACTTAAACATATGATTGTACTCATGATAACAAACAACTTTTACTATGGTACCAAACTTAAATTCGCAAAAAAAAACAAATCAGCTGTCCCATATATTCATGTTCGCATAAATTGTCAAAATGTAGAGAGCAGCTGATTTCTTTTTGTGCGATTTCAGGTAACGTTCCGTAGTGAAAGTTGTTTGTTATCATGAGTACAATCATGTGTTTAAGTATCGCTAATTACCAGTCACCTTATATTAAGGCTGCAAGTTTAAAGACGATCCCATTAAGGAGGAGAGGACCAAATAAACACTTATCACTCTCCTGCCCTTATCCCAATTAATTTGGGGCCAGCGGAACATGTCTTTTTTCCATGCTTCTCTATTAGGCGTCATATTGGAAGTCAAACGACGTTTCTAGCCATTCATCTTTCACACAGTTTATCCATCTTTACACTACCAAGTTCTTATAATCAAGCAAGTTCTTATACCAAGTACTTATAATTGCACTGAATCAAATAAATCCAATTCAATGAAACGAAAAAATAATTCACACTATAAACATCTTAAAACTATACTGATGACCTTTTTATCATCTTGAAAAAGATAGGGTATAATAGGTGAACGGAGTAGAAGCCTATGGCATACCTAGTATTTTTTTTTTAAATATACAGGGCTATTTTTAAATCACTAGCTAAATTTTCTACCCATGAATATGAACAACTTTGACTGTGGGACCAACTCTGAAATCACGAAAAAAAAAATCAGTTGTTTCATACAAAATTCTATACCTACTCGACCAAAATGTATGAAACAGCAGATTTTTTTTTCGTGATTTCAGAGTTGGTCCCATAGTGAAAGTTGTTCATATTCATGGGCAGAACACCCTGTGAAAATTTAGCTAGTGATTTAAAAATAGCGCTGTATATCTAAATTCAAATCATACGCACTACGCACCTTGCGTAGTGCGTACGATTTGAATTTCGTATTTTTAACGATCCATAAAGTTTTTTCAAAATTTCTGTTTTTATTGTTCTAGTTTACTTCAAATGTGTAGTGTTTATTTTTTTAATTTCTATGTAAGTTATTGAATAAACAAAAAAACAACTAGGTATGCCATAAGCTTCTACTCCGTTCACCTATTGTACCCTATTTTTTTTTAAGACGGTAAAGATTAATCTTCCAGTTAATTGCTATATACACAACAGCCGAGGAATCAACAATCACAATTGAACAAACACAATTTGTGGAACTCAAACAAGACAACGTTAAATTACAGTTAGAAGTGTTGATTCATTACCGATTCACCTTCGCTTATGTGCTCACGGCTTATCAATATTGATACTGAGTTATCAGCGCTAAATCGCGAACTTTGCTGGAAGTTTGATGTGTGAGTTCATTGGGAAATCGTCTGTTGAAAGATAGTTGAGTGGAGAGATATCTTGCTTTGATGTTGTTGTGATTATTTGTGGGTAGGTAGAGTTGGGATGAACGTAGCAACAACGTACTAAGAATTTATTTATTCATCTACTTACATTTACTTACAGAATAACCCAATGCGGTGAATGCGTTTATCCTATCATAACAAAAACTAACATCTATAACTAATTATTACGCGAAATACGCGCTTTGACGTGTTGCGGATACCAGCCCGTATTACTTATAACTGATTATAAATAAAATTTTAAAAAAATAATAATAATATCCTGGGACATTTTCACACACGGTCATCTGATCCCAAACTAAGCAGAGCTTGTACTATGGAAACCAGATAACTGATATACTACATATACTACTTTTTTTTTTTTGTAAATACATACTTATATAGATAATTACATTAAATAATGCATTCCTTGTGAATTCACCCAGAGAACAACAAAATAAGTTATTTATTTGCACAATATACAAACAGTTACAGACTACGCTACAACTTTAGAGTATCAGGGGGACTGCTAAGTTTTGAGCCTAAAAAATAAACAAGCGCGCCCATCAATAATACCATAAATACTTTCTAGCTTTTACCGGGAAATGTTAATTACGAATGTCGCTGGTTAATGTGGAGAATGATCTATAGAGTTTTTGTGAGTTTTTTTTTTTTTTCGGGTTAAATGCAGTTATTTACTGTTATGTTGAGTATTGGTTAATCTGGTCTTTATTCATTTTGCATAAGAAGGAAACATAAATAGAAAGGTATACAAATCTATAAATTATACCTACAAATGAAAGATTATGGGTAATTTAATTTATTCACTTATTGCACAATGTACCAATACTTAAATACCTACCAGGAATGCTGAAAAGTTTGGAGCCTAAGTACCTTCAAATGTCAATATTGTCTAGCGCTGCATATTACTAATTTGCAAATACCCTCTTTAGTATAAATACAGAATTTCATGTCATTAGCATCATTGCGCTTTTAATAATGAATCCGTAAACATCATCATGTCTCAGTCATCCGCGGCTCATCCCTAGGCTCAAAACTTTTCAGCCCCCCGGTAAGCTCAGTTTTCTTAAGCCCTATAGCAAATCTGAGCAAAAAAAGCGCTCTTAAGAGTGTTACATCTAGTGTACCGGGGCGCTGAAAAGTTTTGAGTCTAGGGATGGGCCGCGGATAACTGAGGCGTGATGGTGTTTCAGATTAATTACTAAAAGCGTAATGATGCTAATGACATAACTCCTCCTGACAACTCGGTATTTATACTAAAAAAGGGAATTCGCAAAGTATTAATATGCAGCGCGAGACAATAATGATACTTGAAGATACTTAGGCTCAAAACTTTTCAGGCCGCCTGGTACATGACCCTGTCAGGGCGCAGCAAGTTTATTACATCTAACTTATAGCGAGTTTATGTACTTAAAGTTACCTAACATTATATTTATTATATTGCATACCTACTAGATGTTAATCTCACAACATTCATTATTACAGTACTTAAGTATACTCCTTCTAAGATACATTTAATTTATAATAATTAAAATCATTTGAAATATAAGATATTAATAAAAAACCGGCCAAGTGCGTGACGGACCACGCAGAATGGAGGGTTCCGTAGTTAGAATGAATTTATCCCAAGAACAACATTAACCAAGTTTACACGCACAATATTGAGAGATTTACCATGTTTTTTTTTAAGACTTCTTATAGGTCTTCTTAGACTGTAACCTATAGATATAGAACAATTTTCTGTATTTTTTCAAAATTTTAGGCTCTGTAGTTTCGGGGATGAGGGAGGGAATGGTCAATTTTCGTCTATTTTCTTAAATAACTTTAAAATATTTTATTTTAAAATTATAAAAAAATGTATATTTGAGACTCTCACAGTAAGTCCTTTCATTTGAAATGTCTCACAGTACAGTTTGCAAAATCTTTTTTTTCTTATTTGCCCCCAAAAGTAACCCCCATAAAAAATATCAACTTTTTTTTAATACAAAATTCCTTTATTCATGTAACACGTCTGTATTTGGGACACAGAAATTCATGTGTGTACAAAATTTTAACTTAATCGGTCCATTAGTTCGTTGCCACACCTCGCAAAAATTACTTAAAAAAATTAAATATTCAATGTACAGTTTAGACTTTACTATGATTTTATTATATGTAAACTTTTAGATATAATATATTTAATTAAATTGTTATATACAGACTGGGTAACTCATTATCACGACAATACGACAATCAATTAGACGAAGTTTAATTTATAGTCGTATTGTCGACTTCACATTATGATTCACACATCTGATTTAACGTAGCATATATATATATATAGCGTAATTATTCCACAACTAGCAATAAGGTATTATCCAGAAGATGAAAATAACGAACAGTTCAAGAGCATTAGATATTAAATTCCACTACCACTTCACCAAACACATAAAACTTAACCGAAGGAAACTGAAAATTACGAAATACTAGCTCCTGCCCGCGTCTTCGTCAGTGCGAAATTACTTGTTCCCCCAAAGCCCCTACGTGGCTTTGCATCGACCACTCGTGCTATTACTTTGTTTTGGCTTAGTGTTCTTTCTGACATTTTTTTTTTTCTTTTTGCTCGGCTTCTAATCTTCCTCAAGAATTGGGCTATCAAATACAAAAAAAACCGGCCAAGAGCGAGTCGGACTCGCGCACCAAGGGTTCCATACTACAAAAAAAAAAAGTGTGCTATTTAGAGACATCGTTTTATTTTTCTAGAAATGTTTACATAAACTTCTATAACACAGAATAATTTCAGATTTTTTGCTCGGCTTCTAATCTTCCTCAGGAATTGGGCTATCAAATACAAAAAAAACCGGCCAAGAGCGAGTTGGACTCGCGCACCGAGGGTTCCATACTATCAAAAAAAAAGTGTGCTATTTAGAGACATCGTTTTATTTTTCTTGAAATGTTTACATAAATTTCTATAACACAGAATCATTTCAGATTTTTCTCTATGCAAACTTCGGAGATAAGGGGGAATGGTATTTTTTTTACATTTTTCATCAAAAGTCTAAAAAACTATTGGCCTAAAATAAAGAAAAAATGTTTGAAAATGTGCAAATAGCGCGTTAAGGCGTTTCAGTTCCTGATGTAATTTTTTTTTTAATTTCTGTCTCATTTGCAAAATTCAAGTTGATAGCATTAGTATTTCTGGAGATATCCAGCTGTGACAGACAGACAGACTGAGTCGCACCATAAGGGTTCCTTTTTACCATTTTGGTACGGAACCCTAATAGTTTTTGAAATCTAACTGGTAGATTCAGAGATTGGCGCGTTCAAACAAACAAACAAACTCTTCAGCTTTATAATATAAGTATATGATTGTTCAACATTCGTCTCCAGCCGCCATTTTGTGCTAGTGGCAAATAATAATAAGGCGTATGACACGACATTAGTATTTTGATTAACCGCATTTTGCCTTATATTCCACGTCCAATACTTGAGCATATGTCATAAGGATCAATGGAAGTGGCCTCAACTCTCACTCACTACAAAAAAGTCGAGAGGTGTCGTAAGACACTCGGTTACAACGAAAGTTACTTTCCCTGTTTATTATAGACTGAGTCGCACCATAAGGGTTCCTTTTTACCATTTTGGTACGGAACCCTAATAGTTTTTGAAATCTAACTGGTAGATTCAGAGATTGGCGCGTTCAAACAAACAAACAAACTCTTCAGCTTTATAATATATGTTCAACATTCGTCTCCAGCCGCCATTTTGTGCTAGTGGCAAATAATAATAAGGCGTATGACACGACATTAGTATTTTGATTAACCGCATTTTGCCTTATATTCCACGTCCAATACTTGAGCATATGTCATAAGGATCAATGGAAGTGGCCTCAACTCTCACTCACTACAAAAAAGTCGAGAGGTGTCGTAAGACACTCGGTTACAACGAAAGTTACTTTCCCTGTTTATTATATTTTAAATAACAGTCTCAATGAAATAAATTCAATGTTTGAGAGTAACTAAATGAATATATATATATATAGATCGAATCTGGGATCGAAGGGACTTGATCTTATGAAATCATATTTAAGCAATCGACAACAATACACGGAAATAACTAATATTAACGTTAAAACCAAATGCGAAGCTACTCACCGTTCAAAATATAGAATATTGAAGTTTGGTGTACCTCAAGGAACTGTACTGGGGCCCCTATTATTTCTAGTTTATATAAATGATCTCCCAAAAAATGTAAAACACCCGATAGTACTGTTCGCTGATGATAGCACAATAGTAATTAAAGCAGATGGAATCTTATAGTTATGAACAAGAAATTAATGATACGTTAAGTCAAATGATTGAATGGCTAGAGGCGAACAATTTACAAATTAACTTAGAAAAGACTAATACTCGTATTATGCATTTTAACCAACGACAACAACGACAGCATCCTTTGAATATTAATTATAAAGGTATGCCAGTTACCACAACCTCCAGCACAAAATTTTTAGGATTGATGATAGACAGCAAACTCACGTGGAAATTACAGGTTGAAGAAATATGTAAAAAAATTAATACTTTCTCTTTTGCTCTTTATAAGCTAGCCAAATTTGCTAATCGTCAGGCCGTACTTACTGCCTATCATAGTTATGTAGAATCTGTTCTGAGGTACGGAGTAATTTTCTGGGGAAACTCCACCGACAAAAATGATGTGTTCATTGCACAGAAAAAATGTATACGCGCAATATGCAACTTGCGCTCAAGGGACAGTTGTAAGCCATATTTTAAATCATTAAATCTTTTAACATTTCCGTCAATGTACATTTACGAAATGGTAGTATTTGTTAAGACAAACCCACAGCTTTTTGAGATTAGGCCCACCGCAAACTCACGTTTGAGAAAAAGGGAATCTAACATTCTCAGTGTTGGCCGCAGTCGAACAGCTCTTTTCCGCAAAAGTATTTATCAAATGGCTCCAGTATTATACAATAAAATTCCCCGCGAAATAAAGAATCTAAATTTAGTTATTTTTAAAAAACGACTGAAACAATTTTTAATTAATAAATGTTATTACTCAATCACTGAATTTATGGAGGATTACTGTTGACAATGATATTTTAAATTTTGACAAAATTGTATTTGTATTTATTTTATGATTTGACATTTTAATTATACCTACCGACATTTAAAGAATTCTATAATATTATATTTCATTGTTCCTGTGTGTAATATTTGTATGCTTGCGAGTAGAATGCAGCGCGCTAACAATATCATTATAGACCTAATATAAACTTTGTACCTGCATTGTGACAAATAAAATTATTTGATTTGATTTGATTTGATTTGATTTGATCCACGCCGTATGTTTTCGTGCAAACCGATTGAAATTTTACTACAGTCTCCGATAGTGCCGTAGCCATTATATTTAATTGACACTAGACTTATAAAGCTCATTGCAATCCTATAAAGTAAGCTCTCACCAGTTATGATATTTTTCAACTTAAACTGCGACAACTTAAACTTTTTTGTTATTTGCAACAGATTTTCTTACGGTTTATGACACTGCCATGGCTATTGTATTTTCTTGGCATTATATTTTTTAGGCTCTTTTCATTGCTTTTAATGCAAGCTTTCTTCTTTTTTGTTTTTTTTTTTTTCATTTCTGAGCAGATTTACGGCCGATATGAGACCTCATTTGACATTATTTTGCTATTGTCGACTTCATATTAATTTTTAACCCGGTTCTGATCCTGGTAGTGCTTTGTCAACTCTTGACTCTCTTGAGGGTCGCGCATACGCGTGCACTCGCAGTGTGACGTCATACGCAAAGCCGCTGACATTCAAAATATATATGTTCTTCAGAAACGAGCTGTTCGAGCAATTTAGCAGCTCGGTGCCAGAGTTTCTCTGAGAGATTTTTTTAAACATGTTGGTATTCTCACGGTGGAATCACAATTCATCTTCGCCGACATCTTATATATTAGACAAAATATACATTTATACACTAAAAACAGTGATATCCATAATGGACACACCAGAAGTAAGGACAAATTACGTGCTCTGTTTCACCGGCTTCATAACTCATTTGTTGGGCTTGGTATAAACTTTTATAACAAGATACCCTCTTCTTTTCTAGATTTGCCCTTCTATGCGTTTAAAGCTAAAATAAAATCTAACCTTTGTTCAAAGGCATACTATTCTATCAATGATTACTTAAACGATAAGAATATTTGGTCACTGTGTTTAACTAAAGACAATGTTTATGTTCTTTCTCCAGAATTAGATTTCTCTACTGACAGGTTATATGAGTTCATATAATTATTTATTTTCTTTGACTGTAAAGTTCAATTTATTTTAATTTGATTATTATTTATCATTGACATAATCTACTCATTTCAATTTTTTTTTTTTTTATGAGTGGTATTGCAATATGTGTTTATGTGGTCTCGACAATTTATAATAGTATTCTTGCCTGAGTCATGCTCCCTTAGATGTCACTGCTTGCGGTAGCGTCCAGGGTCGGGTTGCCTCCTTCCCTCAAATATGGCGAGGGGGGTAATGGCTGATCTTTGCGTTATGATCATGAACGTGTGCTGCTTGTGGTGATTGGTCGTCTTGCTGACTTTGGTTTTGTTTTTTTATTAGTAATTAACTCTTTATTTATTTTACTTCGATGGTCCTAGTTTATCATTTCTAACTTCGAGTTACGGCTACATATACGGCTATATGTAAGTGGGTACGCCCTTTATTACTGGAGACTTTTATTTAGCTATAAAGTTCTGCTTTCGTTTTTAGTTTTGTATTTTTATTACTGCTTGAATATAGTTTTCGATATTTTTTTTTTTTTTGGATATTGGCGTGTGCTAGCTAACTTATAGCAAATTATTTTATTTGATTTAATGTTTGTGTTGCGTTATGTTGTAGGTATAGATTTTTTTTTTTAACTGAGCAGACATTTCTCCTCAGCTAAAGCACTAGGAAGTGGTGAAGGGTGGGCGTTTTGGGGGACTGTCTTATGTAATTTTGTCGTTCGAAAAGTGCTGATTCTCAGCCTAGTTTGAATAAATGACTTTTGATTTTGATTTTTATATCCGCCTTTAAAATTGTTATAAATATGACCTATCTTTTGAGTGCTTAACCGTTACTCTAGCATTAAACGTCTCGTACACATAAATACTCAAAAACACATACGTATTAAAAGTGTCGTGACGGTCAAAATGTTACACTTTTTTTCGGTCTATCGGCAAATGAGATTCGCCAAGTGTGTAGTGTAACGTAGGATAGGGAACTTCGTTCCAAACAGAAACCATGTGCACTGCGGCAAAATATGGAACTAGATTTAATAGGTTAATCACGCCTTTCACCGGTGACCGGCGAACAATTAATTTTCTATTGTGTCCGTTAGCTACCGTGGTAAATGAATTTGACACCTTATTTTAAATGTTCTTTACCAGTGGCGCCACCTCAAACACAAAGATATAAAATTGTGATTTATCATAGCCAAAGATGTTACTGAGTTTATTAGAAACTAGCTGCTCCCCGCGACTTCATTCGCGTGTAAATCGTAAGATACACAATATACTAAAATAACATCCACATTTTTATAAAACGCCTTCGTCCCCCGACTTGCCGGCACGCGAGCGTTCTTTCTGACTTTTTTCTTTTTGCTCAGCTCCTGAGAGTCGTAGCGTGATGTTTGTAGCCTATAATATATATTATTATAGAATTGGGCTACCAAATACAAAAATAATTTTTCAAACCCGACTTTTTGTTCACAACTTCATAGGTTTTCATTTTTTTTTTGCGCAGAACCCTTATTCAATTTCTAAGATAAAGTAGTTACTTCTTATAACAACAGCTATCTTCCAGTGAAAATCCGGTCAAAATCGGCTGAGTCGTTTCGGAGATTAGCCAGAACAAACAGACACACAGAGAGAGACAGACAAACATTTTAAAAATGGTTTTTTTGTTATACGTACCGTACCTATATACTTTCATATGCATTAATTAAAAAACTATTATTTCGACATTACAAACAGACATTTCAATTTTATTTAATTTGAATAGATGGGAATTATTGTTTTGTTTGTGCAAAGTCTGCACCATGTTGAATCAGAATTGATTGTCATTTGTTTGGTTTCATTGTGGCTATAAGAAGTAGAGTATAATTATGTGGCAGCCAAGTTATTAGCCTTTCAGTTATCAGCCTAGACTTTTAATTAAACGGTGGCGTTCAAATAGCAGCCTGAATGATATTTAATTATAGGTTAGGTTGGAACTGTGACCAACCACGCGCGAGCCGAGCTGGTCGCAGTAGCTAAGCCAGGGCACCCCGACCAAATGGGTTAGGTTAGGTTAGAACCGTGACCAACCGCGTGCGAGTCGAGTGAGCGAAGCGAGCAGTTCCGCAGTAGCGGCCAAAGGCTAATCGGTTAACTAAAGGGATATTTAAACCAATTGGCTGCGACATAAATTCTGAATATATACAGCCAAAGTGTTTATTTTCGAACAAGTTCAATACTCAATACATTTATTTATTATGTCGACCTAGTAGATGTCGCTACTTATCCATTTGTGATTAGTCCTCTATCGAAAATCCTAGGAAACATGTCATAGTCTGAACATCGACTAAATCTTTATCATGTTTTCTCCCGGGACACTAAGATAGCTTCAGAACTAACAAAATAAATGTGTTTGAATATTGTAGGTATATCTCGGTAAAAGTCTGCCTAACAAGGAATGAATTTACATACTGTCTAAGGGGAACTGCGTAGGTTTTGTTAGATAAATTCATGTTTCGACTAAAGCATTTCTCAAGGCGGCACCTCTTTCAGGTTCTTACATAATATAGAATTTAATTTTCTATACATATAATGAAACGAGGTATTATTTAGAAGAACAGTTATTAGAACAGAAGGCAATTCCCGTATTTTAGCCTTCAGAGCGTACTAAATTAGATTTATTTATTTATCCTTCCACTGGAACGCCATAAAGCAATTACCTACACCAACGGAGCAAAAAATTACTTCATGTGCTGCTTTCTATCCACCGAGATGGATGAAAAAATATGTTAAAATAAGTACGTCTCCAACACTACAGCATCCGACGGCCAGACAGAAATAATTAATAACAAATTAAGCCATCCAATTATATTTTCTGTTTCCAGATTGTTTCAATCCCGACGCCATATGATTACTCACAATTTCCATTCGCTCTGTTTTCATTGGACACATTATTGTCTCCTTCAAGTGTAAAACTATAATTTATGTAAACATAAATTATTGTTATAAATTATCATTTGAGTAATTTTTCATTCCGTATTGATTTCTTCTTTAGTAATACTTCTTCTTTACGTGTCGATTTGACTCAAATATTTTTCCATCCAATATGTAAACTGCTTTAATAAGACCAAAGTAATCTATTAAATGGTTTAGTTCTCGTTTTGTGCTGTACTTTAGCTATTTTCATAGTGTAATGTAGTATGGTATTTCGTTGTGAGGAAATGCAGCCGACATTCAAACTACCTTTGTTTTGCAGAAAAGAGCTGTTTGATCCATTTATAAATTAAGTCCGAGACAATCTCTAAGAGAGAAATTTAAGGAGATTAATATAATGACTGTGCCTTCTCAGTACATTTTTGAAAATCTTTATATGCCCATAAAAATATTAAATTGTTTAAAAAATACAGTAATAAATAGTAAATACAAGGAACAAACACAAAGTTGTTGCACCTCTAACAAGGCTCAAGAAAATAGGAGGCTCATTCAGGTGTCAATGTATACGCTTTTACAATAAACTTCCAAGCCACGTTCAAGATCTAAGCCTTAATAAATTCAAATAATTCATTAAACTCAAGTTGTGTTAGAAAGCTTTTTATACCTTTAAAGATTATATGGAGGACATAAAGGCTTGGGTTGAACTGCTCCAAATTTTCTTTTGTCTCTTTTTATTTTTGCGTACTGAATGTTGACATGAATATTTACTTTGTAAAGTATTATATTATTTTAATTATTGTGAATCTGAAGACTATGTAGGTCATTGCTTTTTTTTTTTGTTTTATTTTTTGTCTCAGTTATTTTTAATCATGGTCTGGCAGTTTGAGTAATTTATGCGGCCTACCCCAATGTCCTTTCTTTGGTATTGTTCGTCGAATCGTTGAGCTCCTTAAGTTCTGAGTTGAGCTGCGCGATTACTGACAAATGCGTGCACTGACTGGACAGGTCCTCTCAATCTGTGTGGTTCTTTCCTCAAAAGACCATTTCAGACACCAATCTAAATGGTCTTCACATGACGTGACCAAGGTTATGTCTGGACTTTATAAGAGACTGTGACCTCTGAGTTTGTTTCGGCCTTTCTTCTCCGAGTAGTCAGATAGGAAACGCCGAACTCATCTAGTTAAAAAAAAACATGATTGACTTGTAAAAGTGTTTGTACAAACCTATTTACAGAAATAAAATCATTTATCATTTCACACAAAATAACACCAGTCCAGTCTCTTCCGAAGGTGTCCTTTCTTTTCCCATGGGTAATCACTGTCTAATCTAACTAAATTAAGAAATCCTAAGAGAAACAAACACATGTCGTTTCCAGTTTCCTTACATCAACGTCCATATATACGTAACACATACCACGTCCCGACTCATGCCTTATGAGACGAATATTAAGCATCCAAGAGATATTTACAAGGAAATAAAATGCTGTTTCGTCATTCTATTCTGAACTCTGCGAATGTGAAAAGACGCTGTGAAATTGTGGCAGATGGTATTTTGATGGATCAATCTGCCTAGCCTTTTCTCAACTATGTTGGGATTGGCTTCCAGTCTAACCGGATGCAGCTGAATACCAGTATTTTACATGGAGCGACTGCCTATCTGACCTACACAACCCAGTTACTGGGTAATACGATAGCCCTTGGTAAGACTGGTTGTCAGACTTTCGGGCTTCTGACGACCCGTAACGACCATCAAAGATCCACGAATGACAGCCGGGACCAACGGCTTAACGAGCTTTCCGAGGCACGGAGGAGTCTCGGTATGTAAAGATGGTCACCCATCTACGGACCAACCCTAGCTAGCCTAGCTTAACCTGATGGACCGACCCGTGCGGCTGTTATTACTTGGCCAAAAATCAATATCAAGGTATATTAGGTAAGTTAAAGACAAATAAAAAAGTATTTTGTTAAAAATGAGCTATTTCCTTTAGTTTGTCGTATGTCATTACTTCCCAGAATTCAATGCTTATTAGCGCCACTATCGAATGGTGTGATAATACAGTGTGTCTGTCTGTGTGTTTTTTTTTTTTTAAATCAACGGGTTCTATTCATGGCTAGAAATATTGATTTTTCAAAAATCCAATGATGCTGTTTTAGTTTTCATCAAAATCAAGCCTGAGACTCTGAGTACTTTTCGCTATTCCCCATAGATTCGAATTTGGCCATCCACGCCCACTTGAAAAATTCTTATACAGGTATATAAACGTAAAAAACCATAATCCAATGGGGACCGCGGGCTTACAGTAGTTGTGAACCTATGGGGTTCGGTTGACATTCCAGCACATATTGACATGAACCTATGGCGTTATTCGAGCAGTTGAGGGGCCAATTTTAATGTAAAAACATCTAAAGAAAAAGTACCACAACGATCCAGTCGTATATGTCCATAGTTAAACAAAAAGGATCCAACCCACATTAGGTGTAATGTGGGTTGGATCCTTTTCGTTTAACTATGGACATATGTGGTTCCTCTTTTTCTTACGACTGAACCCGGGGGCGCTGAATTGCACAAGACACATAGTTAAAACTAAAAATTCAAATAATTGAAACTAGATAACGTGGTACAGACATGAGAACTTGTTATGCACGGGAGTATATAAAAAACTTCTTTACTCAATATTCTTTATTTCAAACAGAAACTAGATTATATGTACAAGCTAAAACTAAAAGATATATATGTATATTATGTACAAGTATATAAAAATCATAAAAATAAAAAGGTGACAAGCTCATAGGGCATCAAAAAATTCGTCCGCATCGCTGTCAATGGTAAAAGTGCCCAAAAGGCTGGCAGCATTGCCACGTTGGATAGCAATGCTGATTCTTTGGGCTAAAAATAGGCCAGCCCTCTGGTCACGTGATGAGTCGACCAACCGCTTGGCGATGTCCCGAAATACTCGATGAGCACTCGGACCCCAAGGCCCTAGAGTTTCAACCCCAAACGGCTCAAACATATAGCTCCCAATAAGGTTGCTATATTTGCGCCGTTTGAGGTTTTCTGCTCCTGCAGCAGCCGCCCCAGCACAACCCGCCGTGCTAAGAAGATGGGATGGCGCGAGGGTGTCGACACAGGTTGCATCCCACACCAAAGGCCTACCCAACTTCCAAGGCATTATGGTCATTCCGTCTGGCCTCTTCCCATCGTCGCGTGCCAAGCCATTGGGTTCTAAAACTGCTTTACTCCATATTTTTTTATCTGTATGGCACCTGTACTTTTTAATAAAATACCTAACAATATTAAAGACCTACCATTGCAAAAAAATTCTATGAATAATTAAAATAAAAATGGTTTATTAAAACTTTAAAAGCGTTTAGCCCGCGCGGGCTGGCCACGTCGCATTTCTACAGGTTTTTCGTGATTATTTTAATAAATTTAAATCAAATTACTATTTTTTTTAATAGACTATCTAGATCGCTGTATTTATAAATATGTCCGCTATTTTTTACAGTTATTTTGGTATTTACTTATAAAAATTTAGATTAGTGATTAGTGTTGCCCGAAATCGGTCTTGGTCTAGCAGTCTTGGTCTTGTTGTTGCATTTTCGCAAGACCAAGACCAAGACTGCAAGATTTGAGCAGGAACAAGACTAAGCCTGCGAGACTCTTGCGTCTCGCAGTTAAGTCAAACTGAGATTGGGCGTTATTAATTAGGTATTTGGTTTCAATCCCAATTTTGATAGACGTTCCCCAGTTTCAAAACAGTATCGTCATAACACTAAAAGGTATTGTATTGATATTTCGACTATTTAATAAGTAGAGTGTTACTACTTATTGCACTTTGCACAAATATATTCATCACCTATTTTATATTACATTTTTATCACATGGGAACACCATGTGATAAAAATGTAATATAAAATAGGTGTCTTTCTAGCAAAGTTCATACCTTGTAAGTATCTACCTATAATAATATATGCTTGTATAAGTCTAATGTGCAGATCTAACATTAGTACGTTAGTAGATGCTTAAAAATGTAGCCAACAAAATTAAACAAATATTATGTAGGTACTTATGTTTCAAAGTTTATATTATTCTTCTATTCAGCAAAATTTAAAACTAACAGCGACTCGAGTAGGTCTAGTAACAGTTTTTGCGCCAGCCATTGTTACAGTACAGACGCCAGCACATCAAGTAACTGCAATCTGTCAAATTTCTTTAATAGATTTTCAACTTTATTAATAATAATAATAATAACAAGGCTGGCAACACCAACGTCAGGCTGGCAACACCAACGTCAACACGTCAAAATTTATTTTCATATATTTTCAGTTTTATATTATTTTCAGTTTAATATTAGTCGCAGTTTTTTTTATTTTATTTCCTGAGAAAAACCCACACGCCACTGCAAGAAAAAATAATCAAGATAATTTAAATACAGCAATTACCAAAATGTACAAAATACATAAAAAACTGCCAAATCGGAGGTGACATTTGTCATGTCACCTCCGATAAAACAATACAAACCCAAATGAAAATAAAAAAATGTTGACGAGAGCAGCTGCAAGACGAGCACGCCTACCACCTCCGGACTCTTCGCTCGGCTCCGCCTCGCTGCCGCCGGTACCCAGCCTCACCGTGAGCGCTGTGACGACACCGGCCGCGGTAGTTGCGTCGAGCTCGAGCGACGAGTATTTTTCCCCGCCGACGTCGCCAACACCTGTACGTCGGCAGGGGAGAGGCCGGCCACCGAGAAGCTTGGGACTTAGGGGCCATCCAGCCCCGAGCCGGGTCCCCGCTGCCGGTGGTTGTGTGCAGCGCATGAAATGGACTCAACAAATTAATGAGAACGTCATGCGCGCATATTACGGGGCTACAGAGGGGGGAACTAACCTCACTGCGTACCGCGATAGGATGCTGTCTCTGTTCCAGGCGCTTCAACCAGCCATCAACGTCTCGGCCCAACGACTTTCGGATCAGGTGCGGGTTATCCAACGGAATCACAAATTGGACGACGCCGCGCTTGATAGGCTGCGCTCAGAGGTACTGAGCAATCGTATCGTCCCTGTCCCGTCACAGACCGCGGTGCAACCTCTAGTCAGTGACATAACCCAACCGCGGTCTTATGTTAATGATGAGGAGGGGGGCGAGGAGATTGTTACGGTAAGTAGCCAGTGTAACGAACGATTGAGGAGCGCGCTGGAGGATGCGATTCGGGAGTTTAGAACTGCCCCTGTCCAACTTAGACCACATTTACCTCGCTTGCCTATGCACAGAACGAATAGGGCGATGGTGTGTGCCTTGGATTCGCTGCTTGGTTTTTATTTTGAAAGCAGCGAAGATCTCGTAGATAAGCACTCGATCTTGTATTGCGCGGCTATTGCGGCGTGTCGTGTAGCCAATGTCAAATTTCCAAATTGTGACATAGCTACACGACCAAAACCCGCTGTTCCAGCCTGGCAGTGCAGGATCGAGCAGCGTATCGAGGGGACCAGGGTGCTCATCGGCAAACTATACTGCTTCAGGGAGGGCAATACTCGCCCTAGAGTGATGCGCTTTGTGAGGCGGGCGTTCTCGGGGACTGGAATCAGTCCTCAAGAATATATGTCCCGTGTCACAGAGCGCATTGACTTCCTGAAGCAGAAGGTCTGTGCATGGGCAAGCCGTATCCGTAGGTATAAGCGACGGGTTGAGCGGTATACCCAGAATCGCATATTCCAGCGTGATCAAAGGTGGGTGTATAGAGCATGGGAGCGACCTGAGCAAAATGTGGCAGACGTATGCCGCCCGGATGATGATGCCACTAGCATATTCTGGCGTAACATCTGGTCGGTGCCCGTTTGCCATACTGAGGCTGAATGGATGCGGGATGTTGAGCGCGTGTGTGACGCCATACCGGAGATGGAGGAAGTAATAATTACTTCCTCCGATGTAGCCAGTGCAGCCCGCCCGATACCGAACTGGAAATCTCCGGGACCGGACGGACTGCACAATTTTTGGCTTAAATGGCTGCAAAGTTCACACGCGTGCTTAGCATCGCAATTCCAGTCGGCCTTAGAGTCTGGGTCGCTGCCACAGCTCTTTACAACAGGAGTTACCCACCTGCTCCATAAGTCAGGTGATGCCACGGAACCCAAAAATTATAGGCCGATCACTTGTTTGCCGACGGTCTATAAACTTCTTACATCCATTTTGAGAGAGAAAATTAATTCTCATTTAGAAAAGAATTCTATTATGTCTGTCTCTCAAAATGGATGTAGGAATGGGTCCCGCGGCACCAAGGAGCTACTCCTCATTGACATGGCCATAAGCCAACAGGTCCGTCGATCCCGAAAGGATTTGTCGACATGTTGGATAGACTATAAGAAGGCCTTTGATTCGGTGCCGCATACATGGCTCTTGAGGGTGTTAGAGTTGTACAAAATTGATACAACTCTGAGCACCTTCCTAACGACGTGTATGGGGCAGTGGAGGACGGTTCTTCGCTATCCAGGATGCCGACAAATTCAGGGGAGCAACGAACCTATTAGGATTAAGCGGGGAATATTCCAGGGCGACAGTCTGAGTCCACTGTGGTTTTGTTTAGCCTTGAACCCTCTTAGCACTCTGCTGGAGGGTACAGGGCTGGGCTGTCCTTTGCGGAGAGGGGGTCAGGTAATATCCCACCTGCTTTATATGGATGATTTGAAACTGTTTGCCACCAACAAATTGCAACTGCTGGAGTCACTAAAAGTAACTAAAACTTTTAGTGATTCCATCAGGATGGAATTTGGTGTAGATAAATGTGCAGTCATGCATGTAAAGCGGGGCGGGATTGTGGAATCTGAGGGACTACAACTCTCAGATTCTATAAACCTGAGATCACTCTCCGCAACTGATACCTACAAATACCTGGGTATGTCAGAGGGGTTAGGCATTAACGGACCTGACGTGAAACAATCGTTGCAGGAGCGCTTCTTCGGTCGCCTGAAAAAGGTACTTAATAGTTCTTTGTCAGGCGGCAACAAGGTGCGCGCCTTTAACGGTTGGGTCATGCCGGTCCTAATGTACTCCTTTGGCCTACTAAAGTGGACCCAGACGGAACTAGACGCCCTGGATAGGAGAGTCCGGTCACTGTTGACCGCAAACCGGATGCATCACCCACGTTCGTCTGTCATGAGGCTGTACATTCCGCGGAAGTGCGGGGGTCGAGGTTTTTTAAATGCTAAGACCCTCCACAACCGCGAGGTGTGCAGTCTCAGAGAATACTTTCTCAAGGCTGACGTGGGTATGCACCGAGATGTGGTTGCAGTGGACAAGGGACTCACCCCGTTGTCCTTGGCTAAAGAGAACTGGCGCAAACCTGTGGTGCTTAGTACCAATGACCGCAAGAAAGTATGGCAAAGCAAGGAGCTTCACGGACGCTTTTTCCGGGCCCTTCATGGGCCCGACGTAGATTTCTTAGCGTCCGTGGCCTGGCTACGCTTCGGTAACCTCTTTGGGGAAACCGAAGGTTCAGTCTGTGCAATTATGGATGAAGTTATGCTAACGAATAACTACCGGAAGTATATAATGAAAGACGGGACGATCGACATATGTCGGGCATGCCATTGTCCCGGTGAGTCTATCAGACATATTACTTCTGGGTGTTCTCGTTTAGCTAACGGCGAGTATTTGCACAGGCATAATCAAGTAGCCAGGATTATCCATCAGCAACTTGCTCTGAAATACGGCCTTGTGGACTCTGAGGTACCGTATTACAGGTATGTGCCCGACCCAGTTCTCGAGAATGACCATGTCACGTTATACTGGGATCGATCTATTATCACTGACAGGACTATTGTAGCCAATAAGCCTGATATAGTGGTAATAGATCGATCAGTGCGCCGCACAATGATAATCGATGTCACTATCCCGCATGACGAGAACCTCGTGAAGGCTGAGAAGGAGAAACAATTGAAGTATCTCGACTTAGCCCACGAGGTTGTCGCTATGTGGAATGTGGACTCGGCAATCATTGTGCCGATAGTCGTTACGGTCAATGGCCTTATCGCTAAGAGCCTCGACCAACATCTCAAGAGGCTCTCGTTGGGTGGCTGGGTGAAGGGCCTGATTCAGAAGGCAGTCCTCCTTGATACGGCGCGTATTGTGAGGAGGTTCCTGTCTCTGGGGCCCTAACCACCGGTAGCTTGGACCCTGCACCCGCTACCGGCGGATCACTATTTTTTATATTTTTAAATGTTTTTTTTTTTTAATGTTTTTATAAAAATATTTAAAAATGTAATAAAATAAGTTTAAAAAATAAATAAAGGAGATAATAATAATAATATATTTATTTGCTTAAAAACACGGTATAAAAAGATGGTAAAAGTACAATTTAGAACAAAACATGTTTTGCCAATATAATAATAAGCATGCAAATTTTTCAGTAGGTTACTGACATTAACATTGTTTGTCAATGAACTCCTTAACACTATAGAAACTTTTAACAGATAACCATTCGTAAACTTTATTTTTATACAATCTAATGTTTAAATTTTTGAGATCATTTGGTAACTTATTATATAACGTACACACATTGCAAGGCAGCTTTTATTATATTTAGTTACTCTTGGAATCTCGCTTAGTACGAGCCTATTGGGGTCTCGTCGGCTGCGGACATTAACAGCATCTGCTTTGAGAAATAAATCCTGATTTTTCCTTACAAACATACATATCTCATAGATGTAAAGAGACGGTAGCGGTAACAAACCAAGTTTTTTGAATACAGGTCTACATGATTCGGCTGGTTGGAGCCCGTAAATTGCACTAATGCTAAAGCTTGATTGGTTCAAGGTTGATTGGGAAAAATTGACGTTCCGCGAATAAACCGTTGATCGGTCGGTGTACCTACTTATTTGATAATTTACAGACAAATACGCCTCGGTTTATCAAAGTTTGTGCAACAAGTGTATCACAGCATTTGACACTGTTTGATCGCCGCATTTGCCACCACAGAGTACCTACGGACAGAGGCATACAAAATTGTTACCTATTTTGGTAGGGTTGGCACAGGACGATAAAATTAAATGACCTTGAAGATACCTCAGCAGTAGGTAGGTATAAGTTGAATGCTCTGAGTTTCTTGTACAGATACATTCTCACACTAGTCTACTGGAAATCAATTATGTCAATGCTATTGTGTACTGTACTGCATTTTTTTTTTTAATTTGTGTTCAATTTTTTATTTAAATAAATGGTAAATTGCATCGATTGTCTTTATTCTACAACTCTTCCATCCCATTCCATATAAGCAGTGGCATGCACTCCATATACTTAGGCAATTAGGCAGTGCCTACCTCATGAATATAAATCCAAAAGAAACTAACAATAGTCTTCAGCGATTATTTACTAAATAAATAAATAACAATAATCGTCGCACTCGAATCGAATACAACTTTGTTGTAGTAGGTACCTACATCGTTTCTTACTTACACATACTTACAACAGTTCGTAGCAAAGCGCGCCAGTCACGAGTACGACCAATTGCCTAAGAAAATTACGCACACTGTAATGAAATCTGCTAATCTCAACACACACACACGCACACACACCTCAGTGTTTTGGTCACATAGGTAGGCTCTGCCTGTAGTCTTCTATTATTGGTTGATTTAGATTGTACATTGTTGATCGAAGATTATTGGCTAAATTTGAATTGTAGAAAGAGAGACAGCAAGCATTATTTGTATGCCTTTGTTTCGTGTCGTACTCGTAAGTATGTTGTATGTTCTGCGATCGATGAGTCACGGAACGCGCAATATTGCTTAAAATATAAAGTTTGAAGTTTTGAATATCAATTATTTTATTTCTAAATCAGCTGATTTTTTTAAGTGTTTTGATGGTATGAGTGAATGTGGATAAATTGCATTGTTTACCTAATTTTCAGTGAAAATACGATAGATAAAAATTAGGTGCTTAAAAATCCCTGCAAACAATTTTCGTTCGTCACAAGCCACAATAGATATCCAAAAAATTACATGTCTGATACATTATAGTGAATCAAAAATTTCATTCATGTTTCAGATGTTTGTGATGGTAACTAAAAGTCTAACTGACGACAAATTTTATTGGAAGTAACAAGTGGAGATGAAGATGTAAAGTATGTAAGTGATAATTATTTTAACCGCTAGCTTTTTGTGAAGAAATTAGGATAGCCTCTAAACACGTACAGAAAATCATTATAGATACCTACCTAAAGTTATTGATTACGCGTAGGTACTAAATTGCGTCATTTTTTTAAATTATTGTCAAGTTAATTTTATTAATTTGGTGGTTCACTATGCCTATGTCAATTTAAGTTCAACATGTACAGTCACGAGCAATAGTATGTATACACTTAGCCACTTTTAAAACTGATTTTCTTCTAATGTATTGATTATAATTGTATGTTGTTACAAACATAGCATTTTGGATTACATAGAATTATGAAATAGGTAGGCATCTCTACATTTCTATCGTTATTTCATGAAAAAATCGCTTTTAAATTTCTCTAAGTGTATACATATTCGTGCTCGTGACTGTACCTACTCTGTTACGTTGTTGTAAGATCTGAACTAACGTGTTTAATAAATAGCAATAGGCTAATAGATATTTGCAAGAATTGCGAGACTCTTGCTGCAAGACCAAGACCAAGACTGAGAGCGCAATACCAAGACCAAGACAAGGTGTATTGACGCCATACCAAGACCAAGACTGGCTAAGTCTCGTCTTAGTCCTGCATTTGGGAAACACTATTAGTGATTGAAGCTTCCTTTTAAGCAGATAAGCCTGTGGAGACTCCGCTCTTCCATAACTTAAATAAGTATCTATAATATCTCTATAAAATTTGAGGATCGCTATCTTATACTAACAGGCAGCGCGAGAAAAGGACGGCTATAGTTATGAACGAAGTTAGAGATGTTAAACTAGTTTACGCCTTGCGCTTCACCGCCCGTGTTTTTAGTCGACACGTTTTTACCTGTCATCGTATGGAAATATTAGTAACTAAATTTGACAGCTCTAATTTATGTACTGTGAGAAATAATACAGATTAGTATAATATTCATTTAATATACGCACATTAAATAATTTTCCTTTAAGGCGAAAGCTCCAGGTAGCCCGTGAAATTTTTTGCAAGTTGCAGGTCAGTATCAGGTCGTATGTTGATCTGAATATGATTCGCGACCATAACAAATATGTATTTATAGAATTATAATCATTAAAATCTCAATACAACTCTCTTAACTCTCTAAATCCTAATGAATGACTATTTCAAGAAAACTTGACATTTAGGATTATAATAACTTAATGAGTTGTATTACTGATTCTAATGATTATAATTTTGTAATTACATTTAAGTTACGTGCGAGTTTTACTTTAATCAACATACAACCTAATACTGACTTGCAAATTGCAAAAATCGTAAGAAAATTTTAATTTCGCGGGCTACCTGGAGCTTCCCCTTAATTCACATAATAGTTAGGACTTATGCACCACAGAGTGATACTTGTTACCCTTCTACACAGAATACTTTTAGACAGTCGTGGACTCACTGAACACTGTACACCGACTGGGGACTATAGGAAATTAGGTTACGGGCGTGAATTAAAAACAGAGACTTTGAATTTAAATAACGTTCATTTATATTTTATTTAACGTTACACAGGGAAGGTTTTATGTCTGTCTCCTAGCACAGCAAATAGAGAAAAAGGAACGAACTGACAGCAGTTGTTGGTTTTATTAAATCATTTAGTGACAGTGTTGCTATTACTCAAAAGTAAGAATCGATTAATTTTTGCACATTTAAATCGACCTAATACCAACAGGGACGATCCACTCGTGAAAAGCCTTTTTCAAAACTCTTGACCGCTCGCCGAATCGCGGGCCTCCACAGACGGACGTGACGTCACGTTTCCCACCCAAAGCACTGGAGCAATCGACGTCGATAACAGTCCGTCTCTTTCTTGTTTTATTAGAGAGAGAAAATTAAGTGTAGTTTGTGGGCAACAGAATCGGCACCAATAGGGTCGGTTGGAACTGTGACCAACTAAGCCAGGGCACCCCGACCAAATGGGCTAGGTTAGGTTATACTGTGCCTTACCCGAGGCGGCGGCGCGTAGTGTTTCACGCGCGCCCCTAATTGACGTCACGCGGGTCTCGCACCTCAGTCCCCCCGCGTGCCGGCACCATCCGTAGATCGTGCAAGGCGCACAAGTTCCATGATCTGATCCCCGGTCCAAGTGTGGGAAGGGGACACCGGGGTGGTTTTAGTCAGTAAGAGTCTGACAGACCCCTCCGCCCGCCGGCTCAGAGCGGAGGATTTTCCACCACGGAACAAAAAAAAATTAACTAAATTCTTCAATTTGCAGCAGCATTTTGTAAACGGCGTTTGAATTGTACATCAAATGTTGTGGCAAGTGACAAGGCAATTTACATTTTGCCTTCGGCGTATTTCATGACTACGTGCGTTTTTAAACGGATGACGCCGTTTGTAAAAAAGCGGATTCTTACAAATTGCTTCTGACATTATTATATTCTAAAGTCATGCGACATCCACTGGCAGAGAGGTAGCTTCATTCCGCAGTGGGAACATCGAAGGCATATTAGCAGAGTTGAAAGATCTCACGTGCCAGTAACTTTACTTTTACGTACTTATATTTATATATTTGTTTAATGCACAATTTACACAACTAGTGAGTACATGACCCTGTTAGGGCGCAGCAAGATAACTTAAAACTAATAATATTGTAGTGAGTATCCATTATCTGATATCACGTAGATTAGGAACTTTCACAATTTAAATATTATATTAATTAAACTTATATCTAGCTTTATACATAAAAAAGATGATGTTGGGTGACTTTTTTACCGTCTTGAAAAAATTGGATATAATAGGTGAACGGAGTAGAAGCCAATGGCATGCCTAGTTTATTTCACCCTGCTTTCTTCATCCAAAAATATTGAATTTGAAATCATACGCGTATATTAATTTTTTAACGGTCTTTAAAGTTTTTTTTTTTTTTTTTTTAACTTGGTATGCTATAAGCTATTGTACCCTTTTTTTCAAGACGGTAAATGAAATTATCATAGGACATAGGCTTCCCCCAAGCACAGCCACTTCGACCTGTTCTGTGCTTCTTGCATCACCATTCATCGCAGCATAATGTACTTATGTAAGGTCAATTGATTTTATAAAATAATTAGTTTGGTTGAATGTTAATTTATTTACCGAATTATCTAAAATTTCGTAACAGTAGTAGATCCTCTAGTAAAACTGAGTTAAGTACCCTAAAAAAAACTCGCGCCAATTGTATTCCTCGTCTTCTTCGTCGTCTTGAAAAGCCTCTTAAGAGAATACATATACTCAGATGTATATTTGAAATCTTTTTAACATTTTATCTTTTATATATATCTTATCTATACCTTTTCAGCAAACCGACCACGACTTAAAACACTAATTTCCGTCCGCACTAAATTGAGCTGTCAGAGCTTCAAAGTCAGAGCTTCAGAGTTCAGAAACTCTTTAACTAAGTCGATCCTAAATATCAAATGGGTACATCTAATACCATTTCAGCTGTTTATGCATGCATTTGATGGGTTAAAATTTGTCCTAAAGAGGAAGGCATGAACCTGAACGTTGCCATAGTGCATAAAAACATATTAAAAAAAAAAAAAAAAAAAACATAGACGAGCAACTCAGGGCGCTTTCCCCATACCAGCAAAGCCCAACTGCCACAGAACCTAGTGTTTCATGGATTTGTTGACAGTTATCCAGATATACAATATATGTATATGTAGACCCAGATACATAGATACATACGTATATTGACCGAGCGAGCGAAGCGCCTCTGCTTCAAGCCTGGCAAAATTTGCTTTCGTTTGTCAGCTTGTTGCTAGTCCTCTACAAGCCGTATTTTACAACCGATATTGACGAAACTTTGTATACAGGTTTTACGACTTTATATAATGTTTTTGGTTGGAGGGATACTTCCTTCCTTCCAAAAAGTGGCAAAAACGGGCTACTGCATATCTCCGCCTTATGAGATCCGATTTCGATAATTCTTTTTTTTTTTGGAAAGGTATTATCTTTAAGTCGGTCTCATGAAAATTTGTTAAAGATCTCGTTTTATATAACCTTAGTGGTGTCTTATTTGTTGCAAAAAAGTTCGTGCTAGCGGGGTCTATTGTTCGCAGAACTACTAGTTTTAATTTAATAAGTATATTAGAAAGAAAACATTTGTAGTTTTAACGGTAAAGGACATTGACAAAAATGGCCTATGAACCAACACGCATGAAACATTTACTATAATTACTAGATCTATGTTATTGGGTTTGGTTTCCGCACTAAATCCTTCAAGTGGACCATTGTGCGTGTACTAGATCTTTTAATAATATACATTGCAAATATTTCAATAGAACGGACACTTTTTAATTTCGAAAACATTTTAAAAAATATTCACTTCCGTCATAATCCTCGGTGTTATTATTTTTTGGTTCAATTTTAGGTTTTTAATAGGCAAAGGTATTATAGATCGTACAGCCAAGTCTTTGTAACAGCACTCTTAATAAGAGTTTGACACAGACAAGCGTCAGTATTCTCAACACTTGATATACGATAATGATTTTTAGTTACAAACAGTCCGTTATGATGTCGCGGAACCATAATACGGCTTATCAAAAAACTCGATTGAAAGCGCTGTTTGGAACGGGCAATAATATCGACACTGACAGTTGATGAATTGACAGATGACAACATTTGACATTTGGTAGTAATGTCACTTGGCGCGCGCATTCTGTGCTCGATCTGCGTTTGCGTTGGTTGCGTACTGAATTCGTTTGCATTTTGTTACTTTTCCGATTTTATCTAACAACTTGGCGTGAACAAAGGACTGAGATTTTCTCTTGAAATATCGACCTCTGGCTGAGTTTTACTGATACGGACCTACTTAGAATAACGACCTGGCTTATAATTGGCTTTTTATTGACGTAATTATAACCTCAAAATCCGAAAGTGATTTGATTTTTTCCGAATTCTCAAAAGTGTCCGTTGTTTTAATTTAGGTTCAATCGAATATATACATTATCTAAAACCCAAAAAGTAAATACACCTCCCTGTTGGATCTTAGGCGAGCTATGTATGGACGACGAGCAATGTCCTTTATAAAAAGGAGGGGAAGTAATCATCATAGGGCATCAAAAAAGTCCGCATCGCTGTCAACAGGAAAAGTGCCCAAAAGGCTGGCACTATGGCCACGTTGTATAGCAATGCTTATTCCTTGGCCAAAAAATAGGCCATCCCTCTGGTCACGTCTAGAGTCAACCAGCCTCATTTTTATGTACTTGTACATATTATTATAATTATTATTTTAAGACTTAGTTTTTAAATTAGGTAAATATTTGCTTATCAATAAATAGTTACGTAACTTTTTCTTTCTCTTTAATTTAACATAAGCGATTTGGTGTTCAAATACTGTAAGCTCACTTTGTCTTCTAAATAAAACAAAAGAAATACATATAGTACCTACGAGTAGCTAACTTAGAAAACCCTCCTCTACAAATATCTTTTCCCCATAACGCCAGGAGCTACTAAATCACACTGCATTAGATTGTGGACACCAAGAATCCTCCGACTGACTTATTTAAATGACTTCAGTCAATAATATGTTTTTTATAATAATATCTCATATGCATCGTTTGGTCGAAGAAATGATTAAAGGCTCTCCCCCACATGCGCGTTCTTATTGGTCGATAATATCGGATGCGTTATTGTGATAATGCGTCTCGATTCCATGCCACGCAGCTGCGTTTTTATCCTCGTATATTTCTATCGTGTGCGTATGAACCAAATTATAGAGGTGCTATTAGTACTAACGTTATTCACGCAGGTGTGTGTAAGCTCGTATGTACCTAATACAAAATATACTGAAAACAGATATCGTGAAAAGTTGTATAATTGGGATTTTCGGGAGGTATTTCATATTCTTACTACAGGGTCAAATTAAATTAGCTAGCGAAACTCCGCAATCGTGATGAGTATCGATATCTAAACACGACAAAATAAATAAAATTCAATTAAAAATTAAAAAAAACCCCATCGCAAAAAAGAACGAACATTTAAAAAGTCAAAAATAATACCGTTAGTATCGTTGAGCCATCAAATTCGATTAATACCTATAAATATTTTAATTATAGAAATTGATGGATGACACGATAAGGTTTGCTCATTGAAATGGTGCTATAATGTCGCGGCGGGGTACCACAAGTAAGTCAGACCCTTCATTTCATTGAATCTACATATCAATTTACTAGCATTTCCGATCAACTTGCTTTGATACGATCAAATTTTTGTTGCAAATCTAGTTACATTATGATGGTGTTAAATTAAAAGTAAAAAAAAAAAAACTCATAACGCTCCCAGGAGCGTTATGAGTTAGCAATCTACCTATTTTAGCTATTTAGTTATTACTTTAAACTTAGCGGTACCCCGCCGCGACAGTATAGCGCCATTTCAATGAGCAAACCTTATCGTGCCATCCATCAATTTCTATAATTAAAATATGTCTACTACGTCTACATCTCTATAAGTTACGTTTTGAAACACGAATTAAAATGAACACTCTTGGATTGGAAATCGAAGCGTGGTTTTGCAAAGCATTTATCAGCAAACCATAGCAAAACTAAAAAGTTACATTCATTGTCCACAAGATACGAAGAATTTTTTAGGCATCTCAAAATCAGGAGTGACAAACTCTACTTAAAAAGTGTTATACTTACAGTCAGGCCGTCGAGAGAATGTGTTCCGGACAACCTGTCAGTTGGAAAATTTCTAGTTGTAATAAGGATCAAATTCGCAAAACACATTATTCGTTAGTATGAAACTGATAGGTGTCAAGAACACATTTTCTCTACGACGGCCGGACTATAGGAACCGTGCACACAGTATCACGCCACAAAGATAGGCAGCGTCCTCAAACTCAAACAAAGCTCGTCTCACATCTTTCCGCCTTCCCGGAACTCCTGTTGACGCAAATTAGAATAGGGTCCTATATCAAATTAAGCTTCACTAAGTCTTGTTGGCAGTCCACAAACTAAGATATCCTATTTGCATACCAGTGCCGTTAAATCGGTTTATCTTTTACCCCCGTTTTAAGACGTAAGTGGTGGAAAGATTCTAACAAACTGGATGCTACTGTGAAAAAATTGAATGTAGTTCTGCTTGCATTTTGTTGAGTTGCAATGTATTTATATCTTGTGATGGCAAAAAGTCAGATGTAATGTCTACTTTTATTATTGATATATTGATATAAAATCTAGAAACAGCATATTATTATGTTTTTTTCTAGATTTTCAGTAACACTGACTACATTTATTTATTCTGCTGTACACACTCATTTACATTTTAGATGAAGCAAACATAAATTCATTGGAGGTTTACCTTGTACCAAAATCATCGAATACATAATTTTAGAATTAAAATAACTTAAGTATTATTATTATTATTATAAAAGTTTAATATGTCCTGTATATTACAGTTCGCTACCCATGCAAGAGTTTTAGCTATGTTATACGTAGTTATTTATTTTATTAATAATAGGCTGCATGGTCATAGGAGGATCCTATCTACCCACACACAAGCGGAGAGCTGGTGGACCTCGACATCAGGCTGCAGGCAGTCCAGGGAAGCCATCCCATCCTTAGATAGCATGCTAACTAGGCGCTTACGCTACGCCTGGACAGAAACGGCCGGAGCCTGATGGCGGGGACCATCACGTGACACTCCTCGCTAAATAATCGCTTCCAAACAATAGGTATATCGGACAGTCCTCTGTAAGAGCGTGTATGAAGGCTGAGGAAACCGTTGCGCATGTGCTGTTTGAATGCACAAGCGTCACCCAGATTAGAATAGAAACATTCGGGTCATCCAAATCCTTAGCAAAAACACCAGGAGCCGTCATCAACCTCATGCAAGAAGGCTGGTTGGAATCATCACTGACGGCTGCCATGTTCCACTCGAAAGACTAAGTGCGGAAATCAAACCCCTTAACATAGAGAACATAGCTCCTACCTATTTAGTATCACAATGCCTAATTCTATTTTAGAAATATGACATTTGTTTGTCCCTAATATGAATCGTTTAATTAATATCGACCATAAACGTTGGTCCCTCCATATTTAGAATTCAACAATTTAGTCAGACATTTTAATGGATAGTTTCTTTTTCGCGAAATGGTTATTTGTCACTAACGAGCGAACATCGGTGACCAATCTGGCCATCCCTAAAACAAGTGGTGAAAGAATGTATTTGAATTGGTATACACCGTGTAATTGACAGGTTGGCAAAAACTTAAACAGTAGCTTCAGACCATGATTTATGACTGAAAAACGTTGGAATTTTCTTCAGGAAAATTGTCGAATTTTCCGACCGTTTTTCAACTAGATTTGTGTTCTATTCATTTGTTACAACAAAATCCAGCCCTAAAAACATAATTTTAGTGAAAAAAGCAAAAAACTTAAACTCGGCAATGTAAATAATAATGATTTAAAAAGAAAATTCATACATACCGCGCGGAATCAGCTGTTAGCTCTAAAAGTTTACTTTGTTTGTGTGCTGCGCGCTAGGCGGCGCCGGCGCGCAGCACACAAAGGGAGCGAGCGAGCGAGCGATATGCTTTCTCTGTCTGTCGTAGGTACTGTCGGAGGCCAGTAAACTTTTTTCACTAAAATTATGTTTTACAACAAGTAGGTTGCGGTGCCGCTTGGGCGACATTGCAACTGAGGCGGGGTGCGATGTCGTATGGGAGGCATCGCGGCTGAGGGTTGGAGACCGCAGCAGGAGAGGAGTGCCAGTATTGCGGTGCGCCGCTCTCCGTACTTTCCGCGGCCTTGACGGGGTCGCACCGCCTGATGGCGGACGCGGTGGGGCCGCGGGGGAAGAGGTGTGGCAGTATGGCTTTGGCCGCTCTCGCTATCCTCTGCGGCTGAAAAGTGCTAAGCGACCGGGCCACTGACCTGACTAGTCGCAGAGGAACCAAGGGTGCCTAGACACGGGGTCGTCTAACGCCCATGTGCTGGTTTGGTCACTGGGGTGTTCACGGCGTACAATGTGTTCTGGTGCGCCGGTGATGGGGGGTAATCCCCAGAGGAGGGTCCGGTGACGGGCAGCAGCGGCGGTTTGCGGTGAGTGCTAACGCGTGCCCGGAGGACACCTTGGAGTGGGTTGGAGTCCCACATAACTGCACTATTTCCGCGTGGTAGTGCAGTATGCATGAGCATTTCTCCACGCAAAAAAAAGGAGTTTCAGGAACTGCCTAGCCTTTTCCCAACTACATAATATTGGAAGCGTCTTCCAGTGTAACCGATATAGCTGAACACCAGTATTTTATGCGGAGCTACTGTCTATCTGACCTCCACAACCCAGTTATACTGGATAACACAAATACTCCTTGGTAAAACTGGTTCTCAGACTTTCGGGCTTCTGACTACACATAAGATTGGCGTATTTAGTATTTAATTATTATTAGTGGTAGACAATTTGACTGTACTGCCTATCTTCGTGACGTAAACCTTGGTTTCATTTTTAAATCTGAAACATTTGCTTAAGTCAACATCTGTCAGTTGTAACTATCAGAAATTCAGAATAGCTGCCGCAGCGAGCTTACTGAACAATTTATAGATGTTTGTTTCACGTCAATGTCGAGCACAAACCAATAAAGTTTCATCCTTTGAGAAGTTGGAACTCCTAACCGAACAGTTAGCTGAATGTAACTATTGAGAATTTGTAAATAAGTGGTAAAACAAGTATCTAGGTTCAGAGGTTCAAGGGTTCGTGGCTTATTCAGATAGATTTTCGGGTTTGTGCTTCGCTGGTAGCAGACAATCCGTGGATGATCATTCTGCGCTCATGAAACACATTGATTTGTCTTCCAAACGAAAAGTTAAACAGACGATCTGGATTGTCAATATCAGTCATTATGAGCAGTCAGCCCAATAGTATGATGGAAATATATATATACAAGATATATATATATATAAATGAATCGCCGAAATGTATGTACGCGCATAACTTCCGAACGACTACACCAAATTGGATAAATCTTTTTTGTTGTGTTTATAATTGTCAGCACAAGATATGTATGAAAGAAAATGTTTGAAAAGTTGTCGGGAATTGAAATATTGACAGGACAATGTTTGTCAGGTCAGCTAGTTTATTATAGAAGTACACGTTTGTTCTCAGCAAGGTGATTTTGAGGTAACGCCTTCACTGATAAATTACATACCCCTTTTGAAACAAAAAGGAATTTACTTTAACTAATCATCTGAAATACGGACCCGTTCCTTTCAATTTTCAGAGGCAATGAGATTCCTTCAACACTTTAATCCTTTTAAGGATTAATGTAAATTGAGTTGGATAAAATATTAGCAAAGATACAATAGTATTCGGAATCTATACCCACATCATAATAAAATCGTAGCGAAGTCAAAATGTTTTTTTTTTTTTGTAATTTCTGCGAAAATTATCATGCCAGAGCGATCAACCACAGTATTCTTTCGCAAATTGAATGGAGCGAAGTGATATGCACCTCCATCAACACTATTGTGGAGCAAGATGACGCCACACATTACCCCGTAGAATTTCTGAATTCGCTAAAGGCGAGTCCGACACCGATCTTAAGTTGGATGATGTACACCGGAAGTCCCGGTGTACATCATTCAACTTAAGATCGGTGTCCCGATTATACTCCTTCAGAATTTAACTCCACCGAACCCAGTTCAAAGTCGTGTCTTTACAGAGAAACGTCATCGAGGCGAAAATTCTAGCAGGTTGTGGCGTTGGCAAGACAGTGTTTATACAGCGTATACCACTAATTCCCCACAATTACACCTTCCAGTTTAAGGGCGTGCAGTTCCCTGTGAGAGTATGCTTTACGTAGACTGTCAACAAGTCACAGGGGCAGACATTGAAGGCTGCGGGTGTTGACCTCAAGACAAGTTGCTTCTCACACGGACAAGTGCACGTCGCTTGCTCCCGCGTCATCAGTCCTAACTCTTTGTAAAATTTGGCTGTTAAGAACAAAACTACAAACGCAGTATATATGGAAGTTTTATAAACATGTAGCTGTTGGTGTAGTACACAATAGGTCCTTAGGTATGAAAGCTGAAAATAAATTGTAGTAGGTATGCTATACAGGGTTATTGGTAAAACACCAGCGACCTCTTAAGGGGTCATTGTACTCATCATTATGAATAACTTTTACTATGGGACCAATCCTGAAATCGCGAAAAAATCAGCTGTTCAGAATATTTATGTTCGCATAATTCGTCAAAATGTACTGAACAGCTGATTTTTTTTTCGCGTATTCAGGTTTGGTCCTATAGTAAAAGTTGTTCATAATGATCAGTACAATGACCCCTTAAGAGGTTGTTGGTGTTTTACCAATAACCCTGTATATTTTAGAAGCTTGTGGCTAAGCAATAACCGCCGCACGGGTCGATCGATCAGGTTAAGCTACGCTTGCGGTTGGTCCTTGGTTGGGTGACCTTCGCTACATATACACATACCAAGACCCCGTGCCTCGGAAAGCACGTTAAGCCGTTTGTCCCGGCTCTCATTCGTGGATCTTTGACAATCGTCATGGGTCGTCAGAAGCCCGAAAGTCTGACAACCAGTCTTAGCAAGGGGTATCATACTATCCAGTAACTGCGTTGTGGAGGTCAGATAAGCAGTTGTTCCACGTAAAATACTGTATTCAGCTGCATCCGGTTAGACTGGAAGCCGACACCAACATAGTTGGGGAAAAGGCTAGGCAGATGATGATGCTACTACAATTTATTTTCAACTACCGACCCGACCCTGCTTCGTACGCATTCAATGCTGGCATGTTAAAACATCGAGATTTCTTTGCTGTTTTTGTATTTATCTGTATAATTAGTTAGTCATTTAATTTAGTGTCTAGCGTATGTTAGCTTAAGCTTATGACATAAATATTAGTTTGACTTAAAACAAGTTAGATATTAACCTTTCTTTTCTCCAAATGATGGTAAAACTGCATTAAAATCTGTTGTGTTGTTTTTTTTTTGTATTTGAGATAGGTCTTGACTCTAGTCTAGGTCGGAAGCGACAGAGACAGAGTCAACGATGGAGTTAGCTAACCCAGAAGAAGCTTGTTCACTCTCACTTTGAAGATATTAGGGTTGTATGCGCTCAGAAACACAGACGCAGGTAGTGAGTTCCACTGTTATGCTGTGCGTATTATAAAAGACATTTGGAAACGCTTAGTGCGAATTGGTGGAATAGCAACTAGGTAGGGATGGTAACTGGCAGTGCGTTTAGATGTCCGATGGTAGAAGGGGGCCGGTGGAAAGAGGTCGTGGAGTTCTTGAGCACACTCACCG
This sequence comes from Dicycla oo, assembly GCA_948252095.1. Lineage (NCBI taxonomy): Eukaryota > Metazoa > Arthropoda > Insecta > Lepidoptera > Noctuidae > Dicycla > Dicycla oo. Next base: position 10,367,303 of record OX411733.1, on the reverse strand, counting down.
TTGTACAGTCTGTAGAAGACAGACAAGCAGGCAACCTTGCGGCGATGAGCCCACCTGTGAAGCTTGGCATCCACCAGTTTTACGTCACCATTGCGTCTCTTAGCTCTGCGTTCCACCGAGTTAAGTACGGATAGTTGGCGGATCCATCGCAATGGTGGCTGCAATACTCAGGATCGGACTTGCGCTTTGTAAAGGGTTAAAAAGCTGCCTAGGCGTAAAGTATTGTTTCACCCTATTAAGGATGCCTAATTTCTTGGCCGCAGTTTGGGCTTTGTACTCGATGGTGGCGCCAAAGTTGAAACCAGATGTCAACTCCATGCCTAGGAGCTCGAGCCGATCTGTTACAGGAACAGATGTACATACCCCGAAAAGTAGGAGTTAGAGCGAAACGACTCCTTTTAGCGGTAAAAAGACACGCCTGTGTTTATGTGGCGTTAAAAGAGACCAGATTATCTTCACCCCACTGCTGGGAGACAATGCTTAAGGTCAAATCTGTCCGCTCTACCATGGCTTCTCTCAAGGAACGAACTTCGGTCCCGCTGGTTTTTGCGCTGGACAAGTCTCTCTCTGAAACTGTACTGTCATCTGCGTACGCAACAATACCAGGCTGAGGCATTGATATGCAGCAGGAAAAGAGTTGCAGAGAGAACAAACCCCTGAGGAACTCCGGCTTCAATAGCCATAGTTGTTTAGAAGAACAACGCGTTAACACAGACACACACAAAAAGCGACTTTAATATAAAATACTAGCTTTTACCAGCGGCTTTGCCCGCGTGGATGTTGGAAATTATCCCACGGGAACCGTACATTTTTCGGGATAAAAAGTATTTTATGTGCTATTCCAGACTATAATCTATCTCTGTGCCAAATTTCATCCCGACCCGTTCAGCCGTTCTGTCGTGATTGAGTAACAAACATCCATCCATCCATTCAAACTTGCGCATTTATAATATTAGTAGGATGTACCTAGATGCCAAGCAAAAGTAAAGCAAGTCAATCAAGATCTAAATAAATTATATATCTCGTGGTTGGAGGATCCCGATTGTCAATGTAGTGAACGATTTATTGCCAAACTAACGTTTCACTAAGTTTTAGGGTCACCTCTAAGGAAAACAAAACTTTGTTCCGTTTGAAGGGACTAGCAGACTTTGTTCCGTTTGAGGGACATTCAGAGTTTGTTCCTGATTTGTATTCTTGAGGGACAAATGAAATTGTGATAGCCCTGAGATTTGGATTGATTGATTGGCATGGGTTTTAAGTTAGGGGTTTTCTCTATCCCATGTTTGTTTTAGGAATTTTGGACACAGAAGCTAATTTGTTCATCTTTAAATCACGGGGCTTATCTAGAACAGCAAATACAACTATATTTTTCAGGATAGCTATGGCAGACAATTACTTTAGTAATTTGACAGATAGGTTGTAGAAAGTATATGTTACTCGGGTTTTTATTAATAATTTATGAAATCTACCAAGTCATAATAGCTCCAAAACATATTTATTACTGTTAGATAGGCAGTCGCTCCATGTGAAATACTGGTGTTCAGCTGCATCCGGTTAGACTGGAAGCTGACCCCAACACAGATGGGAAAAGGCTAGGCAGATGATGAATATAATTCATCATTATTAATTAAACTCGTTTGAATATGTTACAAAGCCTAAAATATACATTAAAAATAATACTTATGTCGATTTGTTACGCTGTCTCGGGTCTTTAAAATATAAGTCTACAAACTTATGACAGCATTGTAACCGCTACATTTTGAGAATTAGTCGGAAACTTTTCACATTTATATGAATAATTATGGCGTTAGCCTCTCTGGATTCTTTTGAGCCTATTTTCAAAGAAGTTTTTAGAGAGACATTATTATATTATACTGGGTGTCCGGTAAAGAATGGATAACCTTAAAATAGCATTTAATAGACCTTAAGGCCGTTCTAAAAAAAATACAAAAAAGTATAATATCCCAAGTAGTACCTAATCCTAATCCATCCGGCTAGTTCGGGGATACCGCACGGTCTCCGGTGAGGCGGCGAGCCTCTTTGCCGGATTGCCGCCGTGGGATCTGGAAGCAAAAGTCTTCGCATACACATGGGAGTGGCGCGAGGAGGCAAAACGCCGGGGCGTAACTCCGCTGCCGCGAGAAATCATGGCACAGCAGACAGAGCTCCGGCAGGATCTCATGGCGACATGGAGAGTGCGACTGTCGCAACCCAGTGCTGGGCACGCCACAATTGCGGCGATAACTGACGCTCCAGGTGCTCGGCGAAGACCTCCGCCCGGTCCTCCGCTACATACTTAAGCGCCCCGTCGCTGTTTAGCAGCGGTCGCACCGGAGCTGGGGTGTTCGTCAGTTGGCGGCATAATCTATGTACTGACGGCCAGCTGCCTGTCGTGGCGTCAATACGTTCCTCCCAGCTCGCGGCGGTGTGTGCCTGGAGCTCGGCCTTTACCTTTTCCGCGAGACGGTTCAATTGCGTTTTCAACGTGGGGCATCTCAGTTGTTGCCACTGCTTGCGAAGGCGCCTCTTCGCGGCAATCATAGACTTAATGTGCGCCGGCAGGGGCGGCAACAGCACTCTCCCCTGCGGCTGCGTCGTCGTCGCCGCTTCTAAGGCGCTTTGGATGCAAGCAGTGACATCCTCCGCCGTCTGGTCCACGTCCGCGGCGGTAGTAATAGGCCGAGTCGGCGTGGTGGTCTCTAACTTCTCTTCAAACACTGTCCAGTCCGTTAATCGACGTGGCGCTGTGGGCTTCAGTCGGGTCGGCATACCCGATAAGACGACGAGCACGGGCTGGTGGTCTGACTGTAGCTCGTCGTCTATCACTTGTTGTGTGGCCTGACAGTGTAGCCCTCGGTGGACTACGATGTCCAGCACATCCGGTGTGTGGGTGGTGGCGTCCGGGTAATGGGTTGGCGTCTCTGGGCCGGACACCGTGTAGCCGAAGGCTTCCGCGTCCGCGAAGAGCCGTCTCCCCTCGGTATTCGTAAGCGACGAATTCCACGCTGGGTGCTTACAATTGAAGTCCCCGGCGAGGAGGGTGGCGTGCTGTGACGCATGCAACAAGGCCCGCAGCTCGGTGTGGTCCAAGCGGGCCGCGGGCGGCTTGTAGCATGCGTAGATGTTGATGTCCTCGCCGGCCACGTGCAGCTGGACACCCAGCGCGTAAAAAGTGCTGAGCGACGGCAAGGGGAGTTCCTGATGGACGACTCTTCGCCTCACAAGTACCGCCAGGCCACGGTATCTAATGTTATGAGCCGACCGTTCATCCTTCCTGTAAGCGAGGTATCCCGGGAACCTGACCCTGTCCTCGGGTCCCAGGAGCGTCTCGCTTATGAGCGCCACGTCGATGTCTTGATCCCTCAGGAGATGGCGGAGGGGGGCGACCTTATCCCTTAGGCCGCGAGCGTTCCAATGTAACACCCTTAACGGCCTAGCCATGGTACAGGGTGAGAAGTGTGGCCAGACCGTCAAGGATGACCGTCTCGATATCTTGACCCTGCCTGATGGCCTTAATGAGGTCCATCAATAATTGTATGGCGCAGGCCGTAAATTCTTTTTTGTGGGCGCCGGCAGCGCCACCACTCTGGTTTTTGGGGAACTTTCTAGGTTCCACCTGTTGCCGCCGCGACGTGCTGGCGCTGGCGTCGACAACGCCGGCGTAGTATGTTACGCTGACGACACGCTGGTCCTGGCGCAGGGGAGGTCGCACCAGGCGGCGGCTGAATTAGCGACACGCGGGGTTGCGATAGTCGTTGAGAGGATCCGGCAGTTGGGACTCGAGGTGGCCCTGCACAAGTCCGAGGCCATGTGTTTTCATGGTCCTCGGAATGCGCCACCGTCGGGTTCCCAAATAACGGTAGGAGGGGTTCGCATCGGAGTCGAGTCGACGATGAAGTACCTGGGACTCGTCCTCGACAGCCGGTGGAACTTCGTGGAGCATTTCCGACGTTTGGCTCCCAGACTGGAGCGGGCTGGGGCTGCCTTGAAGCGGCTCCTGCCCAATCTAGGTGGTCCAAACGCCTCCTGCCGGAGGCTTTACGCGGGGGTCGTGCGGTCCATGGCCCTTTACGGGGCACCGGTGTGGGCGCGTTCCCTGAGGCTGCGGCCAGTCCGCCGGTTGAACGCGTCCCAGAGGGTCATGGCCATTCGGCTAGTCCGGGGTTACCGCACGGTCTCCGGTGAGGCGGCGAGCCTCCTTGCCGGATTGCCGCCGTGGGATCTGGAGGCGAAAGTCCTCGCGCACGTGTGGGAGTGGCGCGAGGAGGCAAAACGCCGGGGCGTAACTCCGCTGCCGCGAGAAATCACGGTACAGCGGACAGAACTCCGGCGGGATCTCATGGCGACATGGAGAGTGCGACTGTCGCAGCCCAGCGCTGGGCACGCCACAATTGCGGCGATAAGTCCCCTCTTTGAGGAGTGGTTAGAGAGGCGCCATGGCGTCCTCACCTTCCGCCTGACGCAGGTCCTCACCGGACACGGTTGTTTCGGGAGGTTCCTGTTTCGCATAAGGCGGGAGGAAACGCCCGGGTGTCACCATTGTGTGGATCGCCCAGAGGACAGGGTGGAGCATACAGTGGAGGTCTGCCCGGCTTGGGCAGAGCACCGCCGTGTTCTCACGGAGGCGATCGGCGGCGGCGATCTCTCGCGTCCGAGCCTGGTCCAGGCCATGGTGCGGAGCGAGAGTGCATGGGAGGCCGTCACCTCCTTCTGCGAAGCGGTAATGCTCGCGAAGGAGGAGGCGGAACGCGTGAGGGAGAGGCAGCCTCACGCCCTCAGTCGCCGCAGGAGACGCCCTGGGCGGCGGGAATTGATAGCCGATTCCCGGCCACCGTAGGCGCGGGCTTGCGGACGGTGAGTAGTGGGTAGCTCGCCGTCCGGTGAGGACCAGGCCCGGGTCGACGGCGCGTTGTGTTCCACGCGCGCCTCAAAGAGATGTCAGCAAAAGATGGGGTCCAATAGGGCCAATGCCGCTGGGGTCGCGGGTTGTTTGAAAAAGATACCGTGGCCCTGGCATAGGCAACTGAAGGAACACGGGTGGGTTTTAGTCAGTAAAAGTCTGACACGCCCTCCCGCTCCACCCAGAGCGGGAGAAGTTATTTGATGATTTCCCATCCACAAAAAAAAAAAAAAAAAAGTCCCCTCTTTGAGGAGTGGTTGGAGAGGCCTCACGGCATCCTCACCTTCCGCCTGACGCAGGTCCTCACCGGACACGGTTGCTTCGGGAGGTTCCTGTCCCGGATAAGGCGGGAGGAAACGCCCGGATGTTAGCATTGTGTGGATCGCCCGGAGGACATGGTGGAGCATACGGTGGAGGTCTGCCCGGCCTGGGCAGAGCACCGCCGCGTTCTCGCGGTCGATCGATCGAGGCGATCGGCGGCGGCGATCTCTCGCGTCCGGCCCTGGTACAGGCCATGGTACGGAGCGAGAGTGCATGGGAAGCCGTCACCTCCTTCTGCGAAGCAGTAATGCTCGTGAAGGAGGAGGCTGAACGCGTGAGGGAGAGGCAATCTTTGCGCCCTCACGCCCCTAGTCGAATCGATAGCGGATTCCCGACCACCGTAGGCGCGGGCTTGCGGATGGCGAGCAATGGGTAGCTCGCCGTCCGGTAAGGACCAGGCCCAGGTCGACGGCGCGTTGTGTTCCACGCGCGCCTGTAAGAGATATCAGCACTAGCTGAATGGGTCCGCTAAGGCCGATGCCCGCCAGGGTTGCGGGTTGTTCGAAAGAGTTACCGTGGCCCTGGCACAGGCAACTGAAGGAACACGGGTGGGTTTTAGTCAGTAGAAGTCTGACACGCCCTCCCGCTCCACCCAGAGCGGGAGAAGTTATTTGATGATTTCCCATCCACAAAAAAAAAAGTAGTACCTAGATATGATTTTTTTTAATGCTAGTCAACGTACAATATTATAACAACACAAATAACCGATGGAATTCATTTATTTATTTTGTGGTCGTGGTGAAAAAGAATGTAAAAAAGTTAATTTTTTTGTTTAAAATCTTAAGTACTTCATGGGATGTATACGTTTATTGTATTTTTTTTATAACTTCCATTAGGTCTATTATATGCTATTTTAAGGTTATCCATTCTTGACCAGACATCCTGTATAGTTGTATCTTTTGAACAAAAGTATGGAATGTTTGTTGTTTCGATACAAGTTCAATCTTGACTGGCCTGTTGGTCTAGTGGTTAGTGGCCCTGACTGCTATGCCGGAGGTCGTGGGTTCGATTCCCACCCAGGACAAATGTTTGTGTGATGAGCATGATCATTTGTTCTGTGTCTGGGTGTAATTTATCTATATATGTATGTATTTAGAAATATATAAGTATGTTTATCAGTTGTCTAGTACTCATAACACAAGCTCTGCTTAGCTTGAGGCTAGACGGCGTTGTGTGATAGTTGTGGAATATTATTATATTATTATTATCTTGATTTTCTATGGTTCGCAGCTTCGTATGCTTAGTTTCGTCGACCGCAACAGTCTCAAACCCTATAGTTTCGCATGAATAGATAAGTATCCATAGCGACGCACAAACGTCTACCATGAATTCTGCACATGATTCTATACCCCCCAAAGTAGAAATTTTGCTTGTGTTTGTTTTATATCCTCATCTGCCTAGCCTTTTCCCAACTATTTTGGGGTCGGCTTCCAGTCTAACCGGATATAGCTGAATACCAGTATCTGACCTCAACAACCCAGTTAGTGGGTAATACGATACCCCTTGGTAAGACTTTCGGGCTTCTGACGACCCGTAACGACTGTCAAATATCCAAGAATGACAGCCAGGACCAACGGGATAACGTGATTTCCGAGGCACGGGTGGATCTCGGTATGTAAATATGGTAACCCATCCACGGACCGACCACGGCAAGCGTAGCTTAACTTGAGCGATCGACCCGTGCGGCAGTTATTACTTAGCCACGGCCCCTCTATTTGTTCTATATGATTGCAGTTCTCAGTATAATTTGGGTTGGATCCTTTTCGTTTAACTATTGGACATTTGTAGTTGGAATGTGTGGGACAACAGGTTATGCAACTACAATGTTAAGTTTGTTCTTGGGATAAATTCATCCCAACTACGGAACCCTTCATTGTGCGTGGTCCGACACGCTCTTGACTGGTTTTTTTTTTGGTGGGGTGCTGTTCTGGTGGGTCTAGAATGCTACCCACTGAATCCATGGTAACAGTTTGCACGTTGATGTATTACATACCTTGTTTACTTTTCTGTTCAGTGATACCTTAAGCAAGTTAGATTAATAATATCGACGCTTGAAAGGCAACCCTTACTAAGCGACATTGATTAAACTTTACAGAAGAGTGTTTTAAAGTTCAAGTATAAAAAATAAAACATAAAAATTCACCTAACTTTCAAGCGAGGGTTGCCTTTCAAGCGTCGACATGATTCCAGCCGGTCAATTCTGAAAAATCTCACCGTGAAAACGTAGGTGAAGTGAGTTTGAAGAGAGCTGTCATTCCACCTGATACTTGATTGATACTATTGACAGCTCACTCCACGCTCACCTCATCTAAGTTTTCACGGTGAGATTTGTACAGAATAGCACTGCAGAAATTCTTTGCGTAGTATATTTATGTGGACATAACTAGTACGTACCCTATGTATCTATTATACTTCTTACTAATCACTATGATGTTAAAGAATGTGCGCCTCGAAGGCTTCATTCTTATGTTAGCAAAATGTGACATGTTTTCATCCGGAAATTATACTGTAAGTACAAAACCTTGTACCACTCATCAAAGTTTTGCATAATCCTCCCAGATAGCAAGCTTCACCACAACAATTCACTTCACCTAAACATGTAAACCAAAATGTAAAATATCCACAATCTCCGTATATTTATGTACATTTGTTAGACACAAAATTCAAGGTGTTGATTCTGACAACTACCGTTGGCAACCTTTGGCAGACGGGCGCAAATCAAATCAATCGACACGGCAGGCAAACATTTTCCAATATTCGCCGCAGAAAATATTTTGAGAGGTGCTCGCTGTCGAACTCCTACATTATAGAATATAGGCAGTTGTGGAGTAGTTATTTTAATAAAACTAATTGTAGTTAATACTTGTCTGCTTCTTGGGGCTCGAGGCTAAATAATAATAGCCACACAGTCAATCTTTGAAGTCAAGCAACGCTTGCCAAGGTTGGTCTTGGTCCGTGGATTTATGACCTTCCATTACATACCCGAGACCCTTCCGTGTCTCGGAAAGCACGTTAAGCCGTTGGTCCCAGCTGTGTGGATCTTTTACAATCGTTACGGGTAGTCAGAAGCTCGAAAGTCTAACAAAAAGTCTTGCCAAGGGGTATAGAGTCATCCCTACAAAATGATTGAACTGGATGGTGCTGATCCACGCGTCATATTCGTAAAAGCGCCGTCAGTTGAGACATGGTCATCTCTTAACTGCCAGGGCTTATTTTCAACTGACTTTAAAAAGGAGGAGGGTTTTTTTTTTGTTTGTTTGTTACGTGATTACTCAAAGACGGATGGACCGATTTATATAAATCGGTCCATATGACATTATAATTTTTATTAACTTTGCTTGGGTAGTTTTTGAGTTATCTTCAATAAAGCGTATTTTTCCCACTTAGTATAATATCTTTTAACTTTTAACCAAATCTGAAATCGCAAAAAATATCAGCTGTTCAGCATTTTGACTAATTATGCGAACATAAATGTACTGAACAGCTGAAGCTTTCAGCTGAAGCCGAGCTTTTTTTCGCGATTTCTGGTGTGGTCCCATAGTAAAGGTTGTTCATAATGATGAGTACAATGACCCCTTAAGAGGTTGTTGGTGTTTTACCAATAACCCTGTATAGCCTACTCGTAGGTAATAAAGTAAATTAATCCTTAATTGAAAACGGTATCATTTTGTAAAACTGGTCTTCATTTACAAAAGGGGGCTCGTGGCTTAGTAATAACAGCCGCACGGACCGATCGATCAGGTTAAGCTACGCTTGCCGTGGTTGTTCCGTGGATGGGTGACCATCTTTCGGTACAAAGACTCCTCCGTGCCTTGGAAAGCACGTTAAGCCGATCGTCCCAGCTGCCATTCGTGGATCTTTGACAGTCGTTACGGGTCGTCAGAAGCCCGAAAGTCTGACAACCAGTCTTACCAAGGGATAACGGATTACCCAGTAACTGGGTTGTGGAGGTCAGATAGACAGTCGCTCCATGTGAAATACTGGATGCACCTGAATACCAGTATTTCTTTTGGATTTGGTTAGACTGGAAGCCAACCCCAGCATAGTTGGGAAAAGGCTAGGCAGATGGTGATGAGTCTTCATTTACAACGTTCTAAGCATTTTTTTTACGCTCGTTTCTGTTTCAGAGAAACTTGTTGGATAAAGTTCTCGAATAAAAAAATCACCTACTCCATACATACTTATGTTCATATAAACGTTCCCGCAGACAGGCGCGATGCTACTCTGATAGAACAATTTCCACGAAGTTACACCTTTAATTTTAACCTTTAACAAGTTTATCTGTAATAAAGTAAACTAAACTTTTAATGTTTTTTTTTTATTTTGTAATAGAAACGAGCGCAAAAAATTCAAGAAATTTTATGTTTCCTTCTTACACTATACCATTTATCCGTATCCTTCCCACTCGTTGTTCCAGTGACAATCATATGTATGTACTAGAGTGTCACAGTGCGGTTATTTTTATTCTACGCCTTCGCGATTCCTGTTTATTTTGTACGTGGGATCGCTACGGCTGATTTTGTCTTGTAAATTCTGGATACAATATTCTGGGATTTTTGAAGCGTTTTTTTTTGCTCTTTTCTTTCTAATAGTGGTTCCAGAAGGCAAATACTCACTATGCATTAAGTATTAATATAAGTGGTTCACTGTTGGGTTTTCGTTTCTACATTTGAGGAACGATGATGCTAGGACTAATCGTAGCTGCCAAACATTCTCCAGACACAATTAAAAGGCCGCTATTAGTACGAGCACGAGCGTGTTAATTAGATGCTTTCTGTCTAGGGGATGTTGACCGCTACGATTGGCCTGTCTGCTTACAAATAGTATTGAAATAGTTCCCCGAGTATCATATATAAAAACTAGTAGTTCTGCGAACAGTAGACCTCGCGAGCAACAATTAATATAGGTGCCACTGAAGTTATTTAAAACAGGATATTTACCATGTTTTTTATGTGAAAATCTTATCTGTCGCTTTCTCCCGAGTTGTGCTTTGATTTTAGGGTAGGCCTTCAGAAAAACTGAGAAATCGGCAATTTATAGCCATTATCATGGTATATATTATACCTTCTTGGCTTCGTGATAATTCAATGGTTTGTGTCTGGGGGATGTTTGACCTCTACGATTGGTCTGACTGCTTACAAATTCTATTGAAATAGTTCCGCGGGTATCATATATAGAGTGACTGATAATTAGTGACCGATACTTAAACACATGATTGTACTTATGATAACAAACAACTTTTACTATGGGACTAAACTGCAGCTGACACATTCATGTAAACATGAATGTATCAGCTGTCTCATACATTCATGTTTACATAACACGTCAAAATGAGAGCAGCTGATTTTTTTCACGATTTCAGGTTTGGTCCCATAGTAAAAGTTGTTTGTTATCATGAGTACAATCATGTCTTTAAGTATCGGTCACTAATTACCAGTCACCCTATATAAAAAATAAGGTTCAGACTATAAGTAGGATGACGTCATATTTTTGCGAGCTTAGAAAGCGTCTGGCGGAAAAAACCGCCGACGACGGGAAATGTCTGGCAATATTGATTATTAATTATTAACAATATTCTGTAAAACAAACATAAAAATCAGCAGTCAGACATTAAGAAAAGTGAGTAATATGTTTACGTAGCTTTAGTGCCTAATACCCGAAAATTGGCCGTCAGCCCAATCTAGCAGGTATGCGTACGTTCAAAGTACGAACTAACACTACTCTATCCCATACATTTTATTAATCACAAAATAACTAACTTCTGGGATTTGCTCTATTACGAAACTTTAGTCTGTATGGTATTGTTAACCCAAAAAAAGACAAATAATGCTTTTAGTTTCAAGCCTTTGTCTTCGAATTAAGAACTGAAGCGGATGAAAATGGTTTGCAGTACAAACCATTTTCATCCACTTCAGTCTCAATTTATTCCAAAAATATTTAATATTGAACTAAGAACATTATTTAAAACAAATCAACTTACTTACTAAGAATTCGTAAGCTCGTATATCATTGAATAAGTTTTTCATAAGTATTTGTGAAAGTCATATAAATTGCGACTGAGTTCGACAGACAGTTAAAAGAATTGTTCAAGTACTTAGTTGTCACGATTGTTTTATTGTTTTTCTTTTGTTTCATTATTTAGTACTCTGCTTAATTTTTCGGCTAAGTTTTACATTGTCTGACGTGAAGTTGGGAGTCCATATTTTTTTTAAAGAAAGTTCATACTAATACATAATTAATACACTCTTTTGCAAAAAAAAACGGGCACCTAAGGAAATCTACGTTCTAAGGTCGATTTGAGTTAATTAAATGAAATTTAATTGTTTGACGTAGTCTGCATACTTATAATCGTGTAAGTTAATACGCGTGAAGTGAATTCAGGCAATTTTTTTTTAATTTTCAAAGAACTCTTTCAAAGGCCTTGTACATCGGTTGATGTACAAGGCCAAACAATAACAAGTGGTCGGCAATAAAGACAAGAAGATGTTTTTACTTGTTTTAATTAAATAAAGTTACAAATGTAAAAACCTAATAACGAGTGTGACCTCCTCTTGCCAAAATCACAGCTTGGATCCTTCTGGGTATGCTTTCCACGATGTTTTTAATAACGTTTTGAGGAATACGTTCCCACTCTTCTGAAATTCTTTTTAGCTCCCTGATGTTTTGTGGAGCAGATTGCGCTAATCTTATCCGTCTCTTTAGAACATCCCAGACATGCTCAATTGGATTGAGGTCAGGACTTCGAGCTGGACAATCCAAACGACGGATCCCAACTTCTTGCATGTACGCTTCCACGTCGCCAGAACGGTGCGGACGAGAATTGCCGTCCATAAAATGGAATCTTCCCCAAGTGCAGTCAATGCGGGTTGTGCATGTGGAATTAGGACTTCCATTATGTACCGGTGTGCATTTAATGTTCCATTTTCTATGAAAACTAACTCCATACGCTCCATCGAATTAATTGCTGCCCAAAACATAACGGAGCCTCTGCCATAAGGAGTGATTTCTTTGAAACACACGTCCGCATAGCGTTCCCGGGGTCTTCGCAGCACTCGCCGGCGTCGGTCCTCTCCACACAATGAGATTATAGCTTCATCAGAAAACAATACTTTATTCCAGTCCTCCAGACTCCATGAAGCACAGTTTCGCGCAAACTGAAGTCGAGCAACACGGTGCTCACGAAGTAATTTAGAGCCCTGAGCCGGGCGGTAACTCTTGATATTGGCAGCCAAAAGCCTCCTCCTGACCGTCCACAAGCTAACTTTTACTACTCTTACTTCTTCAAGGCTTTTCTTCGTGTCCACACCCGACGCCTGACGATTCCGCAACGGCGGAAAAGCGGTCATCTCTTGGTTCTGTGCATCGTTTTCTTTCCGAACCGGGTCTTCTTTTGACCGACCCGGTCTCTTGATACCGTTGCCAAGTCCTCTGGATAGTTGAACAAGTCACATTTAGCCGCTGAAACTGGTAAGTTTGCGAACAAATTTCTTTATGTAGGGCTATAGTTTTACCGGCCCTTATCGCTTTATCACTCATATCAAAAAGTGGTATTTAATGTAAAAACAAAGATTAAATTGTTTAATTTGCAGAAAATATCCAAAAAGTTTCAAAATTATAGTAATCAGTAAAAAATTGTTTTAGCAGTTCGCGCCATTAGTAAAGCAATTTTACAATAATCCACAATAATCATTATTTTTCTTTTGTTAATTTTAAAATTTAAATTTGGAACGTAAAGAATCATGCCAGGATGCTCCAAATAACATGCTAATACATCGTCAAATTAATAAAACCTCTTTCTTGTTCTTTTTCATTGAAGTAGAGAAAAAAATCTAAAGTGCCCGCTTTTTTTGCAAAAGAGTTTATATGCCTTCACGTAAAGTTTTTAAGTTTAGGAAATAGTTGTCAGACTTTCGGGCTTTTGACGGCCCGAAAGGACTGTCAAAGATCCACGAATGGCAGTCGGGACCAACGGCTTAATGTGCTTTCTGAGGCACGGAGGAGTCTCAGTATGTAAAGATGGACCCATCCACGGACCAACCCCGGCAAGCGTAGCTTAACCTGATGGATCGACCCGTGCGTCTTTTATTACTTAGCCATTATTTTAATTACTTCATAATATTATTGGTGATATATTGTTTGCAAACTTATTCAATTTTTTATATTAATATTTGTTGGTGTAGTATAAAAGGCAATTTTTATTAACCTGCAACGCTGTAGGTTGCCCATTCTACTATTTTTATCCACTATCATTTTGATTTCGAAGACAGAAAGTATGATAACTATCATACCAATCAAATTTGCTTACATGGAATTTGCAACATCATATCACGCCTGTAATCCCTTGAGGGTTAGGCATATGGCACACCCATATTTCGGCAGTTGTTTTTTTAAGTCCCATGGAATAGGGGGCGAGCCTATCGCCATCGACCGGGCACAAATTCAGAATCTACTGTGGAATTCCTGAACTTTAAAATTTGTAAAGTTTACCGAAATTCGAAACACAATTTCCCTCCATAAACATAGTAACTTACCTGCTCTTAAATCCCTAGTAAAACCTAAAACAGTTTAACTATGTCCCCGACGTTTAAAACATTGTCTTCAACAACCAAACTCACGTAAAACTTCAAACTTTTTAGTCACTTGTTCCTTTTTCAAAAAACCTGGTCGGTATTTCGTTCACATCACTTTTTAGTCAGTTACAAAACTCGATCGCGGTCACAACGCACGTCTGGGCACCTTACCTGCACTGTTTTACAAATAGGACTCAACGTGTCGGCTAAAACATGGTGGCGTATAAAAGTAGGGAGTTTTATCAACGCTTTATCTTTTCTGTTTGGCAGGTTTGAGAGGGTATCTCGATTTTATGCGTGTTTGTGAGTTTTATTGGTGAACTAGCATCTGCCCACGACTTCGTCCGCGTGAAATTTGGCCCCCGACCCACCGCGTCGCTGCGTATGGCTCGCCTGCGCTATTCCTTCGTTTTCGAGTAGCGTTTGTTCCGACTTATTTTCTTTATGCTCGGCTGTTCAAGGTTGCAGCAAGATGTTAAATAACCTATAACCTTCCTCAAGAATTGGTAAATCAAATGCAAAAAGATTTTTTTCAAATACGAGTGGTAGTTCCAGATATTAGCACGTTCAAACAAACAAGCACACAAACAAAAGCGTGACGGACCACGCACAATGAAGGGCTCCGTAGTTGGGGTGAATTTATCCCAAGAACAAACTCAACATTGTAGTTGAAAAACATGTTCCCCCATAAATTCCAACTAGAAATATCCATAGTTAAACGAAAAGGATCCAACCCACATTACATCTAAAGTGGGTAGGATCCTTTTTGTTTAACTATGGACAAATGTAAGTTTGTACGCACAATATTGAGAGATTTACCATCGACTTATTATAGGTTTTCCTGTAATCTATAGGTATTGAACTATTTTCTATATTTTTTTCAAAATTTTAGGCTCGGTACTTTCGGAGATAAGGGGGGAGATAATGGTCAATTTTCGTCTGTTTTCTTAAATAACTTAATGGTTTATTTCAAAATTATAAAAATATATATATTTTAGACTCTCACAGTAAGCCCTTTCATTTGATATGTCACACGGTACAGTTTGCAAAACTTTTTTTTATTTTCTTATTTGCCCCCAAAGTTGACCCCCATATCCAAAATTTATTCATTTACGTTACACGTCCATGTTTGGGTCACAGATATACATAAGTGTACCTAATTTCAACTTAATCCGTCCATTAGATTCGGAGAAAATTGGCTGTGACAGACGGACCGACAGACAGACATACACACGAATGATCCTATAAGGGTCCCGTTTTTCCTTTTGAGGTACGGAACCCTAAAAATCAACTCTTCATTACCATAAACAAATTCAGACTCCGAGCTGATACTGTGACATTGCAAAATATGTATGGCTGCCAGTGCCGTCTGTTTTGGGAAAAAGAATCTTATGGCATCGATCTGTCATTGGCTCCATTAAAGTAATAGAGATAGCGTTGGGTTCATTCTTTGAAATTCAATAGTTGTTTTTTACAATTAATATTCTGCTATTAATTGTTTGTTAATTAATGATCAACCAAAATGAAAAAAAAAAAGGATTTCGTGAGGGAAGACACTTTCATCCTGACCACGATGCCTCCGTTGAGTAGATTTTTCTTGCACCTGTTCCTGACTCATTCCCAGTCCTGAGATATTCTGGACGGTGTGCAGATAATCAAAATTTATATGAGGGATTCATATAAATTTTGGCGTATACTACAATCTTTTTTTATCCCTGCGAGGAGCCTTGAAACTCTGTTGGGTGGTTATTTGTACAGGTGGCAGTTTTTATCTGGCCTAAACCTGGAGTTATAGAAACAGACGTGGATCTTTGATGTTGGACCTATATTGAGCAGAATACAGGTTGGATCTGATATGTGGCGATAAGTGAGCTGTTACGCATAAGAAGAAGACTATACCTGTAGGTCCTTGTGTCAGAAAACCGTTGAGCACCGGGTATGAAAGCGATTTGGTCTCTTCGACTCGTGGCCCGTAGGTCGTGCTAGCAGCGTGGGAGCTCTAGTTTCGTAGTGGACCTCCATGCCAAGGGCTTTTGTTCTGCTAGTTGAGAATTTATTGAGAGCTAATTGAGTGTTAATTGAGTCTAATTGAGAGTTCCTTTGTAACTCTGCTAATTAAGTCTAGTTGAGAGTTTTATTTTGACTGTGCTAATGAGAGATTGTGTTATTATAACTCTTGTACTGAATATTTTGATAAGTTCATGTTAGGGATTTAGGCCTTATGTAAATAACTAGGTAATCGTACCAGTTATTATAATATTCATATGAATGTTAGCGTCTCCAGATAACTTTCTTAATATATTAATTTATTTTATAAGCGTTACCGAAAATTTAGAAAATTTATCAGATTGAGCTAGCAATTATTCATTTGTCACCTCTCGGATCCTCAAAAGCGATCTTGAGTATCCTTTGTCATATTTTCAAGCTAGTATTTCTCTAACATACACTGTTACGGAGACGGGGTATGTTAGAGACCAATACGTATCTTTAAATAAAGGGAGAGTTTGTGTACTAACTAATGATCGCCCACATTAAGGTGGTTGTGTTCCTCTAGTTTAGTATTTCAAGAATAAACTTTGTATTGTATCAGGAGGTATTTGTTTAATTAATGGTTTCAAGACTGCATACATAATATTTTCTCCTTAGAACAAAAAGATTCCTGATTTCTCTCCTCATAAGGTAGATGGTCAACAGCTATTAAGATCAAACCAGGAGAAGTACGTGGGCTTAATCTTGGACAGTAGACTGACATTCAGACCACACATTGATTACGTTAGAAACATATTGATTCCGTCAACTGGAGCTCTGCGAAATATTGCTAAATGTGTGTCATTCCAAATACGCTACACAATCTATAATACGCCAGTAAAACCGCATCTAGACTATTTAATCCAAGTGTGGGGACAGGCCGCAACTACACATCTTCATGAAATACAAGTTATATACAAAGCAATCAAGGTTCTATTTAATTACAATTACTTAACATCTACGAAAGAAGTTTACGCTAAAACAAAACTATTTAACCTTAAAAAATTATATACTTACCACACATGCATACTAATAAAGAAAATTTTAACAAACAAAACACACTCACTCACAAATCACCTTCAAACACAAAACTAGGAATAGGGATAGCATAGAACTGCCTTCAGTTAGGACTTTGTACGGAAGAAGAACCATTCAGTTTGAAGGACCTTTTTTTTTTGTGGATGGGATATCATCAAATAACTTCTCCCGCTCTGGGTGGAGCGGGAGGGCGTGTCAGACTTCTACTGACTAAAACCCACCCATGTTCCTTCAGTTGCCTGTGCCAGGGCCACGGTAACTCTTTCCAACAACCCGCAACCCTGGCGGCCATCGGCCCTAGCGGACGCCTTCAGCTAGTGCTGACATCTCTTTGAGGCGCGCGTGGAACACAACGCGCCGTCGACCCGAGCCTGGTCCTTACCGGACGGCGAGCTACCCGTTGCTCGCCATCCGCAAGCCCGCGCCTACGGTGGCCGGGAATCGGCTATCGATTCCCGACGCCCAGGGCGTCTCCTGCGGCGACTAGGGGCGTGAGGGCGCAAAGATTGCCTCTCCCTCACGCGTTCCGCCTCCTCCTTCGCGAGCATTACAGCTTCGCAGAAGAAGGTGACGGCTTCCCATGCACTCTCGCTCCGTACCATGGCCTGTACCAGGGCCGGACGCGAGAGATCGCCGCCGCCGATCGCCTCCGCGAGGACGCGGCGGTGCTCTGCCCAAGCCGGGCAGACCTCCACCGTATGCTTCACCGTGTCCTCCGGGCGATCCACACAGTGGTAACACCCGGGAGTTTCCTCCCGCCTTATCCGGAACAGGAACCTCCCGAAGCAACCGTGTCCGGTGAGGACCTGCGTCAGAGTTTGAGGAACCTTGAGGGGGCTTTATGATAATTTACCGAAAGAAATAAGAGGTTCTTCATCAGTGATCATATTTAAGAATAGGTTAAAGTTGTATTTGGCTAACCAAAAATAACAAATCATTACTCACTGTATATACTCGATAGATCGTACGACAATTATGTTTATTATCTACTAGGTAATTTAAATAGCCCTCCATATAGGAACCTATTTTCAAACAAATAAAAGTGCAAAGCGTTAATATTAGATAGATTTTGTTTTGTGTAGATTATGCTGGAGTGTACAATTACCGAGTCACTTTATTAATTGATTGAGGGCCAATTCAAAAAATGTCATCATACAATGGATTCCCTCCCACATAGGCTTAGTAGGTAACGAAAGGGTAGACCAATTAGCAAGGTTAGCTTCAAGTGACGGCATGCCATTAAACATCCAGCGATTTTATACAGATTGCATGAAATCTATTCGCGAACATTGTTTTTTGAACTGGAGGGAACACTTTGATCGGAGGTCTGTGGAGAAGGGGGTGTGGTATAAAACAATTCAAAGGGAACCATGGAAATCGCCATGGTTCGATTCATGTTTTTTGGGCAGAACTGAAATTGTGACGGCTCTCAGACTTCGTTCCGGACATATCCCCTTAAATAAGTTCGCATATTTAATGAAAAAAGTTCCTACCCCCAACTGCACAGAATGTGGGAAAGTGGAAGACGTTCTTCACATCATGATGGAATGTGTCTGGAACGAAGATCTCAGAGCTGGGTTATTAATACACTTTGGTGTCGATGTTAAAGAGGTGGGAAGATGCAATAACATTCTAGCATTCCCCTCGTCTGAAACAGCGAGGCTATTGTATAAACTTGTCCGGATAGGTATACGTAGAATATAGTTACTCATATATAAGAACTGTATATGTATATTTATATATTGGTGTATTATATTATAAGAAAGCCTTACGGAGCGACTTAGTCTTGTTGACCAAGCTCCTTAAATAAAGATTAAAAAAAAAACTTTATTTATTAAAGAAATAAAGAAATATAATATTGATATGGTTACTATAAAATGTTGTTACTAACTAACAAGGTATCAATTTATGACAAAGTGGTTGGATTGCTGCTTCCATAGATAGGTAGGTACTTAATTAACCGATTTGGTTTACATTCGATTTCACAAATTTTTACGGTTGAAAAACTGCGTTGCGAGACTTGTTCATTTTTGTACATGTTATATTTTTGATGGGATCTCATTTCTTTTTGTAGGTAGTCCTCCTTTTTTTTTCTTTTCGGGTATTATGTCTTATGCCTCAGCTGCGGGCTTTCTCAAAGCCCACTCTATCTGTGGGTTATTCTCTGAGGCTTTTATGTATTGATTTTCGACAAGAAGTCTGGACGGTAAATGAGTCTAAGTCTATTATATTCAAAAATCGCAGGCTCCTGCGCTTTAATACAACCAAAGTTGACATTGATTAGATGTAAACCACCTAGACTTGTCCCTCTCGAAAGTGCCACACATACGCTTTACCACTTGTGAATACTGAAGAACCAATATCCATCAATGCACTATTAAGACTTAGCCCTTGACTCTTATGTATCGTAATAGCGTAGGCTAAACTGTTCGCGATGAACATCTGCAATTTCAATGAAGTCTAATTGAGAACTGTAAAAGTAACTTTGTAATTACATACAATGTAATGGGATGTATATAGGATTACAAAGTTACTTGTTCAGATTGTATATCTAGAAAACGGGACAAAAAATTTGGAATGTCACAGTTTTTCCTTGCTTTATAGGCTAAACAATAACTGTGTTCAAAATTTAGAGCTTGTGTGTCTGCTAGAAGTACCTTAGAATTTTGATGATCGGTGAGTCAGTTAGTCAGTGACAAAATTAAGAAGCTTTGACTTGCAATAGTTCTTAAACTATTGGTTCAAATTTAATGTTATTTCGAAATATATCTGAAACTGTAATGTCCTCTTTGTCACTGAAAATTTAGTCTTCTAGTTCTTTCCACAACGAGGTTACAGGGGGTCTAAAATGGCCCGAATGGCTTCGAGAAAAGGATGGTACGGCCGTGCCTTTGTTTTGCCCGACTTAGCGGGGGCACGGAAATGCCTCCATATAATAAAAAACATTACATTCGTATTTAAAATTCATTACGCATTTAAAATGTATCCCTAATAAATAATTGTAAGTCAATAATTTAGTAACAATAAATTAAATAATCACCAACAAAAAATAAATATCCAGTATATAAAAAAATATATATTATAAATCATCATCTGCCTAGCCTTTTCCCACCTATGTTGGGGTCGGATTCCAGTCTAACTGGATGCAGCTGCATCCAGCCTATCTGACCTCCACAACCCAGGTACTGGGCAATACGGTACTCCTTGGTACTCGTAAGATTGGATGTCAGACTTTCGGGCTTCTGACGACCCGTAACGACTGTTAAAGATCCAAGAATGACAGTCAGGACTAACGGCTTAACGTGCTTTCCGAGGCACGGAGGGGTCTCGGTATGCAAAGATGGTCACCCGTCCAGTGACCAACCGCGGCAAGCGTAGCTTAACCTCATCAATCGAACCGTGCGGCTGTTATTACATAGCCACAAGCCACATATTATAAATACAGATACTAATTTACAAATAATTTAATACTGGCTGTCGTACTCGTTTGTCATGATCTATGACGACGGTTTCATACTGCATCAAAATAGTCCTTCCTTAATAAATATGTATTTAAAAATAAGTTTATGCTGTTTAGTGTATTAGTAGCAAATAAATACGTACAATCCAGCTAATCGTCTATAAAACGTCTTTCACCACGGAAAGAAAAAATAAAGTGGAGCCCAGTTTATGTAGTGATTTGAAAAAGAACTTTAAACCATTAGAATTACTATCCTTACCGTAGATATAAGTTTTATATTTCTGTGATACTTACTAGTGAAATAATCACCTCTAACATACGAGTACCATAAACGGCGATCAATCAATCATTCAGATCCTTTTCAATTCGTTCACGGTCACCGGCGTAGCTCACTTTAACTTTAAGTGGGGTTCTCGAGTATCCAAATTCACAATTTCCAGATAAAGCCTAAAGCTTATCTTTAGGATTAAGGGTAATCTACACTTTGTAGACAGCCTGTTATCGACTTTAAAAGTTCGGACGATTCTTTTTTTAAATGTCAAACGTGATAAACTCAAAATTAGTTTCCAAAACCTGCCTGTGTTTCTTTTTAGCTTGTTGTTTAGGACGTGTTATTCTAATTTTTAGGTGCGTGTTTATTTTTCAAAGGACTTTGTAGGTACCTAAATTATTTTAATTTTGTTGTTTGTGTGGGTTTTAATTCAGTGTTTGAAAATATGTTTTCGTTTCATGACACGTTCGCTGTTCTTTGACACTCATTGCTAATGTGCTGCGATTTGAAAACGTGCTGGTGTAGATGACTTTTATTGTTTTAGGGTTCCCAAAGGGTGCTAACGGGACACTATTATTAAGGCTCCGCTGTCCGTCAGTCCATCCGTCTGTCACAGGACTGTATCTTTTGAAGCGGATGGAGATTTAGAGATAACCAAAGATCCTTCTTCCCCTTAACCAAAGTAACAGCCTACCGGCCTACTCAAATGTCCTTTCTTTGGTATTGTTCGTCGAATCGTTGAGCTCCTTAAGTTCTGAGTTGAGCTGCGTGACTACTGACAAATGCGTGCACTGACTGATCAGGTCCTTTCAATCTGTGTGGTTCTTTCCTCAAAATACCAAGAAGTTAGAAATATCAAAGGTGAGAATTCTCAGGCAAGTAATAGTCACCATTTTCTTTACTTACTAATTAAGAACTCAACCATTTCGCGTTAGATTTTGCAATGGAACGATGATTCTTACTCAAGCGGTTACTCAAGTAAGTAACGTACATTACTCGAATATAGAATAAGATTTTATAATGAAGAATTCTATCCTCAAGTAATGATTTCATTAAGAAATTACTTAGCAGCGAGTAATTGATTGTTTATAAATACAGGTGTAAGTCCTTCGGGCACGCCACAATTGCGGCGATAAGTCCTCTCTTTGAGGAGTGGTTAGAGAGGCACCACGGCGTCCTCACCTTCCGCCTGACGCAGGTCCTCACCGGACATGGTTGTTTCGGGAGGTTCCTGTTTCGCATAAGGCGGGAGGAAACGCCCGGGTGTCACCATTGTGTGGATCGCCCAGAGGACACGGTCGAGCATACAGTGGAGGTCTGCCCGGCTTGGGCAGAGCACCGCCGTGTTCTCACGGAGGCGATCGGCGGCGGCGATCCCTCGCGTCCGAGCTTGGTCCAGGCCATGGTGCGGAGCGAGAGTGCATGGGAGGCCGTCACCTCCTTCTGCGAAGCGGTAATGCTCGCGAAGGAGGAGGCGGAACGCGTGAGAGAGAGGCAACCTCACGCCCTCAGTCGCCGCAGGAGACGCCCTGGGCGGCGGGAATCGATAGCCGATTCCCGGCCACCGTAGGCGCGGGCTTGCGGACGGTGAGTAGTGGGTAGCTCGCCGTCCGGTGAGGACCAGGCCCGGGTCGACGGCGCGTTGTGTTCCACGCGCGCCTCAAAGAGATGTCAGCAAGAGATGGGGTCCAATAGGGCCGATGCCGCTGGGGTCGCGGGTTGTTTGAAAAAGATACCGTGGCCCTGGCATAGGCAACTGAAGGAACACGGGTGGGTTTTAGTCAGTAAAAGTCTGACACGCCCTTCCGCTCCACCCAGAGCGGGAGAAGTTATTGGATGATTTCCCATCCACAAAAAAAAAAAAAAGGTGTAAGTCCTTCAAGTTTTATATCAAAACTTAAATCATAAACATATATTTTCAAATAATTCCCTGTACAAGCTAAGGTCAATCTCAAAACGTTGGCATCATAACCTTCCTCATACAAAAGTACACAACTAGTGTATCCGGTCCGCTGCAACCAGGTCACTTGGAAACTGCTCCAGCAGCCGAGACAATGCCGACGTCACTTCACTTAATGTATTGCTGTCTTTTTGATACTTACACCTAGCACTACTGTTGGTATAAGAAGCTGTTGGTGATAGAGAATTTTAAATGCTTCGACATATTGTTTCTATTGAAGACTCAGCTATTATGATGAAAACAACTGAATTTGTAGACATTGAGGATGATATACTGGGTGATTTTTTTTTTACCGTCTTGAAAAATATAGGGCGTAATAGGTGAACGGAGTAGAAGCCTATGGCATACTTAGTTTTTTTTTTTTTTAATAATAAAAATATATTTGTAATCATTAGTTTTTTTTTTCAAAATTTCTGGTTTTATTGTTCTAGTTTACTTCAAATGTAGTGTTTATTGATAGAGCAATTTGAAACCCAGGAAAGCGCTTTGTGTAAATAAATTCATCCAACCAAAAACATTCTCATGTAAAATGTTACCAAGACGAGACCATATGACTCGCACTGTCAAAAAGTTATCACATCTCATGTAGAGCCAAGCTTCTTACTGTACACGCCCTAACTCTATAAGCCCTAACTTCACAAACTCTACACCTCAGTCAGAATATGAGGCTTCTCAACAAACAACTCTTACTATGGGACCAAATCTGAATTCGCGAAAAAAAATTAGCTGCTCCCTACATTTTGACGAGTTTATGGAACAGCAGATTTTTTTTTTCGCGAATTCAGATTTAGTCCCATAGTTAAAGTCACTAATTACCAGTCAATATACATATATTGTATTTGCAATCGCGTTCTCGAAAACGGCTCCAACAATTCCGATGAAAGTTGCAATATGTTTACTGGGGGTGAAAAATCGATCTAGCTAGGTCTCATATCTGGGAAAAATCGTTTTCTCTATTTTCATCAGAGCAGAGCTCGGTTGCCCATGTACTGATGGAGGCAAAATATATTATTTTAGATATTGAAGTTGAGAGGAATAAATCAGGTTAAGGCGATCGGAAGAGCTCGAAAACATCAAGAAGATAAGAAAACAACAGCCATCAGAAGTGTTGCGTTTTAGCACTTATACGCATACAACCGAATAGAAATCAAAGCACTTAACCCCCAAGTCGTATCTAGTCCTTGAAAGTGCATGAAAAATATATGAAAATAATTTTAGATCGAGAAAATAATGGTAGAGGTTGACTTGTCTAAACGACTCAATTTGTAAATTAGTAGGTAGTCTTTTGTCTTCTTTTTCAAGTACCAAAAGTGACGAAATAGTTGCAGTGTCTTTAAAGGTGAACGTTCACTGATCTGCACTAGACACAACGCACTCATGACACACAACGGATTTTGGTTTGCTTTGTCTGAATTTTATTCATCGCATTTTATTCATTTATATTTTTATTTCTTTCTGTGTCCACTATCGGCATCGCCTACGCCAAGCGCGATATATGAACAAAAAATGCGTTGTGTGCCGGTGACGTCACATGGATTTTTAATTCTATTATTAGAAAGATATGAAGAATTGTATAATCTGAAATATCAACACTATTCAAATTTGCAAAGAGAAGAGATAATATACCCTGATCACAGTGTCCTGATTACAGTGGATGCACGCCATCGGCTAATCCGTTCACCCACACAATCATTCACCCTACACTCACCACATTAACTCAACGCCTAAATACATCCCAAATAATGTTTGTCCTGTACTGTTTATTTTTACCTTATATTTTTTTTGTGTTTTTTTTGTTAAGTATCAATTAACTGAATCTAAATTAACTATTTAATTACCTGTTAGGCATTTTTTTTTTCTTTTTTGCATGGAACATTCATTCCTTTCTGTATCTGGAGAAGGACGTTGTTAGCTGCGCTACATTTATACTTTTGCGGCTATCATCGTTTTACTTGTTCTACTTATTCTAGTGTTATTGTTCCAAAATAAACTTTTATTTATTTTATTTTTTTATTTAATACATTGCGTGCCGTGCGTGCGTTTCGGCCAGTGTGGACAAGTAGACGTTCACCTTAAAACATCATAATTCAATTCAATTAATCTTTATTGCAATTTTAAAATGTATACAAACAATAAGTAATAAATATAGAAAAAAATATGGATCCTGTCGGGCACAGCAAATTTTAAATAGGTAGGAGAGAGGAAGATGAAGAAGCGCTATTATAATTTTCCTTATTATTAAAGATTTCAATTATTTTCTATCTCTATTTTAAAATAGCATTAATTAGTTATTATCACTCATTTATTTATTCTCTGAATATAAGTCAATCTATTTACGTATTTAATTTTCGTATTAAATGTTATGTTATCATTAATATTTAATATATATTTTATCTCATTTATTTGTATTGTTTTATTTATCTGATAGTCTGTCATATCCATTTATTATTGATGTACCTATCCATTAGATATTCGTCTATTATGTGATAACTTTTATTAATTAAGAATTATTTTAATTTATTTAAAAATACATTGGTTTTATTTTCTTCTTTGTTGTTTCGCGTAATTTATTATATATTTATAAAGATAAAGGTATATGGACTAAAAAAGTGCAGTTTAATGCGGAAGGGGGGGGCGGATTTAATCTGTTTTTGTGGCGCAACGAGTATTTTGTTTGTATGTCTTCCCGTTTGTGACTAGTTGGCATAAAAAAATATAAATACTATAATAATTTAGGTGACAGTTTAATACGAAAGAGACGAAAGGAAAGGGTACGATAGATAGGGATACATGGTGGTGGTCGACAGAAATACAGAATGTGTTGCAGGATAAGAAGAGAAAGTTCCAGGAATGGCAGAGTGTTGAAGACGAATGTTAGTTTGAAAGCAGAAAAAAAGAGTGAGTATGATGATCTAAAGTAAAAACCAAGAAAGCAGTGGCCATAGCAAGAGCAAAAGCCCAGGACAAGCTTTATGACACACTGGATAATCCAGCAGGCCAAAAACATCTTTACCGGCTTGGATAAAGTGTGTAAAGGTTGAAACTGGAATAGTTCTTTCGGGTGATGTGAAAATTAAGGATAGCTGGAAAATCTATTTTGAAAGACTGATGAATGAGGAGAATGACTGGAGGGGTGTGCTTGGGAATAAACCAGTAAATAAGGGGTTAGTGAGAATGATTACTATGGATGAAGTGAGAATAGTAAATGGGATGAAGAATTGTAAAGCCCGGATATATTGTATTTGTTTAAGTCCGGATGGAATACCAGTTGAAGTATAGAAGTTATTACGGGCAGATGGATGGGCGTGGTTGGCTTTATTCTTCAATAAGTGGTTGCTGGAAGAAGCCATACCTGAAGAATGGTGTAATAGTTCGCTGGTGCCCACCTTTAAAAACAAAGGTGATGTGCTGGAGTGCAACAACTATAGAGGAATAAAGCTAATGTCACATAGTATGAAAGTTGGAGAAAGTTATTGAAAGGCGACTGAGAGAAAAGAGTGAAATTTCGCAAAACCAATTCGGTTTAATGGCTGGTCGAGGAACAGACAACAGGTGCCGTGTGTGTGCAGTGATCTTTGCTATCTGCCCGCTGTGCGAGAAATACAGAGGTGCGTATAAAAACTTGCACATGGTATTTGTTGACCTCGAAAAGGCATACGACCGCGTGCCTCGTGAAGTTTTGTGGTGGGCGCTGAAGGAGAAAGGTGTGCTAGGGAAGTATTTGCAGTTGATTAGAGCGATGTACAGCCGATGCAATACCCAAGTAGCATGGCAGCTTCGTTGTGGCTGTTGGCCTGCATCAGGGGTCAGCACTCAGCCCTTACCTCTTCGTGCTGATAATGGATGCTCTTACATCGGATATTCAGGAGGAGGCTCCCTGGTGTATACTGTTTGTTCTATGTTCATAATTATTCGTATCAGCTTTTTTTGTACGGTGAATAGGGATAGCGTCTGTGCTATTTCCCCATAAGGTAATGCCAGCTAAACCAAGCATGAGCATACGGATAGTATGTGGTTAGAGCGGTGTGTAGGTTGGTAGATTTTTTAATTTCGCGTAGGGCGTATGAAAATTTTGCGTAACCTTCTGTATGTGTGTCTTCCAGTTTATATGTGTATCTGTTGTCAAAACTAGGAGAATTTAATCATTAACTGATTCTAATTGTTGTTGTTTAAATGTAAACTTTATATGTATTCGGTTTTTTTGTCGAGGATGAAAAGTTATTTTGCTTATCCAATTTACTGTTTTATTAATAATAGTGAACATTTATACATTTAGATTAGAATTTGTTTGGCATGAGGTGAGGAGCGAAACATCTTCCGCAAAATGTACACATGGCACATCTATGGCTTTCGGGAGGTCCTTTATATATATATGAGGAATAGGAGACCACCTATAACGCTTCCCTGGGAATTGAAGCATGTATTTGTCTGACATCAGATCTTATGATTTGTATTTCTTTTGTTATTTTATTGTAATGTTCAATCTCAACTAATTATTCTCTATCCTTCAAATCCCTTATAATCTTACATTACCATGCCTAAAAAACCTACGTTTGGAACACAAAATCCAAAAATTTTCATTCCTTAGCTCCACTCATAATAAATGAGCAGTGATATAACAAATTGTGGTTTTTGGTTCCAGAAAGCGCAGTCCTTAGGGAAATCACGATTTTGCCGTATCACGTTATCAATGTAGAGGTAGATGAGGTTACGTAAGCACTCAGTGATCCCTTGGTTGGCTTTAGACTTAAAGACACCTACTGAATAAATTGGGGTGGCCTATTTTTGTACCGGGACATTTATATCAAGAAAGTCTTCTGCGAAACCAACTTGGGAGCTATGGACACGTCATTACTGTGTCCTGTTTTCCTTTTGTGCACAACCTCTTAAGGGGTCATTGTACTCATCATTATGAACAACTTTTATTAAGGAACCAAACCTGAAATCGCGAAAAAATATCAGCTGTTCCCTACATTTATGTTCGCATAACTCGTCAGAATGTAGGGAACATGTATTTTTTTTTTCGCGAGTTCAGGTTTGTTCCCATAGTAAAAGTTTACCCCTTAAGAGGTTGCGCGTTATTTGAATTACGCCTTCTTACTAATATTATAAATGCGAAAGTAAATTTGTCTGTTTGTTACCTTTTCACACCTATGCCATTGAACCGATCATCCTGAAATTTTGCATATACGAGTACGTTGTCAGGTGTACAGAAACGGACATAGGATACCTTTCATCCCGAAAAAAAGTACTGTTTCCGAAGAAAACATTAATAACGTTCTTATGATAATAGATGGCACCACGTGTCTTGCGAATCATAATTAAATTATATTATTATAGAAACTTTAGTAGTGTGTTAAGAGTTTTTTATTTATTTATTTAAGTACCTAATACATTTTTTGCGTCTAGATCTAGAGTGTCGATAGACCGGTTTTTCATATCCTTACTAATATTATAAATGCGAAAGTAAGTTTATTTGTTTGTTTGTTACCTTTTCACGTCTAAACCACTGAACCGATCATCCTGATTTTGCATATACGTTGTCACGTGTACAGAAACGGACATAGGGTACCTTTCATCCCGCAAAAAGTACTGTTCCCGAGGAAAACAACAATAACGTCCTTTATGATAGATAATAATATATAATAATAATAATAATATCCTAGGACATTGTTCGCACACGGTCATCTGATCCCAAACTAAGCAGAGCTTGTACTATGGAAACCAGTTAACTGATAAACTACATACACTACTTTTTTTTTTTGTATATACATACTTATATAGATAATTACACCCAGACTCAGGACAAACAGACATGTTCATGCACACAAATGTTTGTCCTGGATGGGATCGAACCCACGCCCAGCGGCATAGCAGGTGGTATCTTAACCAACCACGCCATGTGGCCTGTCAATAATATGGTCTGTCAATAATAATAGATGGCGCCACGTGTCTTTCGAATCATGATTGAATTATTACGCTTTCACGCTAAAACTGCTGAACGGATTTGGATGAAATTTGGCACATGGGTAGATTATGACCTGGACTAGGACATAGGATACTTTTGATCCCGGTAGTGCGTTTCCGTGGAATAATTTCCGAAAACCACGCGGGCGAAGCCGTGGGCAGAAGCTAGTGTATAAATAAAAATCAATTGCCGAATGTATGTAAGCGCATCACTTCAGAACGGCTGCACCTATTTGGCTAATTCTTTTTTGTTGTGTTTGTAATTGTCAGGACAAGGTTTGTATGAACGAAAATGTTTGAAAAGTTGTACGGAATAGTAAAAAAGTTGTAGAATACATGCTATTTAAAAACATATTATAAACAGTAGTTTATAGAACTCAGTGTGTTATCGTTGTGAAATTATTTTATTGTCATTTTATTTCATTAAATGGTCGTACTGTAAAGACGCGGGCCCACCGCGGCGCATGCTGTGCACGGGCACGCGGCGCATTTTAGCTGCGTGTATTAATTTGTTTGACAACGTGGGTCTACGTTTCCACTGGAGTACACGAATATGACCCACGACTATGTATAGCGTGGCACGGCGCACGGAGAGGCTACGCACGTGCCACTGCAATCCACGGACACGGCTTCACTGCGGGAGGTGTGGGGAGGTGGGACCTTCCCACCTGGGCGCAGGCATCGAAAGCGAGCGACGCCTGCGCCATTTTGTCAATTGCTAGGTTTCGTGGCGATACGATATATACGAGAAACATGAAACGCGTCCGGCCCACAAGGTGTATGACTGAAAACTGTACATAGTCGTGGGTCATATTCGTGTACTCCAGTGGAAACGTAGACCCACGTTGACAGCGTTGAGCTATATAACCGCCTATTCGAGCAAGCCACGCGTGTATCAATGACGTCAATTCATGCGTAGCCTCTCCGTGGGTTGCAGTGGACACAACCACATACATTTTCTTACAAAGCGAAGCTTAATACACGTGCGTAGCCTCTCCGTGCACCGCGGTGGGCCCGCGCCTTTAAGGGAAGATTTGGTCTCATTTTCTTCATTAGTACACCCGTAGAAGCTGGGGCGGGTACCTAAAATCAAATAAATCTGTGTAGAAATACGTCATAACACGAGTTTTACTCGCCAACACTGTTTCATAAGGCATTATGACACGACATAAAACATTACTGTGAATCTGGCTTAAGACTGGCGAGAGAAATCAAGGGTTGGGAACCATTCGTATTCTCTTGAACCTAGTCCAAAAAGTAATCATACATAATTATTTATTAGGAAACGTTTTTGGATCGAAGTGACATAAAACAATTCTGTGAATCCGGCTTAAGACTGGCGAGAGAAATCAAGGGTTGGAAACCATTCGTATTCTCTTGAACCTAGTTCAAAAATAATCATACAAAATTATTTATTAGGGAACGTTTTTGGAACGAAGTTACATAAAACAGTTCTGTGAATCCGGCTTAGGACTGGCGAGAGAAATCAAGGGTTTGGGAACCATTCGTATTCTCTCGAAATTAGTCCTTAATGTAATCATACATAATTATTTATTAGATAACGTTTTTGGAACGAAGTTCCATAACGCGGGTTGCGGTAGGAGTAGACTGGTAGAAATCGTCACGTAAGGAAAAAGGGTTATGCAACTCCATGCGACTTTGCGACTTTCTCTATCTCTCTCTCTGTCTCTTTCTGTTATCCAGGGTCAAATTAAAATAGCTAGCAAAACTCCGCAGACGTGATGGTATCGATATCTAAACATGATAAAACAAAAAAAAATTAACTTGATGGTGTTTTTTAAGGTCATTAACCGCCGTAGTGTAGTCACTGAAAATATTGGTTTTAAATTTTATTTTTTTTCATGTAAACTTCACAGACGTGATGGGCATCGATATCTCAACACGATAAAACAGATTTTATCAACTTACACTTCAAGTAACAACACTATCAGTAGGCCTAGCCAAATGGCGTTCGCTTCGGAGCGACTCTATTTCTACAATCGCTATCGAAGCGCATCTCTATGGAAATGCTGATCATGTCAACTCATACATTTTTGCCTTTTCTACTAGCGTCATCGCTAATCGAATGTTACTTTGGCTACAAGTGCAGTAGTCATTGACTAAAAAAAAAATCAAATCTTTTTATTTTTATTTAGTTGTATTTAGATACCGATACCCATTACGTCTGCGGAGTTTCACTAACTAGTTTAATTTGACCCTGCATACGAATGTGCGTGTGCGTATCGCGTAAGGAACTTCGTTCCAGACGGGGGTCACAACACACACACCGCACACGCTTTTTTTTCTTTAAAAACTTATCATCATAATCATCATCATATCCTTTTCCCAAATATGTCGGTTTCGACTTTAAAAAAAAATGATAAGGGAAAAATTCGTCATGCTAGACAAACGGATTTGTGATCGCATTGTGATAAGCAAAGGCGAGGTTATAAATTTTCATCTTCTTAACGTGATCCAATTTTCGCCTTCGACAACTCATCAGCTGCCTAGCCTTTTCCCAAGTATACTGGGGTCGGCTTCCAGTCTAACTGGATGCAGCTGAATACCAGTATTTTACATGGAGCGACTGTCTATCTGACCTCCACAACCTAGTTAATGGTAATACTATACCCGTTTGTAGGACTGATTTCCAGACTCGGGCTTCTGACGACCCGTAATGATAGCTAATCCACTAATGACAGCTGGGACAAACGCCGAGGCGCGGAGGGGTCTCGATATGTAAAGATCCCCATCCACGGACCAACCCGGTAAGCGTAGGCTGATCGATCGAGCCGTTCGCCTTCGAGGCTATTATTACTTAGCCACGAGCCCCTTCGAGCCGCCTTCGACAACTAACCACAGAAATTACCCAACATAATACATAACGAAACAATGACATAACTTGCCACTCCAAAGTGAAAACGTGCCCAAAAATTCATTACGAAGAGTGACACGACACTTTTTGTTCAATATGTCTGTCAATATTGGGAACGATGTAGTGGCACCTTTTTTCTCGATATTTCTCGAAAGTTCCTTCACTAAATATACGTTATATACGAGGCTTTTGCTTTCATTGTGACACGCCTTCAACAGAGTAGTGTTGAATCAAGAAATTACTTTTTCACCATCATTTTGGGAGCAAACATATTTTTGAGATGATTTTCGGAATGAAGTTCTGGAATGTGGCTTGCGGTAGTCGACTGGTAGAAATTATCATGCGTGTTCATGATATTTTGTAACTGTACGCAAAAGCAATTTTTGTCCTCAAAATTATACAGCCATATTTTTTTTCAAGATTATAAAAATTGACGATTTTTTTTTTTTAGTTAATTATAAGGGCCAAAACAGGATTGCCACAATTTGGCTCGATATAAAAAACCGGCCAATTGCGTGTCGGACCACGCACAACGAAAGGTTCCATAGTCGGGATGAATTTATCCCAAGAACAAACTTACCTACATTGTATTTGAAAAAAGTTTGTACGCACAATACTGAGAGATTCACCATGTTATTTTATTTTAAGACCATAGATTTCTTAAGTTTTCCTGTAATCTATAGGTATAGAACTATTTTCTGTAATTTTTTTTTTCAAAATTTTAGGCTCAGTAGTTTTGGAGATAAGTGGGGGAATGGACAATTTTCATCTATTTTCTTACATAACTTTAAAATAATTTATTTAAAAATGATTTTAAAAAATATTTTGAAACCCTCATAGTAAGTCACACGGTACAGTTTGCAAAATTTGATATGTCACACGGTACAGTTTGCAAAACTTTTAATTTTCTTATTTGCCCCCCAAAATCGTCCCCATATTCAAAATTCATTTATTTATGTTACACGTCCGTGTTTAGGTCGCGGTCCATTAGATTCGGAGCAAATTGGCTGTGACAGACGGACAGACAGACACACGAGTGATCCTATAAGGGTTCCGTTTTTAGGTATCCGTACCAAAGTGGTAAAAAGGAACTGCATGGCGCGACTCAGTCTGTCTGTCTGTCACAGCTGGATATCTCAAGAACTACTAATGCTATCAAATTGAATTTTGGAATACTTTTAGATGACGTTTGCCCAACTATTTTTCAAATAAGAAAGAAATAAAACTATATATATTTTTTGCAACAGGGGAAAGGGGTCTTAAAAATTCGAAGTGGGGCTACTAGGGCATGTGGAGTATCATATGAGCGAGCGCTGTTTGCACATTATCAAACATTTTTTCATTTTTTTTAGGCCGCACAGTTTTCGACTTTTGATGAAAAATGTAAAAAAAATACAGTTACCCCCCTTATCTCCGAAGCTTGCATACAGAAAAATCTGAAATTATTCTGTGTGTGATAGAAGTTTATGTATAGATTACATGAAAAATAAAACGATATCGATGAAACGGAACCCTCGGTGCGCGAGTCCGACTCGCTCTTGACAGTTTCTTTTTTCCTTTTGAGGTACGGAACCCTGAAAATCGCAGTTTCCTCAAAATTAGCCTAAAATTCAAATCAAATCAATTTATTCAAGGTTTTACATTTCATGCATGGTAATACTCGTAACTTTACTATGAGTACAAAATCTTAAACTAGGTCAATAAAACACTTGTGCCTGAACTAGGGATCATGTGTTTCAGGCGATATGCGCTAAATTTAAACTATGTATATAAAATATTCACGTATTAGTAGTTACAAATAAAACAGTAATGTACAGTTCGCAAACACGATAAGTTAGACATAAATTAAAATCAAATTAAACTCAGTCGGCACAGATACAGAAAAAATGCAAACAGTGCATATGAATTAGTCAGGTGTACTTTAATACCTACCTAATAGAATTATAATGTAAGAAGAAGGTCAGTAAAAATATTAATTTACGGCGCACTTGGGCGCCTCCATAATTTAATCAATAGTATTGATGTCCCTCATTTCGGCAATTTTTTTTGCCGGGCAGTCATCAGCTCTTGTACTATGTTTGCTTGGCTTTTTGAAATGCTAACAATAGTAATATAGCACGCAGGTCGGCCATACCAGGTCGCGGTTTCAGGTTTTTGTCCCATAGTAAAAGTTGTTTGTTTTATCTGTTCTGTGTTTGTTATCATGTTTAAGTAACGGCCACTAATTACCAGTCTGCTTGTATACTTGTGTAGTATAATTTATGATTACACACGACGTACAAATATAATGACGTCACTAGATGGTGCTCTCTGCTTGAGTAATATATCAAACAAACAACCAATCACAATACACACATAACCAATGATGATGTTTCACACAAGTAGCAAGCATAATCTACAGATCTCGTGTTCATCGGCCTTAAGGCGAAAGCTCCAGGTGGCCCGCGAAATTCAAATTACCTTACTTTTTTTTGCAATTTGCAGGTTATATGTAGGTTATAATTTTAATATGACACGCGACCGTAACAAATCTGTATTTACAAAGTTATAATCATTAAAATCATCAATACAACTTTCTACATTCATATAATCCTAATGAATGACTATTTCATGAAATCTTGACATTTAGGATTATACTAACTTATGGAGTTGAATCACTGATTTTAATGATTATAATTTTGTAAATACATATATGTTACGGTCGCGAATCATACTTTGATCAACATACAACACTGACTTGAAAATTGCAAAAACGTTTGAATATTTGAATTTCGCTAGCTACCTGGAGCTTCCTCCTTAAGTCAGATATTTTGATGAAGACCTTAAGAATAGTATATTAAATTAAATGCACAGGATTTAGAAGGCAAAGAACTTACACCTGCTTTCCGAATGATTGATTAATTTAGGTAATCGCTATGAAGTGCCATGCTAGGCAACTCGTGTGATTTAAACTAACATCTGAAGGGCAATTCCCATATTTTTAAGAACATCCACATTCTAATTTCAGTCTCAATCTGTCAAAATTACCTATGTACGACAATGTTCAAAGGTTACATCGTTTATCAACGGAAAAACCGAAATATAGCGAATAAAATGTGACTATTGACAAATATAAATTGATTTATATTCCCACCTAAATTATTATAAATAGACGCACTAATTCCGTCACTCCCATGGACCAGTCCCAAAGACATTTAATTCGGCATCGGTTTTGCCGAAAATAAACGATGGAACCTTTGAACGTTGTCGTACTGTACCTACATTTTTGACATTGATTGTCGCTGATATGCAATGGGGAGGAACACTAACTTTTTATCACGATAGATGGCGCACAATCGACTGTACCTTGTTTTGATTTATTAGCTGTCAAATCGTATGGATTTTCGCAATCTACTAAGTTCAGCTTTCCCATTTTCCATAACTTTGTCCAGAATGCCTCAATGTAGTGCGTTACCTTGTAAAAACAGAGGAGTACATTTTTTCCTAAAGAAAATAAGGGCAGTAAACAATGGGAATTGGCATTAAGTAGGTATTAAAGACTTTATGGCAAGTAGTACTGCACGATTGTCTGCTGCACATTTCACAGAAGAGGATTAGATTAGTAAAAAAGCTGTCCTTTAGGCTGGGTACTACATATATCTATAAAACAAAAGTATCAAGAATATTATCTAATAAAATAAAATTATTGTCATCAAAATAAATGTATCATAAAATATACTATATTAGATAATCTATGTAGTAAAGGAGTCTCCTAAAGATTTAATCAATCAATATAGTTACTTAGTTTTCTAAATATTCCTGTGTTGCCTGTCTGTTAATAATTGGTAAAGGAGTATCTGCTTTTATGTTTCTGTGTGTATCAGAAGGTGGACATAGGTATGCGGTGACGTCTTGGATGTCGCAGTCAGCACTAAAATTTTGGTTTCAATCATACGAATGTAATCTATGAAAAAAAAATAGGAATGTTAGTCCGTGGCTTATAGAAAAAGGCTCACAAACAATCATAGCCTCAAATATTTTTAGTATTTTCCTTTCAATCAAATCGGCCTTTTTCTCGGCAGTTGCTGCGTTCCTTTTACTGAGCTCAACTTTTAGTTGAGGCACAGTCATAAACTCGTACATATTATAGTCGAAATACAATTTAAAATCTCATAAATAGCAGTCACACTACTGACATGAAAGGTAAACAAGGTACAGTCGACTACAGCGACATCTACACACAGCTTTGAGTGTGGCTCCTCATTGCCACACGTTTTTAGCGTTCCGTACCTCAAAAGGAAAAAAACGGAACCCTTTTAGGATCACTTGTGTGTCTGCCTGTCTGTGTGTCCGTCTGTCACAGCCGATGTGCTCCGAATCTGATGCACCGATTAAGTTGAAATTTGGTACACGTATGTGACCCAAATTCGATCGAATTTTGAATATGGGAGTAATTTTCGGGGGCAAATAAGAAAATTAAAACAAAAAAGATAGGCAACCTGTACCGTGTGACATATCAAAATATGAAAGGGCTTACTGTGAGGGTCTCAAATATATATATATATATTTTTTTTATAATTTTAAAATAAATCATTTTAAAGTTATTTAAGAAAATAGACGAAAATTGAGCATTCTCTCCCTTATCTCCGAAAGAATATTTTCTGTAATATTTTCTGTATTTTTTTAAAAATACAGAAAATAGTTCAATACCTTAAACTAGGAAAAGCTACAAAAAGTCTATGTTCTGAAAAAACATGGTAAATCTCTCAATATTATGCGTACAAACTTGGAATGTATGGGAGAACATGTTTTTCAACTACAATGTTAAGTTTGTTCTTGGGATTCATCCCAACTACGGAACCCTTCATTGTGCGTAGTCCAACATGCATTTGGCCGGTTTTTATAAACGAGAATGGCCTGCAGTTCAAATGAAATATTTCAGAAGATAGTGTTGTGGAGAGTCTTATATCCAGCAGAGAACTGCGATAGGCTCAGTTGGTTGAATCACACCTCAGCTCAGTGATGTGAACTGGAAGGTATCTGTCAATAGTATCAATCCCTGTGAAATGACATTTCACTTCAAGCTTAGCTCACCTAAGTTTTCACTGTGAGACATACACCGAATACATCGAATACCTACGTACAGAATAGATCGGCTGTTACATGTTATCTTATCAATGTTTCACAATATTAATCCTTAACAATAAGCTGGATTCATGCCCGGTATATGGCAAATGGGTTGTTTCCCTAAAGCTTCGCCGCAAGAGAGCGCTGTGTGTTTGTCAAGAAAAAAATAGTAGGCGCAGTTCGAGTACGGTTCGAGTACGCGCTGTTTGTTTTTGTGAAAACAGATTGAAATTTTGCTACGGTTTCCGACACTGTATTTGCTCTACACTAGACTTTGTAGGCTCATTGCATTCCTTATAATGTGAGCTTTCTTAGATTATGATATTTTTCAGTTCTGAGCAGATTTACGGCCGATATGAGACGACATCTTAAACTTGTTTGCTATTTGCAACAGATTTTCTTAAGGATTTTCTTCAGATTTTCTGACACTGCCGTAGCTATTGTACTCGTATTCGCTCGGCACTAAATTTTTTAGGCTCATTGCTTTCCTTTTGATGCAAGCTTTTTTCGATTCGGGTTTTTTTCATTTCTGAGCAGATTTACGGATGATATGAGACGACCTCTGACATTATTTTGCTTTTGTCAACTTCATTATTAATTCTATTATTAGAGCTTAAAACGGGATATTTACCATGTAGAATTAATTGTTTCGAGTTTCCGATATTTCGGCATTGTTGCAAGTACCATGATCACGGATAAACTGAAGTTATTGCGGGTGGATGTTTACGAGCAGACAAAACGGTCTACCCTCTTTCTTGTGCGTTTAGTGCGATTGACACCGCTACTACTGTTACTTGTTACACTCACAACTCGATCAGTTCTCGACACATATTATTTTTTAACCGGTTTGGACAATAGTACTGTTGTTTCTCTTTAGTTCCTGGAAGAGCTTTGTCAACTCTTAACAAAGGAACCAAAATAACTGATCTGGCTAAACAAGTTTTTGTGCTATACGAATTGATATTTAGACACATAGTGACAAGTAGAGGGTCGCGCGCATGCGCGTGCACTCGCAGTGTGCCATTACAGGCAAATTATATTCTGCCTTAAAATTTTTATAAATATGACCTATTTTTTGAATGCTCAATCATCATTCTAGCATTAAAAGTCTTGTAGTTATAAGCGGTTGAAATCTTACATGTTTTTGTCGGTCAGAAATATTGTACTATTACCAGTAGGTACACCGAGCGAAAAGACGTTTTCATGTCAAAAACAGTTAGCACCATAGAAGCAAAGTTTTCAGCAAGGAACTCCATTGACAGCTGAATGAAAGTAACAAACATTTCGCGACATCTACGCGGAACTAATTTGGCAGTTTCCTTCCCCATTGGCTCGCCTTACATAGGACTTAAACCTAACTGGCGAAATGTGGGTGTTCTATACATCTCTGCCTAACCCTTCGGGGAAAACAGGCCTGATGTTATGTTGTAAGAATAGAAACAAATTTATTTCTGTTTTTCAATTTCCCCAATTTGTTGTTCATTTCCTTTGTTATTACGTTCAAAGCTAACAAATTAGATTCAACCACCCGAAGTAGTATTTGTATCGCATCCAGAAATAGTTCCGCGTTCCCGTACGTAATAAATTAGACTTTTCACCCCTAAGAAATTGAATGCTGCGTGAGAAATAGCACCTATTCCCGAATGCGGTGAAATTGAAATGTCTGCTAAAGACCAATGTGTCTTTGGGTTTACATGCTTTATTGGTGTGTTACTTCTTACATGAAAATGTGTTATCATAAAACGGCATGTATTTAATCGAACGGCTAATAATTCCCGTTTTGCGCTCCCAAAAATATGATTGAATACTCTAATTGACCGAGCGAGCGAAGCGTCTCTGCTTCAAGTCTGGCAAAATTTGCTTTTGTCTGTCAGTTTGTTGCTACTCCTCTACAGGTCGTATTTTACAACCTATCTGGACGAAACTAGGTATACAGGTACAACTTTATAGGTTTTTTTTTTGTCGTCGGAGATTTTTGATTGGAGGGGTACTAATAATTAATTATCATAATTTATCCCAAGAATAAACTTAACATTGTAGTTGAAAAAGATGTTCTCCCATACATTCCAACTGCAAATGTAAGTTTGTACGCAATATTGAGAGATTTACCATGTTATTTTAAGACCATAGACTTCTTATAAGTTTTCCTGTAATAATCTATAAGGTATAGCACTATTTTCTATATTATTTTTTAAGTTTAGACTCTGTTATTTCGGAGATAAGGGGGGAATGGAAAATTTTCGTCTGTTTTCTTAAATAACTTTAAAACAATTTATTTAAAATGACTAAAAATATATTCAAGACCCTCACAGTAAGGCCTTTCATTTGATATATCACACGGTTCGCAAAACTTTTTTTTTCTTATTTGCACCGTAAAATTGATCCCCATATTCAAAATTCATTTATCTACGTCACAAAAATTCATAACTAAATTTCAACTTAATCGGTCCTTTATATTCGGAACAAATTAGCTGTGATAGACGGATAGACAGACTCACGAGTGATCCTATAAGGGTTCCGTTTTTTTTCTTTTGAGGCACGGAACCCTAAAAGGGGCAAAAAAGGGGCTACCGGATACCTTCACCTTATGAGATCCGATTCCGATGTTTCTTTTTTTTTATTTGAAAGGCAGTAACTTTAAGTTGGTCTCATAAAAATTTGGTGCAGATCTGATGAGGATCTTCGGCGTGATGAGCAGAATAGCTTTTATATTCCTACGAGTAGAATTAGCGCTTTAACTACTAGGATGATGGCTAGGTATTGGAGCACATGGGACCACCTTTTCATCACAAAACTAGAGAATTCTGAGTATAATTATCAGAATTCTCTAAAACTAGGCTTTATAACCAATATTAATGTTACTTTTACAATAAGGTAGTGACCTTATTGTAAAAGTAACATAGCATAAGCAACATAGCATAACAAGATACTAAGCGCCATCTAGTGAGATGGCGTTACTGTGCACCGCTTTACGCGAGGTCTACCGTTTGCAGAACTACTAATAGTAGGTATAACGATTGCTCCTCTTTTTGTAAATCTCAAATAATTCCTAGATAATAGGGGAAATGAAATTTCCCAAATATTGCAACTTTCATAGAAATCGTTAGAGCCGTTTTCGTGAACGTGATTACAAATATAATATACCTACCTGTACTAGCTGTCCCGGCGAACTTCGTACTGCCCTACCAAAGCAACGGCACCTACTGGGTCCAATTGTATTTTCAAACCATCCAGGAACCCATTGAAATATACACACAAAATTTCATCCAAATCGGTCCAGCCATTTAGGAGGAGTTAGGTCACAAACACACATACAGAAGAATGATATATATTAAGATGTATACTTATACACCGTGTTCTTCACGTTACCCATAAACTTTGGCAAACGCTTCTATGGCTTCTACAAATCAAATCTATCAAAGGAAGTAGTACTTCAAAGGGCTTCGTTACAAAAATATTTGTAATTTCATTTAATTTCATTTATTTGAGCTATGTAGTAAGAAAGGGTCTTAATTTGGCCTATGTTGCCGCTTAGTGCAAATAAAATCATAAATCTATCAAATGTTATTTGCATTTCATTTGCACGTATGAGAGGAACCCGAGAGTTAGCGAAGAAGTACGACGAAGTACGATCACTTTTGATAACGAATCTATCAAAGAGATTAAACTGGTATCTATGGATACCCAAGTTGTTATTTGATCGATTTTAACTGTCAGGTTTGTAGTTTGTTGTAATTTGCTTTTGAGGTTCCCATTAATTTAATAAATCATTTTGATTACAACATTCATTAACATTCACTATGCCGTACGAGTATTCGACTCCACACCAAGCTTATTCACTTCGTCTATGGTTTCTGTGACGGAAATGCTACAGCGGCTGTACGAGAGTACCGACGGCGATTCCCTGGTCGGCGCGTTCCTGATATACGAACATTTATTAACATACACAGGAGATTTTGTGAAATCGGAATTAGACCACGCCGCCATGAACGAGCAATCAATTTGAGTGTCGCTCATGAAAACACAATAATGAACCTTATTATTCATGATCCTACACTCTCGACAATACGCGTTTGGAGAATCGTGGGTGTATCCCATAAGCTAGTGTGGAAACTGTGGAAAATATATGGTTTGCATGCCTACCACTACAGAAAATCCCAAGGCATAATACTACCTCATCACTTCTCAAGAATTGTTTTTGCCAGCGAATGAACCAAGAACTGATAAGTAATCCAATGCTGCTTCAAAAAAATCTTTGGATGGATGAAGCCCAATTTACAAGAGCGGGAGTATTCAATTCCAAAAATCAAGTGGCATGAGAGCAACCCGAATTTAAAAAAAAGGAACGAGATAAAATCCAAAGAAACTTGACAAGTTTGACTGACAGCTCGTCAAATCTTATGAATGAAAATATGACGTTGCCAATTCGGATAAAGAGGTATGCATATCGGGTGAATTATTTCAAGGTATTTAATTTGTATGAAAATTAACAAAAAATAAAAATTCATTAATGTTGTTGGGGCTGCCGAGATGCTGTAGTGCGTCTGGCATGTTTATGGAGGCTCAGATTGATGGCTTTCATGCCATCATGAGAAAAAGAGCGGCCTCCATTTTGCACCGTATCCGAGCGAGCTCCAACAGCATTCTGAAAGTAATTGCGGACCGGCTAGACGGTCCTTTCCATAGGCACTGGATTGCACTCCATGTGTCAACATCTGTTGACTCTGTTGTGTGATCCTGATTTGTTTTTTTTTTTTTTTGTTTAATTTTATTGTTGAAATTGTGATATACTAACATAGATCTTAAGTACTCACTAACACAATTATGGATGTTTTTTGTTGTCTGAAATAAAGTTAATAATTAATGTGTCCATAATGAAAAAATGCTTATGCTTCGATGGTCTGAACATCTGGTCGAAGTTTATGTTTATAAGTTTATGTATCGTCCGGATCACGGTGTATATAAATATTGCTCATTGATTAGTATAGGGTTTTGGGGTCTTAAAAATACTAAATAGCTAATTAACTGCGACACTGCGACCAACTTAAATGTAGCGCTAGCTGCCCGCTGCCGCGGCACCGCTCGCTTCGCCCGCTCGACTCGCGCGCTGTTGGTCACAGTTCTTACTTAACCTAACCCATGTAGTAAGTACCACGACCAACTGTGAGAAAAGGGCAGAAAGTTACAAAGAAGCTCAATTATTTAAAAAATGTGTGCAAAAAGTTTTTAGAGTTTCATTAATTTAAAAAAAGTGTCCATCATAAGAAAGGTCAATAATTTTTAAGAGCAACATTTAAATAGTTCCCTTTTAAAATGTGTAGTTTGGAAAAATATATAATATTATGAAACTACATTCTAGAATTAAATTATTTAACACTAGTGTCTTAAGAATTCGATGATG
Organism: Dicycla oo; assembly: GCA_948252095.1. Lineage (NCBI taxonomy): Eukaryota > Metazoa > Arthropoda > Insecta > Lepidoptera > Noctuidae > Dicycla > Dicycla oo. The sequence goes on along the minus strand of OX411733.1, from coordinate 10,325,406 downwards.
AGGTATGATATCTATGCTTTAAACATCTTTCCAAACTTTCCCCCACTAACAAAAAAAAAAACCCACCTTTATAGCTAAAAGATAATCATGTTCCCGCTTTTTCAAATACAATAGGTACCACAAACCTCAAATTCCTCAACATTTTTCAACACCATAAAATCTATACTTTTTCCACTCTATAACCACGAACTCACCCGAACATCTCCGAAAGAAACCGAAGGTTAAATAAAGATGTTTCAAGCAACTTCAAAATAAATATCTCTTTCGATTGAATAGAGGCGTCCCAAGTGATTTGAAGAGTTTTTCCATCGTAATTTTCAAGGTTCATTATTTCGTTGCTATTGAACGGACCCGAAATTTGGGTCCTTTAGCTTTTGAGAGGTTCTTGAATGGCTTGATTTCTTTATTTCTTAAGTGCTATACAAATAGTTTATTGGTCCACAATACTGTGAAGGTTTATTTGGAAGAAGCGTAAAGGGACAGGGATCTAGTTTTTGTACCTGATACTATATTTTTATGTTTCTTGCATAGTGATCTTAAAGAATACCACCAACCCGCCCCCTATTTCTTCCCTTGGGTGCCGTAAAAGGCGACTAAGGGACGTACTAGAGAGTGGGCAGCAGCGTTCTCTATGCATTTTTAAAAGCAATACTGCGATCGCCAACTCGTCTGCCAAGCGTGGCGATTATGGGAAACCCCCTCAAAAATGACAAGCACCAAGAACAAATGGCCCCTAGTTAGTACCCGGCGGCCCGCATGCCTATGGATATGGTAGCGATCAAGGCCACTTGTGAGACAAGGGTGCTAAGAATACCCCGGATGCGAGAAGCACAGAACCGAAACCCAAAAACCGAAAAAAAAATTGCAGATGTCAATCTCTTATGATATATCATAAGAGATTGATCTCTTATGATATATCATAAGAGATTGATATCTGAGAGATTAATCTCTTATGATATATCATATATCATCGTGCTATGTACAGTCAATCTTGTACCTACGTCCGGTCGGCTGCTGGCAACACCGACGAGTTCAGTGTGGCGGTAGGCTTGCACCAGGGGTCGGCTTTAAGTCCTTACATCTTCCTAATGATTATGGACGCTCTGACAGCGGACATACAGAAAGAGGCACCCTGGTGCATACTATTTGCCGACGACATCGTTCTTGTCGGTGAAGATGGACCTGAGATCCAGAGCAGATTGGAGAAATGGCAACGGAAACTGGAGAATGTTGGCTTGAAAATCAGCAGAACCAAGACCGAGTATATGTTCTGCGATTTCGGCGGTCTCTCCAGTGCTGGAGCCATAGCGCTTGATGGCGCGCTTCTCTCGGTCTGCTCCGATTTTCGGTATCTTGGTTCACTTGTGCAAAGCGATGGCGAAGTAGACCGGACTGTTAAGCACAGAATTAACACTCGATGGATGAAATGGCGGCAGGTCACGGGAACAATCTGCGACTCCCGCATTCCCCTTAAACTCAAGGGGAAGATTTATAAAACAATGGTTAGACCTGCTGTCTTGTATGGATCAGAATGCTGGGCCATAAAAAGAATGAATGAAAGGCAATTGCATGCAGCCGAGATGAGAATGCTAAGAGGGATGTGTGGTATTACGCGAATGGATAGAATAAGAAATGAGTATGTAAGAGGAAGTCTGAAAGTGACACCGGTGACTGAAAAGTTGTGTGGAAATCGGTTGTCATGGTATGGGCATGTGATGCGGAGGAATGAGGAAAATGGAAGACCAAAGAAACGATGGATGGACTGTGTGAAAGATGATATGGCCAGAAAGGGAGTGACTACCGAGATGACGACTAATAGAGAAGTATGGAAGAAAAAGACATGTTGCGCCGACCCCAAATAAATTGGGACAAGGGCAGGAGAATGATGAAATGATATACTGCAGTGTGGGATATTTTATTGCGTAGTGTATTTTTAAGTCTACAGCTTGTTAATGTGTCTAAAAATTAATACTGTGGTGTCATAGCTACTGATGTTTGATTTAACTAAAATTGAGGCCGCGTAGATATATAGAGCAGGGAGGGTTAGGTAATATCTTCCGGTTTATGAGATGAGGTTTACATGAATCTGTTTGGTGTATCCCACATATCGATCTAATACACTTTTTTAGTGTCTTTAACACAATTTCTTTATCAGTTAATATCCCCAATATAGTATTCCATAAGATAGAGTGGATCCCACATAGGCATGATAAGCACTTAGTAGTGTGGTTTGGTTAGATACTTTTTTGAGCACGTAGAGGCCATAAGGAAATTGGTTTACTTTGCTACATACATACATACACTATTTACATGTGTTTTCCAAGACATATTACAAACTATATAGATACCTAGAGATTTTATACTTGTAACCTCAGATAAAACTGTAGCTATACATACATATATTACAAGTAACTATTTACACCATGTACAAAATTAAATTACTAACTAACTATTATATATATACAAATAAATACAAAAACTAGTTAATTTAGGCGTCGAAGTACTCGTCCGCATCGCTGTCATCCAGAAACGTCCCCATAAGACTGGCAGCATTGCCACGTTGAATGGCAATGCTAATTGTTTGACCAAAGAACGAGCCAGTCCTCTGGTCATGTGAAGTGTCGACCAGTCGGCGAGAAATTTCCTTAAAAAGAAGACGCGCACTCGGGCCCCATGACCCGAGCGTTTCTTCACCAAACGGCTCAAAACTGTAGTTACCTATTTAGGTTAACAATATTTGCGCCGCTTGAGGGTCTCAGCAGCTACAGCAGCGACGTCAGCACAGCACGCCGAGCTTGGAACATGAGATGGTGCAAGGGTGTCGACACAGGTTGCGTCCCACACCAGAGGTCACCTCATCTTCCAAGGCAACAACGTCATGGCGTCTGGTCTCTTGCCATCAATGGTATAATAAAAAATCAGGGTGTGTTTAAAGGAGGTGAATCTGTGCGCGCCATACAACTCCGTGCTGAGACGGAGACGGCTGCAGCTGCTGGCTGTGCCGCGCGGCAGGACTAACTAACTTGCTTCAAAAAGCGCCAGTCACTCGCTTCTTATGTGCACTCAATAAAGTCGCCGAAAGGATTGGCATATTTTTCTGTTCATTGAATGAATTTGCAAGAATAATTGCATACCGTTTGTGTTACAGTTTGTAAAATAAGTATAAGCTAAGTACCACCTTATCGCTTTGGGAAATCCTGTAATGATAATAATAATAATATCCTGGGACATTATTCACACACGGTCATCTGATCCCAAACTAAGCAGAGCTTGTACTACGGAAACCAGATAACTGATATACTACATACACTACCGTAAACTGGGGTTACTTTGATACCACGGGGTTACTTTGATAACAACTTTTGACATATTAAAACTTATTTCTATAACATATAATCTACAACGCCAAAAAGAAACTATCTTAAATAGATGTATGATGCTTTGTAGATATTATTAAAATAAGTTTTTCATATGTCGAAAAACGTTAACAAAGTAACCCCGTAGTATCAAAGTAACCCCAGTTTACTGTACTTTTTTTTGTAAATACGAGTACATACTTATATAGATAAAAGAAGATGATAGAAGTGTTGTGTTAAATAAAATAAATAAATATTGTAAATGCTTTAGGTACTATACTAACTTATAAAATCAGCTCGATAACGTACCAAATAGACACACTTATCTACCCCCCATCCCGTTTAGAATATGTATTAAAAAGACCTGTAAATCTCTGTACTCTGCCTAGCCTTTTCCCAACTATGTTGGGGTCGGCTTCCAGTCTAACCGGATGCAGCTGAATACCAGTATTTTACATGGATTGACTGCCTATCTGACCTCCACAACCCAGTTACTGGGTAATACGATAACCCTTGGTAAGACTGGTTGTCAGACTATTAAGAAGACCTGTAAAGATCCTCAATATTGTTCACGCTGTCTCAGCATGACATTTATTAGTAGCGGCGTCACAAGAGAAAGTTACGTATATGGAACGGGGATGATTTTAGGGTTCCGTACCCAAAGGTTAAAACGGGACCCTATTACTAAGACTCCGCTGTCCGTCTGTCACCAGGCTGTATCTCATGAACCGTGATAGTCAGACAGTTGACATTTTCACAGATGATGTATTTCTGTTGCCGCTATAACAACAAATACTAAAAAAACAGAATAAAATAAATATTTAAGGGGGCTCCCATACAACAGACATGATTTTTAACTGTTTTTATAGATAATGTTACGGGACCCTTCGCTCGTGAGTCTGACTCGCACTTGGCCGGTTATTTTTTTTTCATTTATCTTGATCAATTGAAAGCAATGGTGACTACCAAAACTGTCCGGTTTCAATATCGTATCGTTCGTCGTGGGTTCAAAGTTGGATTTTTCGTAAAATTTTCAAAACTTGCGTGTTTTCAATATTGCTGCTGAGATTGTAGTACATACTACACAAAATAAATAACTAAGTAGAAAATAAAATAAAAAAACATAAAGAGAACACGAGTTAAAGGACGAGAATCTTCTTATAGGTACATATTTTTTTAGAGAATTAAACACATTTTAGTTCAGCTATTGCGTTGCAGTGTTCGGTTTTAATTACGCTGAAATTGCAAGAACGTGAACCTTTTTTTCTGAGTTTCCAAAACGAACCCTTTTGTATTGCAGTAATCTTCTACAAGCGAATTAAATTTAGTAAATATGATGGTTTATAGCTTTGTTTATTCACGTAACCAACAAGTTTTAACAAATACATTTTAGAGGCCTCCTTTTAAGTATGGAGTTATACCTGTAACAGAAGACCTCCCTCTTCCATAACTGTATGTTGTAGAATGATTTAAAAATTCGATTTTTCTCGAAAGCCCTAGGAATGTTGCGAAATTACGGATTATAATTAGACAATGGTCAAAACATTTCTCAATCTTACTGAAAAAGATAGGGTTTTTGCAAAAACACGATTCGCTGTAGTAACAATGAATATTATCCTTAATTCTGATTGGCTAGATTTTTGCTTGCTGACCAAATCTTATTCTGATTGCTTCCTAGTTTTACCATGTGAGCTTTGAAGTATTATATCATAAAGTTATAGGGTTAGAAATAACAATGTCGATTTATAGGAACTTTACTTTTTATTGAATATTTTAGTTACCTAATCTACAAACATAGAAACTCTGTAGACCTATTCGCACTATATTTCAAGTCCAACCATACTTTTAACGAGGGTCTCGGTATGTATAGGTGCTCATTCATCTACGGACCAATCGCGGCAACCGTAGCTTAAAACGAAAGACTGCTGAGTTGCTCTCAAAAACACAATAATAAACAAAACAACGTGCGTGAGTTATTGACGTCAACCAATCAGTGGACGTCTCGTTTTGGGCGCTCTGACCGGCCAATCAGCGCTCTTATTTCATAATAGTTAACGTTTCGTTTCGCAAAATTACTCGAGCGACTCGTGTTTTTGCAAAAACCCTATCTTTTTCCAGTAACATTGGGAAATGTATTCACCATTGTCTAATTATCCGTGTTTTCGCAATATCCCTAGGGTTTTCGCGAAAATGCGAGTTATCAAATCATCCTACGATATGTACACAAACAAAGTCTGTTAATTACAGAATCAGTAACAAAATAGGTACACTAAGAAAACTAAAACTAAAGAATTAAAAAATATAAAAATAATTAATTTGGTAAGTACTTGAATTCGTGATTTCAGATAATTTAATTAAGTATTAAGGCCACTTAACGCTATTGCTAAATAGCGTAGCATTATTGTATAATTATGTATACTTTCATGGGTATTAAGATAATTTACAATAAGTTACAAGTGACCAAATCTACTTTTATTTTGCAGTCTGAACCTATAAGAGATACTTTGAGTTTACATAATTATTGCCTATGAAATGACCGATTTTTGATACCGGCTAGTGTGAAGATCAATCGTTAATTTTATTTAGAATTCCAAATTCATTTTTTTTTTTAAATATAGCATGAATTATTATTATTTTATCATAAATATAATATTTCTTTGATATCGATGTTTCTGTTACCATGGAAAAATCGAAATTGCGCGCTATTTTCGAATACGAGCTCCATCGGAGTACCAACGCAGCACAGACAGCACGCAATATTAACGACGTGTATGGACACTTTAATATAATAAGTAAGTGTCCTTTATTATTTTTAAGACATAAAAATGGGAATTATTTAGGGTTCGATTATAGTTTGACCAAGACCGCTGTACCGCGCCTTAGGAAAGCGCGGCGAGGCGGGGTACAGCGTTGACGAATGAGCGGCCTGCACTGCCCCCCGTCTCGCCGCACACATACCTACGGCGCGGTATAGCGGTCTTGGTCAAACTATACCTAAATACCTACCTACATGCCAAAAATATTGTCTGTTTTTATTCACAGAAATCGTCGAAACTACGACGTAGCTTTAAGCCACTATTACATTGTGAATCCATTATTAAGGATAAGACACAACTTAGCGAAAACTTCAATCTGTCAATGGAAAGTAATTTTGGCGTGATTTTGACAGATCAAAACGTAAGTTTATGTTAAGTTTCATCTCTGTAACCTTAGTAAATTAATTATCTGTTACCAAGCACGGTATAATCATTATGCGTAACTAATTGGTGATTCTGCTCACATAAATATTTGTCTTCAGTGTTTAATGGGAAGGCTGAGTACAGCACAGATAGATAACCAAAAGCTGCAATTACAACGCAGCTTTTTTCGTCAAAAATCCCTGTAATCCTACTAATATTATAAATGCGAAAGTTTGTATGTTTGGATGTTTGTTACTCATTCACGCAAAAACAGCTGAACGGGAAATTTGGTACACAGATAGTATATAAACAGCACGCGTAGTATGACGACGTTTTGTCGACGGAAGAATATACAAAATGACACATTACTATGCTTAGAGGCGTAAAATGCGTAGAAATATTTCTACAATCTGTGATTTTGTCTATTCTTCCGTCGACAAAACCCGTTTCTATGGTGCGGCACGCGTAGCATAACCGCTTCTATCTCTACGAAGAATAGACACATCTTTTTCTATACAAAGTGACATTTCGTTTCTCCATTTTTGACATCGCACCGTAGAAATCCTTTTACAATCTACCATTTTGACTTTCGTTTCTAACATCCTTTGTCAAAGTCCTTTTTTATGCAGACTATATTTCGGAAGAAAGTTTTCTATTCAAACTGCCAAAATCACACTGGCAATTGACAATTGTCTAGGGTAGTGAAGACAATTTGATTTTGTGATCGCCATGCTACACAGTAGAATACTTTCTACTCGACGGCCACAAAGTATATACGGTTATCTACAAAATCATGATTTTACAGTAGAGCGTTTTGACCGCAAATCTATGATAATTAATAAAAGAACCAAGCTATCTTCTTCTATGTTACATCATTTAGTACCTACTTAGGGCGTTACCAAGAAAATTGTTAAGGCCAATTACTGTTTTTTTTTTAATACGGTAGATGTATTTACTTTTACTTTACTTTTTTGTACGTGTATATTTAAAATTAGTAAACATTGAGAATTAAACAAAAAATTCCTATGATAAAACAAAGAATTCTGAGTCGAATTATGTAAAAAAAGTGAATTTCGTATAAAGTGCAGTTGACTCTTTCTACTTTGTTGCCGTTTTACTGTATGCACGAAAACGTCATTATTGTCTATTCTTCCGTCGACAAAACCTCTTTCTATGGTCATACTACGTGTTAGGATACTTTTTATCCCATTATTACGTTCCCGTGGATAACTTTCGACCTCCACGCGGGCGAAGCCGCGGGCAAAAGCTAAAAGAACAACCTTTAAACCAGAACCCGTAGCTAGAAAATGGCAGAAACCTCTAACAAAGCCAATGAAGGAAGTCGGATTGACAAATGGAGGACAACAGCTGTCGCTATTATTCTGCTAACAATTGGAGCGGTCGGTCACTTCCTAATTTTTGCTGTATCTGCTGTTCTTTCATTGAGTTTCTTTGACTTACAGTGAAACTGATATCAATTTTTCTTGGTTTCTTGCGGTTTTGTTGGATAGATTTTATTGGGTTTTGTTTTAGAGTTACCTAAGCTAGGATTTCCTAAGACTGCGGACCACATAACGTCCGCAATTTACCGTCGAATGACATCGCTGAATTCAATTACCGCTGCTATCATTTTCATGACAGCTGTCACTGCAGCCGTTATGTGGCGGCCACCGTTGTTATACGAATCTGTAGCTTTACAGGGCGAGAATCTACTTATAACTAGGTATACCTACTTTCATGGATATCAACATCAAAATCTACTTTCATTTGCCAGTCCCGACTGAAATAGTTTCAAGTTTACTTAAAACCCTTGCCAACCTCAAGGTCAGACAGTTTCGTTCCATTTACTGCACGTACAATATTACTTTTATTTCCGTCTCATCCATCTCAACTAAAAATCATTCAACCATAGCCAAATTGCTCTACAAATCTGAAAGAAACGAAACCATATTTTTACCTTTTTCATGTTCACGTTCCTACATTTAGGCCGCAGGGAGTCTCTAAAGCCTCGTTCACACTGTCCGACAGAGATAAAACTACTGGAGCGAATAATGTCGCATTACAATGCATTGGGTGTCACGTTAGGATTACACGAATGTGTGTAATGGTCCGAAGACGGGGAGAGGATAGCGTGGATAGGCCTTTTGATTTTTAGTTCGATATTTTGTCATACCTATTTCTAGTCCACGCCGGTTGCGAGTACCTCCTACGTTCCTGACCTTTCTGAAGAACATCAGCAATAAGCGGCGTGCGTGTATGACCAGATGTATGCATTTAAACAGAGCAAAAGTATGTTAGGATCGTAGCAGGTGGCGTTCTGTAGTTTCTACCCTCATGGGAAGAAGGCGTCAGTTTATATATTTATGTATGTATGTATGTATTTTGTTATGTAGATTGTGGTTTCTGTGGTTGTGTATGTGGCCACAAAATTGATAAATTTGTATTCTCCGGTTTTACTTTCAATAATCTTCCACAAAAATTTATTCCATTTTCGAAAGTTTTTCGATTGTGTTACCTGCCAGCTCTCACCAATATAATAATTATAATATGTCTTAAGAAATGGATTCCACATTGTTATCGACAGAGCAAGGAGTTTAGCCCCAAATGATGCGATCCAACAAACAAAGTTTCAACAAATAGCTCACTATGGACCGAATACAGAAAAAAAAAAAATATTATTAAAATTAGGCTGAGACTGAGAAGCAGCACTTTTTAAACGTCAAAATTACATACTACAGTCCCCCGAAACGCCCGCCCTTCACCACTTCCTAATGCTTTAGCTGGGGAGAAGAAGTGGTGCAACAAACTCCCCAGCAGCACAGATATCTGTTCAGTTAGATCTTGATTTGACAGAACTATTAGTTGTTTTGCTCCCATCCCAGTATTCTCATCGTTTTCAGTAGTGGACTTCTAATGCAAAGCAAATTGAAATATAAGCAAACACGATCTGTGCTGTGATGCTGGGCTGAATGCAAATAAACATAAAGTTCATATTATAACCAATGATTTAAATCGCTACATTTGCCTTCACTGTACTTAGTTACGTGAAAAAGTGTCCATACTGAGAAGAGTGTACTCACATTTTATTCGTTTCCATGACAATCATGTGAAGTTACTGCCTTATTGTGTGTCAGAGGAGTCAAACCAAACCAAAAAATCTTTTGACGCGGTAGGGCCAATCTAACGATTTAAATTTTTGACTATAGCGACGTCTTATCCTTCCTATTCTGTCTTCGTGATTGGCCTGAGACTGAAATCTCCGTTGACCAATCACAGGGCACCGTTCTAATTGGACGAATAATATATTCGTTGTTGGTTCCCTTGTCTGTGTCTGCGAGCAGAATTTATCGAATATCATGGTAACACGATCTTGTTGAACGTCATTGAAAATGTTACGAGATACCTGAAATAAAAAGCTTTAATAACATTAGGTAATATGGTAACATTTTGACAAGCCAGCTGGCGTTGTTGGTTAAGATACCGCCTATCATGTCGCAGGTCGTGGGTTCGATTCCCATTAAGGACAAACATTTGTGTTCATGAATATGTCTGTTTGTCCTGAGCCTGGATGTGATTATCTATATAAGTATGTTTTACAAAAAAAAAGTAGTATATAGTATGTATCAGTTATCTGGTTTCCATAGTACAAGCTCTGCTTAGTTTGGAATTAGATGACCGTGTGTGAATAATGTCCCAGGATATTATTATTATTTCGGAGTGATAAAATTAGACCGATGAATAAGCGGCCAAGTGCGATTCAGACTCGCTCAAAGAATTCCATCCCACCGTACAATATTTTACAAAACATATTAAAAAAAATACTTTAGTAAAAAAACCGGCCAAGAGCAAGTCGGACTCATGCACCCAGGGTTCCCTACTATCAAAAAAAGTGTGCTATTTAGAGACATCGTTTTATTTTCCTGCAATCTTTACATAAATTTATATCACAGAATAATTTCAGATTTTTCTCAATGCAAACTTCGGAGATAAGGGGGGAACGGTATATTTTTTTTAATTTTTCATCAAAAGTCGAAAACTATGCGGCCTAAAAAAAAATGTTTGAAAATGTGCAAACAGCGCTCTTTCATATGATACCCTACATGCTGTAGTTAGCCACACTTCAAATTTTTAAGGCCGCTTATCAGTCCCTGCTGAAAAAATAATCTTTCTTATTTGCAAAATAGTTGGGCAAACATCATCTAAAACTATTCCAAAATTCAAGTTGATAGCATTAGTAGTTCTTGAGATATCTAATTGTGACAGACACCCAGACTGAGTCGCACAATAAGGGTTCCTTTTTACCATTTTGGTACGGAACCCTAAAACACGCTTCTTGAATGAGGTAGATGAGAGAGATAAGTACAAGTTCCCAACTACTACATGGAGCGACATGCCTATCCGACCTTCACAACTCAGTTACTACGTAACAAGATACCCCTTGGTAAGACTGGTTGTCAGACTTACGGGCTTCTGACGACCCGTAACGACTATCAAAGATCTACGAACGACAGCCGAAGCCAACGGCTTGGCGTGCTTAGTCATCTGCCTAGCCTTTTCCCAACTAAGTTGGGGTCGCCTTCCAGTCTAACCAGATGCAGTTGAATAGTATTTTACATGGAGCGACTGCCTATCAGACCTCCACAACCCAGTTACTAGGTAACACGATAAACCTTGGAAAGACTCGTTGTCCGACTTTCGGCCTTCTGACGACCCGTAACGACTGTCAAAGATCCACGAATAACAGCCGGGACCAACGACTTGGCGTGCTTTGAGAGACACGGAGGGTTCTCGTTATGTAAAAATGGTCACCTATCCACGAACCAACCGCGGCAGGTGTAGCTTAACCTGGGGGCCAACCACCACCTCTTGAAGCAGCATTAAAAATTACTTCAGTGTGAGAACGAGATGGAGCTATACAGGACGTCTAGCTCCATCACATTCCCACACTCAAATAAGATTAAAATAATACTGCTTTAAGAGGTGGTGATCTAGCTCCTGATCGAATGACCCGCACGGCTGTTATTACTTGCTTTGTTCGACAGCCATCATAGATAACCCAACACTCGTTTCTTCTGTCTGTGCGGGGACACCTTTATCCTGCAATGTGACAATTAAAGACCTGATATTAACACACAAAAGCCATATCGTAACACTATACAAAGCAGCATTGGACATCATTCCCTATAGTTTATATCCAGCCTTACACAAAGGTTGTCCATTCATCTATATCTTCTATACATGTAATAAAGTTGCTGTTCGTATCTATCTGTGTGACCGCGTTGTTCTTCTAAACTACGCAACGGATTTTGATGCAGTTTTCAACATTATTTAGATAATTTATTCTGGGAGGTTTACGTGTGTACTACATTCTTAATTACCTGAAATATAATACAGAAATCTTCGTGTTTTTTCTAGTCGTAAAAACTGTGGGAATCGGGGCGGGTCTAGTTTAATAATAATAATAATAGCCTGGGACATTCCACACACGGTCATCTGATCCCAAACTAAGCAGAGCTTGTACTATGGAAACCAGATAACTGATAAACTACATACACTACTTTTTTTTTTTGTAAATACATACTTATATAAATAATTACACCCAGACTCAGGACAAACAGATATGTTCATGCACACAAATGTTTGTCCTGGATGGGAATCGAACCCACGACTTGCGGCGTGATAGGCTGTATCTCAACCAACCACGCCAACTGGCCTGATTTCATTTATAAGTTAAACACATAGCAACCATTGTATTTGTGAGGGCATATCCATTACGGTCTGTATAAAGGTAACATTACGATAAACTTGATTGAGGTAGATACTGAAACGAATGGAATAACCAGCCTTTTGTAGATAGTCGGAAGGTCCTGAATATATTTCGTTTCCAGATTCTTATAGATATGAAAAACTTGACTGGAAAAGACCTTTGTAGCTTCTAACTTAAACCCAAAGCATTTATTTTAAATAAACCATTTTAATTGTCAAGGAGTCGTCAGTCAAAAAGATGAAGCTAGTTGCCCATTCCAAAGCGTAGTAGGTACCTATGGCAAAGAACGGACAAGAAACTACATGGAGACTCTTTTAAATTATATTGTTACAAAAATATTAGTTGCATAATTTTTTTTTTTTTTTAGTATTTTAGAGGGGCTTGTGGCTAAGTAATAACTGCCGCGTAGGTCGATCGATCAGGTTAAGCTACGCTTGCCGCGGTTGGTCCGTGGGTGAGTGACCATCGTTACATACCTAGACCCCTCCGTTCCTCCGTAAGCCGTTGTTGGTCTCGGCTGTCATTCGTGGATCTTTGACAGTTGTTACGGATCGTCAGAAGCCTGAAAGTCTGACAACCAGTATTACCCAGGGACCATTTTGGTTACCGATTGAAAGTGTTTTCGATAGGGTTTTTCTAAGCAGTTAATCAAAAACCATACGATATGGGTAACCCTTTTGAACGGCTTATACAAAAACCCATACGATGTGGGTAACCAGTTAATCAAAAACCCATATGATACGAGTAACCCCTTTGAACGGCTTAATTAAACACCCATACGATGTGGGTAATCCCACTGTGGCTTACCCCTTCGAAAGGCTTAACTCTAAAACGGGGTTGTATGGTCCCTGGTCTTACCAAAGGGTAGCATATTATCCAGTAACTAGGTTGTGGAGGTCAGATATGCAATCGCTCCATGTAAAACACTCATATCCAGCTATTCAGCTATCCAGGTATTCAGATGCATCCGGTTAAACTGGAAACCGACCCCAACATACTTGGGAAAAAGCTATGCAGATTTTTTTTAATCATTTTGGTACACCATTTTTTATTTTTTTATTTATTGGAACACTAGTTAACTACAACGTTTTTTTTTTAGACCAGCGAAACATACATACTTAGGCTCACTTGCACGTTTAGTCGGGTTAAATTTATAAATGTAGAGTTTGTAAACTCGGAATTATATAATTAACATTTTCACTCTTATTACGCGATGCGCCACTTAACAGTAACACCGGGATATTTAATCCGGCATTAGTGTTTTTTGAGCTAGGAACACTGCTGTTCCATAGACGAAACACAAAAAAGAGATATGCAATGTCTATGCCCTGATTATGTAATCCGATCAAAAACGAATAAACGGAAATCGTATACCCATCTCTTTTACTCTACATTACGAGACGTACTACTTTCTTGTATTCGAATTTTATAACATGACATTTAATTTTAATCGTTTTGTACTAAATCTCCATGGAAAATACGTCTATGGTTTCCACGGAGATTTAGTTTATTGATAGATGAAAACATCAGTTGGAAAAAAAAAATTTAAGGTTTTTATATTTTGTATTTATTTCTAGATGAGTTCAGGAATATATTGCCTGCTGGTATAGTATCTAATTTTCACTTACGTCAAATAATATAAAATACAAAATAAGTTATCAGGTACTTCTTAACGTCAATTTAATTTGAAATTACGTACACTAACCCAGAGTTTATCGACTCACCCACATCGGTGGGTTAAAATATTAACTCTTGGTTTACCTCTAACTCTTAGTGGCGCAAGATGAATTATTTGATTAAACTAAGTTAGCTGTTAACTACGACTTATTTAGGATAACCCATGATGGGAAAGTAAAGGCTCATGCAGAAAGGTGCGACGCGACCGTGACACGACAGCGGTAGAAAAATTTTAATGAAGTTTTCATAGAAATTGTTCCACCAGGGTCGTGTTGCGCCTGTCTACACAAGCCTTCACTCTCTGTGTCAGTTACTTTGTCACGCCTCAACGACTGAACGGATTCTGATAAAACTTGGCACAAGGAATGACCTTGACCTGGGTTAGGACATACAAAACCTACTTTATATCCCGGTAGCATGTTCCCGTGGAATAACTTCCTACTCGGGCGAAACCGCGGGCAAAAGCTGGTAGTACCATAAAATTTCCTGCATAATGCTCTATTACAAGCTTATATCGTTAGTAAGGTATTATTTATGATATCATTAGTAGAAGTATTGATCCCTTAGTTCTTCAGATAATTACACTTTCCAAAAACAATAAATCAATCTGCCTAGCCTTTCCCCAACTATGTTGGGGTCGGCTTCCAGTCTAACCGGATGCAGCTGAATACCAGTATTTTACATGGAACGACTGCCTATCTGACCTCCACAACCCAGTTATTGGGTAATACGATACCCCTTGGTAAGACTAATTGTCAGAGTTTCGGGCTTCTGACGACCCGTAACGACTGTCAAAGATCCACGAATGACAGCCGGGACCAACGGCTTAACGTGCTTTCCTAGGCACGGAGGAGACTCGGTATGTAAAGATGATCACCCATCTACGGACCAACCCCGGCCAGCGTAGCTTAACCTGATGGATCGACCCGTGCGACTGTTATTACTTAGCCACAAGCGGAATTATAATGAAATTTATTATTTACTTTACCTTTTTTCAATTACCATTTTGTAATGTTATTCAATAAAATACAATATACAAGCCAACACTAAAATATAGTAGTAGTATATGAAAAAAATACTTTAAATAAATTTACTTTAAAAAAAGTTTAAAATGACATCTAAACCTAAAACCAATAAAATAACTTTCATAAAAAAAACAACAGCATCTGAAGTCAGTGCCAAGCTAAAGTGCATTGAAGAATTGAAGACACCGACTTCAGAAGCTGTTAAGTTTTTTAAGAAAGTTTATTCGGCTTAGGTTTACTTAGGTCTTAACTTTTTTAAGTAAATTTATTTTTCCATTTTTAGTTGAATATAAAATTACATAAGCCCAAGACGAGCAAAAAGCAGAATCATCAAAATCCGCTTAGAAATAATGAAGATACAGGACATTTATGCATATAACTTCGTACATAAGAATGATTACCTAATGTATTATATAATAATATCTTTCTGAAATTATATAGATCACGTTAGTGAAAGAACCATCAAAATTGGTCCATTAGTTTTTGAGAAAATCGCGGACATACATACATACGGGTCGAAAAGATAACCTCCTTTTTTGGAGTCTGTTAAAAAGGGGAAGAGCTTATAAACCTAATGCCTAATTAATTAATAAAAATAACAATATAAATCCTAAGTTAACTAAAACCATTAACAATAAATACAATCAAATCTTAAACTACTCGTTACCCTTTCAACAATACTTCACTCGAATCAAAACCAATACACTCCTAATCGCTTAACAACAAAAATATAACCTCAATGTCCCCCAAAATGTAGCCTGAAGGATCTCCTAGCATTGTAGGAATATTGGCAACCTCTCTTGGATAATTGAGTGGTACTCCCTTCGATCCCATTAAGGGATCTGTCAGGACGCCTAGTCGATAATCGTCTAGGCGTGCCTCTATTTCTCGATCTTACTGTGGTGTTTCAGGCCCCTAAAGAAGCGAGAATCAGAATTGGGTTTTCGGGTCTTATGAGAACTTTTGCTTATGATAGTATGAATCGTGAAGTAACTAATAATCTCGATAAATTAATTTCTAAAAGTAAATTCGAATAAAAAAGTAATTAAGTTATCTTTGAATACCATCGGTCTAAGTCCAAATGAACTAACGCATGTTCGCATATTTCTCCTCAACTATGAAAAGGTTCGTTACAGGTGTGGTCCAAATTATCAACTACACATATATTATTATACATGAGGGCTTGTAGCTAAGTTAAGCTACGCTTGCCGTGGTGGGTCCATGGATGGGTAACCATCTTTACATACCGAGACCCCTCCATGCCTCGTGTCATTCGTGGATCTTTGACAGTTGTTCTGTTGACCCGAAAGTCTGTCACCCAGTCATACCAAGGGGTATCGTATTACCTAGTAACTGGGTTGTTGAGGCCAGATAGGCAGTCGCTCCATGTAAAATACTGGTATTCAGCTGCATCCGGTTAGACTGGAAGGTGACCCCAAAATAGTTGGAAAAATGCTAGGCAGATGATGACATACATTATACATAAACACCGCTTTCTTCCCATAGGCAGAAATGAAGGTCATCTGTTTCGATCCTTACTTACTCCTTTTGCTTCGTTTACGTTCATACATCTGGTCATACACTATTAACCTAGCTATCACCAACGAAATATTTATTCTCGGTTATCTAACTACTGGTAGCAATACTTTAGGCATTTTCCATAAATACTACGCCACTACGCCAATAAATACACTCCTTTGCAAAAAAACGAGCGGTTTTGATTTTTCTACATTATTGGTAATCATTTAGTTCTAAAGAGATTTTAATAGCCAAACTACTCGTATGTTACTGGCACTTAATAGTCTTGGTATGAAAAAAAGCTAATTCCAAATTCGAAACTTTTGTTTTTAAAAATAATAATCCCTTTTTCAGTTTGTGACTTTTACTTACTTTTCGCGAGTTTGCGGTTAAAAAGGTTATCAGGCAACTAAATCTAACTTCTCTTTATTTTTGTAGAATAATTTATGTTTGTCGCATAATCCTACCTTATTGTGAATTAAAACAGATATCTTTGTGTCGATTGTAATGGCAGAAAAAGCAATAATAGCTAGTAAAATTATAGCGCTGCTGGAAGAGGGTTGTAGCCAATGTTGCGTCTCACAGCGATTAAACGTGAGTTGTTCAACCGTCCATAGAACCAGGACTCGATACTTATAGACAGGTTCCGTTCAGAGAAGGCAAGATTCTGGGAGAAAACTTTGCACACAACCACGAGACGACCGCTTTTTAGTGACTCAGACGCTGAGGAACCGCATATGCATTTACATAGACCTCAAAAGAAACCTTGAAGAGGTACGAGGAGCAAAAGTCAGCCTATTGACAGTGAGAAGGAGGCTTTTAGCGGCTGATATACGTAGTCGACTACCAGCGCAGGACCCCAAGTTACTCCGTGGACACCGGATTGCTCTATTGAGGTTCGCTAGAAATTGCCTATCTTGGACACTAGGTAACTGGAGTAGCGTATTCTTCTCCGATGAGGCTCGAATTGGTCTGAATGGTGAGGAGCGACGTCGTCGAGTGTTATGAAGGCCAGGGGAACTGTATGCCATTGTGTGTTTAGAAGAAATCACCCCTTATGGTGGAGGGACCATTATGTTTTGGGCGGATGTATCTTCCAGCTATCGTACCGAGATAGTATTCACTGAAAATGGCTCACTAAATGCGCAAAGCTACATAACAGAGATCCTTTGTCAACATGCACAGCCCGCATTGACTCTAATAGGTGAAGATGCCATTTACATGGACGACAATGCTCAGGCCCACCGTTCTGGCAACGTAGATGCTAATATGCAAGAGGTCGGTATTCGTCGTTTGGATTGGCCAGCGCAGAGCCCCGACCTTAACCCCATTGAGCACGTCTGGGACCTCCTAAAAAGGCGAGTACGATCTGTCCAATCACTTCTCCACAACATCAGGGAGCTTAAACGTGTGATCTCGGCTGAGTGGGAACACATTCCACAGGACACCATCAAAAGCCTGGTGGAAAGCATGCCAAGACGATTACATGCCGTAATCGTATTAATTTTTATTTTTTAATGTCCGTTTTTATTTAAATACCATAAAAAAATACTAGTAGTCTTAATTTCATTATCCCCATAAAACTGTCCATTTTTACACGGCTCTCTGTTTAAACTGACTAAACATCGGTTCCAGGATTTAAGTGTTAAACGATTCTCTTTGATAATAAGAAATTTCTAGTTAATTATGTTAATGACATAGTAAAAATATTAATATTATCCATAGAAAAGCAAATTACTGTTAAGTGCCCGTTTTATTTGCAAAGGAGTGTATAATTGATCTATTGAAGACTAAAAGAGCAGATTTAACGTCCAATACAAAGAAAAACTTTCAACTACAAAAAAGTCGTTTCTACCTTTAAAATAGCAAAACCATTTCCCAGATATACGATCCAACGAAATGCAAACGTAATCGTAATCGCTGCTTAGTCGCCGTAGTCGGGTTACCACTTTAAAACCTTTAAAATAGCAAAACCATACCTAACATCATGCTTGTAATCCCGGAAGGGTTGGACAGAGGTGTAGCATTAGTACCACCGACATTTTGCCAGATGATTAAATCCCATGTAATTAGAGGCGAGCTAATTGCCTTCAACCGGGCACAAATCCAGACTCGGGAATAGCAAAACCATTTTCCAGAAATCTTCAAAACAAAAACTAACAAAATTTACGACTTTTTAAATTTACAACAAAATGCAAACGTAGATAAGTAATCGCGATCTCTGCTTTAGTAGCCGTACAAGATAGAATACAAAGACGCAATACCATCTAATTACACATTCAATTTAATTACGAGGTATACCAATAACAATGCATTAAGATGTGTTTGTACGTACCATCTGTTTTGTGTGGTATGAACTTCAAGCTAAGGGAATGCTTTTGTGTCGTACAGATGCAATATGTCTGTATATCTGTGATTACTTTGTTGATTACTTATTGTGGTATATTAATTTTACTGTAGGTACATCGTCTTCACATATAAGTAAGTATATAATTAATGTATGCAAAATATTGTAAAACATTTTAAAAGAGGAGTTTTGCCCATTCACCTTCATACGAAACTACCTTTTGGAAGGCTACTAGATTAAAATCTGTTTTCTTTTAATTTTTGACGTTCAAAACTGCCTTTTATGTGCCTATTTGAAATATATGATTTTAATTTGACTTTGATGGCGTGATTCTCTCAGTCTGCTCCGACTCGGCGATAAGTCCCCTCTTTGAGGAGTGGTTGGAGAGGCGTCATGGCACCCTCACCTTCCGCCTGACGCAGGTCCTCACCGGACACGGTTGCTTCGGGAGGTTCCTGTTCCGGATAAGGCGGGAGGAAACGCCCGGGTGTTACCACTGTGTGGATCGCCCGGAGGACACGGTGGAGCAAACGGTGGAGGTCTGCCCGGCTTGGGCAGACCACCGCCGCGTCCTCGCGGAGGCGATCGGCGGCGGCGATCTCTCGCGTCCGGCCCTGGTACAGGCCATGGTACGGAGCGAGAGTGCATGGGAAGCCGTCACCTCCTTCTGCGAAGCTGTAATGCTCGCGAAGGAGGAGGCTGAACGCGTGAGGGAGATGCAATCTTTGCGCCCTCACGCCCCTAGTCGCCGCAGGAGACGCCCTGGGCGTCGGGAATCGATAGCCGATTCCCGGCCACCGTAGGCGCGGGCTTGCGGATGGCGAGCAACGGGTAACTCGCCGTCCGGTAAGGACCAGGCCCGGGTCGACGGCGCGTTGTGTTCCACGCGCGCCTCAAAGAGATGTCAGCACTAGCTGAAGGGGTCCGCTAGGGCCGATGCCCGCCAGGGTTGCGGGTTGTTCGAAAGAGTTACCGTGGCCCTGGCACAGGCAACTGAAGGAACACGGGTGGGTTTTAGTCAGTAGAAGTCTGACATGCCCTCCCGCTCCACCCAGAGCGGGAGAAGTTATTTGATGAATTCCCATCCACAAAAAAAAAAAGGTCTGCTCCGACTTCCAGTATCTCGGTTCACTTGTGCAAAGCGATGGTGAAGTAGATCGGAGTGATTAACACTGGATGGATGAAATGGTGGCAGATCACGGGAAAGATTTATAAAACAATACAGACCTGCTGTCTTGTGTGGATCAGAATGTTGGGCCACAAAATTAATAAATGAAAGACATGCAGCTGAGATGACAATGCTAAGACGGATGTATGGTTTTACGCAAAGAGATAAGAGGAAGTCTGAAAGTAGCACCGGTCACTATAAAGTTGTGTGCAAATCGGTTGTCACGGTATTGGCATATGATGCGCAGGAATAAGGAAAATGTCGTCTGGAAAGTTTTGAGTATGAATGTGGATGGCTGTATGAGTAGGGGAAGACCAAAGAAACGATGGATGGACTGTGTGAAAGATGATATGGCTAGAAAGGGAGTGACTACCGAGATGACGACTAATAGAGAAGTATGGAAGAAAAAGAAATGTTGCGCCGACCCCAAATAAATTCGGATAAGGGCAGGACAATGATGAATTTGACTTTGATATTCATTACGATGGTAACGGTTGGGTAGGAGATAATTTATTATGGTATTATGTCCGCATTATGTACTGCTATCTAACTGATTACACTAAAATAAATAAATAATAAGACATGGCAGCTAAAAGATAACCAGTGCCAACGGACGGCGACCGTTCACGACCATGACGCATAGATCAGCAACATTCGACCATTCGCACTCATAACGACCAATTCAAAAACAACAACTCGTCATTTAATATAGGAACCGAACATAAATGAAAGCATTGAACTTGTACCCAAAGTACTCGTTCCACGAGGCACCCAAAACATTCCCCAGCAACCAATAATCAAAAAGTTCGAGAACTCAGATAAATCATTTCTGGAAACATTCGCAATAAGCCGTCGATAAATAAAAACAAACAAAAAACGCTATTTATCGGTACAGGTCATATAAATTAAAGAACAAAAGGGCAGCTATTAATTTGTTTGATCCGTTCGGTACAAAGTGGAAAGCCCGAAATTGCTGACGACCGCTTTCGAATACCGACAGTTTTGTCACAGAATAGATAGGTGCAGAAGGTGTGCTCCGTACAACTCGCGGAAAGAAAGAAAGAAAAATATGTTTATTTGTCACAAAAACACGTGCATACAAAAAGATAATTAACTATTAGAGTTAATTATCTTTTTGTATGCACATGTTTTAAAGAAAAATAAAAACAAAATAGATCTGTAATCACGAGAACAGAAATAGTGGGCAGCTACACGTCGTGACTTTAACAAGGTGGCTTCCACTCAGCATGATGCTTTGCTATGGGGGACCCACAGCGAAAACGCACGCACACATAGACACTCTTCAAGACCAAAGAAACGAAGGATGGACTGTGTGAAAGATGAGATGGCTAGAAAAGGAGTGACTACCGAGATGATGACTAATAGAGAAGTATGAAATAAAAAGACATGTGGCGCCGACCTCAAATAAATTGGGATAATAATGATGACATAGACACGCATCACGTCAGTTGTTTGAGAAGTTTGAGATATAGTGTGCGCGCATGTGCTAGTCACTGCCTGGGTTATGTGAGCGGTGAGACGGGGAAGGGCGCGATTGAGAAGATTTGTCAGACTGAGTTAGCTTTACCTTTGTCTACCTCCCACGTCTCACCGCTCACATAACTTAGGCGGTGACCTAGCACTTTCGCGCACACTTTAGTTTGAGATCGCTATAGGTACCCTAAGTACGCGTCTATGTGTAATTGCTCTTTTTTTACTTGTTGTATAGAACCAACCTTCTGTACCTATCTATTTTTTGGTTTTGCTCAATACAGTTTTTAATTAAAACTGTAAGATGCAAACAGATGGCCGTAATTAGGAATATAACCTTTATTACTATAGTAATAAAGGTTAGATTTTTAATTAGGTCTAATTGGTCAAAGGGTGCAATTTCAAATGATAAAGCGAGTGAGAGTAAGAGCGTAAGAGTTTGTAGAATAATTATTGCTCTCATTTAGATGTGAATAAAAACTTGTTTTAATTTGTATAGCATAATCTTCCATAAGAAGAAGTTATTTCTTATTATAAGTATCCTTTATTGCATCCCGGCTGTACATATCATTTGTTTATTCCTGTATTTAATTGTCTCTTTGCAAAGTAACAATGTATTCATAAGTAGCGTTCGGTTTACAGGTTAAATTTTAAATTATTTTTGCAACCAAAAATCAATCTGCCTTTTCCCAATTATATATAATAATACCTATATAATATAATATCCCGGGACATTTCACACACGGTCATCTGATCCCAAACTAAGCAGAGCTTGTACTATGGAAACCAGATAACTGATAAACTACATACACCACTTTTTTTTTGTAAATACATACTTATATAGATAATTACACCCAGACTCAGGACAAACAGACATATTCATGCGCACAAATGTTTGTCCTGGATGGGAATCGAACCCACGACCTGCGACTTGATAGGCAACCAACCACTTAACCAACCATGCCAGCTGGCCTGACGAATTATGTTGGGGTCGGCTTCTAGTCTAACCAAGTGCAGTTAAATATTATTATATAGGTAATAGGGTGACTTGTAATTAGTGACCGATAATTAAACACATGATTGTACTCATTATAACAAACAACTTTTACTACGGGAACAAACCTGTAGTCGCGAAAAAAAATCAGCTGTCCCATTCGCATAACTCGTCAAAATGTAGGGAGCAGCAGATTTTTTTCCTTCACGATTTTCGGGTTTAGTCCCATAGTAAAAGTTGTTTGTTATCTGTTATCATGAGTACAATCATGTGTTTAAGTATCGGTCACTAATTACCAGTCACCATATCTATATATTTTATTTTTGCAATCAATAGAAATAACACCAAATAGTGGTCCGAATTCGTCGGGTAAAATAAATTTGCTTTAAAAATGTAAAACCGACTTCAAAAATCATAAAAATAATAAAATAACTTTCATAAAAGAACTTAATAGCTTCTGAAGTCGGTGCCAAGCTAAGGTGCATTGACATTAAAGAATTGGCTTCAGAAGCTGTTAAGTTTTTTTATGAAAGTTATTTTATTCCTTTTAGGTTTTTGAAGTTAGTTTTTACTTTTTTAAAGTAAATTTATTTTTCCATTTTTAGTTGAATATACGTATACTATTACATACCTAATCCCAAGACGAACGAAAAGAAAAATCATCAAAATCCGTTTTAAAATGCCGGAGATGTAGTACATGTATATATTATAACTTCGTATATAAGAATAATTACCTAATGTATTATATACTAAAACCTTCCTGAAAGTATGTAGATTACGTTAGTGAAAGAATTATCAAATTTGGCTACTTATTTCGTATTTGAAAAAATCGCGGACATACACACGGATCGAATAGAGAACCTACTTTTTTGAAGTCGGTTAAAAAAGCGCAAAAAGTCGGGCAGTGTTTTAGGGTTTCTTCTAGATAGCAGCCTGGAGTCTATTTTTGTGGCCGGTTGATAACAGCTAATCTACTATATGGGGCTTGATGTCTTAAAGCAGTATTATTTTAATGTTACTTCAGTGTGAGAAAGAGATGGAGCTATACAGGACGTCTAGCTCCATCTCTTTCCTTCACTCAAATAAGATTAAAATAATACTGCTATAAGAGGTGGTGGTGTAGCTCTGGCGAAATGCAGGTGAATTATTCAGTTTGATGATTTAAAAAAAAAGTCATGACACGTGTAACCTTGCCATTAAAAAGGGAAAAGCAAAACCTCCATGTTTCCGTATTCCATAATTTGAAGTGTATATTAATAGAAGTGATAATTGCGCTACGTAAAGCGAAACATTAGGAAGTGCCATCAATCTACATCAGTACTTAGAAGCAGACCTCTTAACGAGTAGATCTTGTGACTCAGTGAAGGGAAGAGCGTCTTACTGAGATAGAACTGTTGCTTGACAACTAACAGAACATTCAGAACTAATAGAACAAATAGTTACTTGTGTTATATATAGTATACAAGCATTTTAACCCACTTCAAAAACTAGGAGATTTTCAGTTCGTCGGATTCGTTTTTTTTATGTATGTTCCTCGATTACTCAAAGACGGCTGGACCGAATTGGATTTTTTTTTTTTTTTGTTTGAAATGGTATACTTCCTAGGTGGTCCCATATAAATTTTATTAACTTTGCTCGGGTAGTTTTTGAGTTAGCTTCAATAATACGTATTTTCCCACTTAGTCTATGTCGATGATGTTATAATAACTTACTGTCACTGTAATTTACGAGATAATTTGGCAGGTAATGCTTAGTATTCGAATTTGCGTGGGGTAGATACTACAACTAAAATGTTAAAAAAAATTACAAAATAAATTTACATAAAACAAAAGTAAAAACCGACTTCAGAAACCTAAAACGAATAAAATATCTGTCATTAAAAAAAAAAACTTAACAGCTTCTGAAGTCGGTACCAAGCTAAGGTTCATTGAACAATAGAAGACACGGACTTCAGAAGCTGTTAAGTTTTTTATGAAAGTTAATTTATTCGTATTAGGTTTTTGAAGTCGGTTTTTACTTTTTTTAAAGTAAATTTATTTTTCCATTTTTAGTTGAATGTACAATTATATAAGCCCAAGACAAACGAAAAGAAGAATTATCAAAATCCGCTTAGAAATGCCGGAGATACAGTACATTTATGCATATAACTTCGTGCATAAGTTTAAATACCTAATTTATTATATACTAAAACCTGCCTGAAAGTATTTAGATCACGTTAGTGAAATAATTATCAAAATTGGTTCATAAGTTTTGGAGAAAATCGTGGACATACAAACATACAAAGAAACAAACAAACAAACATACATACATACATACGGGTCGAATAGAGAACCTCCTTTTTGAAGTCGGTTAAAAATACAACCGACTTCCAAAAAAACACTACAAAGTCAATAACTTTAGGTAAAGTTAAAGTTATTAACTTCAGTCAGTGGGAAAAACGAAAACACAAAACCAAAGAGAATTTTTTTTTTACAAATCGACAGTTTGATATCCATTCCTAGTTTTTAACTTTGCTCTATTGGACAGCTGCAAAATCGGTGGTAGATAATCGTAAGTAGACTGCTTGAAGAGGTTGGGGTTGTAGGTATACGACAAGCGCAACTGTGAACCTTGGAATCCTGTGTCCGATCCCTAAGTAGGGCAAGGTGTGATTGGGTCTTTCAGTCCGTGTTCAGTTAATGGCATTAGGCTGATCTTCTAGTTGGGTCTGTAGAAATTGGTCTGCTTGTTGACCGACCGAATATGCAGTGTGCTGTACTAAGGTTGCTGATGATGAGGCTGAGGGTGATGACCAGGAATGCGCGTCCGCTGCATTCTGGTGGTCAGGATACTCATTCAAGCCGTAGATGCTAGCTGGCTGTGACTCGCCACTCAAAAGCTTGAGGAAGATGATGACGTCACGCTGAACCAACTGCTCGAAGTTTCGGGGTCACCAGTATAGAGGTATGAGGAACAGGGTGTAAAGTTCTCTCATCCTCCATAGAAAAGGGAGGATCGGAAGATCCTGGCCGGAGGGCCAGACGGGTGTTGTATCTGGTGGGCGATACCTGTATTATATCTCGACGATTGTATATATGCAAGTCGCGCGGTAAACTCTAATTGCGCGATGCAGGATTTTTGCGTGACGTCAGTGTGATGCGTAGTTCGCATGTGGCGATGTAGATGCCGCTACAGATCTTATTCAATAACTGTGGGCTCTGATTCATCTCAAACTCTTTCTCAGTTGGAAAATGCTGCACTGCTATGAGCGTAGATGTTTAGCTGATTAAAGACAGACCATAAAATAACTCTTTAATTTGGCCAACTATTGCACGTTACCGACCCACAACATGTCGATAGAGCACTACACAAAAAAAAACAATTTATCGAAACATATCGATACACGAACACCTTCGAACACTCCCGAAGTTGGCCGCCACCGAAGCCCCTATGTCACACGAAAGTGTTTACAGCTTCCGAACGTTGCCACATTTATAACAATTCGTAGGATGATTAATGTTTACAAAATTGATATTTAATTGCTGGTAAACATCGTGTGTCGACGGCGGTGTCGCGGTATGTTGTGGTGTTAAATGACGTAATTTATGACATGAAACACTTGTATTAAGCGGGGAGAGCAATTGAAGCGCTTTCAATCTTCAAGGAATGGGATCACTCAGCTAAGCTTGATGTTTTAGTATTTTTACTTGACTACGGAGAAGCAAAAAGGAGGGTTATGATTTTGACTGGTATGTACGTATGTATATATGTATGTATGTTCATCTGTTCCCTCAACTTTTAAACTTCTTATCATAATTTGACAAATGAGGTACCGTTGGAAGCGTCTTGATGGTCCGCTGGTTTTTAATGTGACGTCACATTAAATTGAATATGGTATACAATATGCCCCTATAGAGGCCAATAAAGTCATGAACTAAAAAAAATGTTTATTGGGTTGGGTATCAAATGAAAGGGCTATTTCAAAAATATATGTATTCTTAGCTAAAAAAAAATATATAATAAAACGGCTTTGCAAATACTTAAATAACGAAATTATAACCCCAAAATATATTAATAACGTATTCGATTCGATCGTATCGATCGTATTATATCGTATATTGTATTCGATTTATACTCTAACATGACGTGTGACTCCGGATTTTTAATTTGTCTGTCAGTCTAATTTCAGATTAGAGTATTTCCGTTTAAAAATGTTTAGAGCGTCATTTCTCAGTAGTCGGGTTTTAGTTTTGATGTCTTACTTTTTTATGTATACCGAGAGTAATGTGTGTAATCAGAGACAAGATAGTCAAGGATTTGTAATATACAAATCTTTTTTTATAACCTCAAAACTCAGGCGCACCGCATCTCTTCCTAACTGGTAAAAAATCGGGTTTCACTGTTTCGTTTTGTGCTCTTAATTATTGTACAGACGCCAACCAATCAAGCTACTACAATCTGTCAAATTTCTTTAATAGATTTTCAACTTTATCGCTAAAGCATTAGGTTCTAGGTTAACTGAGAAAATTTGAGTTTCGGGTAACTTGACCTGCTGGCGTCTGTACATACAAGACTACATATCTCTGAATGCCTGTCCGTTCGTGCGCTTATAGATAGCTATCGCGAGAACTACGTGATTGTTTCTTTTAATGTATAGCTTGTTCTTTGGGTCGATTTTTGCATGTATTAGTTCATTCAAGGGGCTCTATGGGCATATTTTTATGACCGTAAGGAAAACATGTCATATTTAACCTTAGCCCTTTCGAGGCACATAATCTGATATCGCGTATCCAATCCCAGGTGTATATCAAAGATAACATACTCAAATTTTATAACTTACTTGAAACGGTAAGGGATAATATCGAGTGTATCCTTTTCATCCCCTATAAATTGGGTCTCGCTTGCTTGGACGCCTGCATTAATTGGTTGCCACCTTTTCTTATAAGTATGAGGTATTGATTTAATGAAAGCCTTACATCTGGTCCTTGGAAACGCGATTACATTTTTTTTCGCCTTTGCAAAGTTCAATACTCAACAGTTTATTGCATTCCACAACACATAAAAAATAACATTATAACATTATAGCCAATATTGTCAATTTTTATGAGTAAATACCAATAATAACACTGTAAAAATAGCATACATACTTATAAATACCAGCGATCTAGATAGTCTATTAAAAAAAAATAGTAATATGATTTGAATGTATTAAAATAATCACGAAAAACCTGTAGAAATGCGGCGTTGTCAGCCCGCGCAGGATAAGCGCTCTTAATAAAAAATAATAAAAAAAACGATGTTATTTCAAGTACGAACAAATAAAAAGTGATTCCGTGAGATTTTTTATGTGATTTACTATTGTTTTAACAAGTTTTCACTACACAGGAAGATATAATTCTATATTTTTTTTATCTATGTTAACTAGACGACGACTCGTCACGTATATACTAAGAGCGGTGAGCATGGTTTTGTTGTATGTGTGTACATGAGCGTGTACTTTACTTGCAGGAGCACGATTTTGTGGCTTCACTTTTGATGTTCGCGACGCGCCGTCTTCCTTTTTTTGTTGGTCTGGGCATAATATACAGCGAAAGGAACTTTGTTCCGACCCGAGTTCTACGACACCTCCCGACTTTTTTTTAATAAATATAGTTTGCTGTACTAATAATTATTAGATATGATAGTACTAGCGTCTACTCGTTATTCGTATCTTGGGGTCGGATAAGTAAATCTCTCTTCTTGACTGATAATCCCACATGGTGACGGGCTCTATCGCGCTGATCTTGAGTTATTAGGTCACACAGGGGGACGTCATTACGTTATTGAAGGTAGTTGCTGATAATTAGCACCGTTGGCGATAAGTTCGTCCGAAGTCACAACATTTTGCTGAGCAACGACCCGTTCTTGCACAGATGCGACGCACAGTTCAATTTGTTCTTTTTCTTAAAAGTAATTATTTCTCGACTCTGCAATTTAGCTTTTTGTTTTTGTTGTGATTCTTTGTTGCCATTTGATAGAGAAAAATTGTCAACTTATAGACTGCTTGAATACGAGGCTTTTGCCTGCTTTGCATGTGTGAACTTTACGTCTTGTTTTTTGTAATGTGCGGTTTGTTTGTGCAGAATAATAGTTATTTGTGCAACAAGAGAGCAAAGTTGGTTTTTGATGCGAGTGTTGTTTTGAATCCCGAGTAAGCGAAGGATTCTATAATTGAATCACGAGGAGTGATTCTAGCTTAGAATCCTGAGTGCAGGGAGGAATTCAAAGGCACGAGGTGCAAATAACTTTGGGCTCGTGTAAAACATACAACTTTTCACCATAGCAGCCAGAATATATTAATAAGTAAATACGTTTGGGATAGCAATAATTTTGGAATAGGTATCAATGTGCACGTCATTGTCTTTATTGTGGCTTTCAACTTTGAGTTAGTTAATACTCCACATTGTAGATAGCTGCCTCGTTTGTGATAATTCTATGAAGTACGATAACAGCACAGTTTCCGAAAAAGTGTTTGCGCCCTTTTTAAGTCTCCATTGCTTAAAAATATCATAAGTTTTTAGATATTTTTCGAGAGACTTTTCAGGCAGGAAACTTAATTCTGCATTTTTACATGCTACTACCATCTTCCTGTGTTAAATAGCAGACTTCGTCACTGGACTCAATCCTGTTTATTTATTTGGATTTTTAAAATATCCAACGTGTATAGATCTGTGTAGCTAGCTTAACAGAAGAGTAATACTGTTCTGTGCACAGAAGAACAATAAAAAATTTAATCCCGCTATTTTTTAAAGATACGTTCTGAAAGTGCACCCGCGGTATTCTGTCACATTATTAAAGATTGTTAAAACTATAAATAATTATGTAGAGACATGATAAAGTGCGTATTTTTTTCTTCAACATTCTCTTTATTTGATTATAAAAACAAATATATTTCGATTATTTAGAAAAAAATATAATAATTACATTTAAAACCTTAACACATGATTTGCAATTTTACGGTTATATGTGTATCTGAACGTTTCATTGTTTGTTTCTTTTTTAGACAGAATAGGTATGGAATATGAAAATCGAATTTCGAATCGAGTTGTTTCTATCTCGTTTTTTTCGTATAGAAATGAAAGTGAAGTTCCAATCTTTCGAATTTTGTGAGTAGATCCGGCACTCTTCTCGGCATTTAAAAAAAAATAATTAAAAAGTTACTTTGTCTCACGCTCGCAGTAAGATAGCGTTTTGCTCACTGTCTTTAAACAGCAAAAGTTACTTGTTTGAGATGCTGATGTGAAAACATTTTTTTCTTCTATCTTACTAAACTTCTCCAATTCACTCTGCCTGTGACATCCAAGTCGCAAACCTTACATGTTTTCATATCCACTTCATCACCACTCCCTTCCATTTTGTTTCTCTCGAGCTCTCAGACAGTTGCAAACCTTCGTCATCCATGTTACTGAAAATAACAATATTGTTGATTCCGTTGCTTTTTTTTTAGTATGAATTGACAGGCCAGATGGTGTGTTTGGTTAAGATACCACCTATCATGCCGCAGGTCGTGGGTTCGATTCCCATCCAGGACAAACATTTGTGTGCATGAACATGTCTGTTTGTCCTGAGTCTGGGTGTAATTATCTATATAAATATGTCAATCTGCCTAGCCTTTTCCCAACTATGTTGGGGTCGGCTTCCAGTCTAACCGGATGCAGCTGAATACCAGTATTTTACATGAAGCGACTGCCTATCTGACCTCCACAACCCAGTTACTGGATAATACGATACCCCTTAGTAAGACTGGTTGTCAGACTTTCGGGCTTCTGACAACCCGTAACGACTGTCAAAGATCCACGAATGACAGCCAGGACCAACGGCTTAACGTGCTTTCCGAGGCACGGAGGAGTCTCGGTATGAAAAGATGGTCACCCATCCACAGACCAACCCCGGCAAGCGTAGCTTAACCTGATGGATCGACCCGTGCGGCTGTTATTACTTAGCCACGAGCTCCTCTCGAGATCTATATAAGTATGCATTTACAAAAAAAAAAGTAGTGTATGCATAGTATACAAGCTCTGCTTAGTTTGGGATCAGATGACCGTGTGTCTAATATCCCAGGATATTATTATTATTTATTTTTTTTAAACTTATTTTATTACATTTTTAAATATTTTTATAAAAACATTAAAAAAAAAAAACATTTAACATATAAAAAACAGTGATCCGCCGGTAGCGGGTGCAGGGTCCAAGCTACCGGTGGTTAGGGCCCCAGAGTAGTGTTGCCCAAATGCAAGAACAAGACGAGACTTAGCCAGTCTTGGTCTTGGTCTTGCGCCAATACACCTGGTCTTGGTCTTGGTCTTGGTCTTGCGCTCCCAGTCTTGGTCTTGGTTTTGGTCTTGCAGCAAGAGTCTTGCAAGTCTTGCAATTACCTATTAGTCTATTACTATTTATTAAAGTTTACTTTAAATCTTAGAAAAACGTATTAGAATTGGAACATTGTGAGCTTGAATTAACATAGCCATAGTAAAGATCAAGCAGATTAATAAATAACTGAAGATTTGA
The DNA here is from genome assembly GCA_948252095.1 of Dicycla oo. Lineage (NCBI taxonomy): Eukaryota > Metazoa > Arthropoda > Insecta > Lepidoptera > Noctuidae > Dicycla > Dicycla oo. The sequence goes on along the minus strand of OX411733.1, from coordinate 10,294,358 downwards.
TAAGAAATTCGAAAAATCAACTGACCTATATGTCGTTTTCCATGGAAGTAACTGTTTCTTAATAAACATTTATGATTTATAAGCTTACATTTGCTAAAACATGTAAAAAAAACAAATTAATTACAATAACTTGACTGTATTTTAAAGAACAATACTTATCTGTCTAGAAAGAGATTGAACCCTCAACTTATAAGAAATTTAATAAAAGAGTTTTACGATTTATCATTTATTTGAATAAAAAATAAAATACAACACAAATCAACAGCTTTATCATTAGGTTATGATACTTTATATCAATTTTTTTGACCAAGAATTAATACAAAGTAACCATCTGGCTGACTCATCACTTAACCTATTTCTATGTTTTCTAATTACTAATGATGCTTTAGAAAATAACCTCTCAGCAGGTACTGAAGTTGCAGGTATTGAGAGAAAATCACGGGCCATTTTCGATAAAATCGGATACTCTGTCTCATGCGTCCTCCACCAATCTAAAATGTCTTCCGAGCTGGCAGTTCTTGGTTTTCTCAGGTACTCCTCCAACTCGTCTATCACTAAGCCTTGAAGACAAGATCCAGATGACGTCGAGGGACATTCATAGAGTTTATCAAAGTCTATTACGTCTTCATCTTCATCACATACTTTATTTTCTTTTTCTGGTAATTCCAGAGATTTGTTCAGTGAGTGTAGACTTTTATATTCTTCATAAAGTTCATTGAACTTGCGCAGACTTTCTGTTTTAAGTTGCTTCCCCCACATTGTCAGGTCAAAAGTCTGAGCCTTATGCCTTGGGTCTAAAATTAAAGAAGTACAATAAATCCAGTTGCTCTTCTTGTAATGTTTAAGCATTTTGTCTCGAGCTGCTTGGAAAGCTAGAATGAGCCTTTCATCCACTTCAGATCGATTAGGTTTCTCATCTAACTGTTTTACCATGGATTCAATTTTATCTAGCAAGAGATTGAATGATACAATGACTAGCGGTAATGTAACATATTTGTCTCCACCAAGTTTTGTACTTAAAAGTTTAAAGTTTATTAGAAATTTATGTAATTTTTCGAGTACCTGCCATTCATTAGCTGTGATTTGAAAATCATTTAATTCGGTGACAGAACTGCACAATATGTCAATGCCCGCTCTCACTTTTAAACCAAATCCAATCATATCATGTGTGGAATTCCATCTCGTTGGACAGTCAAGAATGGCATTTAGATTTGATGGCACGCCAGCTGCTTCACAAGCAGACTGAAACTTCTTCTTCACTATCTCACTTCTTTTTATTTTACTGGAAATACTGCGTAACTTTGTTACAGATGTACGCGAGTCAGCAATATTTGGTGCAGATTCTTCATCTTCCTCATCCTCAGTTTCGTCTGCATAGTCTTCGTACTGCTGATCTTGCGCGTTAGTGTCAGACTCACAGTGTAATGCTAAGGTCTTTAATAAATCTTGTACACCAAGGTTTAAAATGTGAGCAAAGCACCGGAAATGTTGATTGTCTGAATCAAAGTGTGGCGGCAGCTGTTTGCCCAGTTCATACATAAATTTGGTATTTGCAGTTGCGTTGTCGACCGTGATACCTTGTATTTTATCAATTATGCCATATTCCAATAAACATTCATGGAAAATCGTTGCAATATCTTCCCCAGTATGTCGACCGCGTGATGGTATAAAATCAAGAACTACAGATTGATACTTCCATTCGTTGTCTATATAATGAATAGTAACCCCGTAGTAACTCCTACCAGCAATTGACGTCCACCCATCAATGGTAAAAGACATTTTAGATGATAATTGTTGAAGTCGTTCCTTGAGATTCAATTGGAGCTCTTCAAATCGCTCTTTGACTTTCCTTCTAAGTGTAGACCTTTTAGGAAACACCATATTAGGGCAAATACGTCGAAAATATACTTGTGTAGCTTCGTCATCGAAAAATGAGAAGGGAAGATATTTTTTCACCACCCAATCAACTGTAGCTGTCGTGATGTTGTCACTGCTGTTTTCCGACTGAAACAAAACAATAAATCTTGTGTTATTATTTAAAACATACTAGGTTTGAGCGTATAAGAGGAGGAGGTTTGTTGTTGTTAAATCGAGAAAATCGTTAAATTGATATTTGTTATATTAAGGTTGCACTGTACTGTAATTTACCAAAATAAAGTACTTAGTTGTTACTGGCCGATTAAATGAAAATATGGGTGTTTATAAAAAATATTTAAGACGATAATTACATACTTAATATGTCGCACCCCTAGATGAAAACACCACTAACTCAAAAATACTTACGTAAGTTAATGGCGTTTTTGAAAGTATCGCATGAATAGCTACGCGGAGTTAAAATTCTTTTAACTGTTAAAAAAATATTCTTACCTGTCCACTTCTTCCAGCGGTTACTAAAAAGCTTGTGATATCTCCACTTAATTTTGGTTTAACAGGAAGAAATATTTCTGATTCCTTTTTGTGGAAAGATATTAGATGTTTCCTTAAGCCTGAAGTGTTTCTGTTTTTCATTTTTATTTCAATCTTTTTATGTTGGCACAATTTACAGAAGGTAGTTTGGGATGCATGAATTATTTCGAAAAACTCCTCAAATTTGCTTTTGGGTCTTTTAGATCTGTGACTCAAACTCTCGTTACTCGGACTAGAATAATTTGAATCTTCGTCACTCATATTAAATTGTACACGTGATACGTTTTTAGAAAACAACGAGAATTAGTAAAAACAATTATTAAGTTAGACTCGAAGCACAGCTCAATTGGAAATGACTGGAATTAAAATAATTCCTTTATTTATAGTACGTTTCCTTGCTTTCTACCGCGCCGCCTCGCCACGTGCCGGCTCTATGAAAAGGATGCCGCCGCAAATCAAACAATGCCGCGTGCGGCGTACAAACACACACTAAATATTACCTACTTGTACAGACGCGACGCGTGAATAAAATAGAATTAGTGCCAATCACTATTCTTTACATATAAGTGAATGTTTTGGCGTACATCTATACTAATATTATAAAGCTGAAGAGTTCGTTTGTATGTTTGATGACAGAAGTTTTAAAATAAATAAATAAGTCCTGAACGTCACTATACCTCCAAAGTTCCTATCCCTCGTGGACGAAGTCGCGGGCACAGCTAGTAAATACTTACTCTCATCATCTCTCTCAGAGATATTCGGGCTGGTAAGTAATACAAAACTCTTATCGCAGGCTTTTTATTTTATTAGTAGGTAAGTACCTACGCTTTTTATATTATTTTATTAGTTTTGTAGAATTTTTTTACACGTTTCAAGTATATTTAAAAGTGGCTACAATATTTATTAAACGGGTGATATTTGAACACTTTTTTGCTATTTTTTCTTGTAAAAACTTAAGAAATATAATGACTAAATGTACAATAATAGTACCTAAGTAATTAGTTTAAAACCATATAAGTAATCAATATTATAATATATACTTACTAGAATGAATTAATATGACATCTACTACCTATCCTTACCATTTTATCCTAATCATAATACTACTTGCGTGATCAGTATAATGTATTCATTTTCATTCTAAGCACTCTGAAACTTATTTATTCTTTGGAACACCTGTAGGTACTCTTAAAAAAATTCGAAATTATTTTGCATGAGTATACCTACGCCCTATGGCGGCAATCAAATAGTGTCACAAATGTTATGATTTCGGCGTGGCGGCAACGATTGTTTTAGATTTCAAAAGAAGCCGCCGGCGCGTGTATCATAACCATGTACTTCCGAAAAGCGGCAAATTTCTTTGAGAAGTAAGTACAAAACCTTTGATGCCGCATTATCAAAGTGCCGATGGTTAAAACATAACTATGCATGCACTCAGTTTAATTTTAATAGATATTTTTTTATTCGCTATGTTTATGGTATTAGTCGTAATGCGCATAGGTCCAGTTTTTCATATTCTTTGATACAGTTTTTTGCGTCTCATAGAATTCCTAAGCGTACCTACCTATACACCGAACTGTTACACCTAACTACTCAGTGAAATAGCGCTAAGTCCTAGCTGCAAGACGCAAGAGTCTTGCAGGCTATGTCTTGTTCTTGCTCAAGTCTTGCACGGTCAGTCTTGGTCTTGGTCTTGCTAAAAATACGCGGTCTTGTTCTTGGTCTTGGTCTTGCAAAAACGCAAGAACAAGACCAAGACTGCAAGACCAAGACTGAATTTGGGCAACACTACCCCAGAGACAGGAACCTCCTCACAATACGCGCCGTATCAAGGAGGACTGCCTTCTGAATCAGGCCCTTCACCCAGCCACCCAACGAGAGCCTCTTGAGATGTTGGTCGAGGCTCTTAGCGATAAGGCCATTGACCGTAACGACTATCGGCACAATGATTGCCGAGTCCACATTCCACATAGCGACAACCTCGTGGGCTAAGTCGAGATACTTCAATTGTTTCTCCTTCTCAGCCTTCACGAGGTTCTCGTCATGCGGGATAGTGACATCGATTATCATTGTGCGGCGCACTGATCGATCTATTACCACTATATCAGGCTTATTGGCTACAATAGTCCTGTCAGTGATAATAGATCGATCCCAGTATAACGTGACATGGTCATTCTCGAGAACTGGGTCGGGCACATACCTGTAATACGGTACCTCAGAGTCCACAAGGCCGTATTTCAGAGCAAGTTGCTGATGGATAATCCTGGCTACTTGATTATGCCTGTGCAAATACTCGCCGTTAGCTAAACGAGAACACCCAGAAGTAATATGTCTGATAGACTCACCGGGACAATGGCATGCCCGACATATGTCGATCGTCCCGTCTTTCATTATATACTTCCGGTAGTTATTCGTTAGCATAACTTCATCCATAATTGCACAGACTGAACCTTCGGTTTCCCCAAAGAGGTTACCGAAGCGTAGCCAGGCCACGGACGCTAAGAAATCTACGTCGGGCCCATGAAGGGCCCGGAAAAAGCGTCCGTGAAGCTCCTTGCTTTGCCATACTTCCTTGCGGTCATTGGTACTAAGCACCACAGGTTTGCGCCAGTTCTCTTTAGCCAAGGACAACGGGGTGAGTCCCTTGTCCACTGCAACCACATCTCGGTGCATACCCACGTCAGCCTTGAGAAAATATTCTCTGAGACTGCACACCTCGCGGTTGTGGAGGGTCTTAGCATTTAAAAAACCTCGACCCCCGCACTTCCGCGGAATGTACAGCCTCATGACAGACGAACGTGGGTGATGCATCCGGTTTGCGGTCAACAGTGACCGGACTCTCCTATCCAGGGCGTCTAGCTAGTTCCGTCTGGGTCCACTTTAGTATGCCAAAGGAGTACATTAGGACCGGCATGACCCAACCGTTAAAGGCGCGCACCTTGTTGCCGCCTGACAAAGAACTATTAAGTACCTTTTTCAGGCGACCGAAGAAGCGCTCCTGCAACGATTGTTTCACGTCAGGTCCGTTAATGCCTAACCCCTCTGACATACCCAGGTATTTGTAGGTATCAGTTGCGGAGAGTGATCTCAGGTTTATAGAATCTGAGAGTTGTAGTCCCTCAGATTCCACAATCCCGCCCCGCTTTACATGCATGACTGCACATTTATCTACACCAAATTCCATCCTGATGGAATCACTAAAAGTTTTAGTTACTTTTAGTGACTCCAGCAGTTGCAATTTGTTGGTGGCAAACAGTTTCAAATCATCCATATAAAGCAGGTGGGATATTACCTGACCCCCTCTCCGCAAAGGACAGCCCAGCCCTGTACCCTCCAGCAGAGTGCTAAGAGGGTTCAAGGCTAAACAAAACCACAGTGGACTCAGACTGTCGCCCTGGAATATTCCCCGCTTAATCCTAATAGGTTCGTTGCTCCCCTGAATTTGTCGGCATCCTGGATAGCGAAGAACCGTCCTCCACTGCCCCATACACGTCGTTAGGAAGGTGCTCAGAGTTGTATCAATTTTGTACAACTCTAACACCCTCAAGAGCCATGGATGCGGCACCGAATCAAAGGCCTTCTTATAGTCTATCCAACATGTCGACAAATCTTTTCGGGATCGACGGACCTGTTGGCTTATGGCCATGTCAATGAGGAGTAGCTCCTTGGTGCCGCGGGACCCATTCCTACATCCATTTTGAGAGACAGACATAATAGAATTCTTTTCTAAATGAGAATTAATTTTCTCTCTCAAAATGGATGTAAGAAGTTTATAGACCGTCGGCAAACAAGTGATCGGCCTATAATTTATGGGTTCCGTGGCATCACCTGACTTATGGAGCAGGTGGGTAACTCCTGTTGTAAAGAGCTGTGGCAGCGACCCAGACTCTAAGGCCGACTGGAATTGCGATGCTAAGCACGCGTGTGAACTTTGCAGCCATTTAAGCCAAAAATTGTGCAGTCCGTCCGGTCCCGGAGATTTCCAGTTCGGTATCGGGCGGGCTGCACTGGCTACATCGGAGGAAGTAATTATTACTTCCTCCATCTCCGGTATGGCGTCACACACGCGCTCAACATCCCGCATCCATTCAGCCTCAGTATGGCAAACGGGCACCGACCAGATGTTACGCCAGAATATGCTAGTGGCATCATCATCCGGGCGGCATACGTCTGCCACATTTTGCTCAGGTCGCTCCCATGCTCTATACACCCACCTTTGATCACGCTGGAATATGCGATTCTGGGTATACCGCTCAACCCGTCGCTTATACCTACGGATACGGCTTGCCCATGCATAGACCTTCTGCTTCAGGAAGTCAATGCGCTCTGTGACACGGGACATATATTCTTGAGGACTGATTCCAGTCCCCGAGAACGCCCGCCTCACAAAGCGCATCACTCTAGGGCGAGTATTGCCCTCCCTGAAGCAGTATAGTTTGCCGATGAGCACCCTGGTCCCCTCGATACGCTGCTCGATCCTGCACTGCCAGGCTGGAACAGCGGGTTTTGGTCGTGTAGCTATGTCACAATTTGGAAATTTGACATTGGCTACACGACACGTTATTATTATTATTATTAATGTGGACAGTTATATGAGTAGGGGTAGGTAGGAAGACCAAAGAAACGATGGATGGACTGTGTGAAAGATGATATGGCTACAAAGGGAGTGACTACCGAGTTGGCGACTAATAGAGAAGTATGGAAGTAAAAGACATGTGGCGTCCCCCAAATAAATTGGGACAAGGGCAGGAGAATGATGATACTAAAACTCTTTTTTAATTATATTTAATTAATTCACCACTAACCCACCACTGCTGATCTTAAAATAAAAGTTAAGTACTAAACTGAACACCATTAAACCAATCTCTGCCACTTCCTGACAGCACAAGATTGATCCCTACTCCACAATTACGTGCAGACCTAATTCACAAACGAAATCCTACAAAGATTTTAAGCCAATGGCTGTACGGACCCTAATTAACGAGTTGTTAGACATGTCACGGTTTAAAACTTCGAGATTTCGAGAGCGAAACACGTGTAGGACATTTAAGGATTGTTAAGAATTTTGAACGCCTTAGCAAAAAATACTGAACGACAAAACTGCTCAAATAAGACTTTGTCAGATATCATCTTTTTGCGTGTTGTGCTTTTAAATAAAGCCTACCCTTTACGAAACTTGTTTTTTGAACGACTGATTTTGTTTGAACGATTGGTCTGAATAAAATCGGAAACAATTAATTAAAAATGGGCTGGTTATGGCCATTTAAAAATAATACTTAGATAAAAACTTTTTTTTTTAAATACCAACAACTTCCAAAAACAAAACTACAAAGTGAAAATTAACTTTAATTTCGGAAGTCGGTGTCTTTGGTTTTGTATATTCGTATTTTGCCACCGTCTTCAGAAATGAAAGTTATTTTTCACTTTGTGTTTTTTGTACTTTGTTGTTTTTGGAAGTCGGTTGTATTTTTTTTTCACTTTTTATTTGTAGTAGGTAAGTACCTACCACACAAATTCAAATACCTGCAAAAGAAATTAGAACATCATCCACTTATAAGTGGTATTAATCTAGGTCTAAGTGGCTTAACTTAAAGCTAAAATTAAAGCTAACTCAAAAACTACGCAAGCAAAATTAATCAATTTTACATGGGCCAACTTCGAAGTATGGGAGTAAAACAAAAATCGTTCAAATTGGACTAATTTCTTCTTCTGTTTTGCGTTCATAAAAAATAAAAAATTATTTTCTACAACTTTCGCCGCGGATTATCTACTAAACAGTGTGAAGAAGAAATGAAGAAAGTGTTTGATAAGAATTGCCCGTCCTTAAGAACTATTGAGAGATGGTATTTAAATTTTAAGCGTGGGCTGTTTAATTTAGAAGACGATCCTCGTTCAGGACGGCTGACAGAAATCATGACCGAAAAAAACATTGAACTTGTGAGAGAAGCTATAACCAAAGATAGACGAATAACTTATAAACAATTAGCTGAAACCCTGAAGATCTCTGAACGAAGAATTGGAAGAATTATATCAAACCATTTAAATGTTAGAAAACTTTGTACCCTGTGGATACCCCACGAGCTAACCGACGCTCAACGGGAGGCACGCGTAATTTGGTGCAAAAAAATGTTGAAAGACTTCGAATCGGGAGAACACGGTGCTGTAAATTCAATCATCACAGGTGACGAAAGCTGGCTGTATTTTTTTGATGTACCATCTAAATCATAGAACAAGGTATGGGTCTTCGAAGATGAAGATCAACCTGTACAAGTGAAAAAATCACGTTCGGTCGGAAGAAGAATGATTGTGTCTTTTTTTCGTAAAACGGGTTTAGTGGCCAATGTTGTGCTAGATAAGCAGAAGACAGTCACAGCTCGTTGGTAGACTGAAGTTTGTTTGCCACAGTTATTTAGAGCGTTAAAAAATCTCAGACCGAAGTCCCCTATGCGCTCGTGGTATCTTCATATCGACAACGCTCCAGCGCGTCGTGCCCAGCTAACTCAACAGACTTTACAAGAAACTGGAATTCGAGTATTGGACCATCCACCTTACAGTCCTGATTTGGCACCATGCGATTTTGGTCTTTTTCCGTTTGCAAAATCACAACTAAAAGGACGTAAGTTTGCTTCGGAGTAGCAGTTAATCGAGGCCTGGGAACCAATATGTGATTCCATTGAAAAAGAAAAATGGGAGCATTGGTTTAATGACTGGTTCTTGCGTATTGGAAAGTGTATTGAGTGTAGTGGAAAATATTTCGTGAAACAGTAAATACTTTTTTCATACGACAAGACTTATGCCGTGACCTACGTATATTTTATACGCCTCGACTTGAGAACCTCCTCCTTTTTCGTCGGTTAGTAAAAATTTAACACCAATAGAGGTTAACTGACTAGGGCTGTGTTCACAAACACTCAAACTGCCGGTTAGGTATTTAAACAATTGGTTTATTTCAAATTTCCTTCCAAATTTGACATAAACCTACTGTTTAAATGCCTAACCGGTGGTTTGAAAGTTGGTGAACACAGGCCTAAAACAGTAAGTATATGCAATAAGCCGATTATTTTGAAGACATTTAACAGGAAAATTTGGGGCATCATCAAATTATAACCAACATAATAATACACAAAACTGCCCTAAATAAATTAACCACTTTTACAAACAAAAATAAAGAACCCAAAACTCAATATTTACCAATTTTCCTTCACAACTCGACCAAAAACCGCTTCAAGCGCTTTACCTCAAGTAGTGACTGACGGTCTAAATACTCAACGCTCAAGACGGTGCGCTTACAGCTTTATGATTGACGTTAATTGCAGCGCTCACGACGGATTTGTTCGGTGGAAATAAGACTAGTGTGAATTATAGTGATTAAGTGAGAATGTGGTTCGTGAAAAGAACGATGTGTACTTACGTGTTTGTTTGCTTGTTTGAAACAATCCATACTTATTTTATACGAGCTGACCCGACAAATGTTGTCCTGTCAACATTTCAATAATTCATACTAAATTCCCATAGAAAATGCACTTTCAGTTTTTCCGAATTTTACAATTTTCCCGGCAACTTTTCAAACATTTTCTCTCATACAAACCTTGTCCTGACAATTATAAACACAACAAAAAAGAATTAGCGAAACAGGTGCAACCGTTCTGAAGTGATGCGCGTACATACATTCGACAATTTATTTTTATTTATATAGATAGATTATATTATACTACAGTCCGTCCGTCGAGAGGACGTGTTCTTGACTTCTGTCAGTTTTATACTAACAAATATGTGTTTTGCGAAATTGATCCTTATTACTACTAGAAATTGTCCAACTGACAGGTTTTAGGATCTCTCGTCTTCCGGACTGTAGCTAGAGTGTGCGCAAGGTAAGTCTGCGCGCGACTGGTGGCGTGCTTAATGATGCCTGTAACCTGTATCTTACAGAATTAGATGTCTATCTAGATTTCTAGCTCGTGGAAACGAAACTATAAATTATTACGCTATTTGCTATAGGGGATGAGCAATATTGCTTTATGTTCGTATTATTCTATAGTTTACCGCAAATTGTAATAAGACGAGGCAAAAGGTTTGAATATTGCAGATAGTTACATATTTAACCTTTTAAATGATTATCATCAAGCTATATCTTTATGGAGCTAAGCACTCAATCATTTTTGAGATGAGGCAATAAATATATTAATCGTTGTCGCTACAAGAAAACGGTCATTGGAGACTGTTCTTAACTTTTGAAACATTTTGATATGTATTCACAGATTTTGAAAAAAATGTAAAGTCAGCAAGAATATGGGTAATTTTAACAAAAACATTTATTGATACCTTTCTATCCTGTTTTTTGTAAGGATCAAAAAACTCTACCGGACCAACTGAGGTTTGAGTACCTACTGGAAAAGTCAAAAATCGCCAAAACTTCCTAGGCTATAAACTACCCCTCCGGTGGACCAGCACACGGGCGCTAGACGACCCCGTGTCTAGGCACCCTTGGTCCCCCTGCGACCGGTCAGGTCAGTGGCCCGGCCGCCTACCACTTTTTGGATAGGGAGAGCGGCCAACACTCCTCCTCCCCTGCGTCCCCACCGCGTCCGCCATCAGACGGTGGCAGTCCCCGTCAAAGCCGCGAAGGTAAGGAGTGCGGCGCACCGCAATACCGGCACTCCTCTCCCGCCACGGCCTCTAATCCTCAGCCGCGATGCCTCCCATACGACATCGCGGCCCGCCTCAGTTGCGATGTCGCCCAAGCAGCACTGCAACCTACTTGTTGGCCGCTACGTCGTCGACTTCCTGGGAAAAGCCCTGACGAGCGGCCCCTCCTCGGATTCCTCTTTAGAGTCTCTTGTTATATCTCCTAACAATGTTCTAATTTATTGATTGTGCACTACAGGAGGTAGGTTTAAGAAATAAAATATTATACCACTGAATTGACTGCGAGTTTATTTGCGACTGACGTACTAGCATCGTGGTCACAGCCACGTAGTTCACACACGCCTACGCTTACATATATATTATTGCTTAGCCGACACTTTGTGTCCCTACAGTAGCCCCCCTCCAAAAATAAATCATGAATCTATATAATCAGACAAATCTATGTAATCAATCATTCTATATAATATTTTTTTTTAAATCAAAAAAATCTATATAATCAAACATTTTATACAATAAAAAATATCTTTATGATCATAAAAAAAATCTGTATAATTTTTAAACATCTGAAATGTGTTACGGGCTACATCTATTGTTACACTGGTCGTTATTAAGTTACAACTTAATGCACCTAATCTTAATTACACTAATGCACATGACACTTAACCATACTAATACCCATCTGTACGCGGAGTGGTTGGTGGTTGCACGGTATGGACTTTAACCACTGGTGGTACCAATCCAATGACAGCCGCTTCCTTGCGGAACCAATTCCGCACACTGTTTCTGCAGTGGTTCCTTAGAACCCACAATAACATTATTCCAATCATGATGGCAAATACTACTAATACAATTTCGACAGTATTTATTCGTTGCCCCATGATTTCATTGGATACAGTTTGAGTCAGTGCTACGTTATTTTGTTGTGGTTTACTGGTAGTGCCACCCATTTTTAATTTACACTGGTTTAATTGCACAAGAAAACAATATAGCCCTTCAATATAGTAATGAAGACTTATAATACAACGTAATTGTTTCGTTAGCGTACAGACTGGTTATGATTGAGCAATAAAACTTTTGCTGCCAATAATATCAAGCATAGTTGCTGATTTCGACTTTTTAATTACTTTACATTATTTTCCATCGCTAAATTGCATCACCTATTTTGCACACATATGTACATATTGCTTAACTAATAAATAATAAAGGTAGGTGTACACAGAATAATACATTATGTTTTCAATTATGTATATGTATAATTTCATGCGCGGCCCGGTGCGGGAATCGAACCCACTACTCTATACCAAAAATCATGGAATTACAGAAACTTTTTTGGCCGCTTAACGGCTCTTCCACTGCGCGTGGTGCAAGTATTAGGCTTAACATTAACAGTAGTTTTATCACTATCAGTAATAGACTTATCGTTATACTTATGATTAGTAAAAGTTACATTTTTCTTTTGTTTTTTATGTGATAAGTTGCCATCGTCAATTACGTAAGCTGGTTTTAACCTATCTATTGTCACATTTGCCTGCCTATCTGCCATCTGTACCAGAAAATACTTGTCCTTCCTGCCAATAACCTTAAATGACCCTTCATATGGAGGTTGTAAAGATTTCCTAACTGAGTCAACCCGCACAAATACGTGCGAGCAGGTGTGTAAATCTGAGTGTATAAAAATATTACGCGAATCTCGTTGTTGTGCCGGCCTCGGTATGAGCTTCCTTATCGCTTCCCTGACCTGCTCTACACATTCATTTGCATCACTAACTCTTACATCATTACCACCGTAAAAATCTCCAGGTAACCTTAATGTTTTGCCGAATGCCAACTCAGCCGCACTGACACCAGTGTCACTACGTGGCATTGCTCGCAAACCGAATAAAACCGTAGGTAACTCCTCAACCCACGTTCCCTTGTCTCTCCGAGCCATTAGAGCTGATTTTAAAACGCGGTGAAATCTCTCAACGGCTCCATTTCCCTGCGGGTGATATGCCGTTGTTCTTAACTTATTTATCGCCACTAACCTCACTTTTTGCCACTGGTGCACGTGCGCTTTCCGGATTCATTTTGCTGACACAGTACTACAAAGTTCTCAGAAAACGAAAAAAAAAATACAATTAATGTACGTCGGGGTCACCACTTTAGAGTCTCTTGTTATATCTCCTAACAATGTTCTAATTTATTGATTGTGCACTACAGGAGGTAGGTTTAAGAAATAAAATATTATACCACTGAATTGACTGCGAGTTTATTTGCGACTGACGTACTAGCATCGTGGTCACAGCCACGTAGTTCACACACGCCTACGCTTACATATATATTATTGCTTAGCCGACACTTTGTGTCCCTACACCTCTTCGCTTCACCGTGGGTGACCAAGCCACGGCTACTGAGCCTCCCCGCCTCGACAATGCGGGAACCCACCGGTTTGGTCCCTGGGCTGGTCACGGCCTGCAATGTGTTCTGATGCGCTGGTGATGAAGGTCCAGTGACGGACAGCCGCTTTGGGTTTACGGATGGGTGCTAACGCGTACCCGTGTTCCCACCACAAGCGGCAGAGGAGGACACCGTGAAGTTTTAGCGGGGTGGAGTCCCACATAACTGCACTATCTCCCCGTGGTGGTGCAGTATGCATGAGCATTTCTCCACGCAAAAAAAAAAGGAAAAAAGACTATAAATTATCACGCTATTTGATATATTGCATTATGTTCAAATGCGAAAGTAACTCTGTCTGTTACCTCTTCTCGCCTTACCTGCATGAGGACATAGGATACTTTTTATCCCGGTTGTAGGTACGTTCCCATTGGATAAAGGTCATCGGTTCATCTTGTGAAGGCCTACCGAGCAAAAAAAATACTTTGCTAAAGAGGGTTACTAGCCGATTATGCAGGTATCCAATAATGTCCACTGTTCCTATCCCTCCAGTCAAGTCCTATACCAACTTTCCTGACTAGCAAATCTTTTTACCACGGCATGTTCTTGTGTAGTTCGACCCGAATTGAGAGACCCCTCAGCCTTCTAAGCAATAGTGAACCAGGCATCTTCTGGGCATGCTCGTCCATATCGTAGAATTCTGCCAACGCTTTCCACTAGACGAAATCGAGGCCAAGTGCAATATTTAAACACTACATATTTTTCTTTTTAATATTCAGTTTAAGAAAAGCACGTTTCAGGTATAAATAAAATAAAGTTAAATATTAATGGGTGTCCCTTTAATATTTAACTGTATTTTATTTTTATTATTTGTGTCTTACTAGTAATAGGTACTAGTTACTAGGAATCTGTGAAAATTTCAACTGTCTACCTATTACGGTTCATGAGACACACAGACACGCTGACAGATAGACAGAGGGACGGACAGTGGAGGCTTAGTTATAGGGTTCCGTATGGCCTCCAAATAAGGAACCCTAAAAATCTAAATAAACAAGAAGACTGTGGTAATTTGTACAGGCGACCGCACGCCGGTTACATAACACGGTGATCTTGAGCTGGCCTAATATCATAATGCAGAATGCATAATATCATAATGCAGAGTTCAATAGAATAAGAGAGGAGCTCGCTGCTAAGTAATAAAAGCCGCACGGTCGATCCATCAGGTAAAGCTACGCTTGCCGGTGGTGACTATCTTTACATACCGAGACTCCTCTATGCCTCGGAAAGCATGGTAAGCCTTTGATCCCGGCTGTCATTCGTGGATCTTTGGCAGTCGTTACGGGTCGTCAGAAGCCCGTAAGTCCGACAACCAGTCTTACCAAGGGGTATCGTATTACCCAGTAACTGGGTTGTGGAGGCATATGTGTAGATAGGCAACCACTCCATCTAAAATACTGGTATTCAGCTGCATCCAGTTAGACTAGAAGTCGACCCCAACATAGTTGGGAAAAGGCTAGGCAGATTGAGTTTCAATAGAATGATAGATAATGGTTTTGTTACTTCTAACGTGGGGCACACTGAGACATGGTCATCGATTATAGCCTTTCAATTCAATCGATTGTTTCATCTCATGTCGACGTGATTGGTTTTGAAATAAAGTTTCTTATCCCGTATCAAACTTGACAAATGAGAGTTAGACCGAAAAAAATGTAACATTTTGACCGTTACGAAAACGAATGTTTTTATTTAGTTACTCTCAAACTGCCCAACTTAAATGGGACTGGACAGGACATGTCTGCCGCATGCCGGACAAATTGTGGGCCCCTCGCGAAAGATGGAAGGAGTGGAGGGAAGCCGTTGCCCAGGAGTGGGACAGCGTAGGCTACTTACTTAGTAAAAAAAAAACTCAAACGTTGTTAATTTATTTCATTGTTTAATACATAATATCCGCTGTGCTGAACCGCTGTGATCACCCGCGCGCGGGGAAAACCGTTGAGCGCCCCACCCGCGGTAATCTTGTAAACAAAACCGATTTGCATCGTAGCTTCTTGGAATTTTGTGACCGTTGAATGTTTCTTAGAGTGCTAGTGAGTAGGGCTTTATAGTACTTCGTTTGAAAGTATGATTTGTTTTCATTTTCAAAATTTTGCGTGGGATGACTTTACTCCCATGAACCACTACTTAAATAAAAAAATGGGATGAATTACATCCCATGTGCAATTAGCGGATATACAGCCAAAGGAATTTCGTTCCAACCAGGTGTCCCACGACACCTCACGACTCTTGTTAGTTTTGTCTATGAAAAGCTAATATTTTTAGAGACTTATTGGCATTGCAAAGATCGTGTGAAGCTATAAAGGATAACGTATAAAAGTAACATACAGGTACTCTACAGATAGTTTTTACATGTGAGTGTTACTGCATGTTCGATTTATGTCTGTTATTTTAAAACCAGAAATACGTCAGTTATAAAAAATAGAACGAAATAAAAACTCCGTTTACGTTCGAATACACTAGTCGCCAATCCACAGAAATGGTAAAGGTTACGCTTGTCAGTCATTTTTCCATACAAAAGTAGTACGGTGATTACTCGTCTGTTTGACGGTGTACGTTAAAAAGTAAAAAATATATCAATTTATCTCGTCATAATCCAGTGCCGTGTGGAAGCAGAATCTGAAAAAAGGTATTGGTCTGCAAATTATGAGCGTCAAAACTTCCATATTTCAACACTAATTTTAACGCATTTTTGGGTGAAATAAATAGCTCCCGGAGTATTAAAATGGCAAAATTGTTACCGTACAGGCATAGACAAATTATTCAAGAATAACGTAACTTTATTTTGAACTAGAGCGTCCCGCGGTTTCACCTGCGTAAGTGTCGAACCCGTAGGAATATGGGAATAAAAAGTACTGTATATGTTAATCCAGATGAAAAACTATCTGTTTGCCAAATTTCATGAAAATCCGTTTAGTAGTTTTTGTGTGAAAGAGTAACAAACATCTATCCATCCTCACAAACTTTCGCATTTATAATATTCATTTTGAATAAATACATCCACTTTTTCATAATATCTATACGCCCAAAATATGTTCACGAAATTTAACGTGCTCGTTTTCGTTATAAACCATCGTCTATTTCACAAAATAAATAAAAACTATATAACTAAATAAATACTATACAAATAGAACAAAATAAATAGATAAATAAATAAACTAAATAACATGCATATTAGCCACCCACGCCTCCAACGAATTCGAGCTGCCGACTAGACAACCAACCAACCAGACTAGTGCAACCTTAAAGGTTTTTATTTTATTTTTTTTTGCAGCCAACGCATTGTAAACGTTTAACTACCAATTTTCAATAAAAATCAACATGTACATACCTACCTCTGCTTCTCTTCAACAAAAACTATAAAGTACAAAAAATAAGAACGAAATAGAAAAAGAACAGATTCCTTCTCAGAATGTTAACGGTGAAATAATGGAATAGTATTAATAAAATGGGTATAAATTTACACAGTTTTCACCGGAGCGGAGAAAGGGAGAAAAAGCTGATTGAATTCCAAATTGCAGTCTGGAGTCGTCTTTATACCGTCGTGGAAGATCAATCGGGGTTTTATAATAGTCTGTGGCGAAATTGTGTTGTAGATTTCAGCTATTTGATTGTATTAAATTGTGTAGACACTATCTCTATCCTTAAGGTTCATTTTATGTTCTTAGTCTTGTTTCATGATTATTATTGATTTTATTCTTCTGACTCCTGAGTCACAGGATCTCCTAGTTTGGGAGTCAGGGTTTACTCTATCTGTATGACCTTTATTCACAGAAATTCATGCGACCTAGTATTTAAGCATTGTTTAAGGTTTTTGTATAAATAAAGATTTTATTTATTTATTTTAGGTCCTTGCCTATGAAATTGCCGTTTTACGTAGAAAAAAATAAAACTTTTTTTTCAGTTCCTCGGATATCCTGGGAACGGAAATCGATAAATTCTTTAAAGGCGTTTTTCACCGCCTCGTTGGATTTAAAAATTTTCTCCGGGGCTAATTGTTGAGATCAAAGTTTTCTGAACAAAAGCTATCAAACCAAAAACGCACCGTGCGTTCAGTTGTAGTACCTTGTCCATACACGTCGTTAATATTGCATGCTGTCTGTGTTGCGTTGGTGCCATGACGGAAGTCGTATTCGAAAATAACGCGCAATTTCGATTTATCCATGGTTACAGAAACATCGATATGAAAGAAAAATCGAACGGCGGGAAAACATGTGTTTTTTTTTAATGTCATGCTTATAAAATTTTGAATTTGGAATTCTAAATAGAATGAAAGATGATCTTCACACTAGCCGTCTTTACATATGAAATACCGATTTTTGATAAAATCGGCATTTCATAGGTAAAGACCACGGTGAATTTTTCAAGTGGGCGTGGATGGCCAAATCAGAAACTATAAACTAAAACTGCATTATTGGTTTTATGAAAAATCAATATCAAAATTTAATGGGTAGCTAACATCAGAAAAAACAAAAAAGTATTTTGTTAAAAATGAGCTCTTTCCTTTAGTTTGCCGTACGTCATTAGTCTTTACTGCCCAAAATTCGATCCTTATTAGTGACACTATCGAATGGTGTAACAATACAGTGTGCGTGTGTTTTATTTTTCAAAATCAACGGGTCCAATTCCTAGCTAGAAATATTGACTTTTCAAAATCCCACTGATGCCGTTTTAGTTCTTTAGAGCTCGAGACTATTTTGAGTACTTTTCGCTATTCCTTATAGTTTCGTATTTGGCCATCCACGCCCACTTGAAAAATTCAGCCTGTATATTAACATAGATAAGTATAACATGTGGTATTGCATAAATGGTACACCACTGCAGTACTGTTACTCCTTCTCTCCAAAGGTTGTCTTTATAAGATCGCTTTTAGCGATAAGACCGTCCATTGTGTCACTCACCATATATGAAAAATTTCTATACAACTGTAATTTATATGGTGCACATAATAGTATTCTATCTTCGATCTTAATTTTAGCCATTACTGTCTGACTGCTGGGCAAAGACCTCTCTACTATCTTTCCACCTCTCTCTCTCTCTCTCTCGCTCTGTCCAGAGCTGCCAAGGACCAATCTTTATTAAAGAAGTCCTGAAGTAGCGTTAACAAATAAGTAAAACAAACATACATGCCTACACCTAGGTGTAGGCAAGTACGTTTTTTACTTATTTGGGAGTCACACGCGACTAGCTAGACGCACAGCGCACGCACCCACCCGACTATAGTCGCACACGCTTCGTCTTCGCATGGTCCTTACCAAGGCAAGTGCAACTAGAGGCTCCATATTCACTCACAAGATGACACGACCGCCTCTCTAGAATACTCAAAGTAAATGATCGCTTCCTGCACATCGCCTGCGACAACTCTGCGTCTTGTTGCGGCGGCAAGACGCACAGTTTGCGCGGTCAGTAACTGTTAGTTTATAAAATTTGGAAAATCCAAAAGTGCACACCTCACAGTCAGAAACATGTTGACGGTAAATTTTACGGAAAAATATGTAAAAAGAAAATTAATCGATTTTTAACCTACTTCAAAAAAGCAGGTTTTGTATTCGACCCGTATGTATGGTTGTATGTCCGCGATTTTCTCAAAAAGTTGTTCACCAATTTTAATGATTCTTTCACTAACGTGATCTTACTTTCAGGAAGGTTATAGTATATTAATACAGTAGGTAATTATTCTTATGTACGAAGTTATATGCATAAATGTACATATCTGGCATTTGTAAGTGGATTATGATGTTCTTCTTTTCGTTCGTCAAAAATGGAAAAATAAATTTACTTTTATAAAAGTAAAAACCGACTTCAAAAACCTAAAACGAGTAAAATAACTTTCATAAAAAAAAAAAAACTTAACAGCTTCTGAAATCGGTGTGTTCAATTCTTCAATGCACCTTAGCTTGGCACCGACTTCAGCGCTTAATATTCTAATACAACATAATTCTAGCTAAAGCAACCAAAACTACGTTTACAATACACAAAGTGCCTAATAAAACATTAAATAAAGTTTAACTGCTAACAAAGTAAGGATGAGCCATAATATAAATAACGGCATTTTAGTTCACGCTATGTTACTGGAGCTTTATCTCGCATCCGGCTGATAAGGATGTGTGGTTTCCCCCGTGTTCTGTTGTGTTTGATACGGGAGCTAACTTCTGCTTTGTTTTATGCAAAATTGTAGATATTCAATTAATTTTATATGGCAAGGTGATTTGTTGGAGGGGCTCGTGCCTAAAGAATAACAGCCGCACAGGTCGAGCTCACCGGAGTATTCGCCCGTAATGTTACAACCAAGACTCGATAAAAAAAAGGAAAATGAAAAAGTGTTTATTCACCGAAAAAAAAATTAAAACAATTATTATCTCTGCCAAACTGCAAAGCAGTTTGTTGGCAGACGTAGCTCCTTCCTTTTTTTTATACGATTCGCATTCTATTGTTACATTACAGACGAATGGTCCCGGTAAATAAAATGTTACAAATTGTATCATTACAGGTTGCGTACTGTAATGCTCGGTTCTCCTCACTCACTGGTGTAATGCACGCATTTGAACTGTTACATTGTACGTGAATGGTCCTTGTGAATGTAATGTTACAAATTGTTTCATAACAGGTTGCGCACTGTAATGCTCGGTTCTCCTCACTCACTGGTGTAATGCACGCATTTGAACTGTTACATTGTACGCGAATGGTCCTGGTGAATGTAATGTTACAAATTGTATCATTACAGGTTGCGTACTGTAATGCTCGGTTCTCCTCACTCACTGGTGTAATGCTCGCATTTGAACTGTTACATTGTAGGCGAATAGTCCTGGTGAATGTAATGTTACAAATTGTATCATTACATGTTGCGCACTGTAATGCTCGGTTCTCCTCACTCAGTGGTGTAATGCTCGCATTTGAACTGTTACATTGTAGGCGAATGGTCCTGGTGAATGTAATATTACAAATTGTATCATTACAGGTTACGCACTGTAATGCTCGGTTCTCCTCACTCACTGGTAGAATGCTCGCATTTGAACTGGTATATTGTAGGCGAATGGTCCCGGTGAATGTAATGTTACAAATTGTATCATTACAGGTTGCGCACTGTAATGCTCGGTTCTCCTCGCTCGCTGACTGATGTATGCTCGAATCTGAACTGTTACTTTACAGGCGAAGGCTCCCGGTGAGGGAGTGCCTGAAGGTTAAGGTACGCTCGCCGCAGTTGGTTCGTGGATGGGTGACCATCCATTACATATAGTGACCTGTTCCGTGCCTTGCAAAGCACGTTAAACCGTTGGTTCTGGCTGTCATTCGTCGACTTACTTTGATTTTTGCTAGTCGCTACGGGTAGTATCGTGTTGCCCAGTAACTGGCAGATTGAAGGTGATTTGTTGAATGGATGGCGGTTGCTGAGTCATTTAAAAAGCTCAAAGTTATATCTCTTTTGGGTACTCTTATAGAACGACCTCAGTTGGTCATGCTTTAGGGCCAAAGATGAAAGATTTATTAAACATTTCCAAAACCTTTTTGAGTTTGGAAAAGTGTAGGTGCACGAGATTTTGGCGCGCACTAGATTTTCAACGCACTGCTTAGCGCGGAGAGTTGGAAATCGAACATTTAGTTTTTTTGGCGCCCTGAGATGCACTTTGTTGGATTCTCAATGCTGGGCTAATAGAGAGAATAGGAAATCCAGAGCTCGATACAAAATCGTCGCGTAAAAAAACATGTGCGCGTATCTGGACTAACTGTTACTGCTTTACGTGTTCAAGATTGACAACGACATATCCTTTATACGACTACGCAGAAAAAAAGTCAGGATATACCGCGAAATCCTCAGTGTTCAAAATGGATTTCAAAAGGTTCATAAGGAATTTTCAAAGTTTCAATAAACATATACTACAAAAAAAAAACGATTTCAAAAACCTAAAACAAAATAACTTTCATAAAAAAACTTACGCTAACTAACCAAGCTAAGGTGACATTGAAGAATTGAAGACACCGACTTCAGAAGCTGTTAAGTTTTTTATGAAAGTTATTTTATTCGTTTTAGGTTTTTAAAGTCGGTTTTTAAGTAAATTTATTTTTCTATTTTTAGTTGAATATACAATTACATAAGCTCAAGACGAGCGAAACGAAGAATCATCAAAATCCGCTTAGAAATGCCGGAGATACAGTACATTTATATATATATAACTTCGTACATAAGTTTAATTACCTAATGTATTATATACTTCTACTACTACCTTCCTGAAAGTATGTCGATCACGCTAGACAAAGAATCATCAAAATTGGTTCATTAGTTTTTGAAAAAATCGCGGACATACAAACTTACACGGTTAATAAAAAGAAAAGAAAATAATAAAACTAGACAAAACGCTATTATGTGAATGAGTGTGAGTGTAAGTGTGGGATCATGTGTCGTGAATGAGTGTGAGTGTGGGTGTAAATGTGTAATCATGTGTTGTGAATGAGTATGAGTTTAAGTGTGTGATCATATGATGGAGGGTTTACGGGTGTTTAAAAGTGTTTAAGAGAGATGTGTGTGAGACAGAACGTGAGAGTGGTACGAATGTATGTGAGCAAAAATTATTATACCATTGTAATTACCTTTCTGCTTCGATGACAAGTTTAGTAACCAGGATTAGTTTATTTTATTTATTAACACCTATTCATTTATTTTAAATTGCACTCGTAAAAAAATTAAAAATAAACTAATCCTGGTTGGATTAGTTTATTTTTAATTTTTTTACGAGTGCAATTTCTTACATTGCAATGTTTGATCACCGCGTTATAGACGTGAAGAACATTCAGCAAAAGTGGGAGTTTTGTGCATAACTCTGAATATTCGTTTGGCCTGTAAACTACTTAATCACTCCTTTTCGAAGTATATGTATAGGTGGGTCTTCGTTGTTATTTTCAGTATAATTATACAATTATCTTACGCTCAGCAGGGAAGCTTCTGCGATGAACAGGATTTGTGTAGAAAAACGGTATCGTTTGTGTAACAGAGTGTTGAGGACTGCGCGTTGTTATTTTTGTGGATTATTAGACGAGTTTTTAACGCTACTCTCCAGATTACAATAATAATAATAAAATTTATTTATTTCAAATAAGTTACAACAGACGAGAAAACATGTAGTTGTTAAAATTAGATAAAAGATGGATTACAACTGGTAGGCATGAGAGTAGAGACAAGTATTACAATATTACCTATGCTGTAATCGTAGTAATAGTAGGTCTGTACATGAAATGGGTGTGCCCTGCCTCTTAAACTAGGATGACCTGTATCTTAAGAGGCAGTTAAATATGTTCCTTCTAAAGGAACAAAAGGGATACAAAGTTCTCTTTATGCTCTAGGGGGCTATCCGAGGTCGGTGCTATTATCTGGTATGTCAGGGAGAAACTGCGTATTGGTTTTATTCAGAATTCGTGTGGCTCGCAACCCCTCTTCTTTGCGAAGAGATATCTGTCCGTTCCGGATCCAACAAAACTAAAATCCTTTTGCCTGCGCTTTTGATCTCGAAGCTGCCGATTTTGCTTCGTATCTGACAAAGCAAAATCGGCAGCTTATAACGAATTTGCCGCAGTTAAACAATTATAGATATCAAACAACTACAAAATTTGGCGTCAAATCTGCATAGTAGATAAAACACGTGGCTTACATCCGAGCTGGCCACCCTATACAGTTCCAGAAATCAGTCACTCGTGGACATGACATGAATCACTCTATTTCGGCTGATAGCGGTGATTATGATGAATTTTTGGTAATTTCCACTCTTTACTATTCATCGTACTTAACTAGTCCAATCAACTTATGAAAAAAGTCGTGTTGGGGTCGGCTTCCAGCCTGACCAGATGCAGCTGAATACCAGTATCTGACATTGAGCAACTGCTTATCTGACCTCCACAACCCAATTACTGGGTAATATGATGCTTTTGGGCTCCTAACTACCTGTAACAACTGCCAAAGAGCTAGGAATGACAGCCGGGGCCAACGGCTTAACGTGCTTTCCGAGACAGGGGTCTCGATATGTAATGGATGGTCACACGTCCATGAACCGATCGCAGCAAGCATAGCTTAACCGACCCGTGCGGCTGTTATAATTTAGCCACGAGCCCCATAAGAAGCAATGGATATTTAAAATCAGATCGCTGCTTTGCATGAATACCCCCACAAACCAAAATTTTGAAATTAGTGGTTTATAACACAGCCAAATGCAAAATAGTCCTTATTTCATGGTTAGTAAGACTCACATTCATAACGGCAAAACCGCCGAATATGCCGTTATGAATGTGAGTCTTACTGGCCATGAAATAAGGACTATTTTGCATTGGGCTGTGTTGTAAACCACTAATTTCAAAATTTTGGGTTGTGCGGGTATTCATGCAAAGCAGCGAGATGTAACGAGCATAAGCGCAAACTATTTTTAAAGTTATCATCTCGGCATTCAGGAAATGATAGATAGCAGTTACATTTATGACAAGCTATAACAGTGATGGTCCGGCCGGCATATCGCAAACGTTAGACCGATGTTTTTATTTTAACGTTTTTTAAACATCACAATTTGCTTTGTTTTAGCAAAGTTAGTTTTTCCAGTTATTTTTATTAAGTGACAATGTTAAAGACAATATTTTTCGTTGTATTTTGTTTAGTGGTAAAATATGTGGAGGCCCAAAATCAAACTTACGTATTTACGCCAAAAAGTGAGTACTTTTGTGTTATATAAAGCTGAATTTGAAATAGTGTGATCTAGTTTTACAAAAATATTATGCATGTTTCTTAAAATATTCTATCCCCTTAAAAATCAATTATATTTGAGTAGGTATAACACCTATTCATTTATTTTATTCGGGTACAAGTTTAATAAAAAACGAAAAATGTCGGTACAAAATATTTATTACATAAATTAGAAAATAACAAAAGACGTAATGTAACAAGTATTAATTCAAATTTTGAATGGAACCTCCATGGCTTAGGGCAAAGTCAAAATTGCGATACCCTATTTTCATAGAAGTTCATATTTATTTTTATTTTATTTTTTTATATTTGATGTGGCAATAAGGATTTAAATCATCTAATAGTACAGTCACGAGTATGAATATATTACTATGAACAGCTCGGCAATTATATCTGATTTCATGATTCATCCATTAATATCTGTCGTCAAGATATGCCTTTCACAAATGATCACATATAATTGCATATATGTGATCATTTGTGGAAGGCATATAATTATATAAAAGTGGCAACACGATCGAAGATCGAAGCAACATCAAAATATCTGACGAGCAAAAGTATAAGATGACGGCTTCAAAAAGATGTGACGTGAACCGAGCCGATGTCGACTATTCGGGCAGTATCAATTACCTGAAT
Organism: Dicycla oo; assembly: GCA_948252095.1. Taxonomy (NCBI): domain Eukaryota; kingdom Metazoa; phylum Arthropoda; class Insecta; order Lepidoptera; family Noctuidae; genus Dicycla; species Dicycla oo. The sequence continues at coordinate 10,269,526 of OX411733.1, read as the reverse complement.
TAATGTAATTATAGCAGTGGTTATTTTGATTTAGTAGGTATATTTATTTTATTCAAAACAAATGGAATATCAATAAAAAATGATTATGTGCACAATGTGGTCAAGTAGAGGAAATTTATTTATCTATCTAACAGATTAGTTATCAAATCGACTAATTTATTGTATTTTATACGAAAAGAAGGGATTCTGAAAGGCATGTCCGTATTATCTTTCGTGGGAATAAAAGCGAAGTTTAGGTATTTTAACGCCCGATTATCCGATCACTGCTCATTACTAACTTTTATTCGATACCTTCCAATATCGTTGTATTTTTTTTTAAATACCTTCCCCTTCTTTTTCTGTATTACTAGATACAATATATTAATAACTAACTTTCGCCCGCGGCTTCGCCCGCGTGGAGGTCGATAATTATCCCACGGGAACGTACTACCGGGATAAAAAGTAACCTAGGTTATAAACTATTTATGTGCCAAATTTCATCCAGATCCGTTCGGCCGTTTTTGCGTGATTGAGTAACAAACATCCAAACTTTCTAATTTATAATATTAGTAGGATATATAGCCTATGTCACTCCCACAATTAAGACGAATCTAACGACACCTCACATGTTAAAATCCATCAAAGCCGTTTAGACTACAGAGCGTGCCAAAGAAATAGACATACATACAAACATACTCTCGAAAAACATTACCCTCCTTCTGGGGCAGTCGGGTAAAAAACGCTTGTTATTGACATTTCTACCTTCAAATATTACCGTCAGATACCCGTTTATGCTGCCAGTAGGATGTCGCGTTTTTTGCAATATGAGCGGCACTGATTGCGATTATAGAAGAAAACTCGAGACATTATACTGTCAGGTTTATATGCTGTCAAAGCGATGTCAGATATTTTTGATCACAACGAAATATCACATTCTTCTGAATTTAACTGAGAAGGCAGATATTTTAAAAGCAAGACATGTCAGATATTATTGCATTATAAGGTGTAGGTGACCCATATTTTTGAAGCCTATGCGGCATCCTATATTTTAGCTCGTCAGATGGTTTGGTGTTCCTTCGATGTCACATATTTGTGCTGCCACTTATATTATTATAGCTCGCGGCTAAGCAATAACAGCCGCACGGATCGATCCATCAGGTTAAGCTACGCTTACGGTCTGTGGATGGGTGACCATTTTTTCACACCGAGACTCCTCCATGCCTCGGAAAGCACGTTAAGCCGTTGGTCCCGACTGTCATTCGTGGATCTTGGACAGTCATTACGGGTAGAAGCCCGAAAGTGTGACAACCAGTCTTACAAGAGGTATCGTATTACCCAGTTACTGGGTTGTGGAGGTCAGATAGTCAGTCGCTCCATGTAAAATACTGGTATTCAGCTGCATCCGGTTAGACTGGAAGCCGACCCCAACATAGTTGGGAAATTAATTGACTTATATTATGCCTTCCACAAATGATCACATATAGGTATTTGCTGACATCTTAACCACAGATATCAATAGATTAATCATGAAATCAGATATTATTGCCGAGCTTTTTATACTCGTGACTGTACCTACCATGCACTATCATAATGATCACTTTAATCAGCTATTAGATCAAACTTCCAGAAATTTGGGAAGGTTTCTATACATAAAGCTCGTGGCTTAATAATAACAGCAGCACGGGTCGATCCAAGCTTAAGCTACGCTTGCCACGGTCAGTTCATGGATGGGTGACCATCCATTACATGCCTCGGAAAGCACGTGAAGCCGTTGGTCTGACAACTTACCAAAGGGTATCGAGTTACACAGTAACAGGGTTGTGGAAGTCAGATAGGCAGTCGCTCCATATAAAATACTGGTCATCAGGTTAGACTGGAAACCGACCCCAACATAGTTGGGAAAAGATGATGTTTTTCTAAATCTCCCTTTTTTCTTCCCAGTGGCTCTGAAATGCAAAGAACACATATGTCAGGATGGGTACAGCTACAAACAATTCTACAGTGTGGACAGTAATAACTTGAAGGCGGTTAGAAAGGACTCGGACATCGTCTTTGAGATGCATCTTGGCATACAAGCTACAAGCAATGGACACATTCTCCTGTCTCCTGTCATGAGACCTGGGTTTAATGACCCTGTTTATGAGATTGGTAAGTTGGCATTTCAAATTAAAAGTACATAAATCAGGAATCGCTGTTCTTTAACATCTGGTACTTTTTTGTAGTAGCATTTTTTTTAGGATCACGCGGTGTGTCCGTCTGTCACAGCCAATTTGCTCCAAATCTAATGGACCGATTAAGTGGTTTGGTACACATACAAATTTCTGTGACCCCAACACGGACGTGTAACGAATATAAATGAATTTTGAATATGAGGGTCAATTTTGGGGGGCAAATAAGAAAATTAAAAAAAAAAGTTTTGTTTACCGTGTGACATTAAAACATATTTTTTATCCTTTTAAAATAAATTGTTTTGAATTTATTTAAGAAAATAGACAAAAATTGTCCATGCCCCTTATCTCCGAAACGAATGCGCCCAAAATTTTGAAAAAAGTACAAAAAATAATTCTATGCCTATAAAAAACAGGAAAACCAATAAGAAATGTATGGTCTTAAAATAACGCGGTAAATCTTTCAATATTATGCGTACAAACTTACATTTGCAGTTAGAATGTATGGGAGAACATGTTTTTCAACTACAATGTTATGTTTGTCTCTAATTTAACATATTTATTTTTTCCAACGTGATCTTCAGTTTAAAATCATTCAAAGTTGGTTATCGTCGCCTTAAATATAGTTTTCTATGCAATAGGCAGACTACTGAGTAGAAAACTTGCCCGTAATATCAAAAGGTACTGTCTGTCCTGACTTAATAAAGAAATAAATAAATAATAATAATAATATCCTGGGACATTTTTCACACACTGTCATCTGGTCCCAAACTAAGCAGAGCTTGTACTATGGAAACCAGATAACTGATATACTACATACACTACTTTTTTTTTGTAAATACATACTTATATAGATAATTACACCCAGACTCAGGACAGACATGTTCATGCACACAAATGTCTGTCCTGGATGGGAATCGAACCCACGACCAGAAAAGAATTTAAAACCTTTTGTCTTCCTAAATAAACGTGGCAAACACGGCCTTAACATTCTTCTTCTAGTTAGCGTGTCGATGGCAAACTAAATGAGTGTTTGGCGCCATCACTAGCGACCATCAATTCCTGTAACGTGCAGCTGACAGGACACGCGGGACATGATATTAAGTGTCCCATCATTTTAACATTCTGATCTTTAAATACGCACAGATTTTTAAACCAGCTTCACTTATGACAATATATCTTAGCTGAGAATATCCCAGTATTCAAAATCAACGACACTCACCTGTACATTCACCACATCTACAACACTAAACAAGCGCTAATCACCGCCATCCAACGTTGACGATAACTAAATAACCTCAAACCTCATTCTGCAGTGGTCGGCGGCGGCGGCAACCAGTTCACAGAGCTGCGTCGAAACTTGAAGAGAAATGCCCGGAGCTCAGTCAAAACACCCAGAATATTATCCAGTTTTGAACTTAGGGGTTTCTATATTAAGATTTCACAAGGTAAGGATGAAATGGTCGAGTTGTACCTACGTACTTGAGTGAACAGTATGTTGTGCTGAATTGTGTTTTGGATGGCTGAACATAGTTCTTGACTAAATAATGTTTACTGCTTTAAGACGCCCCCGGAGAATGGGTAGTTCATACAAAAGAAATACCAAAATAATTTATAAATCAAACATATTCTAAAGGTAGTGTTTATTTATTCCGATTGGATTACAAAATATCTAGGTTCTCAAATATATATTAAATAAGAACATTGATTTAAACAGGTAATATGAGAAAAATAAGTTTTCTATAGAAATTTTAAATTCCTCATATCTCGTCTACAAATCAGTGTCCTTTCAAAATATATAATTGGAAACCTAGATATTCTGTAATCCAATCGGAATAAATACACACTACCTTAAAAATATGTTTGAATTACAAATTATTTTGGTATTTCGTTTGTAGGTATGAACTACGCATGCTTCGTGGGGCTCTTAAGTTGGGAGTCAATTATTTAACTGCGTATTTGACTAAACAATAAAGTTGAGCAAATATTGGACTGTACTGTAAAGGATTCATTTAAGCCCCAGTCTATTTAGACCAGGCTGGCAATATCTTTGACATTCGAACGGCGACTTTTGAATAACGGTTTTTCTAGCTTTGGTTCTAAGGAGATGTCAGAGTGTCGGCCTCCGGCGTAGATAGAGAATGAACTATTGTCGGTCCCAAATAAGTAAGGGTCCTTCAGGCCTATATAGTACCAACAAAATAACTTTAGAACGCGTCATTCCGCGAGTGGTTACCATGCAGGAAGCTACTCAAATTCCTCCTTTCTGTTCTTTGAAACACGGTATTCACCTTTTTCATTACCTGCTTCTAAAAAATCAATCTCGGGAAAAATTACTGTTTGGAAACTAACACACTTATTTAGCACTTAAGACTTGTCGCACCGCCGCTGGCCAGGAAGCGACTAACTATCGGCCATATTCTCGCTCAAGAAACGTACAATACGTAGATTATACGTAGATATATTAATAGTTGATCGCTGACTGTTCACACTTCCGGCGAGGACTCCACTGGTTTGTCGCTGAGCGACAACAGATATCAAAGATAATACTCGCTCAGCGATGCTCGCTTGGCGGTCAGAGCTCACACCGAGAGACCAACCAGCGGTCATTTCTACCTAGAGTGCGATTCTGAGTGCACATAATTATGATTGTCAAATTATGACTTTTGTACATATTTAAGAATGACAAGACATGAGTTTGAATATTTACATGCTTTAGTCGACTGAAACCACTCTAGGCCTAACCAGCCCGAGCGAGTGGTGCGAGTAATGGCCCATCGCTCTCGGACACTCACTGATAGCCCAGCGACAAAACTATCGGAACTACACACTCGCTGCTCGCCAACTCGTATTCAGTCGTTACTAGTTCTACTCGCTACTCGTTCATCGCCGGCGGTGGGACAACTGCCTAACAACGGACATCCAAGACAACCAACCGTTTATCCTTAGCGCCAATAGTAGATACCTTCAACACCGTCCTATTTTATTGAAATCAACAGGGCGCTATTCACCGCAAGCCTTTGTTTTGCAAATATATTATTCGGTGCGCGAGCTTTGAATAAGCAACGAACATTCATTCGCGAAACGAACAGTTTAGTGAATACGTCAATCCAAACAAGAAGAACAAATTCTCTAGGAGTTGCTCGCGAAGGAATGCTCGTTACGCTAATGAATGTTCCTTGCGTTGTGCCGTCTCAAGTACGGTCCTAAAAACAAAATATCTGTTTAGCAGTGGACACTGTGGACACTGATACAAAAGATGCATAATTTAACACAAGCCAAAGCTAGAATTGATACGACACTCCTGACGACCACAAAAGAGAAAAAATAACGTTCCTTTTTACCTTGTGGTCGTGACTGTATCGGCAGGTATTCAGCCTAACGTATAGTGCTTCACGATAATAGCTCAATAGCGCCACCTGTCGCATTGAGTATGAACTACCAGCACGCGTGACGAGAATGTATCAACTTGGAACGTTCGTTTCGTATTAACAGGCCATTGAGTATCTGTGAGAGCCCTATTTTTATTTTATTTATTTATTTATTTAGTTCAGACAACAATATTTAGTTCAAACATTTTGTTAGTAAAGTACCTTATCACTAGTGTTAGTAGTACACAGACAGAAGGAGAAGAATAGTAGTTGACTGAGGCAGGATGTCCAGAGAACGATAAAGCAAGAAATAAGCTACCTGACCATTCTCCACACATAGTGCCTCAGAAAAGTGGAGTAAGGACTCTCCACCACAGTTTTCAGGATGCTATTGTCACTGACCCGCGTTCTACGCATCAGTGATGTGACTTTTTTGCGAATCACTGCATGGAAGCCGTCAGTTCGGTTCTGAGCAAACATCTCCGATGCGGTACAGAAACGGGGCAGCTTCAACAGCATCCTAAAAATATTATTTTATTGGATGCGTAAGACATCTAGCGATCTTTTGGTGTAGCTGACCCACAGACCCCCCGCGTACAGACCTTGACAAAACGCCTTGAATAGGGTGATCTTGACTTGGTCCACACAAGCAACGAGAGAACCTACGGGCCAACATGTTCCCTCGGACCGCTAGTGCCCTACGCTCCCTTTCAATGTCTACATTATCTTTAAGGTCGTCGGCAAGTATGTGCCCCAAGTACTATACCAATATAGTTTTCTTTTGATATGAATACTATAACTCCGTGAACATCGATTTTGTGCTCTTTCGGGAAGAACGGCTTTAATTCATTACTTTGGTAGTTACGATAAATACAACAGCCGGTTACGGTCTTTTAAAAAGTTTCACGATATTTATGACTTTTTGATCGACTTTGTAAACTTGAAATTTCTGCCTTCCTGGGTGCTTTTTAGCTACTAGAAGTTAAAAAGTGGTAGACGTTATTAGTGCTAAAAAGTGTGCAGGGCAACAATTTTAGGCAGAGAAAAGTTTCGTAATTATGAACATTATGTTCTTAGATATATGACTAAAATCTAAAAGAAATTCTAAATATAATTCCAAAATCGGCAATTTCATAGGTAGGTAAAGACCGTATTAAGCTGTTATCCGAAACAATATGAAGAATGATCACAGTCTTGAACACAGCGCACGGGATCACGGTCTTTAACACAGCATCATCCATAACCCAATTTATTTAGGGTCGGTGCAACGTGTATTTTCTTCCACACTTCTATATTAGTCGGCATCTTGGTAGTCACTCCCTGTCTAGCAATATCATCTTTCACACAGTTCATCTACATTCATACTCAAAACTTTCCTGACGCCAAAGCGTCTTTCCGTTCTATAGAACGCAGCCATAGGAAACTGCTCGCATACACTTTGTATTGCTATTTTTAAATCTGTGATTAGATTACAATGTATACGCGAATTTTGCGTACCGCTCGTGCGTCCACGTTACAAACTATACTACAACAGTTACGACTGACAAGAGTTTTAAAGATATACATAGTTTAATAAAATCATTGATTAATATATAATAGAATGATATGTAAACTTTATTAGTGTAGGGTTAAATAAATAACAATGGCTTTTAAATCCTACTTTTTTTATAGTATAATAGAGTTCGGTGCGCTTATTCCGATCTATATATCGCAGCCTACTAGTTTAATTAGCCGTTTAGTTAACCGTCTAGGCTTTGGAAGTAGTGCTCGTCCGCCGCTCCCGCGGCACCGCTCGCTTCGCTCCCTCGGCTCGCACGCGGTTGATCAGAGTTCTAACCTAACCTAACCCATTTGGTCGGGGTGCCCCAGCTTAGCTACTGCGACCAGCTCGGCTCGCGCGTGGTTGTCACAGTTCCAACCTAACCTATAATTGAATATCATTCAAGCCGCTAGTTGAACGGCCGCTGTTTAGTTAAAAGGCACGACACGATTAGTACGTATGCGTACTGGCACTGTATACTATGGAATAAGGTCACTACGATGTATACGCGAGTATTTGCGTACTACTCTTGTATAGATTGGAAGACCTTAGTAAAAAAGTGGTTACGCGATTAGTTCACACCTTTGCGTTCTGGCCCTGTATGTATAATGGAAAGACGCGACGACATTGTCCTCATTCCTCCGCATCACATGCCCATACCATGACAACCGATTTCCACACAACTTTTCAGTCATCGGTGCAACTTTCAGACTTCCTCTTATGTACTCATTACTTACTCTATCCATTCGTGTAACCTCACACATCCCTTTTAGGATTCTCATCTCAGCTGCAAGAGATAGCAGTACCTATGTATAAAATGCGTTGAGCGCAGAGACCCGTCAGTTTCCATAATTCATTTATGTCGTAGTGCGAGTAAACGATGATATGCTTGGTTTATATGGAAAGTGTTGACAAGTGACAAAGTGTTTGAGCTACCGTTTACTAAGTACGTCTTTCATTGACTTGAATGTGTCCTGGCGGCTGAGAGTATGTCATGCTCACTCGAATGTCTCGCTGGTGGTGGCATGTGTATTGGATCATTAAGTTCCCTTCAAAATGGTTAAGCTGAATGGCGCCGTCAGAAGGGCCTGGTCATCTCTTAGCTGCCACAGCTTATTTTAATTTATTTTAATTTTTCAAAGGCTTTCTTGGTTATTATATTTTTATCACGGACGTTTTTAACGTGCGCGTCTTTCTATATGGTTTTTCACGTGTCCAATTTCAACATGAATGATGTAATCAACATCTTGTAATAATATTTTGATCTATAAGAGAGCCCGTTCTTCTCCATATGAACCCACTACGCTTTGGTTTGGGTAGCTTCATCTTTCTGACTGACCGACCCCTTGACAGTTCAAAAGTACCTGTAATTGGTTTATTTGAAATAAATATTTTGAGTTTGAGTTGAGTTTGACAATGCCACCTCTAGGAGCCCCCGTCGAGGCATCTCTCTGTGCTCTGTGGTCTAGAAATTACCAACGTTCTCTGTGCTCTAGAAGTTACCAATATTCAATTACAGATGGTCTAATAGAATTTGGCAAAGAGGGAGAAGTTCTACCTTTGCTGACCTACATAGATGTGAGCCCCCTTGAAATTAAATACTTCAGTTTCGCCGCGTGGACTGGGGTTGAAGCGAAATTTCTGTACGACTGTCCAATACCTGCTGAAAATGGAACCCAATGTAAGTGTTATTAGTTCATTTTTTTTTTTATTTTAGGTATATTAGAATTTCGGTATGAAGTTGAGAAATTCTGTAGACGTTAAAATTGGAGTCTTTCGCTTGTTCAGTTATGTTCAAGTTGGCGTACCTTATTGGTTAGTTTTGGTGGATTAAATAAATGGACCGTGTTATGCAGAAAGCAGCCATGTCGGGAAATGTACAAACAGAGTTATAAGCATTTTTCTGTCGATGGTTGCTTTCTGGTTGTATGGACAAGGCTGCATTTGACGGCTCATATCTCTATGATGCCGCTGGGGTCGCGGGTTGTTTGAAAAAGATACCGTGGCCCTGGCATAGGCAACTGAAGGAACACGGGTGGGTTTTAGTCAGTAAAAGTCTGACACGCCCTTCCGCTCCACCCAGAGCGGGAGAAGTTATTTGATGATTTCCCATCCACAAAAAAATAAAAATAAATTTAAAAAAAAAATTAAAAAAGAATTAAAAAAAAAAACTCCGTGATAAATAGAGATACCGACATGGCTGTTTTTGCAAAAAATCGTGTATGTCGAAATTAGTATGACTGTGTTTATATTTATAAGTAACTCATTTTTGGAAAAAGTGCCATATGGCTGCTTTCTGCATAACTAGGTCCAAATATGAGACACTCAAGGAGGCTGGGATATCAAATTAGACTGAAGGGCTACATATTTTTGTGCCACATTAATCATGAGCATAATCATCCTATAATGTTCCTTCTGGGACACAAGCCTCCTCTTTCTGTAAGAGGGAGTGGATGACAGATAGAACTATCCTTTATTAGGGTCCCATACCTCAAAAGGAAAAACGGAACCCTTACACAATTACTTTCATCCGCATCGCATCGCATCACCTGCCTCTGCTATTACTTAGTTTTTGCTTAGCGTTCTTTCTGACTTTTTTCTTTTTGCTCGGCTCCTAAGGGTCCTAGCGTGTTGTTAAATAGCCTATAGCCTTCCTCATGAATAGGGCTATCAAATGCGAAAAGAATTTTTCAAATCCGACTGGTAGTTCCAGAGTTTAGCGCGTTTAAACAAACAAACAAACAAACTTATCAGCTTGATTTGTTAGTACCTATACAAGGTGTAACTTAAATAACGCAGAACCTCTTAAGGGGTCATTGTACTCATCATTATGAACAACTTTTACTATTGGACCAAACCGAAATCGCGAAAAAAAAAAACAGTTGTCCAGCACATTTTGACGAATTATGCGAACATAAATGTACTGAACAGCTGTTTTTTTTTTGGAGATTTCAGGTTTGGTCCCATAGTAAAAGTTGTTAATAATTAGAACAATGACCCCTTAAGAGGTTGTGCGTCATTTAAGTTACACCTTGTAGAAGTAGATAACGATCCCTTGGAAATTAAAAAATCAAGCTTCTTGTCAACGCAATAAAAGTACTTGTATGGCTATTTATATCGCAATTTTTTTTAACTATCTTCGGTTTAACTGTATCTTAAATAAAAATTCATTAAGACAGACATATCTCCACCTTTTCTACTACTCCCATTTAGAGAAAGACCAGAAATTCCACACAATGCTAACAAATATTTGTATTTTCCAGCTTCACCAGACTCAAAAGAAATCGAGCCGCCTCTCTCAATGTCTGACCAACTCAAAAGTAGTCGTCTGAAATATCGGTTGCCATGGATACCACCGAAACCGACCATGGACGTCAAACTGGGTGTCAAGGTCACAAATGTCAAGTATAATGCGTTCCAGTCCAAGCTTATTACTGCTATGTCGGTGGTTACTGTACGTATTAAAATTACTTAAACTCGTAATTGAAATTCGAAATAAAAAATGTAAACAAAGGTGCTGCCAATTTAAAATAATAACTTCAATTATATAGTTTGTCGAAAAGTACTATAATATAGTGTTATAATTGTAGGTATATAATATAATAAACAGATAAAATAAAATATTGCACACCGTTGACAGCTTTAAAGCAACGTAAACTAGGTTCCAAGAATAAATATTTTTCGTTCAAAATAAAATCTATAATCTACGAGTATTATGTTCTATCATTTATTATTTTCTATTTAAGTATAAAATGTTTTTCTTTTTAAACAAGAGAATCGTTATAAAAATCGTAATTAATATTGCGTAATAATAATCGATTTTTTCTAGTGGTTGCAATTTTGTGTTGCTCGTTCGGCAAAGAGGAAAGTAATACTGTCATTCGGTTTCTGACGTTTTTCGTGATTGAATGTGTCCCTCTGAGTTTTTATTTGTTGTTCGTTTTTTCTTTGTTGTGTTTTACCTTTTCAAAATTTCAAAACTAAAATCACATAATTAGAATGACTGGGGAAATGTTTATTACATTACTTCGTCACTTGACAATGACATTTCTTTGTTTATATTTTTGATCTCGAATTTTATTTCGGAGATTACCTTACCATTTCCATAGTCTACTTAAGGCCAGTTTTTTGATCCGTAGTAACAATGGTTAAATGGTTAAACAACCAATGGTTAAACATAGTAACTAATGGTTGAATTTTGGCTATATGTGAAAGGCTTCGATTCAACAACAAATGCCGATAAATATAGACAAAATTACTCGTAGACTGTTAATTCTTGATCCATCATACTTGAATATTGTTTTTTGCATTGCAGAGTTGGACAGACGACAGCATGGCGTGGTATCCAGTCAAATTCAACGGAACAGTCAGCCTCAAGTTCAGACAGGGACAGATTTGGAGGCCCAAGTTCTACGTATTCAAGTAAGTAATAATAATTTACTTTATCGATCATCGATTGTCATAAGAATGTTTCCAAACTCTTGATGCCCTGCAGCCTAATTGCGTAACACACAATGGCACTGCTTTTTATTTTGTCAATTCTACAACATTCATTGCATTATTTCCGTTGCCGGGCTGACGAATTTTTCAAACATAGGAAGGAGTGGATTATTAATTTCATTCAAAATCCTTCAAATTGTGATTGTAAGTGTGTGACGCAATTGGGGTACTGACCCCGTGACAAAAAAGGAAAAAAAAATAAGTTGACGGCTTAAGCTGGTTACTCACGGTCAGTCCATCGCGCCTAATGGCGTGATCTGCATCCAGGAGCCCGTGGCTAAGTAATAACAGCCGCACGGGTCGATCCATCAGGTTAAGTTACGCTTGCCGGGGTTGGTCCTTGGATGGGTGACCATCTTTACATACCAAGACGCCTCCGTGCCTCGGAAAACACTATAAGCCGTTGGTTCCGGCTGTCATTCGTAGATCTTTGACACTCGTTATGGGTCATCAGAATCCCGAAAGTCTGACAACCACGGGGTATCGTATTACCCAATAACTGGGTTGTGGAGGTCAGATAGGCAGTCGCTCCATGTAAAATACTGGTATTCACCTGCATCCGGTTAGACTGGAAGCCGACCCCAACATAGTTAGGAAAAGACTAGACAGATTGATTGAATAAATAATATAAATTATTCATTGTTAACGATATTTCAATGATTTAATAACTTCATACAAGGTATTATTCACCGAGATTCACGGTTCACCTTGCATTACAATATGTAAGGCTGAGCGTTGCGCGTTCTCCGCCCTCTATCTCAAAAACGCTTAAGCGCAAGAAAACATGTTTGAACAAAATTGGTTGCAAATTTTATGTTCTACAATTTTGTAATAGATATTGGAGATACAAACCGAGATAATCGTGAAAACCTTTTTTTTTATATAACTTATGACACAGACACGAGACTTTATTAGACTTTTGAGACACCTTTTAGTACACCAAAATGAAGGTGTATACTCTCAAGCTTATTATCTCTCATTCCGAGGTAAACCTCCTAATATGACTGGGCTATTTAATCAAAGAGGAAGTTCTAAAACTGAAAGTCATTAAGAATAAAATTCAGAACTCCAAAAAAGATCTCATCAACATCATTAGCAAATTAATCAATATCTTTACCTTCCTCCTAGCGCCTACAAGTTAATTACAACCTATATTTCTTAGCCGTTTGAAGTTCTTATATTTGATTAACACATTGGTATGCCTGAGATAGCCCGGAGCTCAAAGCTATCAAAGCCTCATGAATATACTATGAATAAATAATTCTTTAACGTACCATCGCCTTGTTGATACTTTGAATCGGTAACTTTATCGACGCGGCCGAACGTCTTGAGTTCGACAAGTTCAGTAAATAAATAACGTTTGTCGTTTTTGGAGACTAACTGTGTCTCTGGCTTGGTCTATTTGTGAAATTCTTTTATTTTCAATGTACCAAGTTAAAATTCCTATAACTTTTGGTTAAAAATATTGACAGAAATTAGTACGAATTTATTTTGCATTTATTGTTATTCTTTTTATATATTAACATTGAGCATTATGTATATTAATTAGTGCAGTAATTACGCGTCTTTTGTTTCGTTTACCAATGAATTTAAATAAATATGTCATCGAAGCGTACTTCCACTTTTAAGGATAAATGGCTCCCATTTAGAAATCAAAGTTTTTCTTTAAACATTTGAGTTGGCATATACAGGATGGTCAGAAATTTAACCCATTCCTTGAAAGGAGTTATATTAGAGGTCATTTCCATCAAATTAAGCCGAACAACTAGGGGTCAAAAATTAATGGTTTCCGAGGTTTTTAGATTATTGTTCAAATTTTCAGACTGGTCACCAAAAACATATAATTTAAAAATAACTACTTCTCTCTCGGCACGTATTTGTTATTTTTCTGACTGATGATAAATGAGTGATAATTTATTAAAAAATACATGCTTCTTTATTTTATATCTTTTGAAAACATGTAGAAAAAATATTAATAATGGTAGGGCTTCATTTGTTGGAAATGACCTCTAGTATAATCCCTTTCAAGGAATAGGTCGAATTTCCGAGCAACCTATATACTCTGAGTGATTCGTCAAGTGGTTTTGTACCATTTGCCTGCAGTGCAACTATTAAGAACCCAGCAATTTATTTTAGGCCTCGTCTATATTTTTGATCTCTAATGCTTCAACAACAATGTTACCTACCAACTACAATGTTTAAATACTACAAATTATTCAATCTGCCTAACCTTTTCCCAACTAAGTTGGGGTCGGCTTCCAGTCTAACCGGATGCAGCTAAATACCAGTATTTTACACGGAGCGACTGCCTATCTGACCTCCACAACCCAGTTACTGGGTAATACGATACCCCTTGGTAAGACTGGTTGTCAGACTTTCGGGCTTCTGACGACCCGTAACGACTGTCAAAGATCCACGAATGACAGCCGGGACCAACGGCTTAACGTGCTTTCCAAGGCACGGAGAAGTCCCGGTATGAAAAGATGGTCACCCATCCACAGACCAACCTCGGCAAGCGTAGCTTAACCTGATGGATCGACCGTTGCGGCTGTTATTACTTAGCCACGAGCTCCTATAATACTACAAATTATTCTAACCTCATTATTCCAGTTCGGACAACTCAGCAGTATTTGACGCTAGAAACTCAGATCTAATATCAATGGTGTACAGCGGTGAAGCGACTTTCCATTTCCAGACTAAGGTTTATACTTGGTGCGTCGATTCTCCTCCGGGCTATAGCAAGTAAGTTTTAAGTTTGAAATTCAATTTAGTTACATGACTTTCAGGAAATGGTACAGTTTAAAGTGTTCTGTCTTACGGAGAATCAACGATGTCGATTGTTTTTGTAGAAATAAAATACTTATGAGGAAGAATGTTAGCAAGGGACAAATTCTACGATAGCGGTGTTTCCTTGAACTGATATACGTAATGTCGTAGGATGATTTGATAATTCGAATTTTCGCGAAAACCCTAGCGATATTGCGAAAATACGGATAATTAGACAATGGTGAAAATATATCTCAATCTTACTAGAAAAAGATGGGGTTTTTGCAAAAACACGTGTAGCTCTAAACGTGCTCGGAGGAAGGAAGTGTTCCAGTAAGGTGCTGGTAGTGATCTTGACCGTACTTCCGGGATTGTCCTGTTAGCCGTGGGATACCTCTCCACTCCTCACGCACCTCAGGAAGTGTTGCCCCCTTGTCGCTACGTCACTATGTGCTAGCAGCCGTTTCCGGGGGCCCATTATTGAGTGTGCAAGTTACCCCCTGCTATTTTATCCGTGTATAGTTCTTCCATAGTTCAAGATACCCAATCCACTTTAGCCACCCAAACCCATAGCCAAATATGTTTTGTTTACACGTACAACAATAGTCCTGCACCAACCGGGGGTTGTCCTTGGGTGCACTTACATAGTACATACAGGGAATCGTCGGTTGGTGCCTCCTCATCATTTAAAATTAGTTAAGGGATCTCTGCGAGTTGGCTTCGGCTCCTCGTATGCCTTGAAAAGGTCCGGGACCCCACGGTCCCGAGAAATGTCAAAAAAAAAATATAATAATATTCACACATGGTCATCTGATCCCAAAATAAGCAGATATTACTATGGAAACCAGATAAATGATATACTACATACACTACTTTTTTTTGTAAATACATGCTTATATAGATAAACAGACATGTTTATGCACACAAATGTTTGTCCTGGATGGGAATCGAACCCACGACCTGCGATAGGCGGTATCTTAACCAACCACGCCAACTGGCCTGCCACGTTTTTTTTTTGGTTCATCAACCTCATTGTTGTTGAAATATCAGTTTAAAAAATCAGTTTTTTGTGTAAACTGCGCAGACGTGATGGGTATCGATGTGTACACAAACAAGATAAAACAAGAAAAAGATTTTTCAACTCATACTTCAAGTAGCAACACTACCAGCGTCGTACATTCAAATAAAAATAATTAAATCTTTTTGATTTTTTTTTCTGTCGTATTTAGATATCGACGCCCATCATGTCTGCGGATCTTCGCTAGCTAATTTAATTTGACTATTACTATGCTAAAAGTTTTTTTTTCTGAACACAGATGGCCTCGTGATGAATACGTATGTTCCATAGTAATCCAACCATGGGAAGCTCACGAGAAAATTAATATTGAAATCATAGAACCTCAGGACAGCAAAATGCACATCGTAAGTAGTCAGCTCATCTACATCAAGTATAGTCAACAAAAGAGTTAACTATACAGGCAATAATACAATTTGTCTTTCCAGACTTGACAGTTTAGTACACTAACACTCATATTCTAAGTCGTAGCCTCAAAAGTTCCACGACTCAGGAAAAACACGAAAATCGAATACAATACGCATTAAACTTCCAGGTATTTGCCGACGTACCTTATATTTGGCAGTTGGTTCCTCAACTCAAACTCACTTCGACTGAGGAAATTGTCTGAGATGAGGAATAAAATTGCAACTATGAATGTCAAACTACCTAAATGAGTTTGAGTCGAGTCGAGGATATCATGAGATTTTGACTTAGAATATGGGTGTAAATTGTTTTTAGTTGATAGTTACTAGTTAGGTATTACCTGTAGGTATAGAAAGGTACTTATCTCTTTGTTTGACTGTACATTAGTTTGATTCTTCTTATGATTAACTGATAAGCAGCTTACTATTTGTGTCTATAAGTCTACAGTGCAAACATTCAGACATTTTTGTCTTCTAATCACAATTTAAGTCCACACCCACTGGCCCTTTAGTTAAGATTACCTAGGGTAAAAAACTATTTATTTTAAAATAATTTAAAAAATAGACTTGTACTCTCACAGTAAGCCCTTTCATTTGATATGTCAACGGTACAGGGTGCAATTTTTTTTATTAATTTTCTTATTTGTCTCCCAAAAGTGACCCCAATATTTATAATTTACGTAACACGTCCGAGTTTAGGTCACAGATTTTTTATTAATTTTCTTATTTGTCTCCCAAAAGTGACCCCCATATTTAAAATTTACGTAACACGTCCGAGTTTAGGTCACAGATTTTTTTATTAATTTTCTTTTTTGTCTCCCAAAAGTGACCCCATGTTTAAAATTTACGTAACACGTCCGAGTTTAGGTCACAGATTTTTTATTAATTTTCTTATTTGTCTCCCAAAAGTGACCCCCATATTTAAAATTTACGTAACACGTCCGAGTTTGTCACAGATTTTGATATGTGTACATTCAACTAAATCGGTCCATTAGATAGGCAGGCAGACAGACACACGAGTGATCGTTTAAGGGTTCTACTTTTACGGTTCCGTACCTCAAAAGGAAAAACGGAATTCTTATAGGATCACTCGTGTGTCTGTCTGTCTGTCTGGCTGGCTGGCTGTCTGTCTGTCTGTCTGTCTTTCCGTCTGTCACAGAAAATTTGCTCCGAATCTAATGGACCGATTAAGTTAAAATATGGTACACGTATGTAGGTTTGTAACCCAAACACGGACGTGCAACGTAAATAAATTAATTTTGAGTATGGGGGTTAATTTTGGGGCAATAAGAAAAATAAAAAAATAAAAAGTTTTGCAAACTGTACCTTGTGACATATCAAATGAAAGGGCTTACTGTGAGGGTCTCAAATATATATTTTTTTTTGTAATTTTAAAATAAATCATTTTAAAGTTATTTAAGAAAATAGACGAAAATTAACCATTCCCCCATCTCCGAAAGTACTGAGTCTAAAATTTTGAAAAAAATTCAGAAAATAATTCAATACCTATAGATTACAGGAAAACTTATAAGAAGTCTATGGTCTTAAAACAACATGGTAAATCTCTCTATATTGTGCATACAAACTTACACTTGCAGTTGGAATGTATGGGAGATCATGTTTTTCAACTACAATGTTAAATTTGTTCTTGAGATTCATCCCAACTACGGAACCCTTCATGGTGCGTCCGACACGCACTTGGCCGGTTTTTTATTTCATTCGGACATACCGAACCCTAAAAATATGGACACTCCTTTTGAAATCCACACAGCATGATCATAATTGCACCAGCCTGTTAACGTTAACTGCAAAAAAGTACCTAATACCATTTCTAGTTTTCAGACATCGATGACGTAATAGATAACGAGTGGGAAGTAACAACGAGGCAAGTGGTAATAGATACATCAGTCTGGGACAGCGTGTACATCAATGATGACAATCAAACACATCAGAGTGATCGCCTGATCATCAATGTTCAGCTGAAGAGGAGGGCTACCACTTATAATATTGTGTTTTATACTCCTTTGATAGGTAATAAAGTTATGATTGATCATCAAATCAATGAATATAGCTTTTCTACATATCGGGTGTAAAAAGACACTTTCCGAACCCGAAAGCCACATATTCTACTCATTATTTGGATATTTTTCTCCACTAGACCATACCTGGAAATCCACTCGTTCTGGAGATATTATAGGTCAAAGCCGCAATTTTTCTTTTTTTTTACTCATTTACGAAAACGAATTCCAAGTGTAATTACTAAACTTTTTCCAAACAAACATCACCTAAATTTTCGATTTTTCTTAACAAAAACGCGTTTGAAGTAACAAAAGGCAATGAATCAATGTTATATGTTACAATGTTATATTTACTACGATGTAGCATTACATGTAGCATTAAGTACAAACCTTAGTGGTTTAAAAATGCTATTCTGCTGAAACAAATGTACTTACTAATTTTTAAATGGTAAATAAATAAAAAAAAAAAAAAAAAAAAGAATACCAAACGCACACTACCACAAATAGCTACGCGTACGCTTACGTGGGGCTGTTTTGCCTGAGTTCGCGTTACATTGCGCGCAATTATAGTTGACGGCTTTGTGATGTGCATTTTTACACCCTGTACATGTACAAAAACTCACGCCTTCTTCCCATGTGGATAGGCAGAAACTACAGAACGCCACCTGCTACGATCCTTACATACTCCTCCTTTTGCTTCGTTTACGTTCATACACGCTTGTCTATTGTTTTGTTATCTGCTTTTTATAGTGTTTTGAGTGACAGATTCAAAACGCAATAGTTTTACGTTTTTCTTACGGCCGCAATGACGGCTCTCATGAAAATGGTGGCACCGGGATTTAACGTTACGGTGTCAAAATTCGCTGTCTAGGAAAACACCAACTTACTTTCATAAATAACTAGCTGTTGCCCGCGACTTCGTTTGCGATCCAGGATGAAAAATAGCTTGTGTTTTTCTAGGCTACGGTCTACCCATGTGCCAAATTTCATCCAAATCCGTTCAGCCGTTTTAGCGTGAAAACGGTGATGACTCAATAACGTCATTCGCCAATAAACGACGCTATGTGGGCAGCCACTACTCTTCTAGGAAACCGTACAGTACGGCTGATTTATCTTGGCAGGTCCGAACTTCGCGCAGAAGGTTGCGCAGTAAGATTTTTTAGGAACCAAATGGTCACATGAGGCGAGTGTGAGTGAGAGAACATGCGCGAAACTTCTTAGTGCCTATGTTCGGACCTGTCAAGATAAATCTACCGAACGTATTATTCGTTGTATATAAGAATAGAATCACGTAAATAATAGACGAAAACATTTTTTTATGTTGGGTCCTTAGTGTTAGTTCTCTGGGACACAAAGGTATTACTGAATAGTCTTTTCCATCTTTGCTCCACGTCCTAGTTTTGCTCTTTTATTATTACTACTACATACATCATGTTTGCATAGAATCATAGAGCATTAACCATAGCTATTAATCTTTTTCAGTACTTCTGATGTTTGTGCTAATGTCTTTCTGGAGTGAACCCCTTACTATGAACAGGATTTGGTTCCTCGCCGGTTGCACCATCGTTATATCTATGGGACTTTGCTATATTGACTACTTGGTGCCTTCACACACTATGCCTTCAATCTGTAAGTAACTGTCTATAAAAATAATATATAAATATAAGCATGGAGTTGACATCTGGTCTCAACTTCGGTGCCACCATCGAGTACAAAGCCCAAACAGCGGCCAAGAAGCCGGGCATCCTAAATAGGGTGAAGCGATACTTTACGCCTGGACAGCTTTTAACCGTATACAAAGCGCAAGTCCGATCCTGCATGGAGTATTGCAGCCACCTTTGGGATGGATCAGCTAAGTACCAACTAGACACTAGACGCAATCGACTCAGTGGAACGCAGAGATAAGAGGCTCATTGGTGACGTAGAACTGGTGGATGCCAAGATTCACAGCTTGGCTCATCGCCGCAAGGTTGCCTGGTTGTCGGTCTTCTACAGATTGTACTTCAGTGAGTGTGCCCGAGAACTCCACGACCTGATTCCACCGGGCCCCTTCTACCATTGGACATCTAGACGCAGTGCCAGTTACCATCCCTACCTGGTTGATATTCCACCAATTCGCTCTAAACGTTTCCAAATATCTTTTATAATGCGCACAGCAAAAGAGTGTAACTCACTACCTGCGTCTGTGTTCCCGAGCGCATGCAACCCTAATCTCTTCAAAGTGAGAGTGAACAGGCTTCTTCTGGGTAAGCTCACTCCATCGTCGATTTTGTCTCTGTCACCTCTGGCCTAGACTAGAGTCAAAAGCAACCCATCTCAAATAAAAATAAAAAATTAAAAAAAATATTGTATACGTATATTATTACTATTTTTTCTAAAATTAATATAATTACGCCAAAAAATAGCAGGGAGAAAACTTCTAAACGCAATTGTATGCTCAATATCTCCTTGAAATCCCGGTCGTCTTTTTCGTAGTCAACTTAGAGATGACACCCAGCTCGTTTTCTACCCCATAGAATCGACTCCCAAAAAGGAGGAGGTTATATGTTCCAATATGTTTATGTATTTTTTTTATGTATCTCCACCGATTTCTCCGTCAATTGTGGACCGATTTCTTTCTAATTCTTGTTTAGTTTGAAAGGGTATGCTCTCGAGGTGGTCCCGTTGCCACCAAGTCTGATGAGGGGATCCCATGGGAATCGAGGGAAACTCTCAAATTTTATAGGGAAACTTGTAGAGATTTGGGTATTTTTATAGTAACTCGTGCATTTACTCTTGGAAAGCACCAATTGGTGAAGTGGAACTGGCGATGAAGACCACAGATGGCAATAATAAGGATTACAGAGGTTGCAATTCTATTACTTTAATATGGTTGCTAAGCTTTATGCTCGTCATAATGCATAATTATAAAATAAAATAAATTACAAACTGACCCACTAAAAGTAAAAAAAATATACAAAAAAAAACAACCGGGTTTCAAAAAAAAAACACTACAATTGAAAAATAACTTTAATTTCGGAAGTCGGTGGCAAAAAAACGAATTTTTTTTTTTTTATATAATACTTTTTCTCTTTTGTTTATTTGTTATTCTAATATTATATTCTATTTCCAGTGGTACTCTACACAACTGTGCTAATGGGTGTGTTGCTAGCAATGCTGATCCAAGCCGTGCTGATGATGCCTATAATGGATAAACTCCGAAACACAGCAACAATGCAGAAACTTATGACCGCACACTTTTTCAGGACAATTTTCTGCTTGCCTGCTTATTTGGTAAAGATCTCTCACTGATATTTCTCGAACCTGGCGTCTTGCGTCATAGTTAATGATTTGGACTCTGTTAATTGGCATTCAGTACTTAACTTTTAACTTATTTTATTCTATAACATAACTTTTGTCATCAAATGTCGTGAGGAAAGTTTTGAGTATGAATGTAGATGGCTATAAGAGTAGATGAAGACCATAGAAACGATGGATGGACTGTGCGAAATATAATATGGCTAGAAACAGGGTGACTATCGAGATGAGGCCTGATAGAGAAGGGTGGAAGAAAAGAGACATGCTGTGCCGACCCCAAATAAATTCTGATAAGCGCAAGAGAATAAGCTAAAAGTCATGTTCAACTGAACATGACTTTTAGCTTCGGCTTTCAGTCTTTACAAATCAATTACCAATTTTAAAAAGAAAAAAAAGTAGGATAACGATTAGTAGTAAGCCTTTGATCAGATAATTCACATTAGATAATATTCCATTGACAGGCTTAGGGATTTTCAGTCTTAGGTTAACTCAGGATAATATACTAAAAGGCCACTCATTTCCTGTATGCTTTCAGAGATCATCAGACAGGAATGGAGGATATTCTCTCCAAGAGGACGATGATACTCGGGCAATCCCAATAACAAGAGATGTAGAAGAGATGCAGAGTGAGTCCCAACGAACGTTTGGAGACAAGAAAGAGTTAGCAGAAGTTATAGATAGGATCTTGTTTGTGACGTACTCTATTACTTTTGCCGCCATGTTGGCTGCTCATTTCTGATTATGATTATTGTAATTCCATAAAGATTTTTTTTATAAAAATAAAGATAATTCTAGTTTAGCTTTCTATAGCAGTTGATTTTGAGGGTAGACGAAAATATTGGTAAGAATTTCTGTAAATACTACCTGCATCTGTGTTTCCGAACGCATACAACCCTAGTCTCTTCAAAGTGAGAGTGAACAGGCTTCTTCTGGGTAAGCTCACTCCTTTGTCGACTTTGTCTCGGTCACCTCCGACCTTCTAGTCTAGTCGGGAGCCATCTCAAATAAAAAAAAAAACTTTGAATATTGCAAAAGCACAGGTAAACATAATCACTGGCAAAACATGGGTGCCTGCTACCTAAATTTTACAATGGTTTGATAAGGAACGTTTGATTAGATTTGATTTGAAGTTCTATATGAATGTAGAATCTAGGGCATTTTGCTATAGGCCAATTAATAATTATACACATCCAACCAAATTAATCAGTCATAATATAATTATATATGTCCCTAGTTCACAAAATTGCACGAAAAAATACACCGAAAAGTGTGTAAAACTCTTTTTACCCTCATCCAATTCCGAATGTGAAGTGAAAAGCCCAATTTCCATAGTTTAAGGAATCAATGGAATTTTTCCAACGTTGATGATTGCCAAGCGTTGGTATGCAAATTCCTTTTGCAGCGTTTCATTGTTGTGAAGTAGACTTTTACTTCATAATTCGTACGTATCATTGATTGAATATCATACGGGTTTCAATTCAATTCATGTACACAAATATGTTTCGTCTTTGTAGCTTTCATTAAACTAACTAGTTCATATTCTTTTGTGAGTTATACCTACTTAGTTACATAATGTGTCATGTATGATAGGTACTGCCAATCCTTCTAGCCATGAATCAATCTGTCTAACCTTTTCCCAACTATGTTCGGGTCGGCTTCCAGTCTAACCAGATGCAGCTGAATACCAGTATTTTACATGGAGTGACTGCCTATTTGACCTCCACAACCCAGTTACTGGGTAACACGATACCCCTTGGTAAGACTTGATGTCTGACTGTCAGGCTTCTGACGACCCGTAACGACTGTCATAGATCCAATAATAACAGCCGGGATCAACGACTGCTTTATGTAAAGATGGTCACCCATCCACGCTCCGTCCGCGGCAAGCGTAGCTTAACCTGATTGAACGACTCGTGCGGATGTTATTACTTAGCCACGAGCCACTCCTATGACACTGCCAATAATGGGGATGATGACTATTTTTGTTTTATTTGTCTGTCATGTAGAATAGTAAAAAATATTGTACACATAATTTTTTTTCTTTTTTTATCTAATCAAAAGATTACGGCGATACATTGAGTTAAAATGTGGCATGACGTCACGCCTTGGTAGATTTTATACGTAGAAGTGACGTAACAATCCCCCACTCCCCAACTTTAATGCGTGTTATCTAATTAATTTTTGATTAATATGATAAAGCAAAAAATACGTGTCTAATATTTTTTTTATTGTCTGTCTGACGGAGTAAATATAATTTCTTTTTTTTACCCAGTCATCATCCCTATTGCTAATAGTAGTTCTTTAAGTGCGGTGTAAGGTTTGTGTGCAAGTGGGTTTTGTATTATGTCAGCTACCTGCTGTACGCTGGCTCTGCTCAGCCTCGCTAACACCAGATTAAATTTCTTGGCCTCGCTTTGTTTCTGGCTTGCTAATATAGCCTCAAATTGTGCAAACCAAAGACGTAGATCGTCTGTCCAGAAATCTAGTATCTGAGCCTGGATCTCTATATGCGCCAAGTCACTGCCCTCCGGCTTCACTGCCGATGTTGTTGGTGTCTGCGCCATGTTGTTTATGTCACACGTTCGCACCTGCACCTACGCGTTGCCTATTTTTCACACGAAGTAGCACGTTTCACTAACGCGTAGTTATGCGTGATATACAGGGTTATTGGTAAATCACCAGCAACCTCTTAAGGGGTCATTGTACTCATCATTATGAACAACTTTTACTATGGGACCAAACCTGAAATCGCGAAAAAAAAATCTGCTCTTCAGTACATTAATGTTCGCATAATTCGTCAAAGTGTACTGAATAGCTGATTTTTTTTGCGATTTCAGATTTGGTCCCATAGTAAAAGTTGTTCATAATGATGAGTACAATGACCCCTTAAGAGGTTGCTGGTGTTTTACCAATAACCCTGTAGACTTATCGGGGTCATCACTGGAGGGGCTGTAGTGTAGACGGCTTGAGATAAGACCCTACGTATTAGCACTGCGCTATCTGGTCAGGTTCTGTCGTAAAAGTTCTAAGTGAAACACCAAAGTTCGAATAAGCACTATATTGGGAATAAATCCCCAGGGAACCGTTCACTCGGACCAGTGCGCAGTAACTGGTCGGCCGTACATATGTCTCGCTTGCATTCCATTTTGCTTGCCTTGCACTCTGCCATATATACTTACATGTGTCCCTACAGACAGTAGTATCATAGGAGGAGCTCTTATCTCGGGGACACTAATAATAAGCAAACAATTAGTTGCTGCTAAGTAATTTCTTAGTGAAGTCATTACTTGAGGATAGAATTCTTCAATATAAAATCTTATTCTTTAATCGAGTAATGTACGTTACTTACTTGAGCAAGCAATTAGATGCTGCGAAGTAATTTGTTAGTGAAGTCATTACTTGAGGATAGAATTCTTCAATATAAAATCTTATTCTTTAATCGAGTAATGTACGTTACTTATTTGAGTAAATGCTTGAGTAAGAATCAACGTTCCATTGCAAAATCAAACGCAAAATGGTCGAGTTTTCTATTCTTACGTAAAGAAAATGGTGACTATTACTTGGCTAAGAATTCTAACTTTTGACAGTTCTAAATTCAAGCAAGTACAAAACTATAGAATGTAAGTCGATACTTGAGTAATTACTTTGACTACAGCAATCACTTTTACTTGTTTATAAATACGGTGTAGGCGACGCATATTAAAAATGTTTTTTAGTATTGTTTTGAGACAATAAATAGTGTGCGCGCGAGCGGGAGCAGCGGAGCTACCATCCACGGAGGGGAGCGTGAGGTACGCGGGCAGCGGAGTAGCGCCGCGCCGGCCGCGATCGCTTGGTGAAGGGAGTCGCCCGAAACCTACGTGCATAAAGGGACGCACGCTGTTCTCGCTCCGCTAACTCTTGAAACTTTACCTACTTGTTTTACTTGTCCATCGTTAACATCACGCTGGTCCTTCAAGCCGGACAAGTAATCAGCAGCACTAACCAAGCTTCAAGCAAGTGCATTTTCAAGCTTTGCAAGCTAGTTCGCAACCGCATGTTTCGCACGCCGCCCGCACAAAACAAAATGGTGGGCACACGTAGCACCGTACGACGCGAACGCGAAGAGAAAGTAGCAATGGCGAGCACGAGTGAGGAAATAAAATCTGTCCCTGTAGCAAAACCTCCTCCTACTTCAAGCATAAAAACCGAAGGCAGCAGAAACTCCAAGGTCAAATCTCCTTCTGCAACGTCATCGGTCAAGGCGAGGAAAGCGCAGTTAGTTCTTGATGCTGCAAAACAAAAGGCGCAGTTACAAATGGAACTCATTGATAAGAAGCTAGCCGTCGATCTGGCTGAGCTGGAGAGTCACAGCTCTCACACACACTCACAGTCAGGAGGTGAATTGGTTCACCGAGTGGAAGAATGGCTACAGACAAGCCAGGAGGTGGAAAACATGCAGTGTGTCACTAGTGGCAATAAGGACGATGCACTGTGTCCGGCACATCGGCAAGATAACTTGCAGCACATGGGGGACGCCGGCCCACTACCGCCCGACCTGGAACCCGCACTCAACCAGCTACGCACACCGCTGCCGGCGACAACTCGCGGCGGCACTGAAGATACCATGCACATGCTGGCGAGCGCACTTAAGAACTTAGCCGCCGCTGCCACTACTAAAAGTGCCAATCAACCTGGTACCGACGTTAAGTTGCTCAACCGATTGTGTACGCCAAAGGATTTACCTAAATATGACGGTGATCCTCTAGAGTGGCTACAGTTCAAACGAGCATACGAAGAATCATCGCAGGTCTGCAATTTCACAGATCGTGAAAACTTATGGCGACTTAGGAAAAGTCTCCATGGACCAGCTAAAGAAGCAGTCATATCACTGCTGATCGGCGTCACATCTCCCGACGTCGTGATGTCAACCTTGGAATTACAATTTGGAAACCAAGACGTTATTGTGTCAAGAATACTTCGTGATATCAGTAAATTACGACCGATGTCACAGGAATATCAGAAAGATATTGTTCCCTTCTCAGTCAAAGTGAAGAACTGCGTGGCAGCAGTCGCAGCAATCGGTTGCGAAGATTATTTGAAGGGAATGAACATAGTGTCGGGAATATTATGTAAATTACCGACAGTCCTTATCTCTAAATGGACTGACTACAGTTACCCACTTCTCGACGAGAAGACGAAACCGAAACTCGTCATCCTTTCCGAGTTCTTGAGCATAGAAGCCGAAAAAGTAACAAGGTGCTCAGTGAACTTGTCTTGTGCGTCTAACTCCAAGTATAGTTACAGTGATAACAAAAACCGCTCGCAATCACAAACACTTCTAGTGAACAATAACAAAGACCACAGTGAAAGTGAGAACAATAGTGACAAGTGCCGGTTCTGTCGTATATCAACACACCCACTACCAGACTGTAAAAAGTTTCGGAAAGCGTTACGCAAAGACCGGTGGACGTATGTCAAACGTCACGGTATCTGTTTTAAGTGTCTGACGTCACGACACAAGAAAGACTCTTGTAATGCCACCGCGTGTGATATCGATAACTGTGGACAATGTCATCATCGCCTGTTACACTTTAATATTATTAAAAACAATAATGGTTCAGTGCCGTTGCAAAGTGAAAATGATAAAAAAACTGAATCGGAAAATATTACGCCTGTAGAATCAATAACTCACTTAAATATGGACAGCTCCTGTAAAGTGTTATTAAAAACTGTGCCTATCTTCATACACGGTACTAACGGAACGGTGCGTAGTGTTGCGCTGCTAGACGACGGGTCAACTGTGACACTGATAAGCGATGAGCTTGCGGCGCGCGCCGGTTTACGCGGCAATAAACAATCTATGCGCGTGTGTGGGGCGTGGGACAGTATGGAAGTAGTATGCGATAGTGAGATCTTGGACATAAAGCTATCTAGCGGTCGAGGAAATAACTTTACTATTAGGGCACGTAGTGTTAAAAATATGAACTTACCTGTGCAAAACTTAGCTGCAGTTAACCTCAGTGATTATAGACTGAAACCTGAAATAAAAAGTTTAATTAGTGATGGCCAATGCAAACCTGAAATATTGATAGGCCAAGACAATTACAATTTGCTTTTACCGTTGGAAATAATAAAAGGCAAACCAAACGAGCCGTACTTCACCCGTACTCCATTAGGGTGGTGCATACATGGTCGTGTGCGCACGTCGCTCGATGTAAGTGCGACGCACGAATCTACTTTCTTTTTGAATGAAGAACATGAGATTATGAACCTGGAATCTGAGCGTATTCTGCGAGATATACATGAGACAATACGCCAGTCATATGCGATCGAGTCTGCAGGCATTACTACAAAGCCCAGACAAAATATAGAAGATACACAAGCGTGGGAGCACCTTGAACGTACCTGTACACTGAGAGATGGCAGATGGTATGTTGGCCTGCCATGGAAACACCCACACTGTGTGATGCCTGACACGTACTCTAGTGCTGTAACAAGACTCAGAGGTGTCGAGAAGAAAATGAAGGCAAGCGAAGGTTACGCTTTAAGATATAAAGAAAGAATCGAACACCTATTAAGTAACGATTATGCTTCACAAATTGATGATACAACGGGTTCTTCGCAAACATGGCATCTTCCTCATTTTGGTGTAGATAACCCCAACAAACAAAAGTTACGACTGGTATTTGATGCTGCCGCCAAAACTAACGGCATGTGTCTGAACGACTATTTACTGAAGGGACCCGATCTACTCGTGTCACTATACGGGATTATGTTAAGATTCAGAGAAAACAGTATCGCCGTCACTGGAGACATAAGAGATATGTTTCTTCGAATAAAGATTATAAAACAAGACAGAGATGCTTTACGCTTCCTATGGAGAGAAACACCAAACGAGCCAGTGAAAACCTACGCTATGAGTTCGCTAATATTTGGTGCTAACTGCTCACCCTTCATAGCACAATTTATAAAGAACAAGAATGCCGAACGATATGCGTCAGCCATGCCGGCCGCCGTGCACGCTATAAGTAAGCAACATTACATGGACGATTACATAGACAGTATCGAAGACGAGCAGACAGCAATTAAGATGGTAAATGATATAACTTACATACATAAACAAGGTGGATTTGAAATAAGAAACTGGACCTGCAACAATCAGTCTGTATTGAAAAGTTTACCGCGCGAAAGTCAAAGATGCACAGCCGTACCGTTCAAGCATAGCGAACAATATGATGGTGAGCGCACACTGGGCCTACTCTGGTCACCAATCGATGACACGTTGGGATTCGATATATCATTTAAGCGGATTCCTTCGTCAATCATCAACGGACAAAAGAAACCCACAAAAAGGGAAATGTTACGAGTAAACATGTCGATATTTGATGTATACGGATTCTTGTCACCTATCACTATCAAAGGCAAGATAATGTTACAAGAAACTTGGAAAAGTGGAATCAGCTGGGATGCCGAAGTACCAGACGATATTTTTATTAAATGGTTAGAATGGTTGAATACACTGCAAAGTATCAATAACATACGGCTGCCAAGACATTACGCATCTGCTACGCTGAGGTCTGCTACGAATGTATCAGCTACGGCTACGAGTCGATCGGCTACGAGCATAACATCTGCTACGACAAGTACACCACGCGCTGACAAGGTGACCGCGAGAACGAGCGAGACGCACGATGATCGTATCGTAAGTGCAAGCGCACCGAATAGTATGAACGGCGGACGCTATATAAACCTACAGCTACATGTGTTTTGCGACGCGTCGGCGCAAGCTATGTGCGCGACTGCGTATTGGCGTTGGAATGAACGTAATCAAGTACAAGTTGCGTTCATCTCTAGTAAATGTCGTGTTGCGCCCGTAAAGTATGTGTCCATGCCGCGCCTAGAACTTCAAGCTGCATTGATTGGTGCACGGTTGGCTGATACGCTAATAAAAGAACACAAAATAAAACCAGACAAGAAGTACATGTGGTGTGACTCAAGTACTGTACTACATTGGATACGCAACGATAAGCGTACTTATAAAGCTTATGTAGCTCATCGACTCGGTGAGATCGACGAATATACACGCATGGAAGAATGGAGATACATACCTACGAAGATGAACATCGCTGATCTAGCCACTCGTGAATCCTGTGACATAAAAACACTACAGAATGAGTGGTTATACGGCCCGGCATTTCTACATGAAGATGAGAGTTTATGGCTTCGAGAATCGGATATACAGCCACCTGATGTTTGTGATGTGGACCTAGAATGCATTAATACTCTTCACGTCACACCAGTATACTTACCAGCTGTCCCCGAACCAGAAAGGTTCTCCTCCTGGCTCCGACTTCTACGGTCTACGTGTGTAGTCTTATCCTTCGTAGAAAAGTGTAGAAAACGTACCTGTGATATCGACGGTGCGATGATGCAACGGGCTGAGAGACTGTTGATAAAGTCCGCGCAAGCGAAGTCCTTTCCTGAAGAGCTGAAAGACCTAAAAATAAAAAAAGGGTTAAATAGAAAAAGTAAACTTCTGACCTTAACTCCGATTATTGATAACGACGGTATCCTCCGTGTGGGCGGCCGCATTGATGCTGCTCCTGAAATATCAGATGAGGTGAAGCAACCTGTGATACTCGATGGGCGTAGTCATATTACCCATCTGATCGTTAAACATTTCCATGAAAAAGCCTTTCATGGGAACCAAGAGATGGTCGTGAACGAATTGAAACAGATATACTGGATTATACGCATTAGACCTACTGTGAAGTACATAACATCAAAATGTATGTTGTGCAGAATAAAAAGGGCACAACCTTATCCGCCCAGAATGGGTGACTTACCTGAGGCGCGAATGGCCCACCATCAGCGTCCATTCACCTTTACTGGCGTCGATCTCTTTGGCCCCATGGAGGTAACTGTTGGCCGGCGACGGGAGAAGAGGTATGGTGTTATATTTACATGCCTAACAGTAAGAGCCGTACACGTCGAGATTGTCAGTAACTTAACTACTGATGCCCTGATTATGGCTCTTCGGCGGATGGCGGCTAGGCGAGGCTGGCCACGATGCCTGTTTTCTGACAACGGTACGAATTTGCGAGGCGCAGACAAAGAACTTAAGAAATGTATCCTTGAGCTAGATGAGGAGCAACTGGCCAAAGATGTTGTGAATTTCAGTATGGCGACCACATGGACGTTCATCCCCCCCGCTAGTCCTCACTGGGGAGGGGCGTGGGAACGCCTTATCAGGAGCATCAAAAGTTCACTGAAAGTGATATTGAAGGAACGTGCACCACGTGACGAAACTCTCCACACTCTGATGGCTGAAGTGGAACAGATGGTGAACAGTCGACCTCTTACCCACGTGACAGTTGAGCCCAACACTCAAGAGTCATTGACCCCGAATCATTTTCTTTTGGGTTCATCATCTAACCTACCTGTCCTTGGTACCTACGACGACTCCGAGATGTACCTACGGAAACAGTGGCGCATATCACAGAGGCTAGCTGATATGTTTTGGACACGCTGGGTGCGAGAAGTCCTTCCCGAATTGAGACCCAGAACCAAGTGGACCGCGGAACAGAGGCCCTTACAAGTAGGAGACCTCGTCATGATCGTCGACCCTACCATGCCCAGAAACGTGTGGCCGAGAGGCATAATAAAGGATGTATTGCCGGGCAAAGACGGCCGGGTTAGGGTAGTCGATATAAAAACCAAGACTGGTGTTTTGCGTCGAACCGCGGCACGCGTCGCGCGTATTCCCACTGAGAATGAGTGCTGTACCAGCACTGGGGAGGGGAATGTAGGCGACGCATATTAAAAATGTTTTTTAGTATTGTTTTGAGACAATAAATAGTGTGCGCGCGAGCGGGAGCAGCGGAGCTACCATCCACGGAGGGGAGCGTGAGGTACGCGGGCAGCGGAGTAGCGCCGCGCCGGCCGCGATCGCTTGGTGAAGGGAGTCGCCCGAAACCTACGTGCATAAAGGGACGCACGCTGTTCTCGCTCCGCTAACTCTTGAAACTTTACCTACTTGTTTTACTTGTCCATCGTTAACATACGGGTATTGCTATTATAAGATACCATTACAAAAGGTGGCTGCTTACTGCGTAATATAATCCATGTGTTTCTAATTACGTCACGGAGGGTGCAGTTATCAGTAAAAGTCAAATGGGTTATGCTCGGTCCCTATAAACAAAAACGGTTCATTTTGCTTACCAATGGTAGCATTTTTAAATGCCAAACTGGACATATAAATGTTAGATTCGTAAGCTAATTTTACCTGTGATAGCTACTTCCATATGGTAGGGCCTACTATACAAAGATATGAGGTCTTGATTCATTATTGGTAAAGATACAAGAGTCTTCATTTTAACCAATAACGGTCCGTAAATTATAGGAATCGGCAATAAGCGACTAAATTTTTGATTCAGTTTGACCAAATGGAGTTTTTAGGGTTCCGTACCTCAAAAGGAAAAACAGAACCCTTATAGCATCACTCATTTGTCTATCTGTCTGTCCCTCTGTCACAGACAATTTGTTCCGAATCTAGAGTACCGATTAAGCTGAAATTTGGTACACATATTTATTTATGTGACTCAAACACGTAATAAATTAATGAATTTTGAATATGGGGGTCAATTTTGGGGGGCAAACAAGAAAATTTAAAAAAAAAGTTTTGCAAACTGTACTGTGCGATATATCAAATGAAAGGGCTTACTGTGAGAGTCTCAAATATATATATATATATATATATATTTATAATTTTAAAATACAGTTTATTTTTTAAAGTTATTTAAGAAATTAGACGAAAATTGGCCATTCCCTATCTCCAAAACTACTGAGCTTAAAATTTTGAAAAAAATACAGAAAATACTTCTATACCTATAAATTACAGGAAAACCTATAAGAAGTCTATGGTCTTAAAATAACATGGCAATAACATGGCGTTCAAACTTACATTCGCAATTGGAATGTATGGGAGAACATGATTTCAACTACAATGTTAAGTTTGTTCTTGGAATAAATTCATCCCAACTACGGAACCCTTCATTGTAGGTGGTCCGACACGCACTTGACTGGTATTTTGTGTGTCAGTTGTCAAAGTCATCTTGAAGACGGAGCGACCAATCGGTGACAAAAGAAAGCACTTAGCACCATATTCTCGCAGCAAAGTTTTCAGCAAGGAACTCCATTGACAGCTGAATGAAAGTAACAAACACTTAGCGCCATCAACGCGGAACTAATCTCACAGTTTTCATCCCCATTAGACAAAAGACCAAATCGACAATAACTTGCCACAAAAGAATCATAATACACTATTATCTATCGAAATAATAATAATAATATCCTAAGTCATTGTTCACACACGGTCATCTGATCCCAAACTAAGCACAGCTTGTACTATGGAAACCAGATAACTGATAAACTACATACACTACTTTTTTTTTTGTAAATACATACTTATATAGATAATTATTAAATGTATCGCAGACTACCTAAATATTTACGAGCCGTTAACATAGAGCTTTATTTCAATAACACATAAACACAATCATTAATGTTAGCAAAACAGAAGAAAACAACTGCTTGAAATATATAGGTCCTCATATTAATATAATGCTTTTGGAGAAGTGTTTACGATATAAAGGCTTTATTCAGAAGTCCCAATCAATCTGCCTAGCCTTTTCCCAACTATGTTGGGGTACGGCTTCCAGTCTAACCTGATGCAGCTGAATACCAGTGTTTTACATAGAGCGACTGCCTATCAGACCTCCACAACCCAGTTATTGGTAATACGATACCCCTTGGTAAGACTGGTGGTCAGACTTTCGGGCTTCTGACGACCCGTAACGACTGCCAAAGATCCACGAATGACAGCCGGGACCAACGGCTTAACGTGCTTTCCGAGGCACGGAGGAGTCTCGATATGTACAGATGGTCACCCATCTACGGACCAACTTCGGCAAGCGTAGCTTAACCTGATGGATCGACCCTTGCGGCTGTTATTATTTGGCCACGAGCTCCTATTCAGAAGTCCCGCTAGTATAAAATTATCAAGTTAAATCATTCAGATGTATGTAGATGTATTGTTTAGCATACATTGCCATTCAATATATTGACCGATTCAATTTTATTGATCGGAAATCTGTTGTCATGATATGGGTACGTGATGCGGAGGAATGAGGAAAATGTCGTGAAAAGAGTTTTGAGTAGGAATGTAGGCTATAAGAGTAGGGAAAGTCTAAAGAAACGATGGATGGACTGTATGAAAGGTGATATGGCTAGAAAGGGGGTCACTACTGAGATGAAGACTACTAGAGAAATATGGAAGAGGGAGATGTTGCACTGATAAATGATGAAAAAATTTCAAGTTATTATTAATTCATTAAAGTAAATTCAGCAAACAACATTACGTTACATTAAAAAAAAAAATTACTTCAAAAGAAATTAACTCAAAATTTTTAAATAACTTTAATTTCGGAAGTCGGTATCTTGGGATCTTAGTTTTTTAGTTTTATTGCCACCGACTTCCGAAATTAAAGTTATTTCATAATTTTGAGTTAATTTCTTTTTGAAGTCGATTTTTTTTTTCGTAATTTTTAGTTTTTAGTAAAAAATGGAATATTTGAGTTTTCTTATAAATATTGCACTAGAATTTGATCAAGGTTTTGAGGTGTTTTCCCTTTGACACCACACACTTAGCTCGTATCAATAGGCCAGGCGTATTCGTATCCATTATCTTGAAAACTACTTAAACGATTTTGATGAAACTTACACTGTTCCCTAAGTTGAAGTAAATTTAAGTCAATAAAAATTAAATGGTCACGATCTGATTAACAGTTTCAGAGAAATATGTGGACATACATACATACATAGAAAGAAAATACGTTTATTTGCGATAAACATGGCGCAAAGAAATAAAATAACAAAATAAAACAATTAAAGAACAAGTTTGGGGAAAATATGCGTCACAATCACGCAAAACGGCCGTCGCTCAGCATAATGCCGCGACCCCATACGAGACAGAGCCTCAGCGCTGGTTTTCAGCTACAGCCGGCGTTGACGTAATGACGTCGACCGGTGCATCATGCAGTGGAAGTACAAATGCCAATTAAAATGAGATAAATAAGATTATTGAATATTTTACATACATCTATAAAATTTTGTAAATTTGTTTGGAAGCTCTAATAGATTGTCATATGTGAATATATTGCAGTTCCAATAATATTACATACATACGTGTCGAATTGATAACCTCCTTTTTTTAAGTTAAAAAAAGTTTAGGTTAAAAAGCATCCTTTCATTTAACATCTTAAAAATTTGCTCCCGTGTGAGCGAGAGAGGGGAGAAATTGCGACAGCCCTCTTAACTCTTCTACAACTACCTACTACGAAAATGAGCCTTCTGAATTAACATTTCCATAGAAATAAAGAAGAAATATTTCCAAACAAATTCATAAAATTACTCATAATATTCCTATAAATCTTTCACGAGAAAACAATTGTATTACAGTGTTTTGAAATGCTCACGTACCAACGTCCTAAAACAAACATCGCTCTTGTTTTGCAAATACAATAAGGATTGCTGTAGCATTTGCGATTTTAATTTGTTTATTTGCTGTTCTTAATCGAGAAAGATAAAAGTTTATTAAATTAAAGAGAGGATGCTATCGGAATGTTATTGCTTCAACTTTTCATGATTTTTTTTTTTAGTAGCAGTGATTTTATTATTTACAAATTATCGATGTTTTATATCATCCATTATTTTAATTATCGTAGATGTAGGTCTGCAGTTGTCCAACATTGATACCAGATGTATTAATTACCAGATTAACTAAGAAATAAGATGCCGATTTTTGATACAGGCTAGTATGCCAATCAATATCTTTCATTCTATTTAGAATTCCAAATTCAAATTAATTTTATAATATAGCATGACATTTTTTTTATCAGTTGTTCATTTGTTTTCCCGCCGTTCGATTTTCTTTGATATCGATGTTTCTGTAACCATGGAAAAAATGGAAATTACGCGCTATTTTCGAATACGAGTTCCAACGCAGCACACACAGAACGCAATATCAACGGCGTGTATGGACAATGTACCGCAAGTGAACGGTTTTTCGTTTGATCGCTTCCATTCTGGAAATTTTGATATCAACAATGAGCCCCTGGGAAACATTTCAAATCCAACGAGGCGGTAAAATATTTATCGATTCCCGTCCCCAGGATATCTATAGCAGAGGCATCAACGAACTTTCATAAAATGGCAAAAGTGCATCGACAATATTTCTTTTAAAAAAATTGTTTGATTTTTTGTTATGTAAATGGCAATTTCATAGGTAAAGAGCTAATATTATTACAATTTTGTATTTATTATATCTTTGTCAATACCCGTGCCATCACAACAGTGTTACCTGAAAACCAGCAAATTGGCCAAACATTGTTTTAGTGTCGCAGCAGCATAATGCTGAGATAGGGACCGTTTTTCAGCACTTGTGTTATTTCAATTAAATTAAAATAATACAAAGAAATTTTTATTATTTTAATTCGTTATTTCTCTGAATGTTAAGTTAAGAGGAGCTCGTGGCTAAGTAATAACAGCCACGGGTTATCAGGCCATCAGGTTAAGCTACACTTGCCGCGGTTGGTCCGTGGATGGGTGACAATCTTTACAGACCGAAACTCCTCCGTGCCTCGGAAAACACGTTAAGCCATTGGTCCTGGCTGTCATTCGTGGATCTTTGACAGTCGTTACTGATCGTCAGAAGCCCGAAAGTCTGACAACCAGTCTTACCGAGGCGCATCGAATTACTCAGTTACTGGGTTGTGGAGGTCAGATAGGCAGTCGCTCCATGTAAAATACTGGTACTCAGCTGCATCCGATTAGACTGGAAGCGGACACTAACATAGTTGGGAAAAGTCTAAGTAGACTGAATGTTGACGGGCAGTCAACATTCAGTCTGTCTAGCCCTTTCCAAATCATAATTCTCAATCGCACAGAGAATAGCCAGCTTTACAAAAGCTCCTTACGATTGTAAAGTAACAACGTGACGCTCTCTGTTTGCAGTAATGGATTAATAAATGTTTCTCCAGTCGGTGACTGTTCCTGTTTATAATATACGAGTACGTATATTACTTTGATAAGCACCTGTGTCGTGGAGTTGTGATTTTTGGGGAATATTGATAGAGATGTCTGATTCTGAAAGTTATGAAGCGCTCACTGGTGGTAAAAGGTCAGGTGCGTACTACTCGCAACCGGCGAGCGTGTATGACCCTGGAACGAAAACGAGGCAAAAGGAGTATGTAAGGATCGTAGCAGATAGCGTTCGAACAGAATCAAAAGTCATTTATTCAAACTAGGCTGAGAATCGGCACTTTTCGAACGTCAAAATTACATAAGACACTCTCCCAAAACGCCCGCCCTTCACCACTTTCTAGTGCTTTAGCTGAGGAGAAGAAGTGGCGCAACAAAAAATGAAAAAAAAATGTATTCAGTTAGAAAAACTTAATTCTATACACTATTATATGCAAAATAATTTACATTACGCAACACAAAACATTACATTAAATTATTGGCCTTTCCTGCAGCGAAAACTCATCGATATGTGTATTCTGCCTGTCTTAACCTACGGTGCTCAGACCTGGTCGCCGAGTCGCAAAAGTTCCGCCTTGGGATTTGCCAAAGAGCAATGGAGCGCGGCATTCTGGGCGTAAAACGAACTGACAGAATACGAAACACCACACTGCTCTCCAAAACGAACGGATTCTAGACGTAGGCAAAAAGGCTGCCAAGCTAAAATGGGATTAGGAGGGTCATGTCAGCCGTATGTATAGTGATCGCTGGGCAACATCTCCATGGGTCCCTTTTTTTGTGGATGGGAAATCATCAAATAACCTCTCCCGCTCTGGGTGGAGCGTGAGGGCGTGTCAGACTTCTACTAACTAAAACCCACCCGTGTTCCTTCAGTTGCCTGTGCCAGGGCCACGGTAACTCTTTCGAACAACCCGCAACCCTGGCGGGCATCAGGACTAGCGAACCCCTTCAGCTAGTGCTGACATCTCTTTGAGGCGCGCGTGGAACTCAACGCGCCGTCGACCCGGGTCTGGTCCTTACCGGACGGCGAGCTACCCGTTGCTCACCATCCGCAAGCCCGCGCCTACGGTGGCAGGGAATCGGTTAACGATTCCCGACGCCGAGGGCGTCTCCTGCGGCGACTAGGGGCGTGAGGGCGCCAAGATTGCCTCTCCCTCACGCGTTCAGCCTCCTCCTTCGCGAGCATTACTGCTTCGCAGAAGGAGGTGACGGCTTCCCATGCACTCTATGCACTATGGGTCCCTGGGGATGGACGGCGCCGGCCCAGGAAGAGGTGGCGAAACGACCTAGGCGCGTACCGCAAGGGATGGATCAAGGTGGCCCTGGAAAAGGATGCTTGGAAGGATTTGGGGGAGGCCTTTGCTCAGCAGTGCGACAATGTAGGCTAACATAAAAAAATAAAAAAAATATTGGCGGAATGTCAGCTAGCACACGCCAATATCAACAAAAGTAGTAGTAGTAAAATACTTAGTTCTGTAGTTTCTGCCCCCATGGGAAGAAGGCGTGAGTTTATGTCTGATTTTGAAAGTTATGAATCTATTATAACTTTCACAATCAGACACCGACTACCAAATCGTTGCGAAAGTATTATTTGTCAATGCCACTTGTATCATAATTGCAAGTGAATGAAAAGAAGTAGTATAAAAGTAGCGGAAAGGAGTAGTAGGTATGTAATGATCGTAGTAGAAGGCGTTTTGTAGTTTCTGCAGTGATCATCTTTTCTGTATGTGCATAGTGTTAAATTTAAGGGCTTTCTAAGCAAATAAAGGTCACTTGATATAAATAATGTCATTTTAATTGCATATATAAAATTGTACAGTTTATTGATAGACTTATGAATCATGTTTCACTTTTTTTAGTATTAACTATAGCAGGGAGTCTTCCAGCAATGGCTGAAACTGCTAATAAATACCCCTATATTTTCTCGAGGTGTAGTTGAGAAAAGTTGTCTGATTTAGGCAGTCCTCAGAATATTCGACACAAACGTTAGCAACAATATTTAACGCCAAATGGAATAGGGTGAATATGCCGAATATGAGATACCATTTATATTTTTGAGTATAAAAAAACAGTTTCCACAATTGGAGCTGCACTAGCTACAATATTGGCTTTGATATTTATTATATTGTATAATAAAGTCAGAAAGAAATTGCGTTGTAGGTTGGCTGGGTTGGTTGGTAGAATTGGGTTGTAGGTTGTGGGTCTCCTATTATGAGATACTAGGTGTTCCTAATCATGTTAGGTTCCTTCGGAATTGAGGTTCAAACAAATGAAAAATGAAAAACGGCTTTTAGTCAAATTTTCAATTTGCAATTATTAACTAAATGTAGACTAACCTCAGTCTTCAAAATAAAGGAGATAACAAAACTTGTGTTTCTTAACCTAACTTGCGCCTAAAATATCCTAATATGAGATACCTCATTTAAGAAACCCCAACATATCTCATATTACGAACACAGCAAAAAAACACTTTTTCCAAATACAAAACAACCGACTTCCAAAAAACCACTATAAAGTGGAAAAAAAAATCGGAAGTCAGTCTCTGGGGCTGTATTTTAGTTTTTTACCACCGACTTCCGAAATTAAAGTTATTTTTCACTTTGTAGTGTTTTTTGGAACTCGTTTGTTTTTTTTTTATGTTTTTTATTTTTCACTTTTTAGTGGGTCAGTTTGTAATTCTCTCTCTTTTACAAAATATTGTTTTTCTCGATGCAAGGACGTTAATTGTTGAACTCCATTTCACCATAAGCATTGTGACGAGCATAAATTACATATCAACTATCATTAAAGTACCAAATCGAAGCGCAACCTATGAAATACCTATTATTGAGTAGTAGTATTATCTTTTCATCATCAGTTCCACATTACCAAATGGTGCTTTCCGAGAACAAATGCACGCTTTTCTATAAGAAAAATACCCGAATACTACCAATGTGCGTATAATATTTGAAGAGTTGCATCGATTTCTCCAGGATCCCATCATCAGATCCTGGCCTAATGACAATGGGACAAACTAGAAAAACACCCTTTCAAACAAAAAAAGAATTTTCCCAAACGGTTCAGCCGTCTTCGAGTAATCGGGGAACATAAAATAAAATCCGACGAACTGAGAACCTCCTCCTTTTTTTGAAGTCGGTTAAAAATAGCTGTCTATTTTTGTTAACAAGGAAGAAGTAATATCGCACTCGTATCGTGAAATTGATCGTATAATTGGTATAATGACTTACGGTCATTATACCAATTATACGATCCGTAATGACATTTAGCACGAAAATAATCCTAACTAATATTATAAATGTGAAAGTAAGTTTGTTTGTTTGTTTGTTACCTTTTCACGCCTAAATCACTAAACCGATCATCCTGAAATTTTGCATATACGTTGTCAGATGTACAGAAACAGACATAGGGTACCTTTCATCTCGAAAAAAAATTACTGCTCCCGAGGAAAACAACAATAACGTTCTGTAGCATAATGAATTCGACTAAAGCTAGATATTAATTATCTAAATATATAAAACTCAAAGGTGACTGACTGACTGACTGACATAGTGATCTATCAACGCACAGCCCAAACCACTGGAGGGATCGGGCTGAAATTTGGCATGCAGGTAGATGTTATGATGTAGGCATCCGCTAAGAAAGGATTTTGATAAATTCTACCCCCAAGGGGATAAAATAGGGGATGAAAGTTTGTATGAAACTTTGTCAATTTTAAACCAATCGGGCTGAGACTTTGCATGCATATAGCTACTATGACGTAGGCATACCCTAAGAAAGGATTTTGATCAATTCTACCCCCAAGGGGATAAAATAGGGGATGAAAGTTTGTATAAATCTTCTTAGATTTTCGACTGATTAATAATAATATAAATAAAATAGTAGACTGGCCTGTTGGTCTAGTGGTTAGTGGCCCTGACTGCTATGCCGGAGGTCGTGGGTTCGATTCCCACCCAGGACAAATGTTTGTGTGATGAGCATGATCATTTGTTCTGTGTCTGGGTGTAATTTATCTATATATGTATGTATTTAGAAATATATAAGTATGTTTATCAGTTGTCTAGTACTCATAACACAAGCTCTGCTTAGCTTGAGGCTAGACGGCGTTGTGTGATAGTTGTGGAATATTATTATTATTATTATTATTATTATTAATATAATATATAATAATATCCTAGGACATTGTTCACACACGGTCATCTGATCCCAAACTAAGCAGAGCTTGTACTATGGAAACCAGATAACTGATATACTACATACACTACTTTTTTTTTAAATACATACTTATATAGATAATTACACCCAGACTCAGTACAAACAGACATGTTCATGCACACAAATGTTTGTCCTGGATGGGAATCGAACCCACGACCAGCGGCATGGCAGGTGGTATCTTAACCAACCACGTCATCTGGCCTGTCAAAACTGAAATTGAATTGAGATTGAATTAATTTAAAAGATTGGAGCTACTATGATGAAGACGTCTACTTAAATAGGATTTTGATAAATAAAGCCGCAAAAAATATACCTAATTAATAATAATACTTAACGTGAGCGAAGCTGCGGGCAAAAGCTAGTCTGTGTAATATTGTTACATTTAATCTATGACATTACTACTTTCACCTCCCTATAGTACTTGCTAGAAACTCGGAGGTTATAATAAGACTAACCGGCGACTCACGCCCTTTTCCGCCATAAACCACTGAAGCCTGTACAGCTCCCCGAAATTGGGTAAGTACTCATAGTGTCCTTAGGAGAATCTGTATATTACTGTAACTGTAGTTTTATCTTGTGTTCATTCTAAATAATGATCTTGTAAACCATTGTGATGTTGATTTTCCTCTCCAATGACCCATTTCCTTGTCTTGGGGCTACGGACTCGTCTGGTTAGGAAACTACGCACATCACAGAGGCTTACCGGATTTTCCTCTGAGCTCGCGGACGCAGTCTTGCGTGTTTCCAGGGTTCACGACTACGGATAGATTCACGGCTTCGGAAACTTCACAGCTTCGGATTCAATCACCGCTCCGGCTAGACCACCTTTGGCTAGACTACCGGCCCATAACCTCTACGGCAGACTACGCGCCAGAAGCGGCCTTCTACCTGGCACCCTACGCGCCAATCTAACCGTCTCTCTACCTGGCAACTACGCACCAGTCGCGGCCCTCTAATCGGCGACTAAGGCCGAACACGCCGAGCCACCGCAGCGCCAGCCAGACGGTCCACCCAGGGCAGTACCTTTCCACTTCTTATACCATAACAGGAAAGAACCTTACAATCAGAATCTACGACCCTCTTCTTGTTAACTTGTGGCTTAATATAAAAATAAACTCTGTTTTAAGTGACCTTGAGTCTCATTCCCTACCTACTAAACCCCTATGCCACAGTTCTTATGATAACAGATGGCGCCACGTGTCTTTCGAATCATAATTAAATTATATTATTATAGATAGAAACTTTAGTAGTGTGTTGAGAGTTTTTTTTTTTTTTTTAATTGAAGTACCTAATACATTTTGTGAGTCTAGAGTGTCGATAGACCGGTTTTTCATAATACTATAAATGCGAAAGTAAGTTTGTTTGTTTGCTTTCACGTTAAAACCGCTGAACGGATTTGGATGCACATGGGTAGACCATGACCTGGATTAGGACAAAGGATACTTTTGATCCCGGTAGTACGTTCCCGTGGGATAATTTCGGACAACCACGCGGGCGAAGCCACGGGCAAAAGCTAGAGTTTTATGTACAGTCGCAACCAAAAGTCGATAAGCAAACTCACAAAGCAATAGCTTGGCGTTTAGTTTGACTTAAGACCTTCTATTTCCAAGAACATAAACATGCATAATTATTGTCGTCAACAACTGATTGTAGTTCATAATTTCAAAGTTATAACATGTGTAAAGATGACCTAGCGGTTAAGCGCGTGCAGATAGATGCGTGAATCAGTGAGCCGTGAGTTCAAATCTCACGCAGTACTTGACTTTTTGTAAGTTTTTACTTGATTGGAAGTAATGGGACAGAAATATAATATTCTTTATCTTGTTCGCTTGGTCACTCATTTCGTAAAGTTGAAAGGTAGATCATAGAAAACTAAATAGGTATTGACAATTATATATATTATGTGTTATTAGAATATCCTTTCTTTGTTATGTTATTATGAATTGACTAAGTGGGTATACAACAAAAAATCCTATGAACGGTTACAAAAAAACTTCTTTTATCTAGTAGGAATGTAACGTCACAATTCTCTTAAGTTTGTTAATTTTATAAATAAGTAAATAAAACGAATAAACATGTTTGTTACCATTCAGCACGACTTTTTTATTTAAACCTTCCAACATCGAAAAGATAAATTAAAAATCACAAAAATAGTTAAATAATAATACAATAACTAATATTTAACTTCTTATAAAAATAAATAATAAATGAACATAAACATCTAACAAGTTTTTGCTTAAAATAGAAATATATTATTATGGTTCCAAAGAAACAAAAAACAGTCCAACATTGTGATTAAGATTCGAACTCAAACTTCATTGATCGTGAAACCATTGCTTAGCCCAAACAGCTACCAGCACATGTTATATTTATGCGAATTTTAGCAATGCAATGGTAAGAACAGGTCGCCACTATGACGAGTATTCTAAATTCAACAGAAATATAATGTTAGTTCGCGTTGTAAGACGACATGCGACAATTCATTAGTGTGTGTTATCTGCGGAATGTTGGCTCATACACGCACACGTACTGGTTCGTGCTCGCACAGTTCATAGCAATGTAATCCTTAACACGCTTATGGACTTTTGAGCGTTTACTGTACCTCGTAATTATTTAAAATAATCTCATAATAGGCAACTTCACCTTATACCAAACAATCTGGGTTTCGACAAATACTCCATCAAAAAAACAGCCAACAGTGATTACACTAAAAAAACCCACCCAAGCATTGTAGCGTGATAGTTTAGATCGATTCGTCAAACATCAAAATAATTCCGGAAAATGTTTTTAAACCAATTTTTTCGCACCGCTGCTCTGGTGTGCGTTTACATCACAAATGGCCGACGTGACAGCAAGAGTTATGTTCTAACAAAATCTGGCCAAGTGCGTGTCGGACTCAGTCACGATGGGTTCCGAGTCACAGTACAATATATAATACTGAATTTTTTTATACATACCTTAGTAAAAAAACCGGCCAAATGCGTGTCGGATCACGCACAATGAAGGGTTCCGTAGTTGAGATGAACTTATCCCAAAAAACAAACTTAACTTTGTAGTTGAAATACATGTTCTCCCATACATCGATATACGCCACGGTCAGTTCTCCAATTGCAAATGTAAGTTTGTAAATGCGAAAACTATGTGATAACAACAATTTAACGATTTTCGGACTTTACCCTATACTTGTGCTGTGCTTTGCTTCTTGCCAAATTTCATAATTCTAGGTTGACGGGAAGTACCCTATAGGTTTTGATTTATTTGCGAGTATCAAAATATATCGCATAAATGGCGGTATTTTGGAAGTATGATTTGTTTGGAACTCCGAGGGACCGTAGACTTATTCGATGTTAATGTCCACTTGATACCTCTACGCGTTCCTGAGAAAAAAGGTCTTAACAGACAGAGACACGGACAACGAAGTGATATAAGGGTTCCGTTATTCCTTTTGAGGTATTGTGTATACATAACCCTAAAAAACGGTTTCTTGTATGTGGGACC
This sequence comes from Dicycla oo, assembly GCA_948252095.1. Lineage (NCBI taxonomy): Eukaryota > Metazoa > Arthropoda > Insecta > Lepidoptera > Noctuidae > Dicycla > Dicycla oo. The sequence continues at coordinate 10,225,617 of OX411733.1, read as the reverse complement.
ACCTTTGATTTTTAACTTTTTTTTTGTATTATTTGTTGTTATAACGGCCATAGTACGAGTACCTAGACTCACAGCGGTTACTCTGGGAAAATTTTAGGTATCTACGTATTACGGTTCAAAATATACGAACCTGTGACAGACGGACGTCGTTCTCGTTGGCAGCCTTTGGGTACGGAACCCTAAAAAGTGTATCGGTATCAAAACCTAAATAAAAATAAAAATAAATTACGGTTCAAATATATTTGAGAACTGCCTGTCAGTGAATTCGGTACTGCAAACGTATTCAATATTCAATGGTAAGAGGATGTACTACGTTTTTACGACCACATAAAAATAATGTAGGTATTGTATAAATATGACTTTTTCGACGTGAAAATTTTGTTTTAGCACCTTCTTTTGGATCGCTGAACTGTTGAAAGCTGTATCCAAAATAAATATTTTTTAACAATTTATTTTAGTCAGCTCAATGTTTTTTTTTTGTAACTCGCTGTATGCAATAGGAAATGAGTGAATTGCCATTAACAGGACCCAAATCCAGACTTCAGGCTTGTACAGAGAATTTCAACACAAAACTCAATTACACTTTTCCTAAACGAGAGGTCCTCGATTCAATCCCCGGGGATTGAATCTAAGACCACTCGTTCAGCAATCGCGCTCGTGAATTTGTGTCTACATCTGAACAATACGGCTTCCACACTTCTACTATTTTACTCTGCCGAAAGAGGCCATAATGATCTCATAAAATAACATTGATTAATTTTATTTTAATTTTTACTAGATCATAATACACATTGTGAAATCCAATAAACGATTGAATAAAAAAACGCATATGATGAAAATCCTCTCGATTTTCAATCTACAATGGCTAGTAATCGAGTTTGTTAGCATCGATTCAAGTGTAGCGAGCATGAACATCTAACTGCTCTGCACAGATCAGTGCATGTGATTACTGATGTTTTAACTGTCACCTCACAATGTGCAATGATTATGATTATTGCATTGTTGCTGTAAAAAGACAGAATAATAAATACAATTTTGCAATATTGTTGGCACTGGTAAAGCACTAGGCCATAGGTTCCCAACGGGGGCGGTACTGCCCCCTAGTGGGTGCTGCAGCTTTTCGTGGGGGCGGTAGTGGGTCCAAAGGCAAAATCACACGACCACGAGTAGCACGATTACAGAGTGAGTGAGAGAGAGAGAGAATTCATTTTTAATTTATGTAAAGGGGGCGTTGATTTTTTTTCTCTTGTAAGGGGGGCGGTAGGACATAAAAGTTTGGGAATCTATACACTAGGCTAAAGAACTGTGGGATTAGCACGAACGCCCGGAGTAAAGGTAACGTAAAATCGAACAATTTTAAAATTGAAAATACTGGTTTCGCACATTATTTTTAGTTAGTCTTAAGTTTTTTTTTTTTTTTAATATTAAGGAGAGATACCTACTTATTATGTAAAATGCTACAAGATTTTGTATTTTCGAAAAAAAATATGTCCGAAGTTACGTTAGAGGTTATATCCAGCAGTGAATTGCTATAAGCTGATGTTGGCTTCGTTCGTGAAAGGCTTCGTGCATACAGAGAAGGATCTTTTCGCCGTTAGCAGAATGACTTTGAAAACAATTTTATTTCCTGTGACTTAGTGGCGTTCAACATGGGCCCGAAGTGGCGCCCAACGTGGGACCGATGTGGCGTCTACCCTGTGCGCGCCTGGAGACGCCATCTTTAAAAAAAAACAATAAACGCTCCTTATCAGCATCAGCAGCAGAGACATAGGTGACTTACACCATGCTAATTAGAAAGTCACTGTCTACAGGTTCATCCACAGTGTGTTTATCAAACAGACCTAGACTCTGCAGTCCTTCAACAAAAACTCTCACTGTTAATTATTGTTATTGACTCATTAAGTGATTGGTCTGTAAACATCAATCTGATAAGACTAATTAACACCAATTTTGATTATGTGGTTTTGATTTTGTTTATAAAATATGTATGTTTAGGTTAAGGTATTTTTCTTTGGGCCTATGTCGCCTGAATAAATGGTATTATTATATTATTATTATTATTAATTGACTACACAGGCACTTACAGATCTGAACTATATTAACACTTCTTAAACTTCAATATATTAATATTTGTTTTTCTTCAATATATTACTATTATTATAAAACTTATAGATTAATTAGCCATCCATTTGAGTTATCTTGGTTATATAGGACTACAATGAAACCGATAACTACTATGAAATGTGCATAAAAGAAAAACAGAAGTTTGTAAGATGAATCTAAAGTTGAAATTGTTTTGAAATGGTTTTGCTACCCATAAAAGAATCCAAGGTATAGACAACAAACAAACAAACGCCAATAAGAATTACGCTACCACTATAGCAAAATTGCTAAAAAAAACACCACACGACACTTGAAAGTCAATATCGGGACAAAGAACTTTGAAACCCACATGGAATCCATTTAGCCGTAGCCACAGTGGTCGTAGAGATAGCAAATACATGGACACAGTTCCACATAGGCCGAAAAAGCACATGTGGCGAGAAACATTTTTTCGACTTTTATTTGAGCGGCTAGCCGACGGCCTGGCTAAATTATTACTGCTATGTTTTTCGAAATAAAACTAGACCATACCCTCGCATAAAAGCCTTGTATGGTTTTAAAAATTCAATTTTCCCACGCGAGTTTTCGGCCCGTTTGGATTTTTAGTAATCAATTTCATGCTGAAATGCTCGTAAACAATCATGTTTGGGTAGGAATGAAATTGTAATGCCCTTCAAGTAAGCGAAATAATGAGAATTTAAAAATGTAGTTCTCTTTTCAATTTTTTTTTTTCTTTTTTCTCGTTGCAGGAGAAATACGAGGCGTGCCTTTTGTTGTTTATTGCACTTTTACTTGGCATTTTGTTTCCATTTTTTATCAGGTTTAAGAAAATGTGCCTTTTGTATGCAAGATCTCTTTAATGTTTAGAGTGTTCGTTCGTGCTCATTTATTGAGAGTGATGATAATAAAGTCTCTTCTAAAAAGAAATGTTCTTTTTAAGGGAGTTGGTTGGCTTATTCTGTGTTGAAATAGCTCATAACTATTAAAAAAAAAATAAGCTATATATGGCATCGATAATAGATTATGTCTTGGCAAGAAAATAAGAATATACATAATAATTTTGTATTCTAATGACGTTGTTGACGTTACCGTGAATGCTGCGTATCTGTAATAGGCATACATACCTACCTGCACGTTTATTTTATTATTGTTTTCTATAAATTCTTTGTATGTACTGCTGTTATCAAATAAATAAATCAATAGCACGATGATGAGAATATTCTACATCATCATCATTTTAACCCGGATCACTCACTGCTAGATATAGATAGGCCTTTCTTTTCTGTCACATATGCATAACTTATCCCGGGATGATCCATTCCGGTAGCGGGGCTGCCGGCCTAGGGAGCACTGTAAGAACGTCTTTCGTATGTATTTACTATGGACAAACGCCAGGACTTTCCAATTTAGAAACAATTTTGCTTGCAAGCTGCAATTGTAGGACAAACAAAGGACCATACCACCGTTGAGGTGTAAAGGCGTCCATTTTGTCGTATAGTACGAGTATATATCGTCACTTACTGACCCATCAACTCCAAAGATAAAATTGGTGATTGGATGCCTATTGACCTAATTTTCTCTAAAATACTTTGAGTTATCGGAAAAGTTTGTGATTCATCGTCTTCATTATTTTCCTCAAGTATTTATCAGTAATTCGACTAATATTGCAACAGTAATCAACTAGGTACTCTCCATTGCACATATAAACAACGATAAGTCATATTGTTTTGATTGATAAAATTATTGAATGAATAATGAAAGTAGATAACATGAGTACATCACGTGAGTAAATACATTAAGGTTGCATAAGTCAGCGGCTCAAACTCATTGGCGGCGTGGCTAATATGCATGTTCAATCAATCTGCCTAGCCTTTTCCCAACTATGTTGGGGTCGGCTTCCAGTCTAACCGGATGCAGCTGAATACCAGTAATTTACATGGAGCGACTGCCTATCTGACTTCCAAAACCCAGTTATTGGGTAATACGATACCCCTTGGTAAGACTGATTGTCAGACTTTCGGGCTTTTGACGACCCGTAACGACTGTCAAAGATCAACGAATGACAGCCGGGACCAACGGCTTAACGTGCTTTCCGAGGCACGGAAGAATCTCGGTATGTAGCCCATCTACGGACGGACCCCGGCAAGCGTAGCTTAACCTGATGGATCGACCCGTGCGGCTGTTATTACTTAGCCACAAGCTCCTGTTATTTAGTTTATTTATCCATTTATTTTGTTTTATTTATATAGTTTTTATTTATTTAGTGAAATAGACGATGATTTATAACTAAAACGAGCGCGTAAAATTTCATGAACAGACTTTTGGGCGTGTGGATATTATGAAAAAACTACTGGATATATTTATTTGAAATAAATTTGAATTCTTGAATCAATTATCTATGCCTGTACCTTAACCCTTTGCCATTTTCATAGTCCGGGAGCTAATTATTTACACCCAAATATGCGTTAAAATTAGTGTTGAAATATGGAAGTTTCGTCGCTCATAACTTTCAAACCTATAGCTTTTTTTCGATTCTGTTTCCATATAGAACTAGATAATGACAAAACAAATTGATATATTTTTTAGTTTTGAAAGTACACCGTCAAACACACGAGTAATCACCATACTACGTTTGTACTACGTGGTAGGATAAAGAGTAAGGTGGCGCGGGGAAGTGGGGCGAAATTAGAATTTGAGCTGAGGTTGTATAGGCTCTTAAATACCTAGGGCACATTGTGACAGAGACCCTGAATAGCTATGGGGATATCGAGCGGGAACGAAGAGCGTTGTCGGTGCGTGCTAACATGTTGGTTCATAGATTCGCAAAATGTACAGTAGACGTAAAAGTAATACCGTTCAGAGCCTATTGCCAAAACTTTATTGCCAGTGCTTTATGGTTCAACTACACCCAGCGGGCCTACAATGCTCTTCACATACAATATAATAACGCCTTTAGGATTCTAGTAAGGCTCCCTCGATTCTGCAGCGCGTCGTGCATGTTTGCTGACGCAAGAGTCATTATGCGTAAGAAAACAGCTTCTCTGATGCGCTGGATTCAGGAGAGCGCCAACGGAATCCTAAGGATAAGGATAAGGAAGGAGGAGGAGGAAGGAAGGAGAAGCCAGCATCTGCAGTGCTTGGAAGATTCATCCGGCTATACGTGACGAGATGACATTATGATTTTTTTAACATTAGTGATTTTATTATTTACATATTGTTTTTTTTTTACGAATTATACAATACTAACATATTTTTAAGACCTTTGGAACTAACAATTATGGACAAATTAATTAGTCTGAAATAAATGAATTTGTATAATAAACAGATATGTAGACACCTCATGTGTTATCAAACGACTAGAAGATCCAACAACCGCTTGGCAATAACAACTGCCACGATTGTCAGATAAAAAAGATTATCTTAGTACTATAAATAAATTAATCCTTAAGTATAGCAGAGAGATTAGTTATCGATTCGTTGTTTTGAAGCAGATAAGAGACTGCTGCGAATTCCCTTAAGATATTTATTAATTACAAAGATATCTTATCCAAAATCTCTGTATTTCTTTAAAATATATAAATAACAAGTTAATAATTACAAGATCACAACAATCACAATTACGGATAAGCTATACTAGGCGAGTTTCTCGCCTTGTATAGCCGATCGGTATATAGTAAGTATGATACTTACTCGCATGACGATAATAGCCTCACCTTTTAAAATTGGAGGCGTCCGTGTAAACAAGAAATCTAAAACACAGATCGAAGAATATCGCCTGGTGAGTCTCATATAACAATTTTTTTCTCGCTTGCGTATAAGCGTATAAATAATATGAGTGCGATAATCACCTGGTGATTCCACCTACGATACTCGCATGGACAATTTCGTCTAGTTCTAATTTGTTGTTCTACATTCGCGAGCAATAAACCGGAATCACTTCATCGCGTGTTGTTCCAAACAATTTTCTACAATTTCTATGTTTCAAGATTGTGGTACATCATTAAACGACTTCAAAAAGGAGGAGGTTCTCAATTCAGTTGTATTTTTGTTTGTTTGTTGTATTTGTATGTTTGTTAAGCGATTACTCCAAGATGGATGGACCGATTTGGAAAATTCTTTTTTTGTTTAAAAGGGTTCCTAGATGGTCCCATATAAATTTTATTAACTAACTCAAAAACTACCCAAAGTTTTTGAGTTAGTTTCAATAACGCGTATTTTTTACTTAGTATATGTGGACGATGTTTTAATTTATGCGGAAGATGTTTTAGTAACTTCCTATCAGTGTTATTTACATAGCAGGTATTCGAATTTGTGTGGGGTAGGTACCACAACTAAAAAGTGAAAAATTAAAACTTTTTACAAAAAATTAAACCGTCTTCCAAAACAAAACACTACAAAGTGAGAAATAACTTTAATTTCGGAAGTCGGTCGCAAAAAACGAAAATACAAAACCAAAGACAGCGACTACCGAAATTAAAGTTATTAGTTTTGTTGTGGAAGTCGGTTTTATTTTTTGCTAAAAAGTTTTTTGAAAGGTAATTTTGTTAGCTTTCAAATGATATCAAAAATATTTTAAATTAATTTAAATTTCTACATTTAATTTTCTAAATTTAGGGAATTATTGCAATAGGTCGAAGTTGTGGACGTCTAAATGAATAGGAAGTAATATGAAAAGATAAAAATTTGGTTTACAATTTATGTTATTTACCCCTCAATTCTGATGGAATCATGTGGGCTTTCCAGTTTTCCTGAACCTCTTGTATTCCTTCGAGACACAAGACTGGCTCAGATGAAGCTGTCGACGCTGAGACAACCCTTGCTGGATTAGGATGACGACTTGAGCGGCTTCTGTAGGCATGGTTTCCATTTTCTTTTAGTGTTCCCAGTGACGTGAAACATTGGACTGATGACCAAATTTCATAAAAGCCCACTTTTTATAGAGCTTCAACACTACCAAACAATATAATAATAATAATATCCTGGGACATTTCACACACGGTCATCTGATCCCAAACTAAGCAGATCTTGTACTATGGAAACCAGATAACTGATATACTACATACACTACTTTTTTTTGTAAATACATACTTATATAGATAATTACATCCAGACTCAGGACAAACAGACATGTTCATGCACAAAAATGTTTATCCTGGATGGGAATCGAACCCACGACCTGCGACTTGATGGGCGGTATCAACCACGCCAGCTGGCCAGTCATGGTAGTTTTTATGTTCCATAACAAATGGTGAATAGTCTTTGGTTATAATAATGAAAGATATCGAAAGCTAACCAAATTACCTTTCAAATGATATACACACAATTCATAGTTCATTGCATAGAAACTGTAAAAAATTGATTCCAGTTTATTGCTCGCGAGTGTAGTTCTAGTTGTAATTTGTCATTTGTTTTTTCAACTCGTACCTGAAAATACATATGACCAATTACTAGATAAAAATTAACAACTATGAAACAATCACAACAGGCGATAGAGAAGTGCTATCATATGTATTATATTTGTATTTGTTTAAATACTTCAGATAAGACAGTAACTATAAAGGAAGTACTTTGTACGTGAAATAAACAGTCCAGCTATGAATTAGGAAAATGTTGTCTGTAAATTTGTGTGTGTTTCTGGTGGTGGCTTTAAGCCATATTGTGGCGAGTGAAAGTGAGTGGAAATAAATCAGAAATATTTTTTGTAGAAGCGAAATGTGATGTTTAATGCTCGTTCACTTTCCGAAAGGTGATAAGTCATTAAAGGCCGATTTATTACAATCTCTGTAATTCCCCCAGACAGATTCTATAGTATTATAAGCACTTAAAACGGGATATATACCATGCATATTAATGATATCGAGTTTCCGATATTTCGGTAATGTTGACGAAATATCGGAAACTCGAAATCATTAATATTTAATGTTAGTGACCATGTCGGTTAGATTCTATAGTGTCATTCACTCTCAAAAAGTAACCATACCGTTAAAGCGCTGACTGGCAAGCTAGAGGTCGTGATAAAGGTCGTTAAACATACTTTCAATTGATACCTATATTAATTGGGTTATGGCGGGTCATGCTTGAAACTTATTTTCGGAGAGGTGCGATTTTTCTGACGCTGAGTGTATGTACATTATTTGACCTTTTTTATCGTGGGGAAATCCTCATGGATACCCTCCGTCTGGGGAGAAAGGACAGTTATGTCGGACACCAACCGACTAAAACCCCACTGTTTCTTCTACTACCATAGGTCGAGGGCCCGTAAGGTACTTGTACATTTGCCACACCCCCGACTGGTATCAGCCCGCCATGCCAAGCGGCCTCCATCATCAAGTGCGGCCGAACCCACGACCGCACATTCTCCATAAAGACGCGCATGGAACACTGCGTGCACCTCTTTCGGCCTGACTGTTCGAGTGACGATACAGACACTATTTGACCTAAATCAACTCCACAGAAAAGGGTGTCCTGACTTGGTACAATTTACAGGACTATTCGCACATTGATAAGAAGAGTGACACTAACCATAAAAGCTGTTTTTTTTCAGTAGAAGCTTATAAAGTTTTACCAAACAGTGATGACTAGTTTTGCACTAGAAAGAATAAAAAAATGAATCATGTTAAAAACAACAGGTGTTTTTGCAAAAAAATAGTATTCTAGTAGATAGCACTGCTTACAGAAAAACATAAATTTTCATATAATGACGATCTTCTTATCAATGTGTGTATTATTAATAGGCAACCAAGAGCTTATTCCTGGCCATTTCTTGACATAGGCCTCACCCAAACGCCAAAACACTTGGTTTTCCGCTTTCCGCATCCAGTCTATCCCGGCTGCCTTTGCAAGATCGTTAGTCCATTCAGCTCAGGGTGTCCAACGCTACGCTTGCCAGTGACAATAAGGATGTAAACTCAGTCCTTAAACATAACATCACGCTAACATTCTATGAAGGGTTAGGCAGCGATGTACCTAATCTTCTGCTTAACGTCACGATGGCAATCTAAATGGACTCGGCCCAGAATTCGACTACGTGTTTGGTGCCATCACTAGCGACCATCAGTTCCTGTAACATGCTGCTGACAGGACACGCGGGACATGATATTAATTGTCCTATCATTTGTGGAACAGCACCACATTTACTCACCAAGGCGGAGTGGTCTTTGAATATCCACCTGAACAGGTTTCCCTTGCTTCGGCCAACCTGGGTTCGGAGTCTGTTTAAAGACTTCCGGGTTAACCAAGGCCACTCAAGTCCAGGTAAGAGATCTTCAACAGGTGGAACGAAGTGTTTGAGTAAGGAAGCACAGTCTTGCCACAGCTTCAGTCTTTCCTTTGAACATTGTACACCCACATTTCGCCAGTTATGTTTATATAATAGGGGGCGAGCCTATTACCATCAATCGGGCACAAATCCAGACAAGCTTTTACTCACAAATTCCTGATGGAAAAATCCAGTAACACTGCTCGACCTGGGAATCGAACCCAGGACCTCATGCTCAGCAGTAGCGCTTACAACCACTAGACCAACGCGGCAGTCGAGGACTGAGTCTATTGTGCGAAAAAATGTAATGTAATAAATAATTATTCATTTTACAGAAGCAGTAATATGTTACTATGGAACGTGGGCTACTTACAGATATGGTCAAGGAAAGTTCGACGTCGCAGACATTAATCCTCAACTGTGCACACATTTGATTTACGCCTTTGTGGGACTGGATACTAAGGGAAATGTTATCTCTTTAGACTCTTATTTAGATCTACCTGATAATAATGGACGGGGTAAGTTAACATTATTTTATAAGTAGTAGTAGAGCTCAGCAGCGGCGAGGTGTGAATTTTTGTAAGAGAGAAGCCGGTTTTACCTTACTTACCAATAAGAAGTGCATACCAAATTTTGCCTAAATAGCCAGTTTGTTAACGAACCTGCTTAAGAAGGATCAAGGTAAGTAAACATTAATTTATTAACTTAAAAATAAAAGTTTTTTATTTACTGAATTTAACACCATCTATCGTCGTATAGCAGAACCAAAAAGACGCTATCACTACACAAACAAAACTTTCAATGTATTAGAGAAATAAACTGAACTAAATTAGGAAATAGCACTCTAAAATTATTATAATTATTAATTTAAAGAATTTGCAATATTCCTCCATCTCGTTCTCGCTGACGCACTTTTCGTGTTTTTCAATATCTGTCTCTATCGTAACCGGTTGTACAGCGGCTTGCTCTCGTCCATATCAAGCGGTGCCACGTGACCTAAAGTGACGTCATGACGGAATCCCTATTCTATTAATTTTTAGTTCCCAATTAAGACATTTTGGCGCCGGGTTATTATAGAACATTTTTTTGTTGTTGTTGTTCAAACCTAGAAATAGGCGTTTTGTTGTTTGAATGTTATGGTGAATTAAATACCCGTAATATGAACTATATTTTTTCGCAATAATAGACACTATTGCGCAACTGTTTCCTCAGCCTCCATGCAAGCTCTACACAGAGGGCTGTACGTTATGTCCATTGTGTGAAAGTGTTTGTTTAGCGAGCAGTGTCCTATGATGGTCCCCGTCACCAGGCGCAGGCCATTCCTGTCTAGGCGTAATAATCGCCTGGTTAGTTAAGTTAGTGTGTGGGTTAACTCCTGTAGCCACCTGCGTAGTTGGTTGCAGCAGTTGGTTCTGTAATAGTTACTCAACATTTGAGTAACATGAATACGGGGATTTACAGGCAATTAACCAGTATCTCTCCCATAACTCTCGAGATTCTAAATGTTTGTGTCAAATGTATGAGCTAAGCCAACACCTTAGCTGCTAAGGGTTTATTCTTATAGGTACGAACTGTTGAAAAAGAAATGCACTTACCTTTGCAGTTCCAAAACAAAACCAACATTATTTTTTATTTACGCAATCGTTATAATCAGCTTTTGCTATGGGACTAACTAAACTAAAAAAATCTGCTGCTCCATACATTTGTGATCATATAGATCGAAAAATTATATGGAACAGCTGCCATTTTTCATATCAATAAAATAATAAAAATAAAAATTGTTTAGTGACAGACATATTGGTCGATAATGTTAGTTACAAAATACTTAAAAGCTATGTTAGTTGGTTACTAAATATAAAGTGACGTGATGATACATCAAACCGCACCTCTCACATGCAGTTTGATGAATTTGTTGCACACAGACGCGTCCAACCTATCCGCTATCATTTTCAAGATGCCGTTGCTACTGTCCCGCAGTTTTCATGACCGACGCGGATTTCTTCCGCATAATCGCAAAGAAATCATCTATCCGTGCGTTCGTAAACATGCCTGAAGCACTACAAAAACGGGGGAGTCGCAACAGTGACCTGCAAAAGTTATTGTACTGAACTCTGAGGGCACTGGAGACACTTTGTGTGTACTTGACCCATAGACCGCTCGTGTATTTCCAGTCTACCCTCGTTTTACAGATAACTTTGGAAAATTTAACGCGTTGAAAAACCAAAATCAGAATTTAAAAACACTTCTGGCGGTCGGCGGGTGGAATGAAGGATCTGCTAAGTACTCTACTGTAAGTTGAATTTTCTAAAAATGAGTTTAAGTTTCATCAAGTTTAAAGCGAATTCTTATTGCTATAAGTAAGTACTTCAGCAGTACGGATATAATAACTCTATTATACTATAAAACTTTATTTCGTAATATATACGTTTACTGTTTTATTATACCTATAGATCCTTTAAGAGGCCGTACACGAAATTTTGCCGATTTCGCTGATTTTACAGACGTGGCTTTAGAGTTAAAATACTGTATTTCTATAAGTTTTAATGAACAACATGAAAGATCATTCCAATTATGATTTAATGCATTGCTACTATTGCTACTATTTTTATTTTGCGTCGAGTTTATGCGAGATTTAGGTTGTTATGAAAGATTTTTTAATGACAAATCTTTTAAAATTTTTGGTTGTTTTTTTTCAGGAAATGGATTGTTTTTAAACTGAATTTTATTTCTTGTGTTTTAATATTATGAACGAGAGTACTAAGTAACTGAAATCAAAGGCAATTTTGTGCCCATTTTCTCTAAAATTTCACTAAGTTAAATATTTTTATACTCAAACATTTTATATAAAAGTGGTAAAAAGTCATGCATACATTGTATAGACGACTTTCGCAGAAATGCAATATATTTTTTGTTGATACCCTTTGGACGTCGAAACGATTCGTAAATATGTCATATTCTAAACTTCTTACAGCAAAAATTCATAAAACAATCGCCGTTTTAGGTCGATTAATCAAAATTAAATAATAAAAATAAAAAAAAAGTAGTAGTAATGTATGCATTCGATCGTAATTGAAATGATCTTTTATACTGTGCATTAAAACTTATAGAAATACAGTAATTTAACTGTAAAATCACGTCTGTAAAATCACGTAAATCAGCGAAATCGGCCAAAATTTCGTATACGACCTCTTAATGGCCATGCAATTTAAATTTTTTGAATCTTATATGTATATAGGCCAAAGTCCGTACATATCTGCCTGATATTACCTCAACATCACCAGAAAAAAACTACAACTCAAATAGCATTAAAGAGAACAGACAAGTTCACAATATCTCTGATTTATACCTTGTACAGACGCCAGCAGGTCAACCTACCCGAAACTGTCAGATTTTCCCAATGAACCTTGAACCTAATGCTTTAGCAATAAAGTCGAAAATCTATTAAAGAAATCTGACAGATTGTAGTAGCTTGATGTGCTGGCATCTGTACATTGAAATGCCAAAATAATTCACTTAACCAATTCTTCTTTTTCTTAGCGAAAAGAATATCAATAAACTTAATCATCCACTGCCGTAAACTCTATCTATTTCAAATTCTCTCTTCCCAATTAATAAAATTTCAGATGGCAGCAAGCCCCACTTTAAGACAGAACTTCATAGACAGCGCTCTAAAGATGATAACTACCCACGGCTTCGACGGCTTAGACCTCGACTGGGAGTACCCAAACCGTAGGGACACAGTTCATGGCGCAGCAGACATTGATAACTTTACTACACTCTTGAAAGAAATCAGAGCAGTGTTTGATAAGAGAGGACTGTTGCTCACAGCTGCAGTGTCGGCGGTAAAGGCAGCCGCGTCACTGTCATACGATGTTAAGGGCATATCGATGTAAGTAGATTAGCCTATTGGAATTGTTCTAATTAACGATGCCATTTTTCTGGAAAGAAGATCTTGACAGTTTCTTTTTGGTGAAGTATTCGATTATTTTTGATGCCTTTACTTCGTTATCGTCTATTCCCTTTGCTTATTCTTCATCATCTACCTATCCTTTCTAAACTATGACATATGACGTGTATTTTTACAGCTTTGTCTTCTTCATTGGTCAATCACATGAAAATTTTGTTCTGAAACCTAATTACAGTATGCTTGTCTGTTACAGCCTAGGCAGCATTGCATGTATATTGACGCGTTTAATAATAATTTTAGGTACTTGGACATTTTAAATATAATGACATATGACATGCACGGTGCTTGGGACCCCGTAACTGGCCACAATTCTCCTCTTTACAAAGGAGAAGGAGATGAGGGAGCGGTTGCAAAAGATCTGAACACTGTGGAGCAATCTTTGAAGTATTGGATTGGTGCAGGTAAGAAACCCACCATCTGTAGGATAACCAATCTTTTATGTGAATAATGTTAATATAGAATGTTTTGAGCCTGATGTAATTAAAGACCACCTCAATTGCGTAACACTTACAATCAAAATCCAAAGAATATTGATTGTTTGTTTTTTTAATGTTTTTATTGTGTTGTGCCGTCTTAGATGTTGTGTTGTGTATTTTGTATTGTATTATGTTGTATTGTGTGCATTGTATTGTTATTAAATGTGTTTTTTTCCATGGCTGCATAATTATGTTTGAAATATTCGCAAATAAATAATACAATGAATATTGTTGAATCGTCAATAATCATTGCCATCGTAAGTGTATTAGGTAAGCAATTAGGCTACAGTACTGTAGAAATGGTATGTGCTAACTTAATTTAGCTTTTTGACAAAAGATACTTAGCTAGTGGTACTGAAAACGTGGGGTCTTGAGACTTCTTAGGGCCGGTTTTTTGATTCGTAGTTATCTCAACCAATGGCTAACCACAGTAACTAATGGTTGAATTTTGGCTAAATGTGACAGGCTAAACATGAATAAGTTATGCCGTTAGTTACTATTTTTAATATGAATAAGCTAACACGAATATATTTATGTTTAGCCTTTCACATTTAGACAAAATTCGACCATTACTTACTATGTTTAACCATTGGTTGAGTTAACTACGGATCAAAAAACCGGCCCTAAACCTTACTCAGATTACTTATTGTATCGTCTGCGTTCAATTATTTTTCACTTCATGTTTTCAGGTTTTCCTCCAGAGAAAATAGCAGTAGGCGTTCCATTCTACGCCAGAACATTTTTATTGACAAATGCTACCGAGAATGGTTTGAGAGCGCCATCGTCTGGGGATGGTATAAATGGACCCTATACTGCTACAAATGGCTTCATAGGATATAACGAAGTAAGTAAGGATGTCAACCATCGTAGCATAGGTCAAAAACGACGTTGCCAAGGAAGCCCTTTGTTAGAAGTGAATACAAACACGCCTATTTAAAATCAACCCACAGTTTTCAACTATAAGCCTTTCAATATCCATCAAAATGAACAATTATTTCAATAATCACCAAAGTTTACAGAGGCCTATCTGTTTGAAATAATTCCTACTTTAACCACTGCTAGAATAAAGTTAAAATACCTGCCTCGTTGGTCTAGTAGCTGCAAGTGCTACTGCTGAGCATGAGGTTTTGGGTTCGATTCCCAGGTCTGGCAGAATGGTATTGAGTTTCCCCATCAAGAATTTCCAAAGATTTGTGCCCGGTTGATGGCAATAGACTCGCCCCCTATTACATGGGACTTAAACATTAGCTGGCAAAAAGTGAGTGTACTATAGATACACCCCTGCCTAAACCTTCAAGGATTACAGGCGTGCTGTTATGCTATGTTACAAACAGTTCAAACCAAGACTAACTTTTAAAAAGTTATCCATTACAACAACAATTCCAAACGAAGCAAAAACTGCAACAACAACCATATAAAACTTTCCTTCTACAATCCCGGGTCAAAGTATCTCCATACATATGTGGCTGAACATCAAAACAATAACCAAGTACATTTGCAGCTTCCAGAACTGTACTATGATGTGGGTCTACCATTAAACTAGGAAGAAAGCGATGCAACACACCCCACTCACATCAAACTTATTCCTTTATAAGAACAACTGACACCCAAGTTTGAGAACTTTGTCCAACTCAAAGCTGCAGATGGCATAAATTAAATTTTGGTGTTTCGTTTCACAAGGACGGCTAAAATTACCTTTGTCGAGAAATCGAGGTTATTCAGTGTCTATTTTCCTTTGATTGTTTCTGACTTTACTTGCCACTAACATAGATCTTCATTCCTATTTTCGGTTCGCAGAAACACCTAATGCTTTGTGGTTTGCGCGTTAACAAACTCAAGTTTCATATGATTCGATAGGTTTCGGTGCTATGTTGCTCCTTGCATAAATATTTGTATTGCTTCCTGATATTTTTCCCAATATGGAATCAAGTCTGTGAGTTTTTTTTTTTTTAATAATAATAATAACCTGGGACATTATTCACACACGGTCATCTGATCCCAAACTAAGCAGAGCTTGTACTATGGAAACCAGATAACTGATATACTACATATACTACTTTTTTTTGTAAATACATACTTATATAGATAATTACACCCAGACTCGGAACAAACAGACATGTTCATGCACACAAATGTTTGTCCTGGATGGGAATCGAACCCACGAGTTTTGTAACAGTTGAATGAAAAACTAACAAAATCTTATTAATTCCAGTTTTGTCACAAGCTCCAAACGGAGTCCTGGACCGAACGATTCGACTCCCTAGCCAAAGTGCCCTATGCCTTCAAGGACAAAAACTGGGTCTCCTACGATGACCCCAAATCGATTACTGCCAAAATCGAGTACGCCAAACAGTTGAACATCACTAAAATCATGATGTGGAGTATCGAGACTGATGACTTCCATGGAATGTGTGGGGATGGGGTCAATCCTTTGCTACACGCTATCAATGACGCTTTAGGTTCCGAATCTATTGAAAATGGTACAACTGATCCTACTCCTTCTATTAATGCTAGTACTGCTAGTACTACAGGGTCTCCTACTTCTGCACCAAATTCAGTTTGTGAGGCAGAAGGTTACGCACCAAAGCCTGGAGACTGTTCCAGATTTTTGTATTGCATGAAAGAAGCCAATGGTGGGTTCATACCTACGGAGTTCAAATGCCCCGCTAATCTGTACTGGGATCAAACTTTATTGGGTTGTAATTATCCGTCTATGGTCGCATGTAAGTATTAAGTGACGTAATTTGACTTATTTATACGACTAAATAAATAGTAGATTTTAAATTGTTTTGTCTTATTTTTGCATCTTTCTTGAGATGTAAAACTTATCGTTTAATTTACTAATTACTATTAGTCACTTTAACGATGCGTTCTTAGTCTGTCGGGTATTTTTTACCCTAAAAAGTCGTCTCAAATACTTGAAAGGTATACGGAAATAGCTGCTCTTGTTGTGCAACTAAATATCTTTCCCAAAATGTCTCATAACCAGTAATAAAGTTTCTTTGAAATACGCCAGCGATATTTGCTAGCGAATGCGTTCCGAGTTATGAAACTGTCATCTTCATACGACACTCGAGGTGTTCACGAAATGCTGGAAAAAGGTGAAAATGTACAACAGAGTACAGATAGTATTATGAGTGTACTAATTTAGGAATCCTACTAGGTAATAATACTACTAAAATACTGCTTCCTACTTGGTAGTAGATAATAATAAATGCGAAAGTTTGGATGAATGGAAGGATGGATGGATGTTTGTTACTCAATCACGCCAGAACGACTGAACGGATCTGAATGAAATTAAGCAAATAGATAGATTATAGTGTGGACCAGCACATAGGCTACTATTTATTAAGATTTTGTGTGATTTGGCCATAATATAACGATAAGTATCAAGTAAGTCTAAAAAATTCCTGCCCTCTGACAGATATCTTGGCGTGCGCTGCTTACGCCGTTAGAGTTATATGAAGATAATGTATAGTGGGATTATTTGCCTTAAATAGTTCTAAATAAAAATTTTGCGATAGCATATATCTATATTTTATGTGGAAGCTATTATTGCCAAAATAGGGAGCTATAAATACATTTAAATTGGATACTTTTTTTACAATGCACATTTTAGAGTATTTAGTTGTTTCTTATCAAAATTAATACATTCATCGCTTTTAGAATTTAATGTACATAAAGTTTGCCTTTTACTTTAAGTAAATTGGACGAATAGTTTAAAAGTTACAACGATTAGAATGACTGGAGCGCCAAAGCGAGACGCGTGAGGGCAGACGCGTGAACGCGTCGTCGCCGTGCGTCGTTTCGTTGACGGTTGTGTTCATTTTGCGATTATTTCACAGCTAATTCAATTCGATGCGATTTAGTAGGCATAATTATAATTTTTAGGTAGCATATATTCGTGTATTCTTCATATCGCACAGTGTGGAGAATCCCTGCGAAGAGTGGAAGTTTAGGTATCTAGGCCACTGGGTCACTGAAGTCCTTAAAGGTAACTGTGACATTGAAAGGGAACGTAGGTCGCTGGCTGTCCATTGTAACACGCTGGCTCGCAGGGTTGCACGATGCAAAAACGCTTTGCAAAGCTTACTGTCAGTCCTTCTACACGTGCAGCCTGTGAGGCAGCTTCACTCAGCGGGCATACAACGACCTACGCGTTCAATATAATAATGCTCTGTTGTAGTGCGTCAGGGATGTCTGCGGTTAATCACATTGATGGTTTTGCAGCCATCATTAGAAAAAAATGTGCATCCCTGATGACGCCTGTTCGCGGCAGCACCAACAGTATTCTCTGTGTGTTCACAGATCGGTGGGATTCCAAAGATTGATCATTGGGGCCCTTATCTCCAAAACTACAGAGCCTAAAATTTTGAAAAAAAATACAGAAAATAGCCTATACCTAGGTTACAGTAAAGGAGCTTTTGAGTAGGCGGTGCGTGAGGCAGCACATAGCTACTGAGACACCAGAGCAGTCCCTAGATCAGCATCAACAACACGCTGAGTATCTAGCATCTCAACGAGCTGCTGAGACTTCAGAACAGTACCACGATTGGCGTCAATCAACTTCCAAAAAAATAGTACTAAGTGAAAAATAACTATAATTTCGGAATTTGGTGGAAAAAACTAAAATACAGATCCCACCCGCTTCCGAAATTAAAGTTATTTTTCACTTTGTAGTGATTTTAGGGTTACGTACCTGAAAAGGAAAAAACGGAACTCTTATAGGATCACTTGTGTGTCTGTCTGTCCGTCTGTCTGTCTGTCCGACTGTCACAGCCAATTTGCTCCGAATCTAATGAACCGATTAAGTTGAAATTTGGTACACTTATATATTTCTGTAACCCAAACACGGATGTGTAACGTAAATAAAAACTGTACCGTGTGACATATCAAATGAAAGGGCTTACTATGAGGGTCTCAAACATATTGTTTCATAATTTTAAAATAAATAATTTTAAAATTATTTAAGAAAATAGACGAAAATTTACCACCCCCTTATCTCTGAAAGTACTGAGCCTAAAATTAAAAAAAAATACAGAAAATAGTTCAATACCTGTAGATTACAGGAAAACTTATAAGAAGTCTATGGTCTTAAAACAACACGGTAAATCTCTCAATATTGTGCATAAAAACTTACATTTCGTCGGGGATAGTGCAAATCCGCGAATCTACCATACGTGCGCGTATCTGCACTATGTGGGAAGGTTATAAGTTTTTTTTTTTAATATTTCAACGGCTTTTGACCTCATTTTTAGAGTAATAATTCATGTGTTCATCCACGAAAATCACTTCAAAGAGATATCTAATTAGGGTCTTAAGTGCATTGCTCGCGAAATTTGAAATTGGCTACATTTGTCAGTTACGCGGAATTATCCAATGCTAGTTCCACAGATTTGCACTATCCCCGACGATTTGCAGTTGGAATATATGGAAGAACATGTATTTCAACTACAATGTTAAGATTGTTCTTGGGATTAATCCCAATTACGGAACCCTTCATTGTGTGTAGTCCAACACGCACCTGTCCTTTTTGAAGTTGGTTATTTTTTTGGAAAAATGTTTTTATTTTAAACTTACATATTCCTATTAAATATAAGTAAGGAAAAGAGTTCGATTCGAAAAGTTAGGCACTGACCTACCTATTTATTTGACAGGACTTTACTTGATTGTGTAGGTAGGTATTTTTCTTTTCATTCTATATCGAAAAGACAAGCGAAAGAAGGCTAAAATTACATACGTTTAGTCCTATCAAATACCTACACTTATATTAAATAAGGGTCAAATTTATTTCATTGATGGTTATAAATAATTAAGTTAAAAATATAATAACCTAACTTAACTAAAACTATTAAAAAACTACCTACATAAGTTACATTTAGGGGTGATTAGAGGTCAAGGAGTCTACTTAGTAACCAGGTCCCAAGTGGGTAATAAATGACATAGAAGTATGTACTTACATCGAAATGGTCTTCGAAGCCGTACAGATTTTTCTGACAATGATTCTTTTCTTTTCATAATTTTGCACCATTTAGCTGTTGTTTTTTTCTCCTTTGGCACCATAAAAGATGTTTATCGGGGATAGTTACAGTAGTTTTTGTGCACTTACGCACGATGCAGTATTTGTAATGTAAGTAATTTACTATTAGTTTGCAGTTTCCATGTTGATTTTGCAACGATATCTGCCGCCGTATTGAGCTAACCACATAAGAATGGCGAACTAACGACGCGACGTCACGGGCTTGTCGATTGGTCACGCTCCGTATAATTTGAACACGGGCGGGAAAAGTATCATGACTTCGTCATTTAAATAAATAATTTTAAAAAAATCACTAGGCTTTTTTGTAAGCTTAGTATGATTTTCTAAAAATAAAATTTAAAAATGAAACTTCATTATTGTATTTAACTTGGCTAAAGATATTAGCGAAAACGTCACTACTTCATTTTCTTTGCGTATCGATGACAAAAAGTTCATATAGTTTTGGGCCCAAAACTCTGTTACGCGATCTGCACTCACTGACGCAGTCATAAGGTCATCAAGTGCATAGGTAACTGAGAATGCGACACAGGGTGGAATGTGGGCCATTTTCTGTAGGAGACGCTGCATACGCACTTGAAATCTGAGCTGACCGTGAACCCGCATCTCTGGGGATTGTCTTTGCTATTTAGAGATTTTCAAGTCGGCCATGACAACGCGTGCCCAGTTGGAAATAATACAACTTATGTTTAAACCATAGCCTTCGAGAAATGAATGGCATGTCTAGGTTCAACTTACTAAAATGATATTCCATAATATAAGAAAATACGAGTCTCTTCGTCTTTAATAACATTCTCTACATTGTAAGATCATTGCTGAATCGTCCGGCGACTCCGCTCCGCTGCGAATATAACTTCTGATGTAATACGTCACCACATTGTAGACTCGTCGTCTCTTTGGTAAACAAGAAGTTTTATGTGTTCTTTCAGGTATTGTAATACTTTTGTTTTGTGAATTAGATAAGGATAAATAGAGGGAGAGAAAGAGAGACGAGTAGAATAGGTAAAGCTTCTGAAAACACTCCTGAATTACCACTAATTGATTAAACAATCGTTATCACATAAGACATTGCTATTATATTAGTCATCGCATGTCTAGTACTCTTTTTTATCCTTTATTCTCAACTCAGCCTATCCCAGTCCACTGCTGGACATAGTCCTTTCCCAGGCTGCGCCACAATACCCTGGCTTCCACCTTGTGCATCCAGTCTGCCCCAGCTACTTTCTTAAGGTCGTCGCTACGCTTGCCGATACGCGGTCTCCACTCAAAAAGATTTTGGTTCTTAATAATTAATTACAATCTAGCCTATAAGCCTAATAAGCAATTCAATCTAGCTTAATTTTCAAATATAGGCTGTTGGTCCGTGTATAATACTGGTATTCAGCTGCATTCGGTTAGACTAGAAGCCGATCCCAATATAGTTGGAAAAATTCTAAATTATTTTTAAACTTCTGTGCGTCGATTGTACTTTACACAATTCTGTTACACTTTCTTAGAGTCTGATATAATAATATAAATACTTTATTCATGTGTTATATTATTATTGAGCCGTTGTCACTATTATTTCTCCACTTTTTACACTACACTAACTCAAAAGGTTTTGTTCATTTTAGTCTTCGCACTATATTTGTTTGATCTATCAGCTGAATTGTCTCGATGTTCACATGTCGGTGGAGTCGATGTTCATGGGCCTCAACAATTTTTTAGATTATATTTATGACGGGTTTCACTTTTAGGTCGCGATGGAGGTCGATATTTCTAGATTAGTGAATAGATTAGTGATCACAGTATGTTGTTGGAAGTAGACAAAAGGATGTTATCGTGTCCATTATTACACATGGCCCCAGTATTTTGCTTTTAAATTTAATGCGTTGAAATCTTCACATCAAAACCCCTTCAGTACTAATGAACACAAAGCCGTCCGTTCTTGGCATCATACAATCATAATATGGAGAGCAGTGGTGGCCCAGTGGTAACAGCCGAGACTTTGTGCAGTTTATTTTATCACCACTCTTCTAAAGGCGTATCCAAACAGAGCGCGCAAGGTACGCGGCCTTCGCAGGACACAATTTCTGCGCGCTATGTCTAGACGTATGGAGAAAAGTACGCGCGGCAGTGCTCTGTGGTAAAAGTGTGGTAAAAGTGCTCTGTGGCAGGCTTGGTTGCTTCATGGCAAACCAGAGTCTGGTGATATATATAATACTATGCGTGAAACCCGTAAGCGTTTTAAATCTAAGTTAAAATGGTGTCAAGACAATAAGGATAAAATTAAAATGGATATCTTAGCAACACACCACAAAGACAGGGATTTCAAAAACTTTTGGAAGCACACCAAGAAACTGGAAGCTGGACCGTGTGTCCCTGTGAGTGTTGAGGGTAGGAGCGAGCCCTGTCAAATAGCGGAATTATGTAAGGATCATTTTAGGGTAGTGTCTCCTCTAGGGTGTGTGCAGCAGCAGGTGCTCGATGCTGAGGTTGCAGATTGTGAGCGGTTTAGATTTAAGGCGAAAGAAGTCGCCCATATTATCCAAAATATGACTAGAGGTAAATCTCCAGGACATGACGACCTTAGCATCGAGCACTTGCAGTGCGCTGGTGTACATTTACCTAGGGTGTTGGTCATGTTTTTCAATTTGTGTATAGGCCATTCATATTTACCCAGGGAGATGAAGACCACTGTTATACCTATTCTTAAAAACAAGACGGGTGACAGACAGGGACAACTACAGACCTATCTCATTGGCTACAGTGATCGCCAAGGTGCTGGATGGGTTGCTTGATAGTCGGCTAAGTAAGCATGTAGATCTCCATGAAGCTCAGTTTGGTTTCAGGGCTGGGCAATCGACTGAAACTGCGGTACTGCGACTCAAGCATACTTTCCTGTACTATGTGACGAGGAAGACGCCTGTGTACGGTTGTTTTTTGGACCTGTCGAAGGCATTTGACCTGGTGTCCTATGACGTGCTGTGGGATAAGCTCCAGGGGGGAACCAGCACACCCAGAGAGGTAATAAATATTTTGAGATATTGGTACGGCAACCAGACCAATAATGTTAGGTGGGCGGGTTCATGTTCGTCGGAGTACAGGTTGGAGTGTGGAGTGAGACAGGGAGGCCTGACTTCACCAAGACTCTACAACCTGTACGTTAATGGACTGATAGGTGAGCTCAGCGGGGCCGGTGTCGGCTGTTCAGTGGATGGTGTATGTATGAACAACATTAGTTATGCCGACGACATGGCCACCTGTCACAGCCCTTAACTACCTCATAGGGTTCTGTGAGAGGTACGCGGGGTCACATGGCCTCAGGTATAACTGTACGAAGAGTGAACTGCTTATTTTCAAGGCGGGTAGTAAGAGTCCGAAAACCGTTCCACCGGTCAGGCTGGGAGGAATGCCGTTAAGTAGGGTCACCAAATTTAAGTGCCTGGGGCACTGGGTTACCGAGGACCTCTCAGATGATTTAGATATTGAGCGGGAACGTAGGGCGTTGGCAGTGAGATGCAATATGCTGACGCGCAGGTTTGCACGGTGCACAAAAGATGTTAAAATTGCGCTTTTTAAAGCATACTGCCATACATTTTATACCTGCAGTCTGTGGGTCCGCTATACGCGTAGGTCTTTCAATGCCCTGCGGGTCTTGTACAATAATGGTCTTAGGATGCTGTTGGGGTTGCCTCGCTTTTGCAGTGCATCAGGTATGTTTGCTAAGGCTAGCACTGACTGCTTTAGGGCTATAGTAAGGACAAGAGTGGCCTCCCTGATGCGCCGCATGCGGGGCAGCACCAGCAGCCTTCTGAATACCATATTGGAAAGGGTTGATTGTCCTGTTGTGAGGCAATGGAATACCGTTCACGGTTCTGGAGGGGTCCTTTTCAATGTAAAATAGTGTAAGTGTAATAATTAATAATTTTGACATTCAATAATAATATACTAACATAGTTATAAGTATGATTTACTAACAATGTATGGAATATTTGTTGATTCTGAAATAAATGAATAATAATAAAACCGGGACGTGCCGCGCAATAACTATCTCGTCCTTGAGATCTTCTCTTTTATTTTTGTTCATCATCATCATCGTTCCAGTCGAAGGACGTCCACTGCTGGATATAAGCCTCCCCCAAGCACCGCCACATCGACCGGTTCTGTTCTTCCCGCATTCAACGGATTCTTGCGGCCTTCACAAGGTCATTGGTCCACCATTTAGGAGACCTTCCAACGCTATGTCTTCCGGTACCTTCACCACTCCACAACCATTCGGCCTCATCGGCCATCTGTTCTGTGAGCAATGTGGCTAGCCCACTGCCACTCTAGTTTGGCAATTTCTTCGGGCTATTTCGGTTACTATGCTTCTCCTACTCTTCATTTCTGATTTGGGCACACACTATAGTCCTGTCACTGCTGTGTGTGGTGTATCTTTGGGTGACTTTCAGCCTTCTAATGAAGCCCATGAACGCAATTGTGACCAAATGGTAACGGCCCCAACTTACGAGTCCACCCGATTTTCAGATCCTGGGTTTGAACCCTACCTGGGCACTTTACTTTGTGAAAATAATTTCATCACCGCTGCTCTCAAAACGGCGAAGGAAAACATCATGAGGAAACCGACACGTTCTAGAACCAAAAAATCGAAGATATGTGATATCTACCAACCCGCTGTGGAGTCGCGTAGTGGATTACCGCCCACTCCATCTCACCGAGAAAAGGCTTGTGTGAACTGCAATGGAAATGGTTGATTATGAATGAGGCCCATTGTGAGCGACTACGTTTCAGTACCGTAGGTCATCACTGGTATGTGAGACGAAAAGATATTACGTAGCTTCCCGTAACCTACCTACCTACGCTACCTAGCCGCGTTGGATTTGACGATTGACCTCTTTCTAGAAGTTGGCCTCACCTAACTGGACAGTTTGTAATCGTCCACAACTTCGAGTGTAATGTCTCCGATCTTCATAAGAGTGGGTGTCACATGGCCTTCGTTTTGTCCATGTTCGTTTTAAGACCCACACTTTTACGGAAGCTGAACTGACTCAATTTCGTCGGCGAACCGAAGGTGAGTGATGTACTTGCTATTGATGTAGATGCCAACCCCTTTCCAGTCCAGAACCCTGACGACATCCTTCAGTGCAGCGGTAACAGTTTCGGAAAGATAACATCTCCCTGTCTCACCGCTCGCTTCAGAAGAATAGGTTTCGAGATAATTGGTTATCTTTGTTATTTGTTATGATAGTCTTTTTTACGGAGAATCCCACAAATCTATAAAAGATCTATATAGACTTCCAATAAGCGAAGAAATTGTTCGTTATCCATTTCAAGATTACGCCCAGACATGAACAATGACGAAAGCTGACCAGCCGCGCTGTGTTTGGACACACCTTAATGTATATTTGGTGTATGTCCTATATACCATATATACCTCCTATCCTGCACTCAGGGCCCCAAAAAAGGCAGCCATAGCGACCACTACGCTACCACCGATAATCGCCGTCGACGTGGCAAAGTTTTGGGCAAACAACATTTAATACACTGGCATGCCATCAACACGACGAAGAAAGAGAATATATCTGGTTCTGAATCCCTAGCTACAATGGTTCAAGTCAACCAAAAGTATACAATCTACACAGGTAACTCCACGAAACACGCTAAAAACGACACTGAAATGATACCCAGAAAGAACTCGTAAAGCTAGTAAGCTACAAATATCAAGTAATATGTTTTCCCCGTCTTCCCCAGTCCGACATGAATATATTTTAGGAAAATTATGTACCTCATTCAAGAAAGGTAATACCCATCGGCTTGGTTACCTACCTACGCGAGATTTTTGTCACTGGCAATTTGTTACAATCCCTTATATTTTTGGAGAATATGCGAGGGGCGACGGTATCAAATAACCCTTATTATTATAGCTATAGAAGACAACTTATGATGTCTGTATTATTTCTGTAATGGTTTGAATTTATGCTTAAGACTAGTCTGCTTTAGTTGGTACTTTCTAATAGGTTCTCTAGGATTTAGAGGTTCCTAGAAAATCTGAGCTTTGGATTAGGCTTTGTAACTGTCAATAGACTTGTCTTACATAACTTCACGCCTGTAATCCCCGAAGGGTTGGGCAGAGGTGTATCTATAGTATACCCACATTTCGCCAGTTATGTTTAAGTCCCATGTAATAAGGGGCGAGCCTGTTGCCATCAACCGGGCACAAATCCAGCTCCGGGCTACTACCGAGAGATTCCAGATGGAAAAACCCAAAAACACTTTGCCCGAATCGGAATCGAACCCAGGATCTAATGTTCAGCAGTAGCGTTTGCGACCACTGGACCAACGAGGCATGTTTGCCTGCTTGGCCTGGGCTTGTCTTCATTATCATTATCCTACATATGTATATTATAAATGCGAAGGTTTGGATGGATGGATGGATGTTTGTTACCCACAATCACGTCAAAACGGCTGAACAGATCTGGGTGAAATTTGGCAGAGAGATAGATTATAGTCTGGAATAATAAAATCAATCTGCCTAGCCTTTCCCCAACTATGTTGGGGTCGGCTTCCAGTCTAACCGGATGCAGCTGAATACCAGTGTTTTACATGGAGCGACTGCCTATCAGACCTCCATAACCCAGTTACTGGGTAATACGATACCCCTTGGTAAGACTGGTTGTCAGACTTTCGGGCTTCTGACAACCCTTAACGACTGTCAAAGATCCTCGAATGACAGCCGGGACCAACGGCTTAACGTGCTTTCCGAGGCACGGAGGAGTCTCGGTATGAAAATATGGTCACCCATCCACGGACCAACCCCCGCAAGCGTAGCTTAACCTGATGGATCGACCCGTGCGGCTGTTATTACTTAGCCACGAGCTCCTCTATAGTCTGGAATAATAGCACATAGGATACTTTTTATCCCGGAAAATGTACGGTTCCCGTGGGATAATTTCAAACACGCGAGCGAAGCCGCTGGTAAAAGCATGGATATAGTTGTTTAGTTTGATGATCCGTACCCCACCCTTAAATATGACCACACTTTTCTGATACATCATCACTACGTATTATATAACAAAGTTCCCCGCCACGTCTGTCTGTTTGTATGGTCGCGATGATCTCAAAAACTATTGAACGGAGTTTAGCAATAGATATAGTGGTTCAAGAGGAAGTGGTTCAATACGTATATTTTTCCGACATCTACGCGTTCGGAGTCGTGGGAAAAAGCTAGTCCTCTATAATTACACATGTTCTTCTATTTACAATCATACTCGTATTTTCGGCTAGATTGACCCGTTTCACCCCAATTTGGTTCCCTCTAGTAATATTAGATCTTGACACAACTATTGCGATTTCTTCCGAACATAATTGTCTGATTATTTTACCGAAAGGTACTGACTGTTGCGCAAACCTTTGCTCGCAGTAAATCCAATATGATTGTGTCTTTATTTTTTAAATTAAATATTTTAAGTATTTTAGTTAATGAAATATACCACTTAAACCTTTCTCATGCATCACTCCGTCCATTGGTGATAACCGTATGAAAATCCGTTCAGTAGTTTTCGAGTTTATCGCGTTCAGACAGACCGAGAGGCGACGCGGGGGAGTTTGTTTAGTTAAATGTATGCCGGTCGCGCTTTAAAAACAAATAACTTTTGACCGAGTGGACAGATTTTCTAAACATTACCTCATGATACGAACTAAGGCTTTCCAATCCCTCAAATCTTAAAAAGAGGAAAGTACAGATAAATTTTAATATTATTTGTGAATTTTAAAATCAACCTCTATTTTTCCCCCTTAGCGGTTGATTTTACAAAAACGCCGAAACCCCGTAATTCTTTATTTCCTACCAAAAACATTAATTTAAATTTTCTTATGCCTAACTTAAGAAAGCTGGGTTTGCCATACCAACTATCATCCCCTATATCACCCCCTGTAGGATTATTTTTGAGACAAAAAGTATCCTATGTCCTACTCCAGGATGCCATCTATCGCCTTGCCGAATTTTATCGAAATCCGTTTAGTGGTTTAGGCGTGAAAAGGTAACAGACAGACAGACAGACAAGATTTACTTTCGAATTCATAATATGTATCGATAAAGCTAAAGAGTTTGTTTGAACGCGCTAATCTCTGGAACTACCCGTCGGATTTGAAAAATATTTATGCATTTGAAAAAGAATAAAACGAACGCTAAGCGAAAAGGAAGTAATAGGGCGGGCAGGCGATGCGATGCGATATGGACGAAGTCGCGGGCGGAAGGTAGTCCATATGTAATATTTGAATATTGATTGATTGATGTCGTGATGTTTGGGGTGAGAGAAATACAACTTTTATTGTATTTTATGTAAGGGATATAAGCTTTATATATAAATTATATATATAATTTTATACAGTATATTAACCAACAGAGGGCGTTCCCGTTAACCCGCAATAGTATAGCATCCATACATGCTAAAAAAAATATTACCATTCGAAAACAAAATGGTTTTTATTTTTTTTAATATTAAAATATTCACTAAAAATGTTAAATTGATACGTAAAAGAAACACTCTGTACACGCGTACTTGAAGGACGGAAACATCGCAATTTAGTTTTTATTTTTAGTGAATATTTTTATATTTTTTTGAATATTTTAGTGAATATTTTAATATTAAAAAAAAATAAAAACCATTTTATTTTCGAATGGTAATATTTTTTTTAGCATGTATGGATGCTATACTAAGGCGGGTTAACGGGAACGCCCTCTGTTGGTTAACATACTGTATATATATAATTTTATGGCTCACAAAAGTAGAAAATGGTAGAAAATGCCTATGGCATTAAGTCTTCCTCTGTACATTTTGTGTGCTTAAAGTATTAAATAAATAAATAAAAGTAGGACCGAAATGAACGGCAATCATAATGCTCCCACTATGACTTCATGCCTTTACCCAGCAATGGGTAAATCACAATCTGCCTAGCCTTTTCCCAACTATTTTGGGGTCGGCTTCCAGTGTAACCGGATGCCGCTGAATACCAGTATTTAACATGGAGCGACTGTCTGTCTGACCTCCACAACCCGGTTACTTGGTAACACGATACCCCTTGGTAAGAATGCTTGTCAGGCTTTTGTGTTTCTGACTACCCGTAGCGACTGTCAAAAATCTAAGAACGACTGCCGGGACCAACGGCTTAACGTACTTTCCAAGGCACGGAGGGGTTTCGATATGTAATGGATGGTCACTCATCCACGAGCGGACTGCCGCAAGCGATCGACCAATATTATTTAGACACGAGCCCCACATATTGGTAAAGCTATGAGGTTAATTTTGGTCACGTTCTTGCCAATCTCTTGAGGCCTTAACGATAGATATAACGATAGATAAGCTCTAGACTCTAGACTAATTCCTTAATATTTTAATTCTTGTTCATATTCTTGATCTCTCCCATCTCCATTACATTTCCATCTCCAATATAGATGAAGATATTACAAAGTACCCATCGCACACAAGTGCGGTAACCATTTTGATTATGAGCTTACAAAAACATTAAAAGAATCCCACGTTTTACCCACTTTAATAAAATCTAATAGGGAATGCCTTAAAGTCGAGAATGACTTCATCTTGAGGGAATTTGCAACGATTAAAATTTCACTATTGCCGCGGCGGCGTAGCTAGGGGTTACGATGTCCGGCTACGGTAGCTACGCTTTCGTAGCAACACTTTCGTAGCAGGTAGATAGTTCGCTACGGGCTACACGTCGAGTCGAAAGTTATTTTACGTAATTCAGTTTTATTTGAACTCAGTTTTTTTATGTGTCTCAAACTGTTTTATTTCTTCTTCTTCTATGTACGTGTCAATAGACTGAACTTTTTATCAACTGTATCATTATTTTTTTGTTTTTTTAAGTGGAGATACAATCCCGGCTTAATTGTTGATTCAGTGTTCTGCCGCCCAATACATTTCCTGGGGCAAGTTTTGTATGAAAATATTATATACTAACTGCCCACCCTAGCTTCGCACGGGTGTGAAAAAAATGAGACCAAATCTTCACTTTACAGTACGACCATGTAATGAAATAAAATGACAATTAAATCATTTCACAACCATAACACACTGAGTTCTATAAACTGCTATTGCTGGTATTTAAAAAAAAAAGCCGGTATATATAATATATTATAATATAATTTATAATATATAATATATATTCTACAACTTTTTTTACTACTTATTTCATAAAACAACCAAAACAACGATTTTTTTTTTCGGATGTAACAAAAACATTGTAAGAAACAGACCAACTAAACGTCAGATTGACGTTTATGACGCCAATTCTGACAATATTTTTAAAAATCTCCCTACTGTATTCCGTCTCACTCACTCACTTTTTTTATGTGGAGATTTTTTAACCAACATTTTTCACTTTTCCGTAAAATTTTTCAAACATTTTCTTTCATGCACACCTTGTCCTGAGAGTTACAAACACAATAAAAAAATTAGCCAAATAGGTGCAACCGTTCTGAAGTGATGCGCTTACATACGTATATACATTCGACAATTGATTTTTATTTATAGCGGATGATTTTTTTACCGTCTTGAACAAAATAGGGTACAATAGGTGAACGGAGTAGAAGCCTATGGTATACCTAATTTTATTTTTCTTTTTTTAAATATTTTCTCTTAAATAGTGACAAAAGAACACACACATTCGTTCGACATTTTATTTTTCACCTGCTTTTTAATAAAATTAATATATTGTTATAACTTATTTTTTAAGACAACTACTACTATTTTGAATGTAACTATTTAAAAAAAAAAACTTGATTTTTATTTTTTTTTAATTAAAGTAACAACTTAGCTCGTTAGCTCTATTTAACAGCCTGGCATTATCAATGACTTTACAACAAATTTCAACTATTTTCAAATAAAATAGTACATTATTATAAGTTGTTATACTGGTATATATGAGTTTATCGAGTAAACCAATAGTAGGGCTTTATTATACGTGGATCACGAAATTCTAAAACTTCACTCTCACAAGTCGTGAACTGTTACAAATGCTTGTTTTATTGCCATCGCTTTTTTACTGGTGGCAATACCGTCTAGAAAGTTGTCAGAAGACAAATTTGTGGGACGTGATGCCTTTCCGTTATGTCCTCATAACAGTTGGTAACAAATAAGAATGCGTTGTGATACGCATTTAAAATGTTCCATTGTTATTATTAATGGTAGAATTTATTGGAGGAAAGAAATGTTATTTTTGTAAGGTATGATGAAAGAGGATTTTTTTAACGAATGATATGTTAAGGCGAATGATATGTGATGATTATAACAGAATAGAATAGAATAAAATAGAATAGCATAGAATAGAATAGAACAATACGATAGTTGTAAAAGAGATTAATTATATAAATCAAAATTCAATGAAATCAAGGAGATAAAATATGATTTATATGCAAAAATGTCAAATATTTAGGTAAATTTTTCATTTATAAAATCTTCAGTCGAGTAATAACATTTGCTTGAAAGAAAGTCAATTTACATTTAAATGTTCTGAAGCTGAGAGTTTTGAAGCCATGCTGCCGCATGCATGAATGCTTAGAATCTAAGCATTCAAATAACCAAACCATCTAAGCCTTAGACGATTTGGTTATATTGAGTGGATGGGTGACAGGCGACTAAGAAAAGGTATTTACAAGGCAGATTCGGAAACGCCACCGCGGAAGGACATATACTGGATGCATGTAAAAAAATGTACTGTAAAAATCTCCCTACTGTATTCCGTCTCACTCACTCACTTTTTTATGTGGAGATTTTTTAACCAACATTTTTCACTTTTCCGTATTAAATTTTTCAAACATTTTCTTTCATGCACACCTTGTCCTGAGAGTTACAAACACAATAAAAAAGAATTAGCCAAATAGGTGCAACCGTTCTGAAGTGATGCGCTTACATACGTATATACATTCGACAATTGATTTTTATTTATAGCGGATGATTTTTTTACCGTCTTGAAAAAATAGGGTACAATAGGTGAACGGAGTAAAAGCCTATGGCATACCTAGTTTCTTTTTTTTTTTCTTTTTTCAATAGCTTTGACAGAAATTCCTCTAACATTTGAAGTAAACTAGAACAATAAAAAAGAAATTTTGAAAAACCTTTATAGATTGTTAAAAAATATCGAAATTCAAATCATACGCACTACGCAGGGTGAAAAAACCAATCCAAAACCAAATAGGTTTGGATTTGCTTTTTTTTTCGGTCAAATTGGCTGTGACAGACGTACAGACAGACAGACACACGAGTGATTCTATAAGGGTTCCGTTTTTGATTTTTGAGGTACGGAACCCTAAAAACGAGTGCGAGACAGCGATGAGCGATTACTCGCTGGTATACGTATGTACCAAGCGTGAGTCTTTCAGCGAGTGTTCTGCCCGCCAAGAGAGCGTCTCTGAGCGAGTACTCTCTTTTATAGCTCTTATCGTTGCGACAAACGAGTACCTACTCGCCGGCGGTGTGAATAATATATATCGCATCCGAAACAAGGCCGCCACCTAGCGGCAACTATCAAGACTAGAGTTGGCTTGCTTGGACAGAGTTGCCAAGGATTGTTTATCCTGGTGAAGGAGCAGTGAAGACTCTCCATAGTTAATTATTACGAGTATACTCTTTGGTGAAAACGCTTCGGAACGGTCCTATGCAGTCCTACGTTTTGTTGAACCATCATCATCATACAAGCCTGCACCACTGGAGAGCAAAGGCCATAATAGTAGTTGATTGTAAAAGGTTATTAAAGTAAAACTGATTATTTTGGGGAAGTAAGAGTTATTTATTTGCACGATACCCACATAAACCTGCCTGGTGACTGATCGTAGCTCGAACCATCCTGATGATCCGTCATATAATTATACAGGGAGATTTTTAAAACATGCGACAAAATTTAAGGGGGTGTTCTACCCATCAATATGAACAACTTTTACTATGGGACCAACTAAGAATTCGCAAAAAAAAAAAATTACCTTCCCATGTAAAAGCACATACCCGATTGGACCATTTTGTATAAAAAGGTCGAAATTTTTTTGCGAATTCCGAGTTGGTCCCATAGTAAAAGTTGTTCATATTGATGGGTAGAACACCCCCTTAAATTTTGTCGCATGTTTTAAAAATCACCCTGTATATCTCTTTTACCTACAATCTTTTGCACGTTTCTTGAGCGAGAATATCGTGGATCTAGCTAGTCGCTTCCTCGTCAGCGGCCGGACAGATGTCTAATGTTATTTAGTAATAACCAGAGATCGGAGTAGGTAGGTAGAGTATAAAAACCTAAACTTCGAAGAAAGAAGTAACAAGAGTGGATAATACCTTCTATTATCCACTCTTGTTACTTCTTTCCACGAAGTTTAGGTATTTATACTCTACGTATTCCGATCTCTGGTAATAACTCACTATTGCTTAAATAATAATAATAAGTTGGCTTCGGCCCCTCGTATGCCTTCCAAAGGACCGGGACCCCAGGGTCCCGAGATTTATAGAAAAACATAATAATAATATAATAATATCCTGAGACATTTCACACACGGTCATCTGATCCCAATCTAAGCAGAGCTTATACTATGGAAACCAGATAACTGATATACTACATACACTATTTTTTTTTTTTTTTGTAAATACTGGGGAAAAAGTCTTTTCGCATTATAGTATGTATGAACTTGTAATAAAATCTCTTTGGCTATACTATTTGTATCTGGCTGGTTTTGGTATCATTGAAAGTTTAAATTTTAAAGAACATAACTCCAAATTCAAATTAGGAAAATGTGTGATTTTCATTTGTTTTTCGTACCGTCAAGATGAGTGAATCTAATGAAGAAATTCGATACATTTTAAAATTTTACTACAAAAAAGGTAAAAATGCAACGCAAGCCGCGAAAAAAATTTGCGATGTTTATGGACCTACTGTAGTGTCTGTGAGAGTAGCACAAATTTGGTTTAAGTGTTTTCAATCCGGAAATTTTGATGTCAAAGATGCACCTCGCTCTGGTCGCCCTATTACGGATAAAATGGATGCCATTTTTGAAAAAGTGGAGCAAGTTCGGCATAGCAGTAGTTACGACGTAGCTGAAGAACTGGAAATTGACCACAAAACAGTTTTGGCGCATTTGAAAAAAACTGGGTACACAAAAAAGCTCGACATTTGGGTACCTCACGAGCTCACAGAAAGAAACCTAATGAACCGTGTACTCATTTGTGATTCTTTATTACGACGTAATGAAACCGAACAAAAGGTCGTGGTCAAAGGCCGGTCAGGCTTCACAGACTGTGGCGAAACCCGGGTTAACTCGCAACAAGGTGATGCTATGTGTGTGGTGGGATTGGAAGGGCATTATTCATTATGAGCTGTTACCACCAGGCAGGACCATCGATTCTGAACTCTACTGCGAACAACTGATGAGATTAAAGCAAGAAGTTGAGAGAAAGCGGCCGGAATTAATCAACAGAAGGGGTGTGGTTTTTCATCATGATTACGCTAGACCTCACACATCTTTAGCCACTCAGCAAAAATTAAGAGAGTTTGGCTGGGAGGTGTTAATGCATCCGCCGTATAGTCCTGACCTTGCACCTTCAGATTTGCACCTGTTTCGGTCTCTTCAGAATTCTTTAGGCAGTGTCAGGTTAACATCACGAGAGGACTGCCAAAACCACTTGTCGCGGTATTTTGACCAGAAGTCCCAAAATTTCTATAGCAATGGGATCATGTCCCTACCTACAAGATGGCAAAAAGTTATCGAACAAAATGGTACCTACATACTTTAGTTAAATGTAAATAAACTATATTAAAAAATGTTTTGAATTTTCTTAAAAAATGCGAAGAAACTTTTTCCCCAACCTATTACTTATATATAATAGATAATTACACCCAGACTCAGAACAAACAGACATGTTCATGCACACAAATGTTTGTCCTGGGTGGGAATCGAACCATAAATAATAGAAGTTTCCAAGCATAGAACACAAACCAAACTATCAGCCACGAAAATCAGCATGTACAGACGCCAGCACATCAAGCTACTACAATCTGTCAGATTTCTTTAATAGATTTTCGACTTTACTAAAGCATTAGGTTCAAGGTTGATTGGGAAAATCTGACAGTTTCGGGTAGGTTGACCTGCTGGCGTCTGTACAATCACAGAACAGATGAAATCTGTTCTGTGTGTACAATGCTTACATTAATTTTAAAACCAACATGAAAATAATGGCCACACCGCAACACATTGAAGTACTTCACAAAATGTAATCAATAAATTGCGAAGCACAGAACTATTATCATCATTAATTAATAGAACTGCCTTTCTGTTCATTAATGATATTGAAGGGCTCGTGGCTGAGTAACCGTCGCGTCGTAGTCGCAGTCGGAGCGTGGATACCAGTGGTTACTCATCCATTTCATATCGAATCCCCTCCGTGCCTCGGAAAGCATGCTTAGCCATCGGTCACAGCTTTCATACGTAGATCCTTGACAGTCGTTACCGGTAGTCAGCAGCGGGGCAATTGCGTAACACATTATCATTCGCAATCGGTTTCATTTTGACAGTTCAACAACATTCATTGCGTTATTTACGTTGTAGAGCACACAAATTTTTCGAACATATGAAGCAATGGATTAACAATTTGCTTCAGATTGATTCAGATTCCGATTGATAGTGTGTTACGTAATTAGGCAATTGAATAACACAACACACTATCAATCCGAATCGGTTTAATTTTGACAGTTCAACAACATCACTGCGTGATTTAGGTTATCGAGCAAACAAACTTTTCGAACATAATGAAGCAATGGAGTAGCTCCAAAATGATTCAGATTCCGATTGATAGTGTGTTCCGCAATTAGGGTGCAGATGATCTTACGAAAGAAAGAAAATTCATTTATTTAGCACAGACTAAGGTCCTAACCAAAAGCGATCGAGCGCTCTTTTATACAGGGTTATTTTAAATTGGCTAGCTAAACTCCGCAGACGCGATGGGTTATCTAAGCACGTTTAAATAAAAAATAAGAAGATTTACTGTCTTTTTTTGGAAGGTCAACGAGCGCTGTTGTTACTTGAAGTATGAATTGAGAAAATTTGTTTTCTTATTTTGTATCGTGTTTCGATACCCGTCACGTCTCTGAAATTTACAAAAAAAGAAAAACGTATTTTTGAACTGATATTTCAAGTGACTACAATAACTGCGGTCGATGACCCAACAAAAAATCAGCAAATTAATTTATTTTTTGTATAATCTTTAGATATCAATACCCATCGCGTCTCCTGAGTTTAACTAGCCAATTTAAAATAACCCTGTATGTCTAAGTATATATTCTCATTCATTGCGAATGACACACAAAATATACGCAATCCATATAGTATTGTATTAGTAACAAGTACTTAAAAACTATGTTAGTAAAACTTACAAACTAACCAAACAAAAACCAATATTTACGTGACTCAACACATGTCATGTTGGCACGTGCCTCCGCACACAGTGCCTAATAAAGGGGCTGCCCACCTTGTCGTATAATATTTTTAGGATGCTGTTAGAGCTTCCGTCCAACCTAACCATAATTGACGCTCCCCTCTTTCTCAATATGGCATAAAAATCGTCGACATGGACTTCCGCGAACATCTGCGAAGCGTTGCAGAAATATGCATAAGATATTTATATGTATAAGATTGAATCGCATATGAACGTCATTATTCGGGTAAATTATATCATAATCGCGTATTTGCGTGAATATCGAGTTTGGCATATCGAGCAGGGTTCAAGACACAAAATTTCCTGAAAAATTGATGCAAAAAATGTGTAAAAAAGCAGGAATCCGTGCCAAGTGGTATCGTATACATACTGGGTTGTGGAGGTCAGACAGGCAGTCGCTCCATGTAAAATACTGGTATACAGTTAGACTAGAACTCCAACATAATTCAAATCTTCATCCTCCACATATATTAAGAAGTAGGTATGTAAGGATCGTAGCAGGTGGCGTTAGTTAGTTTCTGCCTACCCTCATCAGAAGAAGGCGTGAGTTTACGAGTATATATGTATTTTAAGGAATGTGAATGATAATCATCTCATTATAATTATTATCTCATCATAATTATAATTATAATATTTAATTAATTATGATTATAATTATTATCTCATCCATCGCTTTCCATCAGGCGTGATCGAGGTCAAGAGCAGGCCCAGTAAGCAATTAAAAAGAATACTCTCTGGAACTCTAAGTCTGTGCCGGTAGAGTTTACTTTGCCGGGACAGGTCTAGGATGAGGAGCCAGACCAAGAGGGATACAAAAACCCACAAGGCAGCATACGGCGAGCTGTTGGGCAGTAGCGACCCCATGTACCCTCTCCCGGGAGAAATCTTGTTCCACATCTCTGGCTAGCCTTTATTGACCGGCTGGAGTGAACACTGACGAGGAACAGAGCTCCCACCTCATTCTTGCCATTATTGGCCGTTTGAGTCGATATTTGCAAGAGCAAACGTGCTCAGAGGAAGGAAGTATTACAGTAAGTGCTGGTAGGGATCGTGACCACCTTCCGGGCTCTGGGATTGTCCAGATAGTCGTGGAATACCTCTCCACTCCTGAAGCACCTCAGGATATTTTTCCCCTTGTCACTGTGCTAATTGTTAGTGAGTTTCCGGGGGCCCATTATTGACTGTGCAAGTCACCCCCCGCCATTTTTTCCGTGTATAATAAAACATTGATCAGGCAAGGGTCATAGTCCACTTTAGCCATCCAAACGCATATTCCAATTTCTTTGTTTCCATATCCTGCAATAGTCCCACATCAACCAGGGGTTGTCTTGGGTGCACTTGCATAGTGCGTACAGGGATAATCATCGGTTGGTGCCTCATTAAAAGCCTCTAACGGGTCTCTGCTAGTTGGCTTCGGCCCCTTGTACGCCTTCCAAAGGTCCGGGACCCCAGAGTTCCGAGATATGTCAAAGACATTTTTAAATAATAATAATAATACCATAAAAACACCATATACAACAAAGTGATGACTCTTATGGCTACCATACTGAAACATAAAGACCAAGCTAATAATCCACCATAATAATAAATCTTCTTCAATAAAGAATTTAGCACAAACTGTAAAGTCGCGAGTTAGAGGTTTAATAAAAAATTTGATCAGTTTAAACAAAGCAATTCATATTCATGAAAGACAATAATTCTCTTGGAGGCCGAATAAATTAGATCCCGGGAGTTTGTTACAAGGTTCTTGGAAAGAGAATCAGTCGGTGATCGCAATGCGGCATTTGTGGTCGGGATTTCTCGACTGGTCTTTGAGGAGAGAGCTTCACAAGACTAAAAAATGTAGCTGAAATTCAGTTATTTTACTGGGAATGACTGTGGTGAGGGTATTAGGTGAGTATTTTTTGCATATGTCCATTCCCGATCGCTGTAGAAAGAAACTGGTTGTTGTACAATTCTGTCCGTACGTCTATTGGCGAGTGCCGATCGGTTGTAACCAACCCCGACAGGTTGTGACATCTATAGGGTGCTTTATTACCAGCATCAAAGCAAAATCTCTATACATATAATAAAATCATAGCGAAGTCAAAATTATAATTGAAAATATATATCTTTTTTTTGTAATTTTTGCGAGGTCTGAGAACGATTCTAATGCCTAAAATATAGTCATTAGAATTTTTGTCTGTTTGTCTGAATATACGTAATGTTTCACCATCACGCAAAAACTAGATTCTGTTCAAATTTTGCTTAGAAGTGCCTTATGGATCTCCTCATAAAGGCATAACTGTTTGGTGCAGTCGCCGATGCCGATGCTATGTATTCGGTCGAATGGCAAAAACGCGGCTTACCCCACGTGCTTCTGCCTCTGTGGTTATAGGAAAAGATCGGGGCCAACGACATCGATAATGTCATAAGTGCTGAGCTGCCAGGTTCCAATGTGAACCCTGTCCTGCACCAGATCGTGTAGAGTCGTATGGCGCACGGTCCCTGTGGCAGGCTCAATCCGAATTCTCGTTGCATGAAAGACGGACGATGCACTAAAAGATTCTCAAAACACTTTGCCATCGAAACTATTATGGGTTGTCCCGGCGCCGATCTCCTGCGGAGGGTGGGTGTCGCGCAGAAATAATCGTGCGTGGCCAATCGGTCCAGATCGACAACAGATGGGTTGTTCCATAATCGCCTATACTCTCAAGATCTTTTCAAACGCACATAAATGTTGAGTCGTGTACTAGCATCAAGTCGATTAAATAGGTACATTTTAGAATATGTAAACAAGGGCAGCAACCAGGGAACAATCCCTTTGCAGAGCACTAATCGGGATGAAGTGACCAAGTACCAGTCTGATACATCTGATATATAGAGATACAGTAGGCCTAGCCAAATGGCATTCGCTTCGGAGCGATTCTATTTCTACAACCGCTATCGACGCGCATCTCTATGGAAATGGTGATCTATGATCACGTGACATTTCGATAGCTATGTCAACCCCATACATTTTTGTCTTTTCTACTAGCGTCATCGCTAATCAAATGTTACTTTGGCTAAGCCCGCAGGTATTTGTAGTTTTGGTGGGAAGAGAGTAATGATTACCAACTGTAATCTAATGATAACTAGTTGTATGATTAGATTATACTTTAGGATGTAGGGCAGAAATGCAGAAAATCCGACTGATGATTAAGAGGTAAGAAGGTTTCTGTTTTTGCCATTTGACTAAAGAACCCTAAAAAATATAGACGTTTTGCTCGTCCACTTATCCTCTCGCACACTAATCAATTTTAGGTGTGTTTGTACTTTATCAACTCTAGGAATCACTGCAACCGAACAATCTTGTAACGATGCACACTTCATCAAAACGCCGATTAAACGTACTGTCGTCGTAAGAAAAAAGGGCACAACTAACATTTAAAAAAAAATCTACAAAAAATTGAGCAGATTAGCCTTTTTTTTTCTGATTCTAAATATGTATGTAACTCATTTTTTTTTTAAATGTTAGTTGTGCCCTTTTTTCTTACGACGGCAGCGTAGGTAAGTACAAGATTTCCGCCAATATTTTCTC
This sequence comes from Dicycla oo, assembly GCA_948252095.1. NCBI lineage: Eukaryota > Metazoa > Arthropoda > Insecta > Lepidoptera > Noctuidae > Dicycla > Dicycla oo. The sequence goes on along the minus strand of OX411733.1, from coordinate 10,185,751 downwards.
ACGGAACATTACCGAAGCCGAAAGATAGTTTATAAGAGTAGGTACCTAAGTAGGTAGGTACCTTCAGTGCCATCGGACTTAAGAGTGAGGAGTTATCAGCGTCTTCCGCATGGTCGACCATGAGGCATCGCTCGCAAGACCCTGTGTCCAATCGCCGACAATTTGTTACATTATTCTGCTTGAATTCGTTTTTACATTTCCACTCTCGGATACTTTAGTTTTAGATAACCGAATATCGTTTGTGAGTGAAACTGGGTGTTTGGGGGATAAATTTAGTTACATAGATACGTTAAGCTACGCTTGCCGGGGTTGGTCCGTAGATGGGTGACCATCTATACATATCGAGACTCCTCCGTGCCTCGGAAAGCACGTTAAGCCGTTGGTCCCGGCTGTCATTCGTGGATCTTTCGGCCAGAAGCCAGAAAGTCTGACAACCAGTCTTACCAAGGGGTATCGTATTACCCAGAAACAGGGTTGTGCAGGCCAGATAAGCAGTCGCTCCATGTAAACTACTGGTATTCAGCTGCATCCGGTTAGACTGGAAGCCGACCCCAACATAGTGGGGAAAAGGCTAGGCAGATTTAATTAAGGTTTTATAAGTTATAAAATAAACTTAACTCATTATTTTTTTTTTCGTTTTAATGATACTAATGATAAATAAGATGTAAAGTTACTTGTTACAAAAAGCATGGTTATTTGAAAGGAAACCATTTTTTTTCACAGGTTGTAATTTTTTTACGTTTAATAGTAAAAAGTCATAACTAATAATAGGTATCGTAACAACCTGTCGTCTTAGCAGTGATCTCGTAGTCTGTTTCTTTGAAAAGTTTCCTATACAGCCTCGAGAATCACTTGATTTGAAGTTTCAGAGCCTTTTCTCACATTCTCTTCATGTAAAAATTACTTGGAATTTTGTCAACGACTATTTGTTTGCATCTAAAGGCTACACAACGACCCCGACGACACGACGTATATTGATATAAAAAACAAAAAATAAATAAATGTTTAATTTCTTTGGAGTTTGACAGTTTGTTTGTAACAAACACCTAGCGCCTTCTACGCGGAACTAATTTGAAAGTTTTCTTCCCCACTAAACTTTAATTTTGTATTTAGAATCATAACATTATAACATCATTCTAGCCTTTTCCCGTGTTGGGGTTGGCTTCCAGTCTAATACCAGTATTTTACATAGAGCACTGCCTATCAGACCTTCACGACCCAGTTATTGGGTAACACGATACCCAATAACATTTAGATTTTGACGAGTTATGCGAACATGAATGTATGGGACAGCTGATTTTTTTCGCGAATTCAAGTTTGGTCCCAGAAATAATAATAATAAAAATGTATTGAAATAGTATGTTTACAAAAAGTGTACATATGTTGCAGTATATAACATTAATCTAGGCCTATAATAGTATTATAATAATCTAGGTAAAAACTATGTTATGAATAATATAAGATTACAGTTGCAAAATAAAATAAATAAATTAATAGAATTCTGAAGGTAATGTAGTGCGTTGCCCGAGCTAGGTTTATTTAAACCTGTGTTTCAGGCCATATCGAACGACAGTACTTTTCAAAGAGAGCAGTCATTGAACTTATTTAACATATGAATATTTTCAATATCTAAGCAGTAGCAATATTTTGCGTTACTTTATCTTAAGTTTAAACTAGACGTATAGGATATATATATGTAAGTAAATACAGTTAAGTCGGCTATTTTATTTAAGCACCTCTAGAAGTTTTTCCGTGTCTGAGTAATTAAGTTGTGATAAATAATCGGATAACATTATACTACACCTATTATAACGTACGTAGTTAGAAAAAAAGTTGTTTGTTATCATGAGTACAATCATGTGTTTAACTATCGGGTCCACTACCAGTCAACCTTTAAATAATAAATAAGTCGGGAGGTATCGTGGGTTTTAACGAAATTCCTTTCGCTGTATGTATTAATACAGTCATCTAGCATCTAACTAGTATAGTCTCAAGTTTCAAGTGTCAAGCCTTTTGACACTTGAAACTGACGGCATAACGCTTTTTCGTTACGTGACGTTGAGACAACTTTGGGGGTTTATTCTGAAAAACGTATCATTTTAGGGAAAAATAATTTTGAATCTGGGAAATTCGAGAAATCACATCTGGCAATCTGTGTGTCAGTGTCAAAGTGCAGTCAAAGATGTCACACTGTCATAGTGACAAGCCACCCCATATTTTCGCGTTCCTTATCAGAATAATTATTTGAGCATTAAAGCGAGTTAACCGATATAAAACCAACGAGTGTAAAAGAGATAACCAAGGACTAATTATTTCATAATAAGTTACAGTGGAACGTAGCATTTCTATTAAAACGTTATTGATGCCGTTTTGCAGTAGTAAAATATTTTATAATATTTTATTTATTTATAATTGAAAACCACTCATCATGGCTTCCACATCCAAAGATGTTCCTACGGTCATCATTGAGGAGAACCCTCCAGATGATTTAGAACCTGGTGCATGTTACGACAGCATCCTAAATCCCACAGATTCGTTCGAGGAGTTCGCTTCTGAGATGAGTTCAAGCCTTCAAGAGCGCAACATATCATTAGCGAATGTAAATAGTACTATTAGTGAGATTCAAAGTGAAATTGGTGACAATGCTGCCGAGATAAAACCAACAAAATCTAGTGATGACTTACAAACTAAAGACGTAAGAATTTTGTTATTTTTTTTTTTTTTGTGATATACGTAACAATCTTCTTCAGCCTGGTCGAGGAATGATAAAAATTGTTTTAAATATGATTTATACTTTTCTACTACTACTACTACACAGCTGTGGACTTAAGTCTGAAATAAAGTTTAATTTAATTTTTCTAGGAGTCAATATCAGCGTCAACAAGCCACTCAAACCTGACAGAACAGAATGGTGATGACAGAGATAACGAGAAGGATGATTATCTTCAAACTCCTGAACTGGTGAACAAAGAGAAACACGTGTTTATACTCAGTTCTGCTGGTAAACCTATTTATTCTAGGCAAGTAACTATTTCTTTTATATCTGAACAATGATTTTCGTCTGAAAAATGTATGCAAAATTGGTCTGAAAAAGACTAGCCAGTCTGCAAAGTTTAATAGCAGACATCTTTAAAGTACTTATCGCACATTACAAAAAAAAGGCATTAAATACACACTTACAAAGTAGCCAAACTTCAAATGCACTTAAATTGTCTTAGAAGCCACTGTCAGGCTGTCTCAGTTGGATTTTTGAGAGAATTGGAACATTTTAATAGGTCTTTACCAATGAAATTGCCGTTTTTTGATACCGGCTAGTATGAAGATCGATATCTTTCATTCTATTTAGAATTCCAAATACAAATTTATTTTATAATATAGCATGACATTTAAAAAAATTAGTTGTTCATTTTTTTTTCCCCACCATTTGATTTTCTTTGAAAACAATGTTTCTGTAACCATGGAAAAATCGAAGTTGCGCTTGATTTTCGAATACGAGTTCCGTCGTGGCACCAACGCAAAACAGACAGCATGAAATATTAACAATGTATATAGACAAGGTACCACAAGTGAACGCATAGTGTGTTTTTGGTTTGATCGCTTCCATACTGGAAATTTTGATCTCAACAATGAGCCCCAGAAAAAATTTCAAATCCAACGAGGTGGTGAAAACCGCCTTTATCGATTCCCATTCCCAAGATATCTATAGCAGGAGCATCAACAAAGTTTCATTAAAATGGCAAAAGTGCATCAACAATATTTCTTTTCAAAAAATTGTTTGATTTTTTTTCTATGTAATATGGCAATTTCATAGTTAAAGACCTAATATAATTTTAAATACCTGCAACCCTAAATTAAAAGTTAGTTTACCTGAGGCTGAACCTTCCTCTCATTTCCCAAAAAAAGGCTTCAACTCGGCCAAACAAGTCCAGCAGCAAAATCGAAACTACCCAACCAACAGTTTTCCATATCAATGTGGATGGGTGACCATCTTTTCATACCGAGATTCCTCCGTGCCTCCGAAAGCACGTTAAGCCGTTGCTCCCGGCTGTCATTCGTGGATCTTTGACAGTCGTTACGGGTCGTCAGGAACCCGAAAGTCTGACAACCAGTCTTACCAAGGGGTATCGTATTACCCATTTACTGGGTTGTGGAGGTCAGATAGGCAGTCGCTCCATGTAAAATACTGGTATTCAGCTGCATCCGGTTAGACTGGAAGTCGACCCCAACATAGTTGGGAAAAGGCTAGGCAGATTGAGATTGAGTAAAAATATATTGTTAATACTTAGTTTGTACAATAGTAATAGTAGTTCATTTTGTACAAAAATGTTTCTCCAGTGTATGGGTAGGGAGAAACTTCTAGTACAAAATTAACTACTTATAAATCTATTTTTAAATAATTTATAAAATAATAGTATAATAATATCTTGGGGGGCCTATGGCTAAGTAATAACAACCGCACGGGTCGATCGATTAGGTTAAGCTACGCTTGCCGCGGTTGGTCCGTGGATGGGCGACCATCTTTACATACCAAGACCCCTCCGTGCCTCAGAAAACTTGTTAAGCGGTTGGTCCCAGCTGTCATTCGTGGATCTTTGACAGTCGTTATGGGTCGTCAGAAGCCCAAAAGTCTGGCAACCAGTCTTACTTAGGGGTATCGTATTATACCCAGTAACTGGGTTGTGGAGGTCAGATAGGCAGTTGCTCCATGTCAAATACTGGTATTCACCAGCATCCGGTTAGACTGGAAGCTGACCGCAACATAGTTGGGAAAAGGCTAGGTAGATGATGATGAGTATAATAATATTGTAACTTAACTAAAACTATGAATAAACTAAAATGTTTCATGTTTTTTTTTTAGATATGGTAATGAAGATAAGCTAGCAGGTCTTTGCGGTGTCATCCAAGCTTTAGTAAGCGTGGTGGAGGAACCAAACCAGGATATATTGAGATCTATCACAACAAATGATTGTAAGGCAGTGTTCTTGGTGAAGGGACCTTTGATACTGGTTGCTGTGTCCAAGTCGAATGAGAGTGAAACACAACTTGTTTTACAGTTAACGTAAGTTGATAACATATTTTTTAGCTTATAACAGTAGCGAAAATATAGAGAAGTGCTTTCGATTAGACAAGAAAACATTTTATAATATTGTTAAAAAGAACAAAAGTATACCAAGCAAGACATCTAATCTAACACATCTTAAAAGTTACTAAATGTCCTAACAGAGTACCTCATTACTGATTTACTGATTGTCTCCTTATAAACAGTTTTGGTGTTTGTCGTTACTTTTATTACCATTATAGGGGACAATTTGAAATAAATGCTATGTTCGTTGCTTTCAACGAACATAGCATTTATTTCAAATTGTAATTGGCACTTGCCACTTATATTTTCACAACTTCGTAAACTCAACAATAACAATTAAAAATAAACTAGCGCTCCCAACAACGGACTTGAGACGTAACAGGCGTTCTTCTTTCTTCAATAAACTTCGGGAAGGGAAAGTAGCTTGCTAGCTAGGGCCGGGCCGCTGTGTCGTCGAGAAATAAGGTGCCAAGTCGGAGATGTCGTTCGCATCGCGCGCGTGTAGAATGAGTACGGCCGGTTTTTTTTTTGTGTATGGCATCTCGTCGGTTATCTTGAGAGGCTGTGACAACTTAACCGGACAACCCTGTGACTGCCTTAACCGAACTCAGAGCCTCCAGCCATGGACAGGTACAATTAAACGGGCGCGCGCGATTTATACATATAGATTCGCGCGCTAAGCCTCAGTCACTGTCGGGCGCTGCTGTGCGTTTCATAATATTCCCATATGTGCGCGCACTAGATTCGCGATCAGCGGTGCGTCTCCCCGCGGCTATTACCCTATTGGCTAATATATATAGCTCGTTAATGCTTATTTTTTATGACCATTTTATCCACCAATAGCGTGGCCTATTTTAAATCTCAAAAGTTTCAAAAATTCGAAAAACCATTTACTTCGTTATATATTCTTCCAAATTGTCATAAACTGCTGCATTCCAAAACGGGTATAATGGAAGTAGACAAGAAGGCTGCCAGGCTCAAATGGGGTTAGGTGGGTCACGTCAGCCGTATGCAAGATGACCGCTGGGTAAAAGTCTCCACAAAATGGGTACCTGAAGATGGACGGCGCTGGCGAGGCCGGTCCAGAGAGAGGTGGCGAGATGACCTGGATGCGTAGTGTGAGGGCTGGTTCGAGGTAGTGCGGTAAAAGAGTTCCTGGAAGGACTTGGGGGAGGCCTGTGCCCAGCAGTGCGACAGTATAGACTAAGTAAAAAAAAAAAAACAAATACAAGATAATAATTTAATTCTACCACGCTTTTCAGGTATGCATTTAATCAAATAGTATCTGTACTCACTCTAACGCAACTGAACAGAATATTTGAACAAAGAAGAAACTATGACTTACGAAGACTACTGTCGGGGGCCGAGCGACTTATTGACCATTTACTTATATTTATGGAGAAGGATCCTGCATTCTTATTGGGTGAGTTGAGAAGACCATCATCTGCAATTTCAATGCGCAAAGCATTAAGGCTCCAGCAGACAGGCGCGACGCCTCTTTAGTATGGGGTTCGGTTGGCATTCGAGCACACATTGACATGATATGGGGTTCTTTTAGACACTTGACGGGAAAACAATACGAGAATCACCGCTCTGATGCAAGTTCCCTGTATATACATGGTGTCATTTAAATAACGCATAACCTATTTAAGGGGTCATTGTACTCGTCATTATGAACAACTTTTACTCTGGGACCAAACCTGAAATCGCAAAAAAAAAATCTGCTGTTCCTACGACGAGTTATGAGAACATAAATGTAGGGAACAGTTGTTTTTTTCTTTTGCGATTTTATGTTAGGCCCCATAGTAAAAGTTTTTTAAATTACACCTTCTATAAGTGCTGCATTCATACACTAGGAGCTTGTGGCTAAGTAATAACAGCCGCACGGGTCGATCCATCAGGTTAAGCTACGCTTGCCGAGGTTGGTCTGTGGATGGGTGACCATCTTTTCATACCGAGACTCCTCCGTGCCTCGGAAAGCACGTTAAGCCGTTGGTCCCGGCTGTCATTTGTGGATCTTTGACAGTCGTTACGGGTCGCCAGAAGCCCGAAAGTCTGACAACCATTCTTACCAAGGGGTATCGTATTACCCAGTAACTGGGTTGTGGAGGTCAGATAGGCAGTCGCTCCATGTAAAATACTGGTATTCTGCTGCATCCGGTTAGGCTGGAAGCCGACCCCAACATAGTTGGGAAAAGGCTAGGCAGATTGATTGATAATACACTTGTACAGGTGGTAAGTAATTTGAGCATGTAAAGATGCAGAATACAATGTGGGGTTTACTCATGCGATGATCACACACTCTATTTCAACCACTGCTTAATTTTATTACAACCGCAGCAGGTTAACTTGATATTGGATAAATAATAATAATAATAATAATACGGCGCGTATTGTGAGGAGGTTCCTGTCTCTGGGACCCTAACCACCGGTAGCTTGGACCCTGTTCCCCATGCCGGTGGATTTCTATTTTTTATATTTTTAAATGTTTTTTTTTTTTTTAATTCTAATATTTAAAAATATAACTTATATGTAAAAAAAAATGAATAAAGGAGATAATAATAATATTCCACAACTATCACACAACGCCGTCTAGCCTCAAGCTAAGCAGAGCTTGTGTTATGAGTACTAGACAACTGATAAACATACTTATATATTTCTAAATACATACATATATAGATAAATTACACCCAGACACAGAACAAATGATCATGCTCATCACACAAACATTTGTCCTGGGTGGGAATCGAACCCACGACCTCCGGCATAGCAGTCAGGGCCACTAACCACTAGACCAACAGGCCAGCCAATGCGCATGTTACATGCACCGTGAACAAACACCATCATATTGGCAGTTTTCATGGGCTTAGTTTACGACCCGAGTGAAAAAACGTCCAGCGGGGCGTTAAGCGTTGCGTGCAAGCGGCGAAGAGCGTTCATCGAGCGCCGCTCGGCCGCCACTCAGGACACTCGCGAGTGTTTGCATGTGTTTAACACGAACGTCGCACGCCTCGCCCCACCGGACGCTCGAGTCGAGCGTGCACTCAGGTCGTACACTTACCTTAAAACTCGTGCGGGTGCAAGGAGCAGGTGTCCGATGCGGGCCGAGGACCCGCGGCGTGCACCCACCGCGTGCGCCCGCCTTTTGCAACGCCTCTAGTACAATTTAGGCCTCAAACGTGTAAAGTTGTGTCGAGTAGATTATTTGCTAATTTATTATTTGGCAAAAAAACGTCGGTGACAAAGTCGACAGATGTCCCCATTCGTGACAAGTAGGTTACGTAGTGGAGAGTTCGTAACCTTTGTGCTTAGCTGCAGGTACCTTCTGATGCGTATGACGTGCGAGCTGCACCCGCGCGATTTATAGCGTAAGCCCTAAAACAGAAACCCGATGCTTTATTAAGGTGCGATAACCGATAACCGATTTTGAATGATTCTAAACTGAAGAAAGATCATGTCTAAACGAGTAATGTTAATTATTTGGAAAAAAATATGTGATAAATTACAGTATTTTCGTAAGAACTTAATCTGTGAATATTTTAGATTACGTTTATATTACATAGTGTAATTAATTTGTAAAGTTATGTCTAACGCGGATAAAAAACTGAGAATTACGCACAAAGTATCAAGCGTATTTCTATCAAACCTTAACCATTTTAAAGATAATTTATTTATCTTTTATTTTATACAGGGCTATTTTTAAATCATTAGCTAAACTTTTACAGGGTGTTCTACCCATGAATATTAACAACTTTCACTATGGGACCAACTCTGAAATCACAAAAAAAAATCAGCTGTTTCATACAAAAGTTTTATACCTACTCTACCAAAAAGTATGAAACAGCAGATTTTTTTTTTGTGATTTCAGAATTGGTCCCATAGTGAAAGTTGTTAATATTCATGGGTAGAACACCCTGTGAAAGTTTAGCTAATGATTTAAAAATAGCCCTGTATATAATGAATTAATAATACGTCTAATTTGGGCTAGCGCTCCTCGATGGGCGAGTCCTATTACTGGCTGGATGCACGACGCGTTGCGCGAGCTCAGCACAACACGCAAGCTAACCATTCAAAGCCGTTTTCATATATCTGCGTCTTAAGAAGTCTTTAAACCTCCACGCGCCGCTGCAATGGTGGTAAAAACATCATCGTTCTTACAGAAGAACAATGATGTTTTTTAGGACAGCCTTATCTCAATTTATTTGGGGTCGGCGCAACATGTCCCTTTTTACAAACTTCTCTATTAGTCGTCATCTCGGTAGTCGCCCCCGTACTAGCAATATTATCGTTCACACAGTCTATCCATCGTTTCTTTGGTCTTCCCCTACTCTTATAGCCATCGACATTCATACTCAAAACTTTCCTGACGTCATTTTCCTCATTCCTCCGCATCACATGCCCATACTATGACAACCGACTTCCGGTGTTGAAAAACATACTATAATATAAGTTTTACAGGCGCCGTCCGCTGCTTACCTCTGCCCGAAAAAGCAAGAGAAAATATAACAAGTGCGATTCAATCGACATGCAACAAGATACGGGACTTGGTCTTCGCTATAATGTTGGCGGGAAACCAACTCATAACGCTGGTTCGAATGAAGAAGTACACCTTACATCCATCCGACATACATCTGCTTTTTAATCTGGTTCGGAGCTCCGAGAGTTTCAAAACAGCCGAAAGTTGGACACCAATTTGTTTACCGAAATTTGATTCGACGTGAGTAACATTTTTGCTGTTTGCTGTGAATGTATGGTAGATATTTGTTAATTCTAGGAATGGTACTTAGGCGGCATAGTTCGGTCGCAGCGACTTAAGAGAACACATGCGCAATAAGCATAGTTCACATGCACGGATTGAAAAATAAAAAACGGTACTAGTAATCTCTCCCTGGGTATCTTGCCCATTAACCCATGCTGAGAAAAAAGTTTGATTCTGTTGTTGGTGGGATTCTGAGGGCATGCTGTTTTACGAGGTTCTTCCGCCTAACACCACAATAAACGCAGAGACCTACTCGTCACAACTACGAAATCTGTCTGCAATTATTAAATAAAAACAGTGAAAACGTTTACATGTTCGTCTTCTTCATGATAACGCTCGAACAATAGGAGAATTAGAACGGATGCGTCAATACTATACTATCGTTAAGGTGGATTTGCCGTGGCTAACTTGATGTATTGATGATTCTCATGCTTATAAGCTGCTGTTATGCTAAAAAGCTGGATACCGGCTTCGCATTGAGAAATACTGCGTTATCCAATCTTTTTGTGTATCATGTTAATTAGTGCCAATTTTCTCATGACAGGTTATAGTGGAAATCATTTTAAATAACCATGATTTATGACGCTATAATTTTTAATTACAGAGGATTCCTCCACGGCCACGTATCATACATTTCAGAAGACTGTCAAGCCTGCCTCCTCTTACTCACCGTGCAACGCGACGCATTCTTTCCTCTCTCCCAAGCAAAGCACACGATAGCGGAAAAACTACGCCGATCGAACTGCCTGGTCGCTATCAACGATGCCTTAAACAGAAACGAAGAATTACCCACGACGAATCCCTTAAAGCATATAGGAATACCCGAAATCCGGCACTTCATGTACAAGTGTAAATCAACGGCACAGCTTTTTACTTCAGACCCAATAAGTCTGGATAAGTTACAGGATTATAGAATGAGGCATAAAGTTGGGGGTGATATCACTGTGAAGAAGGTTGAAAAATTATCGGATATAGATTATGTGAGGAATTACAGGAAGTTTTGCAGTTCAATACATTGTACTTCGACGCCGGCCAAGCTTATTTTTCGGTCAAATTCTACTGATACTATCTTGGCTTGGGTAAGTGTATTTTGTTTTACTTCTCGATCATCGAGAGATACTTGGCTATCGTGTTATATAAGATTTCGCTGGACCGTCTAGTCCAGAGAGCCAACCAACACCTCCTAAATCAGTATTATTTTAATGTTACTTCTGTGTTAGAAAGTGATGGAGCTATACATGACGTCTAGCTTCATCTCTTTTCCACACTCAAATAAAATTAAAATAATATGGCTTAGTTAAAGGAGATCATTCATTTTGGGCTAAATTATACAGGGTGACTGGTAATTAGTAACTGATACTTAAACAGATGATTGTACTCATGATAACAAACAACTTTTACTATGGTACCAAACCTGAAATCGTGAAAAAAAAAATCTGCTGCTCCCTACATTTTGACGAGTTATGCGAACATGAATGTATGGGACATCAGATTTTTTTTTTCATACATAAATTCACCCTTCCTTCCCATGAGGATAGGCAGAAACTACAGAACGCCACCTGCTACGATCCCTACGTTTGTAAGGATCGTAGCAGGTGGTGTTCTACAGACTCTTTTGCCTCGTTTACGTTCATATATCTGATCATACACACGCTAAATTATGAAAATATTAAAGAACAAGAAAAATACTAGTACTTTATAAAAACTATGAATGAACTATGAAAACTTTATTTCTAAGTCGAATGTCAAAGCTTTCTAATGCTGTTGCTATGCGGAAAATAACCCTATCATTTTGTACTGATAAACTAAGGAGTTTCACAGAGGAGCTCGTGGCTATGTAATAACAGCCGCACGGGTCGATCCATCAGGTTAAGCTACGCTTGCCGGGGTTAGTCTGTAGATGGGTGACCATCTTTTCATACCAAGACTCCTCCGTGCCTCGGAAAGCACGTTAAGTCTGACAACCAGTCTTACCAAGGGGTATCGTATTACCCAGTAACTGGGTTGCTGCATCTAGTTAGACTGGAAGCCGACCCCAACATAGTTGGGAAAAGGCTAGGCAGATTGAAACTAAGGAGTTTCACAGTACAAAATGATAACTGTGGTGTGGTGTGTGTGGTATAAAAGCTATTACTATAATTAGATTACCATTATTCTTTTAAATAAAACATACTGGGAACTGTATACTTTAGTCTCATAGTGAAAAGTGAAGAGATTATTCTAACAGAATAGTAACTTTTTTTTTTGTTTTGTTTGGCCGGCACTTTCAATACATGTTGTAAGCAACTGATTGAGTAATAATATTATTAATTAATTTGATGTGTCGATAATTCTAAAAGATACGAACATATTGACAAAAAATCACAGATCTTGTGCTCTTCACGACCTTCGGGTACATTGAAAATGCACTTAGACAGGCTTTTCATTTTGTACCATGCCTAATCTAGTAGATTTAGACCTAATAGATTTTGTATCGTCTTTCAAGTAATAGAGCTCAAATGCACGAAGTAAAAAATCCGTAAGGTAAAAATGACGCCATGCAATTTTGATCTTTAATGACTATTTTTTAAAGAAAAACATTTTTTGTTTAACACAATAACAACGAAGCGATACAAAATAGTTATGCACATAGAAATAATAATTTTAGTCTCAAATATAAATTATAATTAGTAATTTGAAGTATTTTCAAAGTATCGCAAAACAAAATTAATTTAAAAAAATAACATCATTCTAAAATTAAATTAAAATACGTAAATACAAAAACACTCCCATAACAACTCAGTTACGCAACACACATCTAAGGAGCGAGCTCCCCGAAATTACGCCACACAAAGGGCACCCTCCTGCCTAGACTATTAGTGATACCGAGGTCTGGTTTATTTTTAAATGTAGCCCAAGTCCGAGGCCCATCTTTTTTTTTGTATTTTTTCGATATTGCATTTAGTTTTTAAGATATAGTTGATTTTATGACAAAAGACCCTAAAAAAATGATCAAATTTTTCACATTTTTGTGATTTTCAAGAAAAGTTTTTAACTTTTCCATTTTCTTTTTCATCATATTGTAGCCCATGTTGATACGCGTCTTTTGAAACCTAACCATTTATGTTGCCCTAAAACTCACGACACCAAGGCGATGTCACACTGAGCGAAAATAAGGGCAATGTTGAAGCGATCGAAAACAAAATTTCAATGTTAAAAATAAAGAAAACGTCAATTAGAGAAACAGCAGACTAATGAACTCAACATTTCAGGTAACAAACGGCTTCGAACTATACGTAACATTCGACCCCCTAATGGAAAAAGACCAAGCGATCAAAGCAGTGGACCGCCTCCTCAAATGGATCAAGAAAGAAGAGCAAAGGATCTTCATAATGGTCGCACCGACCTTCTAGCCAAAGTTCAGTGTGCCTTCAATAAGTGGCATGATTAAAAACTCTTTGAATCGAAACTCTAGTGCTGAGGAGAGTCTATGATTTTTGTAAAATAGAAATTGTTGTTGATAGATCTATGGTTTTTAACACCCTCAGCGCCAAGCCCCTGGTGACTGGGATAGTCACCAGGAGCACATCCATTTTAGTAAAAAAAAGTTCCAAACGACTTGTTAAAATGGTCTAATGCATACAAAGCGTGTGCATGAGCGATACACACAGTCGAAACTAACTAGAGGGCTGCATATCTAAACTGATACACAAGTGTTGAGACAGTGTGTGCAATAATGATACACATGGCGCTGAGGGTGTTAATGCTGCGATTTTAAATTGATATTAGAGATATAGAAATGTATAGATAAGGCCTTTTAAGTATACGACCCGAGTGAAAAAGCGTCCAGCGGGGCGTGCAAGCGGTGAAGAGCGTTCATCGAGCGCCGCTCGGCCGTCACTCAGGACACGCGCGAGAGTTTGCATGTGTTTAACACGAACGCCGCACGCCCCGCCCCGCCGGACGCTCGAGTCGAGCGTGCACTCAGGCCGTACATTTAGAGTTCCGTACCCGAAGGGTGCCTAAAAGAACCTTATTACTAAGCCTGTCTGCCAGCGGGCTGTATCTCATGAACCGTAATAGGTAGACAGTTGAAATTTTCACGGATTGCGTATTTATATTGCCGTGCCGCTATAACAACAAATAATAACAATTAAATTAAAAATTAAAGGGGGTCCCCATACAAGAAACGTGTTTTTTTTTTTTTACTAAAGTAAGTAACGTAGTGTTAAATATTCTACGGGGAGGTGTGGAACCCTTCGCGTGCGAGTCCGACTCGCACTTGGCCAATTTTTCCCCACGCTGAAGGCTCTGCTCGCAAAATTAAACACATTCCCGCTAAATAATTATTTATGTTTCGCGCAACTGCGCATGTTCATATGCACACTTCCGCAGTTGAACATCAACTAATTACTTGTTTGTGTAAAGAGCTTTTAGTGCGTTACTCTACCTAATTACCACGGTCAAAACACTTCTGAAACAATCGATAGAAGATTGTTTCAGAAATAACATGTTTTTAATGAAATAGTCTCCCGATTGATTTATAGTATAAGCATCAAATATTCTTAGTATAGCAATGCGTGTAATGTAAATTGGCATTTGCAAGGCATTTTACCTAAGGGTTCTATCGTACTAAATATAGGTATCAGTAGCAAAGATATTAGCTGTTTGAAAAACGTTGCATTTCGTAATTTCATGTATGTACCTACAGACACGAACCCGGATTGTTGAGCCACTAGCTTATCATCTTAACTTGGTTGTGTTACACGAATGGCGCCCGTGCAATTTGACATGTGACATTTCAATAACGAAAAACGTGCGGCATTCGTGTAACACAACCAAGTTAAGATGATAAGCTAGTGGCTCAACAATCCCGGTTCGTGACTGTACTTGCTGCTTCCAAGTATAGAATAATCCATACAATTTTTTTTTTTTTATATCGCTTCTCGTCAGTCTAGGTATGTAGTGGCTTTCTGTCGAGATAACCTGAGGGTTATGTAACTCAGTCTATGTTCGATCCGTATTCTAAGAGATGATGACCTATGGCCGATTTGTGTGTTGTTTCTCGCCGCCCTTATGTGTTCCGATATCTACACGGCACAGTACGCTTTGTCTGACCGATATTCGACTTTCCACGGCTGCAGTCTACCTTATAAACACCGGGTTTTTCCAGAGGCAAGTTGTCTTTTGGCGAACGCAGCATCTGAGACACTTCTTGAACGGAGTGAAAATAGTTTTTACGGCATATTTCTGAAGAATATTTGCAACCTTATCTGTCACTCCCTTCAAATACGGCAAAAATGCCGGTTGTCTCTCAACATCGCACTTCCGATGTTTGGAAACAGGTTTTAGTCTACGCTGCGCGATCTTCACTGTATATCCATTCCTCCATAGGATATTCAGCACATGTGTTAACTCATCCTGTAAATGTTCCTCGTCGCATAAGTCATATGCGCGGTTGGTGAGCGAAGTCACTACAGAGTTCAGCTGTCTAGGATGGTGGTGCGAGTCGGCACGTAGGTATCGATCCGTGTGAGACTGAGACTGAGTGGCCTTTTTTTTGTGGATGGGAAATCATCAAATAACTTCTCCCGCTCTGGGTGGAGCGGGAGGGCGTGTCAGACTTCTACTGACTAAAACCCACCCGTGTTCCTTCAGTTGCCTGTGCCAGGGCCACGGTAACTCTTTCGAACAACCCTGGCGGGAGACTGAGTGGCCTAGAGAGGTGTCAGCACGAACTAGAATTTTCATGTCCTCTCATTCTTCATCTCGGTTCATATACATGGTAAATATCCCGTTTTAAGTTCTAATAATAGTAAAACTATTGTTTCTTGTACAAAAAAGTTTTTGGTGCAATTGAATGAAGAGGTTGATAAATAAAAACGTACATATATCTTGGGGTATGTATTTATTAAAACTAATGCCTTTCTGTGTGACTCGTGCCCTTTTCGAAATGACGGGTTCAAATTATAAATGCGAAAGTAACTGTCCGTCTGTTACGAATTTGTATGAAACACGAGTAGACCATGACTGGGGTTAGATCATAGAATACCTACTTTTTATCCCGATAGTGCGATCCTGTGGGATACTTTCCGTGTACCACGTGGGCGAAGCTGCAGTCTAAAGCTAGTGTTAGAACTTGACTAGCCCTCATTCCAAATATACTAAAATAATACATAATTGCATTTGATCTTGTATAAGATTATGTCAGAGAAAAAAAAACAAATGGGTAATTATTTGTTTTTTTTTTTTTCTAATAAGTATTCTTTTTTTTTATTACCATTGGTAATGCATTTAACGTGCATTTTAGTCCTAACAAAGTTTTAGATAGATGTTCAAAGAAATTAATAATCTGTACATAATTATTTACAGAGTAGATAGTCCAAATATTTTATAATAATATGCTCATGTATTTAGAAATTAAATTGTTCTTTCTAATTGACTTTATAACTTAAAACTTTTATTGGCGCTAATAATTACGATACGGTACATAAGCACAACCAACAATAAATATTGCTATCGTTTATTTGCAGGCAAATACAAT
The DNA here is from genome assembly GCA_948252095.1 of Dicycla oo. Lineage (NCBI taxonomy): Eukaryota > Metazoa > Arthropoda > Insecta > Lepidoptera > Noctuidae > Dicycla > Dicycla oo. The sequence goes on along the minus strand of OX411733.1, from coordinate 10,169,386 downwards.
ACAGCCGATGAATCGTAGCTGGTCTGAACATAGGCACTACGAACTTTCGCGCATATTCTGTCACACACTCACTGATGTCCCATTTGGTTCCTAAATATGTGTGGGCAGCTTCGGCGCAACGTTCGGACTGGGGCGGCCCAATTATATTGTACACAAGATAATAGCACCGATTCCCTTGTTCACAAACTAAACCAAATTTAAGTTCAGTGCATCTTTTTCTTTCTATTTAATTCTACTGTCAAATTAGTCAGCGCCTAATCTAAATTGACGTATTTTTAGTAGCCAATTTTCTAATCACATGTAAACTTGTGTATGAAGTATCTTAATTTGACAGGACTAAACTAATATTTATCGTCTGTCCTTTTCTTAACGAAATAAAAAGAAAAGGTGCACTGATCTCATATTTAGTTTAGTTCGAATTAGCGCCAATGTTAAAATGTTACGTCCATAGTTAAAATCGGTCCCGCAGCGAACCGCGCGCAAACGGGTGAATAGATGCTAAACTTTAAAAGGGTGTTCAAGAGCAACAAACAACATTTTCATTATCGTGAAAAACCAGTTGGTTAAACGACCCGTTGCTTATAGGTTGTTAGCGGCTACTTTGGAAAAATACCCGTTCGACAACCGCTGTTTTACAACTATAGACGTGACTACACAGCGTTTAGTTTTGACGCTCGGACTAAAGACAAAACGTCCAAATTAGCACGTTTTCGAGTCCTCATGACGCGCGCGCTAGAAACATATCTGCCTCTTTGGACCGGACATGATTCATCGGCCGTATTGTACAGGCGGCAGATGTTTGTGGCAAGATTCAGAAACTTTTACTTTGCAAAGTAAAGCATATTTTTCATAAGAATGTGAACCTTATCTATGTGCCTATAATTTTCACATTGAAATGTTCGTTACATTAAATTATACCAACTTGAGCCACCGGAATTACTCAGTAATAAGGATTTCACGGGTTGCGATTCGATTAGGTACTTTAATAATGGTTGCTAAGCAATTTATGCTCGTCACAATATATGGTGAAGTAGAGCTGTCACCATAAGCTCCAGTTCTCCTGGTAGGACTTACCAGGAGAACTGGCATCGGTAATTGTAATAGTAATGGCATTATTCTGGCAACACATAATTATGTACTTAGCAAAGTCATCGCGCGGTCTGTGAATCTTGCCCTTGCATTTTCAGTTTCATATACAGGGTGACTCAGAAGACCTCTTTTGATCCAGCGGCCCCATATTCTGTTGTGCATTATTAATCATTAGATGAAGTCCCCAACAATGTTCATTAAAGTTTTTGAATGCTTTCGACATGTCAAAGTTTTCTTCATATTTTTGATGGAGTCAACCCTAAATTTGGTTGACCTCTATTCTCTCTTCTTTGATATAGGGATGAATGCGTCAGATAAGGCACTTAACACATAATAGTAAAAAGCCTATAATTTTCTTGCATCAGAGAGGCAAGTTGATTTTTTTTTTCAAGATTGAATTAAGTCTTGAATACCAGTATGATATGCGAAATAACTACGCAGAGTAGAAGTAGACGTAGCTACATACATCTGCATAAAACTGCAGTTTAAACCCAATTACAAGGTTTTTATAAAATACAAATACCTAGTAAAAAGTTTAATAAAAAAAATATTAGCTCCCTATGAAAATTAATTCCATTTGTTTAACAGGTATCTATCCTCAAAAGTAAGATATCGAACGACCTAACTGTTTTCGTTACTCTTTGGTGAAATACATTTTTATAAGAATTAATTGCAGTTTTAATCCTCCGATTGGTAGAAATGCCACCAATATCTTGCAATTTCCTACACTATACTGCACGCCCATTGCTTCCGGCTTTCTTATTGGATATCGGCATCGGTTGAAGAATGCTTCAAATCCGAAAGATTTTTTAAACTGAAATGATTTTGAATGTTATTTAATCATAAAAATAAGATTCAAAATCATTTCAGCTTACAAAAATCTTTTGGCGTGCCGCCGTGCCGCCGCGCGCGGCCTTTGAGCTCGCCGCTACCTTGGAACGAAAATCACTAAAAGATTCCGTACATGTGTAATAATAACGCGATTCTATTCTAAGACCGGGCCATCTTTTTGGGGTTTTTGGATACTGTATTCGATTATTTTGGAATTAGATTTGTTTCATAATTATGGCAATGTATTTTATTTCTTTATCATTTAAAAAATACAGAAAATAGGTAAACCACTAAGATTTGTAATTAATGCTACAAATACTAGTCAACCTCGATAATACAATTTTAACTGGCCGCTTATCACATCATGGGACAGAAATACCGTAAGCAAAATGTAGGTGCACTGCTATCACTAGGTACAATATTTTATTTTAAAAATAGTACCTATTTATTATCGGTATTCACTTAATATTTTATTGATCCCTAAAATTGTGTACATTTTTATTATTGTAGGCTAGTTAAGTAAGGCATTTATTTCGCTAGTTCACTTCATTCTTTCGAGCTGGATGCATGTCGTCTAGTTTCGCGTTGGATTGCAGTGAATTTTGCGAGGAATCATGACCGAATATGCGAACAATGAATATTATGACATGATAATGTGTGTAGGTGCGACTGACGGTAATCTTGCAGCAGCAAGACAACTGTCTAAGTTCTGTGTACCTTTTGTGTTTGTTGTCCTTATTGTGAATAATATGTTCATGTGCTAAAACTATGAGTGTACTTACGTGTACCTACGTGTGTAAAGCTGCGCAGGATTTGAAAAGGAAAATGGTATGTACAAACTTAATAATTACCGTACTGATCATTTCACTCGCGCGATGAGGCAACAGCTTGCCAGGTCAAAGGACGCCACAATACTTACGTACCTACGGCCTGCGGTCATTGATTTATTTGGCTCCGCCTATCTAGGGTTGCTACGACATAGCAAAATTAAAATATTATTTGTATTTTGTAAGAGAAAACCGAAATTATTTAAAGTTGAGATATGACCATGGCGACCTTCCAGAATAACTAATAGTGTATTAAACAATACACTGTTTTCGGTATAACAGGGGTATTTTGAATCACACTGTATATGCAACATTAGTTTTAATATATGCGAAACCCGAAACACGTGTCTAGTTTTTTTATGTAATGAACCTACATATGTACAATTTCAAAACTATCATGAAAAATGACAAAGTTATAAGCATGTTATGTTACCTGGTTGTTCGTACAAAAACATGGTCAGCACGCGCCCCGTGCCGCCCGCGCGCGGCTGTACCTCCCGCGTCGCGCTACGCTCGCTCATTGATAATTAATTTGGCCAATTATGAGGAAGCTAATACGGAGATTGTATTGTAACTGGTGATAACATTTTCCATCACACTTGCTTTGGACTGTCGTAATGGTCAAGTGTAGGTAGATATTATTATGTACTTATTTGTAAATGCAGCCGTAAGTGATAAAATGAAGTCAAAGCGATTTGTTGCACTTTAAGCCAACCTTTTAAAGTGTTAAACATTGCATTACTTAACCAAAGCAAGCTGTAGGTACAAATAATAACTTTCTACAATTAACCATATTGGCGTGTTTAAAAATGTTAATCATCACTATTTACGATTGATTGGCGACTGAGTTATCACGGCTAGCGGCTGTCGGAGGCCGAAAGTTACCGTAGTCCCTAGATCTTTGTGTGACGGAAAGCATTGTGTAACGTATTCACGATACTCTGATGCCGACTTGCTCCTAGTAACACCACAAACTGCTGGTGTACGTACCATTTCTGTGTACTGGACGTTTGTGTATGAGAAAGACACAGTTACACGATACTTTTACATACGGTAAGTACATACTCGATCAAACAAAACACAACTGTAGGCCCACGGCGGGCGCGCACTCGCGGGGAGCGTGACACGTCAACACGTGCGCGTCAATCGGTAGCATCCGGGATACTGAAGGAAGGGGTGGTTTTACCCTTGCCCCGCAGTGCGGCCGCGCCTAGGTAAGTACCTGTGGTGCCGATGCGGGGACTGTCGGTCCGATTGATACTTAGTGTCGCTCGGTGTCCAACTTGTAACTTTTTTTAAATATTTTTGGGAGAAAATAGAACATGGTGTAAAAATTATTGGAATTGACTCAGTTACTTATTTTGAACAAACTATATTCAGGTTTCGCATATACTAAAAATAATGTGGTATATTATCAGCAAGTAAACGGTACTCATATTAACGTTTCATAAAATCAAATCATAGTTCCATAAAATAATTTTCACTACTAATGAAACTCATCCTTGAATGTAACACTCATGCTGTTCTATACAAACCTTAGAATGTCAAAACTTGAATATTTCCTCTTTTATCTTGCAAAAATAACTTTGTTTTCCCCTACTTCCCTTTTAGCGAATCTGATTGGCTACTTCAGTCCGTTTTAGTCATGTATGTAGTAATTAAAAAGTACTAAAATATTGTAAATAATACAAATTAATATACACGCGGCTACACCAACATAAGCTGATCTCGCATTATAGGATTTCCCTACAATAAGAGGTCAGCTTATACTGGAAATGTATAGATTGATAAATATAAAGCCGTGTGTGCTTGTAAATGAAATGAAATAAATTGTTCAGTATAGGTACAGAGAATTATTTTTATGACATTGTTATCATAGCTTTTTTTTTAAATATACACATTAATAAATTCATGTTTGTTTATTTATTTTAAAGGAAATCCCCCCTAGAATATCAAATCGGTATTTCTCTTTCTAGTAAGTTACTTTTTGCACTTCACTATTAAAATGTAGAAATTCATACTCAATCTGCCTAGCCTTTTCCCGACTATGTTGGGGTCGGCTTCCAGTCTAACCGAATGCAGCTGAATACCAGTATTTTACATGGAGCGACTGCCTATCTGACCTCCACAACCCAGTTACTGGGTAATACGATAGCCCAATTCATACTAATATTATAATTGTGAAAGTAAGTGAATGTTACTTTTTCGCGCTAAACCACTTAACCAAAGGTTGCCTGGGACCTGAAGAAGGAAATAGGCTACCTTTTCATCCCACATATAAGGGCTTGGCCAGACTGCAAATGCGGGCGCGGGGCGGCGTGACGTACTCAAACATACAACTTCATTTGAACATCCATAGCGGGCGAGCGGCGCGCGGGTAATACGCCATAGCTCGCCAAGCCGCAACCCGCGTGGGAGCGGGGATCTCAAACTAGCTCGAGCTGACCGCGCACGTTGTGATGGCAAACGTATCCATTGACATTCTTGTATATTCAAAAAAGTTGCTCTCACAATTTTTCATAGTGTGAAATTCTCCTTCATTTTCTCTGGTTAAATTAGTCTTATTAATTCTATTTTTTTAACTTTTAGCATTTGCCATTTAAAGTAAGAATATTCTAGTAAAAATAAGTATTGTTCATCCATATTACATTTTGACAAACACTTTACAAGACAACACTCGGAACGAGGCCGCGCTCGACTGTGGACAGGCAAGATCGCGCGCGGCCCCGCGCCTACGCCGCTCTCCGCACCGCGCTGCCAGTCTGACCAAGCACTTAGTATTAAAAGATGAATTGCAAATACATGCAGACAAAGTCATGGGCCACAGGAAGCACATAATTATTACAGAATTGTGCCTTTCTCAGGGCGTTTATCAATATCTTACATGCTTCAAAAGACTGCTAATAAATGAAGAAGGTAGGTTACCAAACTATCCATTTCAATAATAAAATGACCACATAATAAACTTCACACATTTATTCTTATCAGTACCGCCCTCTATCTCTTCTTCTATCAACATCATGTCTATCTCTATCCCCTCTTTCCCTTCTATCCTTTTCTCTCTCTCTTTCTCTTTGTTCTCTAGATCGTTCCTTTTCTCTTTCCTTCTCACGTTCTTTTTCCCTTTCACGTTCACGTTCCCTTTCTCTTCTGCGGTCACGGTCCCTGCTCCGTGAGCGGTCTCGTTTACGGTCCACGTCACGTTTTTCACGTCTGCTGTCCCGTTCCCTTGACCTGGAAGTGCAAAAATAAATATTGTCACTATTTTGTAATAATTGCATGTTTAGCTAACAGAACATGATTATGGTGTTGCTTACTTTGTAATTGTTAAAGGAAACCTAAAATCTGTTTTATTGGAGCATTTACAAAAATTAAATACATGTACTTTCATGTTAATACACTTATGCCCGGCCTGGGTCATGTAAGAATAGTTTAAGTTCCCATAAATCATTGCAATAAACACAATTGTTGTATTAAGGGTAGAGTATTATAAGTAGTAATTAGAATATGCCCAAGTTTGTTTACAGACTAACCTGTCCCTTCTCCTCTCTCTGTCTCCCCTCCGTTCCTTTTCCCTCTTGTTCTCCTTCACTTCAGTATCAACAATTTCATCCTCAGACGGCATATCTTCGTCCAAATCATCGTCCAGGGCGGAAACTTTAGGTTCCAACTCATTATTCTCCTCTAGAAAATGACGCTTCTGAATTCTTGGCAAAATTACGTCACACAGACGCTCCTCACGAAGTAGCTCGTCTATAAACTCATCTACATGAACTATCTCGAATTGACCTTCCCTATTTTGCCTCCTCAACTTCCTATTATCATTGTAAAGAGGTTCCAAATATTTGTAACAATCGACTGACGATCCTGTGAGCCTCATGTAAAATGCTCCTAAGGCACGCACATATTTGAACTCCTCGTTCTTTATAAATTCAACCACAATGTCCTTTTCAGGCTGGATTTGCAGCATTTTTAAAACTAAACACAAAAACGGCGTCGGGTAAATGAAACCTCCGTGCACGCCGCCGACGTATCGTAATTCCATAGCCTTGTCGACTAGTAACTCTGCAGTTAACGCGAAACATTCTTCCTTCCAGTATTTTGAGTCGTATATTCGCGATCTGATAATCTTTTCTATTAAGTATTGAGGATTTGTGCCTCGTATTGACTTTGCGTCTTTAACCGTGCGGTTCGCCATTTTTGTTGTGACAGAACTGACAGAAGTGACAGAAGAACATTTGACGGTTGAAAAAAAACGTGAGCTAGAGCTGTTCTTCCTTACTAAAAACATAACGGAAATGAAACCAATGGGAATAAAAACTGTCACTTGCTCACTTCAGATATGGCTACCGTAAGGCCTACCGTCACTAATCTAAGAATTTAGCAATTAATTAGCAGTCACTATCCTTTTGAGCGCCACGGTCTTCTATTGAAGAAAAGACGTTTACGTGCCCGCCACGCCACGTCTTTATTATAAGACAGCATCTAATTATAACGTTTATTACATTGAAATACTTATACAAATGCTTTGTGCGTAATTGTTTAATTGGCTAAAACCCTAAACTAAAAATTTTATTTCAATAAGGGTCTTTGTTTATATTAAAAATAGAAAAAATATACTAGCCAAAATGTTTTCGTGCCCCAGGCGCCGTAGTCTTTATTAGAAGACGTCTAGTGTTGTGGTTACTTGATTAAGTTTCTAAAGTGTCGATAGACACAAAAGTTTAAAAAACGTATTTATTTCGAATCAAATTGTCGAGTTAAAAAAAAAATGCGATCCTTAAAAGGAATATACTTAATTTTGCTAGCCCATACACATGTAACGAATCTTTTAAAACACACAAAATGCCGTACTTTGTTTAATACTGATATCGATATTGAAAGATCCCGTCGCTAATAAACCACAACGAAACTATTAAAAATACGTGCCTCGTGCGCCATTGACATGTATAGAAGACAACCTGTGACGTCATAGACGTAAGTGCCTCAAGGTCAGTGTGAGATATTGCAGCTCTATAAATTGATTGTGTTTATTGTTATAAAAATATAGTAAAAAATGAGTGAAGGTAATGAATTAAGTTCAGAAGATTTTATAAAAATCCTACAAGGTGTGGGTTCGGAATAGTATTGAAAGAACAGGAAAAATTCCCGTTTCTTTAGAATTCCGTTGCTTTCTTCAATGTTTTATCCGAAAGTTGCAAGGAAATTCGCCAGTAGGTATATATTTCAAGTTTTTTTTCCAATAAAACCGAAAAATATGAAAGAAACGGGAAATATTTCGCTGTTTTTTCAAATACCTACTTAGTATTGGGGCGGTTGGGAAGGGAAAGGTGCGGGGGCGCGAGAGGGGGAGTGGTGCGAGGTTGCGGGAGGGGGAGTGGGAGAGGGGGTTGGGATGGGGGAAGGGGGTTTTAAGATGCGCTTCTCTACGTATTTTTTATGGAATTTTTCGCTTTTTGTACGGAAAATATGAAAAATTATTAAGTATTTACATGTAAGTATTAGTGGGTTATGGGTTTTATAAAGGGGGGCAAAATTTTCATTATGTTTGCGACTCACGGTTTTCGAGATTTAAGCAAAACAAAAGAAAAAAAATAATATTTGGAGATAACCGTATATACTTTGCGGCCGTCGAGAAGTACATACCTAAGTTTTCTACTATCTTTAGCATGGAAATTACAATGTTTTCACTACCCTAGCTAGACAATTACCTATAAGTGGTCAGTGTGATTTTGACAGTTTGGGATAAAAAACTTTCTTCCGAAATAGTCTACGTAAAAGACATAGGGGCGGTTTTTTGATCCGAAGTTAACTCAACCAATGGTTAAACATAGTAACTAATGGTTGAATTTTGGCTAATGTGTATGCCAAAATGCCATTATTTACTACTTTTTAACATGAATGAGCTAATATGAAACCTGTTGTCATCATCTTCTATTTCTACATCATCATCATCATCGATATGATGAGCAGTGGCAGCCACATCTGGTGCAAATTGCAAGAAAAAATCTCTGTTTTATTGTTTTGTGAGAAACTTACTCAAATAATAGGTTGGGGAAAAAGTTTCTTCGCATTTTTTAAAAAAATTCAAAACATTTTTTAATATTGTTTATTACATTCCGACGCGCACGCGCTGTCGTACGGTCGCGTGACACCAGCCATGGCGTCTAAGTTGTTAAAATGTTCGAGTTGCAATATAGTTATCAATGAGGTTCTAGCCTTTGTATGTAACAAAATCGATGTGATGGACGAGGAGAGCATTAGTCATATTTGTGTGAGTGCATTTTCTGACGAGGACATTCAAAGTGCTAAAAATCTACTTTGCGAATCGTTACCCATGGAGAAGCGTAAGAAAACGAGGAGGAGAGATGGGAAGAAGCTCCGTGAAATAGATGACATCATCTGCATGCTGAAGGAGTCCGATCCTGAGGTTTTGCCGGTTTTTGTGGCTCGTGAGCTGCAGAAACTACCGCCGGTGCTTTTTGATCATGTCGACGTCACTAGGATTTTAAAGGATTTAGTGCGTATGCAGCAGGAGATGAATCAGATAAAAGAACTGTATGTCACTAAAGAAAACCTAAATACTGTGAAGTCTGATCTTGAAAACCTAAAAAAGGCATCGTTAGTGAACAATTTTAGAAGTACCGTCAGTAATGTCAACATCAACAAAAGAGGTGGCTTTTTACTGGATAGTCATGATGACTACTGCAGCGGTCCAAGGGGGCTTGAGTATATGGACACTCAACATGACATATCATGCAAAAATACTAGCGACATACGCGTAGATACGAGCTATCGGGATATGGTTCAACCAGATTCCAAAAAGGAGGGTACTCAACAAAATTGTGGTCGCGCTAGAGATAACGGTAATCGCCTTACGGTGGTCGGTGACGAGCCCGAGGCGATGACTCATCTGCAATCAGCTGCGATCGACGTTTCTAGCGAGACGGGACACACGGCCGCTCCGAATATACAGCATGACGTTGTCGTTAATAGGAAATCTTTAGCTGATATTGTACGCAATGGTGACTGGAAAATACCAAAGGAAGACAAAGAATGGACCCTAGTCCAGAGAAGACGTTTAAGGAATCGCTTTGTTGCTAGTAGGGGAAAGGCAGTTTCAAGCGCGCATACGAATTTCAAGGCTGCGGATATAAACATTCCTATCTATGTTTACAATGTTGCGAAGGACGTGTCACTGTGTGACATACAGAACTACATAGCGAGTAAAACTGATGTTATGGTACACCTGGAAAAAATGAGTATGAAAGTACCTAAATTATATGATGCGTACAAAATACTGGTACCAAAACATAAACTGGAAACTTTCCTGAATGATGATTTCTGGCCAGAAGGCGTCGCATACCGTCGCTTTGTTAATTTCAGGGCAAAAAGTAATTCCGGTATTATGAGTGCGAAATAATTGATCCGTGTGTAGTTTAACCCACCGTATGAGTAATCAAACTAAACTTGTAACATTTAACTGCAAAAATATTATAAGATCTGCTGAATGTGTAAGGAAAATATGTGAAACAGCTGACATTGTGGCACTTCAGGAGACCTGGCTGTTGCCGCATGATATTCCATTCCTGGACAGCATCAGTGACCAGTTTGCGTTCACTGGCAAGTCTGCAGTGGATACTTCGGCAGGCGTGCTCCGTGGCCGACCATACGGTGTAATTGACATGTAAGTGCGTCTTTAATGGTGCGGGTGCGCGGCAGCCCCAACGCCATCCTGGCCGCGTGCGCAGGCCGATGGGACTCCGTACTAATAGCGCACTGTATAGGCCTACACGCAATAGCAAGTGCCTGAAATATTTTCATTGTTTTGTTTATTGTTATTGTTATTGTACTATTACTAACATAGGCTAAGAACATTGTTACTAACAAATTATGGAAGTAATTCTGAAATAAATTTTATTATTATTATTTTTTTTACATATAAGTTATATTTTTAAATATTAGAATTAAAAAATTATTATTATTATTATTATTTACATTTAACTAAAGTATGTAGGTACCATTTTGTTCGATAACTTTTTGCCATCTTGTAGGTAGGGACATGATCCCATTGCTATAAAAATTTTGGGACTTCTGGTCAAAATACCGCGACAAGTGGTTTTGGCAGTCCTCTCGTGATGTTAACCTGACATTGCCTAAAGAATTCCGAAGAGACCGAAACAGCTGGAAATCTGAAGGTGCAAGGTCAGGACTATACGGCGGATGCATTAACACCTCCCAGCAAAACTCTTAATTTTTGCTGAGTGGCTAAAGATGTGTGAGGTCTAGCGTTATCATGATGAAAAACCACACCCCTTCTGTTGATTAATTCTGGCCGCTTTCTCTCAACTTCTTGCTTTAATCTCATCAGTTGTTCGCAGTAGAGTTCAGAATCAACCTGGTGGTAACAGCTCATAATGAATAATGCCCTTCCAATCCCACCACACACTCAGCGTCACCTTGTTGCGAGTTAACCCGGGTTTCGCCACAGTCTGTGAAGCCTGACCGGCCTTTGACCACGACCTTTTTCGCACGTTCTTGTCATACGTGATCCACTTTTCATCACCAGTTATCAGCTTCTTCAAAAATGGTTCGGTTTCATTACGTCGTAATAAAGAATCACAAATGAGTAGTGAGTACACGGTTCATTAGGTTTCTTTCAGTGAGCTCGAGAGGTACCCAAATGTCGAGCTTTTTTGTGTACCCAGTTTTTTTCAAATGCGCCGTAACTGTTTTGTGGTCAATTTCCAGTTCTTCAGCTACGTCGTAACTACTGATATGCCAATCTTGCTCCACTTTTTCAAAAATGGCATCCATTTTATCCGTAATAGGGCGACCAGAGCGACGTGCATCTTTGACATCAATATTTCCGGATTGAAAACGCTTAAACCAAATTTGTGCTACTCTCATAGACACTACACTAGGTCCATAAACATCGTAAATTTTTTTCGCGGCTTGCGTTGCATTTTTACCTTTTTTGTAGTAAAATTTTAAAATGTATCGAATTTCTTCATTAGATTCACTCATCTTGACGGTACGAAAAACAAATGAAAATCACACATTTTCCTAATTTGAATTTGGAATTATGTTCTTTAAAATTTAAACTTTCAATGATACCAAAACCAGCCAGATACAAATAGTATAGCCAAAGAGATTTTATTACAAGTTCATACATACTATAATGCGAAAAGACTTTTTCCCCAACCTAATATATTGATACTTTCCCTCTGGACCTTTTCAGTGGTTCTAAATATAGTGGGTCAAGTATTAACTCGTCAGGTAGGCGCCGTTTATTGTGAATTACACAGCAGTTGAAGTTCCTGTAAAATTTTCTTTAACCTTGATATAGTACCTGATTATCAGATGTTATAACGCGCGATTCGCGAAGCTGAAGTGTTGGTCTTGGAGTCCCACAGAGTACATTTATATATACAGGGTGTCCCTGGAAGTATTGATCAAATCGAATGGGGGCGTGGGCAAGGTCATTTCCAAACTTTTTAACCCTGAGAATGTTGGTGTAATTTTTTACGGTTCAAAGCTATGACCAATTTTTGTTTTTTTCAATTACTTCGCATAGTGCTCAATGAAAAAAATCATAAAAAAAACTAGCAAAGCTATCAATTACTTTTTTTTCAGAACTTTGTAGAAAAGTGGGCCTTTCCTGTGGTAATACTTTTGCGCAGCTAGAAAACATACGTTCAATAAGAAAAAAACATTTACAGCAAAGGCTTTGTTCTGGCAAAAATTTTACTCAATTTTCGAGCGATTTTCATGGAAAAAAGTTACACTAGCGAAAGTTGACCACGTATTACAAAAACTGGTCCAAGTCATAGACATTCTTTGGAGGTATAAATCACTGGAATATTCTTAATAGTTTAAAAGTTAGAGAATTTTATTAACACGGAGGTCGTATTTTTAAAATTTTCTAAAAACTACGTGGCAAAATAAAATAAAACAATGAAATTAATACCTATGTAAATGTATTATTAAATTGAAATTACAATAGATGTTCAAAGAGATCCTCTTACATCAGTCTTGTAAGACCAATTGGTGTGGTGCCCATTAAAATCCCCTACAACAAGACTTTTTTTTTTAACTAAAGAAAACACTGAGTCCCAGTCTTGTTGGCTGGTACGCACAGACGGTGCACAGTACACAGCAATAATATTCTCGATTTCACTACAATTGAATACTTTAACACACAAAAGTTCAATACCCTGGTTTATTATTTGTACGTCACATATACATGACTGAACTGACCTATGTACAAAGATAGCAACCCCACCATAACCATCATCCCTATCTTTACGGTAAATATTATAATTTGTCAATTTGAGATGGCTACCAGGCTCTAACCAGGTTTCACTAACGGCGGCAATGTGGACTTTCTCCTGTAACAAAATATTTTCAAATGTAACTAACTTCGGTCTTAGACTCTGCGCGTTCCATTGGAGAATATTCAGTTTTACAGTTTTGTTGCTATTATTCATGATTTACGAAAAAAAAATCTAATGTCTGTTTTATTATAGGCCAATCTGAAATATTATCTACCACCACTAAAATTATCCACTCGACGCAACACTTTATGATACTTGTAACCTTAGATGAAATAGACGTATTTTTCAAAAAAATTATTTCCTTCAGTCTTTCAATTAATTCTCCAAAATTTACTTCTCTTTCTCTCTTTTCTTCAACTTCCTCCACAAACACCTCTGGATTAATGGTATCCTGTGGCTCTGGCTTTAAAAATGCATCGTATTCAGGTCGGTTAGACTCGGCAATCCTACGTTTCCCTTGTTTTTTGAACGGTGAATGAGAGGCTGGTTTGACCTGTTCCTCTTTGTGTATTTGTGCTTCGTAAGGTGCAGATTCACGGGGTGACGATGTTGTATCTTGTACACGCGGAGGTTTAGACATTAATGCAGAGAACTGTTTGATGGACGACATCTTAGGGGCAACATCTGTTGGTGGACTTGGAGCTACATAAATAGTAAGGGCCTTTCTATACGTGCAATTAAACTCCGCCATAATGTCTCTTAATCTTTTTTCTTTGAGAAACGCTGGGCAACTCTTATACAAAGCCATATGTGCACCGTCACAATTACACATTTAAATGACGTAGTATCGCAGTTAGTATGATTTTCACCGCACTTCGGACAAACAACTTTGCTAGATGGACACCGTTTAGTTGGATGACCCAACTTCCAGCACTTCGTACACTGTGATACAGGAAAGATGTATGGATCCACTTTAATTCTCAAACCATCCACATATATATATGGTGGTAAAAAGGAGCCCTTAAAACATAAACGTACTGCTTCACTTCGTGTCCATCCTTCTTTCGAATTACGCCGGTTAAGTCGAAATATTGACACCAATTCGGCTGGTGTAGGGCAAGCTATTATATTTTGTATATCCTCATCAGTAAGGTCTATATCCACATCTCTTATAACACCATATGACATACTCTTTTCCATAGCCCGTTGTATACGCCATCCCTTCTCAAGTAATTGTTTACAATTCTCTAACCTCTCTGCGCTTACTTCATTCTGTATATCGAGGCGGACTTTGTATGCGTTTATATACTTCACCCTTAGAATATCGGTAATTCCGTTCTCTTTAAATAATCTGGCCAAAGCAAATTGTTTAGGTAATTGCGCACTGTATGATATGTATATCTCTATTTTATTTATCCCAAGCTTGTACTTCTTTTTTTCTTTTGGTTTCACCTCTGTCCATTCAGTATCATCATCATCTCCTTTCCTCTTCTCCGACCTAGTGTTGTCCTCCACTTGCATATTATCTTCCTCTTGGTATTGTGTCTCTTCTACTAGATCACTCCACGGACTGTTGCTCGGCATAGCAGTTGCCTCACAAGTCGCATACACATGGCCTTCCATAATTTCATTAATCGCGTAAGATTAAAAACCATACATCGTTAGCTAACCGCGCGCAGCGAGTCAACCCAACGGTATATACCTACCTACATACACGTTGGGAGTAACCACCGCGGCACGCGCAGGTAATAACAACAACGTAAAAGGTGCGCGCGCGACTCGAATAATTGGCAAACGACTACCTCGCACGAACGCCGTATCGAGACTGTAGCATGACTCATGAGATAACAAAAAGTAGTAAGTACCGAAATTATTTTTATTTTTTAATTAAACCTAAACCATATCAAATAGTAGTGTTCAGATAGGTAACAAATGCCTAGGGACTGAAATTAAATCGTTTGTTAAGCTGAGAAGAATGAAAATTTGAAACATAGAAAATTGTAAAAATACGACCTTTTTGTTAATAAAAATCTCTAACTTTTAAGCTATTAAGAATATTCCAGTGATTCATACCTCCAAAGAATCTCTATGACTTGGACCAGTTTTTGTAATACGTGGTCATTTTCGCTAGTGTAACTTTTTCCCATAAAAATCGCTCGAAAATTGAGTAAAACTTCTGCACGACCGAAGACTTTGCAGTAACTGTTTTTTATTATTGAACACATGTTTTCTAGATGCGTATAAGTATTACCAAAAGAAAGGCCCACTTTTCTACAACGTTTTGAAAAAAAAATATAACAGCCCTGATAGTTTTTTTTAATGATTTTTTTCATTGAGCATTATTCGAAGTGATTGAAAAAACAAAAATTGGTCATAACTTTGAACCGTAAAAAATTGTACCAACATTCTCAGAGTATAAAAGTTTGGAAATGACCTTGCCTACATTCCTATTCGATTTGATCCATACTTCCAGGGACACCCTGTATAGTGGAGTCCTTAAAAAAAATGGAAAAAGTACCAATGTCATTTGACTTAGGCAGTTCTTCCAAAAACGCATATGACATTGGTTGTTTTTCTCTATACCATTGACTTTCTTCCTTGAATATCTTCGGACATAAGTTGTTTTGTCTAAAACAAGATTTTGGATCTTGTAAGGAAAAAGGGAAGTATGCTGCTAACCATAGACATCAAAATCTCATTTTGATATTTTTTGACATTGGCTGTTTTGTCCAAATAACCCTCGATTAAACATGGTAATCAGTCTGTGGTGTAGCGACTTTGACAGGACAAAAAAAAAAAAACAAACAGCATCTATTACAGCATCACTGTCAATTCAGTCTGCTGTCAAAGCTGTCAAAAAACGCGCTTTAAATTTTTTAAACGGTCTCCTCACATGAACACTACTACCAAAGAGTATATAATTTTAACTACTACCTACTGTTGTATTTATCGATTTCCAATCATTTTGCTGGAGAGCTAAACTGGCTGGCTTTTTAACGATTGAAACCAGTGTTTATTTTGGTGATGACGATGCAGAAGACTAAAAAGAGAAGGGGAGCGGACGAAGCGATGGATGTTGAAGACCCTCCCGATAGCGGGCCTTCGAATTCACATCAAGATCCAGAAAATGACGACATAGACCACATATCTGATGATGAAGAAGGCGGAGTTCGTATAGGTGATATCTATATACCGCCCGCGCCGAAACCGGCACTAACTTTCGATACTACTGGCCCAAGGCTTATTATCACTCACATAATCAATGAAAACTTTAAGAGTTATGCTGGCGTGCAGGCATTGGGACCCTTTCATAAGGTAAGGAAGGTTACAGCTAAAAAAAACAACGTTATTTATACCAAAATAATTTGTCTAAACATTTACTTATTATTTCATTATAAAGTACGGAAGGATTGTAGCGCGCGTAGCGTTCTCTAGTTTCTGCCTATCGCTATGTGAAAAAGTTTATGTAAATATAAATGTAAAAGCATTGTTTTCAATTTTCTGTTTGTATAACCAATTTGTGTTTTGTTAAAAACTTGTATCCTAGAGATGAAGGCCTATTTATCTCTTTACATTATCCTTATTAACCATTCCAGTAACATAAACATAATCTTCATCTTATTTTCAACCTCGTTGTGTATCTGTAATATAGGTACTTTGAAATTTCAAAATTCTTATTTAGAAGATGATATGGCTAGAAATAGAGTGGAGAAGCATGGAAGAAAAATACATGTTGTGCTGACCCCTTATAAATTGTGATAAGGGCAGATGAATCATGATGACTTTGAAATTTTGACAAATAAGATTTGTACAAGTATCCCACATTAATGAAAATATATGGTATGGAACCGACTTATATATAATAAATAAAATGACAAGTAATACTAGTCCGCAGAAGTATAGCAAAATTAAATATTAAATTAAAAACCATAAATTAATTTTTTAAACAAAGTAAATATCAAAATAAATTCTTTAAAAGTAATCACTCTGTTTAGACAACCGAGCTGGCCACCTGCAGTGCACCATGGTGCCCAATCCATTGTTCGCCGAATGTGGTTTTTTTTTATTCCACACATATTCAAGGATTCAAGTTCATTTACTCATTGACCTAGTGACGCAATTCTACAGTGTTCAAATTTACTCAACATTAAAACTCTACATTTTGACCTTATTACTGGACCAATATCGTATTTTTTTTTCGTTTATTGTCAAGAAACATGATAACAAGTGTGTGGTTTAATTTTTTGCATATACGTGAGTTCCATCCCATATACTGCTTATGCTGTTCATGAAATAAAACAGTGAAATACGTAATTAGTGTTTTATTGAACATAATAGTGACAACAAGGAATAAACTTAAAGAATGGAGTATAAAGCAGTGAAGTTTATGGAATTTGATTCTCAAATAGACAATTGGAACAATTACATAGACAGGCTAACATTTTGCTTTGAAGCAAATGGAGTTGATGTGTGTGTTGGACAAAAGAGCAAACTTTTACTATGTGTGGATCAAAAGTGTTTGAAACGCTTTTGCTTTAATTACCCCTAAAAAAAGCTAGTGATATCTCATTTAAGGAAATCGTGAATGTTTTAACCCTAATATGTGTGCCCTAATCCAAACGAAATATCAGTGTCATATAAGTTCTGTAAAAGTGACCAACACCAAAGCGAATCAGCAGATAAATATATTGCTCAGCTGAGGAAGTATTGATTGTAATTTTTCAGATTTAGAATGTATGTTATGAGACAGACTCATGTGTGGAACGAAAGATCAAAGACTCCAATATGATTTATTGAAAAGAGATAAACCTAGTTACGACAATGTTGTTGAGGCTATGTTGTCTTCCAAGAGTGCGGTAAGAGATTTTCGCATGATACAAAATGTAAATGGGAGCACCAGCAATGTTGCAAGCGGGTTTGATTCGACGGCGAATATATCGACGACCATGCCAGCAGCTCCTGAGCCCATGGACATCAATGCAGTGCAAATAAACATGAAACTTTGCTACCATTGTGGTTGTGGTGATTGCCATGCTGGAGAATGTCGTTTTGTTAAGCTAACTTTCAAAATGGTCTGCATTGCAAAGAAGAAAGCCACGAAAGTTCATTTCACAGAAGAGAATGAGTTACATGTTCAGTTTATGAACAGACCATTTAGCACTTTATTGGACAGTATTCATCCAGTCAATAAACAGCACATGAGAGTTGAGCAACAAGTAACCAATAATGTGTAAGGAAAGACAGAGAAACAAACATTGGTCATGTGTGATGTACAGAAATTATGGAAGAGGAGAAACTATGAGAGAGATCGTTGTTTACCAGGCACTGTAACAAGTAAGGATGGCCCATCTAGATATTTGGTGACATCAGACAATGGAGATGTTGTACCAACTGATTCAAAAGAAGTCATCAAGCTCAAGCTCAACTCCAGGAGAGGAGGAGAAGAAAGATCAAGAACCGGAAGAGGAAAAGGAATAAAGTATATAGGAGCTGATGGAAGAGTCGGTAAATAAAATGAACAAATAATCTACATTCCTAGCTCGGAGGAATGGGCCGAGATGCTTGGGATACCTATTGGGGCAGAGGCCACTTATCAAGGTGGCAAACTGAAGAACAAAGTTTCTTCTTATGCCTTTGCATACCTTTGCAATGGTGACTTCACCATATGCCAAACCTAACACAGCAACTATTTGGTGTAATTTTATGTGTTTATGATTGCTTTTGATCCTGTTTACTAAATTGTTATATTTGCTGAACTGAGAAGATTATGATGCTTTATATTTTTTTTATATTTTTGTTTATAAAATGTTCATGCATACTTGGGGGAAAGGTATGTTGTGTACACCACGGCCGAAATATCTTGGCAAGTCTAAACGTAGGCACTACAAACTTTCGCACATGTTTTCTTCACTCACATTCGCCTCATGTCACCATTTGGTTCCGGCCAAGTGCGTGTCGGACTCCACACAATGAAGGGTTCCGTAGTTGGGATGAATACCAAGAACAAACTTAACATTGTAGTTGAAAAACATAGAAAGAAAGAAAGAAAAATAAGTTTATTTGTCACAGAAACACGTGCATACAAAAAGATAATTAACTTGAATTTTACAAAATGAAAAATAATACAAAATAGATCTACTTATGTACAAATCACGAGCACAAAACAAAAGTCGGCAGCTGCTGGCACGCCATGACTGTGACAAGAAGGCTTCCACTCAGCATGATGCTGTGCTATGGGGAGCCCACAGCTGATTTTCAGATGTTCACCCATACATTCTAAATGCAATGTAAGTTTGTACGCTCAATATTAAGAGATTTAAGGGTGGTTTTGGGATCTACCTCCTAGTGGTCCACCCCGGGCAACGGCACCACAAGCTTGCCTGTGGTACGGCTGAACGATCCCACTTAGCGGTGATAGGCTCCGCAAGGGGCCGCCTGGCTCGCGACCACCATCCCACCGGAGTCTGGCGCCAAGCAGCTTGCTGTGTTCCGTCGGTGTGTGGGAGTGCCAGTGCCTTTGGGGGAGAAGGAGATTGTCAGTTGCGCTGTTTGGCACCGGTTGTGGTCTCTGAGTCAGCTAGCCGGGTAACTCATTTTGGAGGGTAGCGGGATCCGAAGCACGGTGCCAGCCGTTGGCCGACCGCAGTCAGTAGGGGGCCCAAGTAGCACGCCAGCCACGTGCCAAAGGCTGCCCCGCCAACTCGCGAAAAATCCCGGTATGCTCCACCGTGCCAGCCGGCGACTGGATGGGAGGACCCGGTGGCCATATCCGGGGGGGTTCGGGCGTCCCCGCAGTCTCCAGATGAGTTCCCCGTAGGTTTGGTTGGCTCTAGTGTTCCACTTGGATCACTGAGCGGCGCCTCGACAAGTCGACTTTTTCCCCCAACAACTCCACTCAATATGACACACAAAGCGAAGAAAAATAGGGTAAAACAACGGCTGCACTTCCTCCCACTAAAAGTGCACCTCACTAATATCAGGGGATTGCACTCCAATCTCGATTCGGTCCATCACCACCTTGAGACCGAGAAGCCGCACCTGTTTTTCCTAACGGAGACGAAGATAACAACCCCGTCGGACGTGGCGTACCTCAACTACCCGGGGTACTCTCTTGAACACAAGTTCAAGAAGCAAGCTGGGGTCTGTGTGTACGTCCGCGATGACATTTGTTGTCGTCGTCTCCGTTGCTTTGAGAAATCGGGTTTCTCTGCCATATGGCTACTTGTGGATACTGGCGTGGAGAAATCTCTCTACATCGGCATCTACCGATCGCATAGCGGTGACCAGGAGACAACAGCGCTCTTTAATTTCCTCGTGGAGTCGACTGACGTAGCCCAGCAACGGTACCCAACGGCGAAGCTCATTTTTCTGGGGGACTTCAACGCCCATCATAAAGAATGGTTGTTCCCATACCAGAAAACTGATCATGCTGGGTTGGAGGCGTGCAATTTTGCTTTAACGCTAGATCTAACCCAGATGGTGAATGTGGCAACGCGGGTACCGGATGTTGACGGCCATACACCCAATTGCTTGGACCTTCTGCTGGCATCTGATCCGGACAGTCATTCAGTATCGGTCTCAGCCCCGCTGGGAACGTCTGACCACTGTCTGGTGAAATCCATATCAACCTGCTCTCCTCCAGATGAGAGCCCTAGAGGCACGAGGCGAGTATGGCGATACGGGTCAGCAGACTGGGATGAGATGCGGCACTTTTTTGCGTCTTATCCATGGCGGCAAGTGTGCTTTTCCTCGGGTGACCCCTCGCGCTGTGCTGACGCGGTTGCGGACGTGATTCGGCAGGGGATGGAATATTTTATTCCATTCTCCGACATCCCGCTCGGTCACAAATCCCGGCCTTGGTATAATGCAGAATGTGCCCACGCTGAGGCCCGAAAAGAGACTGCCTACCAAGCCTGGGTCAAGGCCCGCGACCGCAAACGCGCAGGGTTCGCGCGAAGAAGAGAGCCTTTAATTCTGCCGCCAAGTTCTGCAAGCGGGTTTTGCGTAGGGCACGTTTTGACCATGTCGGACATATCGGGGCCAGGCTGGCTTCGCACCCTCCGGGTAGTAAACAGTTCTGGTCCCTGTCTAAAGCGGTTGAAACGAATTTCTGTCGTCCCACTTTACCTCCTATGATGAAACCTGATGGGTCGCTGGCTCACTCTGCAACTGAGAAGGCAAATTTATTTGCATCTCTCTTCGCAAGCAATTCACGTCTGGACGCTGGCTCAAAGCAACCACCTACTGTACCTCATTGTGACTCCTCGATGCCGGAGATCGCAGTACACATTAAAGAGGTCCGAAGAGTATTGTGCAGTCTAGACGTGAACAAGGCCAGCGGGCCTGACGGCATTCCAGCGAGAGTGTTGAGGCAGTGTGCGCCTGAACTGTCTCCTGTATTGACACGTTTGTTCCGCCTCTCTCTTGAAAAAAGAACGGTGCCGAAATCCTGGAAGCTTGCAAATGTACAACCAGTGCCCAAAAAAGGCGACCGTGCAGACCCTGCCCATTACCGTCCGATCGCCATTACCTCCATTCTGTGCAAAGTTTTGGAAAGGGTACTGAACAATAAGTTGCTGAACTACCTTGAAGACAATGATCTCCTCAGTGACCGTCAATATGGCTTTCGCCGGGGACGGTCAACTGGCGATCTTCTTGTATATGTCACGCACTGCTTTGGCGAAGCCATCGAGAAACACGGCGAAGCACTGGCTGTATCGCTTGACATCTCGAAGGCCTTTGACAGGGTCTGGCACGCTGCTCTGCTCAGCAAGCTTCCTGCTTATGGAATCCCAGCTGATTTTTGTAGCTGGATATCAGATTTCCTTAGTGAACGGTCGATTAGAGTAGTTGTTGATGGCTGCTCTTCTGACCTTATGGCTATTGATGCCGGAGTTCCTCAGGGGTCTGTTCTCTCTGCAACTCTTTTCCTGCTGCACATCAATGACCTGCTTCGGCCTGGTATTGTTGGGTACGCAGATGACAGTACAGTTTCAGAGAGATACTTGTCCAGCGCAAAAACCAGCGGGGCTGAAGTTCGTTCCTTGAGAGAGGCCATGGTAGAGCGGACAGATTTGACCTTAAGCTTTGTCTCCCAGTGGGGTGATGATAATCTGGTCTCTTTTAACGCCACCAAAACGCAGGCGTGTCTTTTTACCGCTAAAAAGAGTCGTTTCGCCCAAACTCCTACTTTTCGGGGTACATCTGTTCCTGTAACTGATCGACTTGAGCTCCTAGGCATGGAGTTGACATCTGGTCTCAACTTCGGCGCCACCATCGAGTACAAGGCCCAAACTGCGGCCAAGAAACTGGGCATCCTAAATAGGGTGAAGCGATACTTTACGCCTGGACAGCTTTTAACCCTTTACAAAGCGCAAGTCCGATCCTGCATGGAGTATTGCAGTCACCTTTGGGATGGATCAGCTAAGTACCAACTAGCCGCGCTTGACTCGGTGGAACGCAGAGCTAAGAGGCTCATTGGCGACGTAAAACTGGTGGATGCCAAGCTTCATTGCTTGGCTCATCGCCGCAAGGTTGCCTGCTTGTCGGTCTTCTACAGATTGTACTTCGGAGAGTGTGCCCGAGAACTCCACGACCTCATTCCACCGGCCCCCTTCTACCACCGGACATCTAGACGCACTGCCAGTTACCATCCCTACCTGGTTGCTATTCCACCAATTCGCACTAAGCGCTTCCAAATGTCTTTTATAATGCGCACAGCAAAAGAGTGGAACTCACTACCTGCGTCTGTGTTTCCGAACGTATACAACCCTAATCTCTTCAAAGTGAGAGTGAACAGGCTTCTTCTGGGTAAGCTCACTCCATCGTCGACTTTGTCTCTGTCACCTCTGACCTAGACTAGAGTCAAGAGCAAACCCATCACAAATAAAAAAAAAAAGACTTACCATGTGTGACCATAGACTTATTATAAGTTTTCCTGTTATCTATAGATATTAAACTATTTTCTGTATTTGTTTTTTCATAATTTTAAGCGCAGTATGGAGAAAAGACTAATTTTCGTCGTGTTTTCTTAAATAACTTCAAAATGATTTATTTTAAAATTATAAAAAATATATATATTTGAGACCCTCACAGTAAGCCCATTCATTTGATATATCACACGGGACAGTTTGCATTTTTTTTAATTTTCTTATTTGGCCCCCAAAATTGACCCCATATTCAAAATTCATTTTTTTACGATACACGTCCGTGTGTGTCACAGAACATACGTGTATCAAATTTCAACTTAATCGGTCCAATTGATTCGGAGCAAATTGGCTGTGACAGACGGACAGACAGACACACGAGTGATTTGATACCACGGTAATGAGCATTCCAGATAGTCTACATGACAACAGCGACATTATAGGCGATTTAAATGAACAAATAAAAACACTCACTATGCAATTGGCGAGCGCACATAATGAAATAGACAATCTGAACATTGAAAACGTTCGTTTAAAATCAGATTTGCAAAAAATGATCAAAACCACTAATACATATAAGGAAATATGCTCAACACCATGTAGAAAAGCCATATCGTTACATAATAATAAAACTCCAAACCAAAACAAAGAACCAAGCTGGCGAAGTATTAATGAGAAAATTTTAAATGACCCGCAAATCAATCGTTCAAGAACCACGTCCATCATACACAATAAAGAGACTCAAACCACTTTCACACCGAGCATTATGCACAATAAAGAGAGTCAAACAACGCTTACACCGAGCAAACTGAAGGAAGTACCCACAATTTCTACTCTCAATGAAAACATATTAAAGGATAATAATGAGCCCGCAAACAGAATAACAAAACCTAGACAAAAAAATAAATTGTGTATATTAAGCAGCAGCACAGCTAAGGGGTCCTTATCCACAATACAGGAAGTATATTCAAACTACTCTCACTATTGCCGCTACATCAGGACTAACAGTACCGCAGCTGATCTTCTAAGTGACATTGAGCTTAAACTAAAAGGTTTTACCAAAAACGACTACTGCATACTTTTTATCGGGGAAAATGACATAAAGGAGGAAAGACACTATAAAAACTTAATAAACAAAATTAAAGCATCCCTACAAAGAGTAAACCATACAAATATAATTATCTGTGCAGCCACCTATGTTGCAGGTGCTCCAATATATAATTACAAAGTAGACATGTTTAATAATCTCCTGTATTTAGATGTACAAAGTAATGAATACGCATACTTCTTTGATAGTAACCATGATCTGTCGCTTGAGATGTTCTCCTACAGAACTGGGAAAATAACTAACAACGGAATGAGAAACATACACAACCGAATTGTTTGTAATATACTATACGATTTAGATCTATTTGACCAGAAAACAACAGTAACTAATAAGCGTGAAGATAACGGTTCTAATAACCATGACTTTTTTCGTATATAATCATATATTTATAATGCACCAAAATATAAATGGCCTAATAAGTAAATCGGATCTATTGGGTGTACATCTAAATGAACTCTCAGAAGAGGGTAGGTCAATTGATATCATTTGTATAACAGAACACAACATGAAACAGGGTGACCATCAACTTTTACATATTGCGAATTATTCACTAGCAACTTGCTACACTAGACATGATAGAAACGGCGGGTCTTGCATTCTAATAAAAAACACACATAAATTTGAAGTTATTAATGTAAAAAAATGGGCCATACCTAATATAATAGAATGTTGTGCAATTAAGCTTTCCGCTCACCCTATCGTAATAATTTGTATTTATAGACCGCCAAATAATAAAAAGGATAAACTATCTATGTTTTTTGACAATTTAGATATGATGTTAAAAGAAATATGCTTGAAACGTAATAATAAGATCATACTGTGTGGAGATTTTAATATAGATATTTGTAAACATAGTAAACCCTCTACCACTTTTCAAAATATACTGCGTAGCTATAATCTAATCCTAGGTACTCGATCACCAACACGTCTATGCAGTGGGACCTGCATCGACAACATTATTCATAATATCAGAGGCAGTAGATGTGAGGTTAAAGAATTAGCAATATCTGACCATACAGCGCAACTACTAAAATGTCGTGTCAGGAAAACTTGCACGTTATCTCATTGGTTTATTCACAAACGTGACTATAGTGATGACAACATCAAAAAATTTAAAGAATGTCTTCAAAATTTAACTTTTCATGACGTATATATGTGCTCCGATCCCAATAATGCATTTAATGAGTTCCATGACATTTATAAATTGTTCTATGACTTTGTTTTCCAATCAATAAAATAAAAGTTTCGGTAATTAAAAAAGCTAAATGGATATCAATGGGACTAAAAAAATGTTCTAAACGAAAAAGGGATATGCTGTGGGAATATCGAAGGTCACCTAACCCAGAAAACAAAAATAAACTTAAAACCTACACTAATAGATTGAAACACATAATTGAACAAACTCAAAAGGCCCAAAATTATTATACTGTACATAATTCTGTAAACAAGAGCAAAGCTGCATGGAGTATAATAAATAAACAGAAAATAAATCATCCAAAAGAAGCAATAGACCAGATAATGATTGACAATAAAGTTATTAACAGTCCAGAACAAATAGCAGAATTATTTAATGAATATTTTATAAATCAAATTCAATCTCTGACTGACTATAAGAATATGCTGAAGTATAACACAATTTCTAATTCAATATTTATGATACCCACGGTACCAGCTGACATTATTAAAATAATAAATTCTCTGAAAAATACTGACAGCACCGGATATGACGATATAACCACCAAAGTGATTAAAGCTACATCTTTCATTATTGCACCCATACTCAGTCACATTATCAATAATTGCATTGAGAAAGGCATATTCCCAAAACGGCTAAAAATTT
The DNA here is from genome assembly GCA_948252095.1 of Dicycla oo. Lineage (NCBI taxonomy): Eukaryota > Metazoa > Arthropoda > Insecta > Lepidoptera > Noctuidae > Dicycla > Dicycla oo. Next base: position 10,143,488 of record OX411733.1, on the reverse strand, counting down.
CTGTAATTAAACCAATGTTTAAAAAAGGCAACAAGCAAGATCCCAGCAACTACAGACCTATTGCCCTTATTCCAGTCTTTTCTAAAATATTTGAAAAAATACTACACAAAAGTATATATTCCTTCTTAGAAACCAACAACATTTTAATCAGCGAACAATATGGTTTTAGGAAAAATAAAAACATTAATTCCGCTATATATGCGCTTGTTGAACACGTTCTTACTAATGTAGATAATAGAACTCCTGTAGTAGCATTATTTATGGACATGACGAAGGCCTTTGACTATGTTAGTCACAAAATACTCATTGACAAATTAGAAAAATATGGCATCAGAGGGAATATTCTTCAACTTATTAAATCATACCTAATGAATCGGGAACAATTTACGTGCATAAAAAAAATCTGCCCCTATACCAAAACAGAAATAACATATACTTCTGAATATCGCAAATGTTTATTCGGGGTACCGCAAGGTGGTGTCCTAGCGCCTTTATTATTCATTATATATATTAATGACATGCCTACAATTATTTCGAATCCGATGATCTTATTTGCGGACGATAGCACAATATTATTCGGAAGCAAAAATGATGAGACTTTTGAAAATGACATAAATAATAACTTAAATGACATAATAACCTGGCTTACCGAAAATAACCTAAAAATTAATCTAGAAAAAACGACTTACATTTCATTCGAACAAAGAACAAACAATAAAAAACTAGATATTAGATATGGTGACAAAAGTATCCATGAGACCGATTATACTAAATTCTTAGGTATCTGGATCGATAAAAAGATGAACTGGAAAACACATATTGAAAATGTAAGCAAGAAACTTAGCCAATGTTCCTATGCTCTTTATAAATTAAGGAAAATCTCAAATCAGCCAACATTATTAATGGCGTACCACGGATATGTGTCATCAACATTGCGATACGGACTTATGTTTTGGGGGAACTCACCTGATAGAGAAGTGGCGTTCAAAGCACAAAAGAAATGCATAAGGGCAATATGTGGCATTCAAAGCACAGACAGTTGTAAGCCGCATTTCCGAAAACTTCAGCTACTTACACTTCCCTGTCTTTACATTTACGAAGTAGCAAGCTATGTTAAAGCAAATATGCATCGATATAAGACAACGCAACACCACATAAGACAGCTATGTTCTATAAAAATCTTTTAGGTATGGCACCCAAAATTTACAATAAACTACCTAAACACATCATGGAGATTAAAGATATAGATCTATTTAAAACCAAAATACACGAATTTTTAGTTGCGAAATGTTATTATCATATTAATGAGTATTTAAATGAAAGATGCTAGGCCTGCTATATCCGATTTACTATGTTAAGATAAATTATTTGTTATTCATTATAATATTATGAACTAGATTAATATTGATTATTATGAATTGAATTGTTAGGTATATATTATTTATTATTATTTAATTTAGTTATTTGATTTATTTAAAATTATTTTTATTGATTATATAATTGTGATTTATTGAATTTAGACATTATCCATAGTTTTAAATTGTACTACAATATTTGCATACCCATGTGATGGTAAAACATGGAGAACTTTATTATAAGGAAAAATATCTATGTACCTCTTACCCATGTTTGCAAATAAATAAATGATTTATGATTTATGATTTATCCTATAAGGGTTCAGTTTTTTCCTATTGTGGTACGGAACCCTAAAAATGTTGGTGTGTGTATGTGTGGAGGGGGGGGTGGGAGTGTGTGTGTGTGTGTGTGTGTGTGTTTGTGTTTAATGCGTGAGTGTGTGTGGAAATCTTGACAAATAAGATTTGTACAAGTACCCTACATGTGTGAAAATATCACATTAGTGTAAAGGTTGTTATACACCGTCGAGGCGAGGCGTCGATGGGATGAGCGAGAATTTTATTGAAATCACGGTTATCCCTTTACACCGAAAGAGGACTATTGCTATACCCGATACCGCGCCGTCTCGCAAAGGCCAGCGCTGCCTCGCGCCGGCTCGCGATCTTACGCACCGGCCATCGCTACCTCGCGTCGGCTCGAGCTATCATGCGCCGCCCGGCCAGTCGTGTCTCGCGTGCTGGCCGGGAGCTGGAGTGGTGTATTCAGCGATATCTTGCGATGGTCGGAGCGAGCCGGCGCGTGACAGCGCGTGCCAACACGAGCTATCGCGAGACATCGCAAGTCCGATCCATATAGGGTCATAGAGAGACCGTGCGGTTCCTCGATGGCCGGTTGTGTATCCGTTATACAAAGTAAGTAAATACTCTATTCTTAGAGCAATAAAGATCAATATTGTACTATTAACAAATATTTGAATTCTCGCCTCGCACACCCTCGCGCATCTAGACCTTTTACACCAAAGATGGGCAGGGCGTGGATAGAAATTATGCCAAACAAATTTCAATTCTCGCCCATACCACAGGTGTAAAATACGTTTTATAAACCTAATGTGGATTTTGCCAATATTTATTCACTGTGTCAATTTAAGGGGGAAGCATTAGGGTAGCCCGCGAAATTCAAATTTTCTTACGTTTTTTGCTATTTGCAAGTCAGTATTAAGTTGTATGTTAAATAAAGTATGATTTGCGGCCGTAGTATTTACAGAATTATAATCATAAGAATCAGTAATACAACTCCTTAAGTTAGTATAATCCTGAAATGTCAAGATTTCATGAAATAGTCATTAATTAGGATTACCTGGTCTTAAAGAGTTGTATTGATTACTTTGATGTTTTTAATTATGTAAATAGATACTTTTACGGCAGCAAATTATATTTTGATCAACGTACAATCTAATACCGACTTGTAAATTGCAAAAAAATAAGAAAATTTGAATTTCGCGGGCCACCTTGACGCTTTCGCCTTAAAGTGAGAGCCTATATGTTTAGCTCAAACTAACTGTATTTACCTTTCCAGAGTTTCACCGCAATCATAGGCCCAAACGGCAGTGGAAAGAGTAACGTAATAGACTCTATGCTTTTCGTGTTTGGGTATCGAGCCACCAAGATCAGGTCTAAGAAGATCTCCGTACTAATACACTCGTCCAGCAAGTACCCCAACATCCAAAGCGCATCTGTGGCGGTCCACTTCTGTAAGATCATTGATGGGGTATGTTCAGTATTACTGTTGCACAAAAATGAAAATAATAATGAATTATTTATCCTGAAGCAGATAATTTGTTTTAGCCTTGAGCTTTTTTTTGGCTATTTTCAGTGTTTTAAACTTCTTGTAGGTTTACTTTATTTTTCAACTAGTAGTCCATCGTTTTCTTTTCGCTTGCCTGTTCTGTCCCTAATAATGATTGATGACTTGATTCAAAACAGTAAGGGCGTTTGTCTACCGCCACCGTCACCAGGACGTCACCGATAACTAGATGACGGGGCCGAAGTAGCAATACATATCAATACGGGATCCGGAACACCGCTCTGGATCTTCTTACTTCATACTTGAGTAATAGGATTCAGAGCGTTGACGTTAATGGAAAAAGATCGCCCGGATCTATAGTAACAATGGGGGTCCCACAGGGCTCGATTCTTGGTCCTTTCTTGTTTCTTATTTATATTAACGATTTGCCCTACCTCATAAAGGATAATCATGATATAGTTTTGTTTGCGGATGATACTTCACTTTTGTTTAAACTTAAACGTCAGCAGCTGGTTACTGACGATGTAAACAGAGCGATCTCAAAAGTAGTTCACTGGTTCAGTGTTAATAATTTACTGCTTAATGAAAAAAAAAACCAAATGCATTAAGTTTACGCTACCTCACGTTAGGCAGGTGAAAACTAACGTGTTGATAAAGGGCGAAGAGTTGAATCCCGAAGATAGCACAGTATTCTTGGGCTTAACTTTGGATGCTAAGCTTCAGTGGGGCCCACATATAGATAAATTGTCAAAAAAGCTAAGCTCCGCAGCATACGCTGTTAGGAAAATTCGTAATTTAACCAACATAGAGACAGCCCGTTTAGTGTACTTTAGCTATTTTCATAGTGTAATGTCGTACGGTATTCTGTTGTGGGGAAATGCAGCCGACATTCAGACTATCTTTGTTTTGCAGAAAAGAGCTGTTCGATGCATTTATAAATTAAGTCCGAGACAATCTCTCAGAGAGAAATTTAAGGAGATTATAAGACTATAATGACTTATAATGACTTTGCCTTCTCAGTACATTTTTGAAAATCTTTTATATGCCCATAAAAACATTAAATTGTTTAAAAAATACAGTGATATCCACAATATAAATACTAGGAACAAACACAAATTTGTTGTACCTCCAACAAGGCTCAAGAAAATAGGTGGGTCATTCAGGTGTCAATGTATACGCTTTTATAATAAACTTCCAAGCCACGTTCAAGATCTGAGCCTTAATAAATTCAAATCATTCATTAAACGCAAGTTGTGTCAGAAAGCTTTTTATACCGTTAAAGATTATATTGAGGACAAAAAGGCTTGGGATTGAACTGCTCCAAATTTTATATTATTTTTATTTTTACATACTGAATGTTGACATGAATATTTACTTTGTAAGTATTATATTATTTTTATTTATTGTGAATGTGAAGACTATGTAGGTCATTGCTTTTTTTTGTTTTATTTTTTCTCTTATTTTTAATCATGGTCTGGCAGTTTGAGTAATCTATGCGGCCTACCCCAATGTCCTTTCTTTGGTATTGTTCGTCGAATCGTTGAGCTCCTTAAGTTCTGAGTTGAGCTGCGCGATTACTGACAAATGCGTGCACTGACTGGACAGGTCCTCTCAATCTGTGTGGTTCTTTCCTCAAAAGACCATTTCAGACACCAATCTACATGGTCTTCACATGAAGTGACCAAGATTATGTCTGGACTTTATAAGAGACTGTGACCTCTGAGTTTGTTTCGGCCTTTCTTCTCAGAGTAGTCAGTTAGGAAACGCCGACCTCATCTAGTTAAAAAAAAAAATATTGACTTGTAAAAGTGTTTGTACAAACCTACTTACAGAAATAAAAATCATTTATCATTTATCATACATTTACTATGAGCGCGTGTCTACCGCACGTCCCGAGCGCTTTCATCCCGACCACCGCAGTTTCGAATAATTTGGCGCGGCCGCTAGAACTGGGCCCGACATTGTAACGGTCTGATGTGCCAGCAATACAGCGATACACCGGACACACGATCGCCGTCATCGGGACTGACGTCCCGGCGACGGCTGCGGTGGACAAACGCCCTTAACATGGAGTTTCTTAGCCATTCAAATGTGCTTGTGAATGGTTTAACTAAAACAATTACTAGATATATTATGTATGTATGTATAGTTCGCGTCAAATAACTTTGCCGCTCTGAAGTTCCCGCAAATGACTGCGCAGTAGCGAATATCTATACTAAAACAGCAGCGCGCCACGCCATGCGCATGGGAAAGCCTGATTTCAGAGTGGCAAAGTTATTTGACGCTAACTATATATCTTTATTTTTAAATAAGTAACGATTTATTCTTCAATTTTTGTACAGCACTTCATTTCTGTTTTGTCTGTGCATCACCCTAAGGCTGGTAGAAACTGGTAGAAAATGCCTATGGCATTAAGTCTGCCTCTGTACATTTGTGTACTTAAAATATTAAATAAATTACTGTCTTTCTTCTTGTATGTTTGTATACACAAATTATGTATTGTACCTACAAATTTTTCATTATGTGGTGGAGAAAATAAACGTTATTATTATTATTATTATTATTATTATTATTATTATTATAGGAAGGAGATGACTTCACAATAGTACCTGACAGTGAGATAGTTGTATCTCGAACAGCTTTCAGAGACAGCTCTTCATTCTACACCCTGAACAGAAGACGGGTGCAGTTCAAAGAAGTGGCCCGGATGTTACGGTCCAATGGCATTGATTTGGATCATAACCGGTTCTTGATATTGCAGGTGAGTTTAAAGATTATTGATGGTGTCTCCGTCCAAGTTTAAACAGTTGTTTTGTGGGCTCAAATGGTTTGAATAAACCAAGTTTTTAACGTAATTGAACAGTGCTACGTAAATGTCATGTGAAATCAATCTGCCTTTTCCCAACTGTGTTGGGGTCAGCTTCTAACTGGATGCAGCTGAATACTAGTGTTTTACATGGCGACTGCGTATCCGTCCTGCACAATCCAGTTGCTAGGTAACATGATACCCCATGATAAGACTGGTTGTCAGACTTTCAGGCTCTTAACTAACCGTAACGACTGTCAAAAAAAAAATTACGAATGACAGCCGGGACCAACGGCTTAAAGTGCTTTCCGAGGCACGGAGGGGCCTCGATATGTTATGAATGGTCATCCATCCACAGACCGATTTCGGCAAGCATAGCGTAACTTTCGAAAAAACTGTTTAAACAGCTGTTTTGTGAGCTCAAAATGGTTTGAATAAGTTAAGAATAAGTTTTTTTAAGCAATTAAACTGTTTGATGACGTCATGTGAAATAGTCACAAAATATTGCCTTCAAGACTCAGAGATGCATTTGATCAAGTTATCAAGTTCCAATCTTACAAAGCTTTCTCTTTCCAGGGTGAAGTAGAACAAATTGCCATGATGAAGCCAAAAGGAATGAATGAACATGAGGCAGGAATGTTGGAGTATTTAGAAGATATTATTGGCACTTCCAGATACAAGGTATGAATTTAATTCAAAGTTTTTAAGTTCAACGTCATCATCGCTTTTTTTTTTTGCCAAAGGAATGTGTAAGGATCAAGAAGAACTCAACCTGCTAGGTTGAGTTCTGAAGTTCCTGCTTAGCATAGCATAGCATAATCAGCCTATAAAATTCCCACTGCTGGGACACTGGCCTCCTCTATGGGAGGGAGTGGGCTGTAATCCTCCACGCGGACCCAGTGCGGGTTGGTAGATGTCACATGTCTTCCAATTTTTGGTTCTAGGATATGCCGGTTTCCTCACGATGTTTTCCTTCACCATTTTGAGAGCAGTTTCTGCTTACTCCCATGAAAAAGGCCTGCGTTTATTTATGTATTATAATATTAGGTTGGGGAAAAAGTTTCTTCGATAACTTTTTGCCATCTTGTAGGTAGGGACATGATCCCATTGCTATAGAAATTTTGGGACTTCTGGTCAAAATACCGCGACAAGTGGTTTTGGCAGTCCTCTCGTGATGTTAACCTGACACTGCCTAAAGAATTCTGAAGAGACCGAAACAGGTGGAAATCTGAAGGTCCAAGGTCAGGACTATACGGCGGATGCATTAACACCTCCCAGCCAAACTCTCTTAATTTTTGCTGAGTGGCTAAAGATGTGTGAGGTCTAGCGTTATTATGATGAAAAACCGCACCCCTTCTGTTGATTAATTCCGGCCGCTTTCTCTCAACTTCTTGCTTTAATCTCATCAGTTGTTCGCAGTAGAGTTCAGAATCGATGGTCCTGCCTGGTGGTAACAGCTCATAATGAATAATGCCCTTCCAATCCCACCACACACACAGCATCACCTTGTTGCGAGTTAACCCGGGTTTCGCCACAGTCTGTGAAGCCTGACCGGCCTTTGACCACGACCTTTTTCGCACGTTCTTGTCATACGTGATCCACTTTTCATCACCAGTTATCAGCTTCTTCAAAAATGGTTCGGTTTCATTACGTCGTAATAAAGAATCACAAATGAGTACACGGTTCATTAGGTTTCTTTCAGTGAGCTCGTGAGGTACCCAAATGTCGAGCTTTTTTGTGTGCCCAATTTTTTTCAAATGCGCCAAAACTGTTTTTTGGTCAATTTCCAGTTCTTCAGCTACGTCGTAACTACTGATATGCCGATCTTGCTCCACTTTTTCAAAAATGGCATCCATTTTATCCGTAATAGAGCGACCAGAGCGACGTGCATCTTTGACATCAAAATTTCCGGATTGAAAACGCTTAAACCAAATTTGTGCTACTCTCACAGACACTACACTAGGTCCATAAACATCGCAAATTTTTTGCGCGGCTTGCGTTGCATTTTTACCTTTTTTGTAGTAAAATTTTAAAATGTATCGAATTTCTTCATTAGATTCACTCATCTTGACGGTACGAAAAACAAACAAAAAAACACATTTTCCTAATTTGAATTTGGAATTATGTTCTTTAAAATTTAAACTCAATGATATCAAAACCAGCCAGATACAAATAGTATAGCCAAAGAGATTTTATTACAAGTTCATACATACTATAATGCGAAAAGACTTTTTCCCTAACCTAATATCTTATTATATCTTAGGTCACACACGGTCATCTGATCCCAAACTAAGCAGAGCTTGTACTATGGAAACCTTTCAAATTTGTTTTGAGCGGTTTGCTGGCGCATTTATTTGCTTTGATAATTTTTTTTTCACTTTCTGTAAATTTAAGTGTTATGATTAGTTTTTATGTATCTTTGTTTTGAAGTGATTAAAAAGTTTCTTAAAATTAAAATTAATTCTAATTTAATTTTTTCAGTAACGTGCTGCTTTTTACGACATCCATTGTAGTAAACGATTGCCTCACCTTTCTGCAACTCGTTGGTCATATTCATCGCGTATTGTAAATACGGTTTCTGACAAAAAACTTAATCTTATCAATCTGTTTACTGAAATGTTTGACAACAGGACGCAGGAATGGGAGGATGATAGTCAATACTATGCAGAAAACGTTTTAAATTTGCTAACATCTTTTAATTTAATTTTTTTTTACTTTTCCCGTTTCACAAAAAAAAAGTAAAAAAAGGTGTCAAACTGGCTTCAGAATAAACCATATGATAAAACTGAAAACCTACTTAAATTATCAACACTATAATGGGAACCTGTACCCTACATTACCGTACACCGTTACACACACACACACACACACACACACACACACACACAACTTGCACACACACTTACATTACACAATCCCACATACATACTTATACACTTATCTTTTTAATGAAATACTTAACATTTTGTGTTTATTTTTATTTTCTTCTCTTTTCACAATACAAACAGATAATTATAATTATACGTATAGGTACAACATCAATCACGTGAACACGTTCCGCTCAGTAGCTATGTAAATTTGTAATAGATTAATAACTGCGAGGGCCCTGGTACCATTGCCCTTGAGACTTTTTTATGAATGGAACGAATCGTGTGTGTACACGATTCGTTCCATTCAAAAAAAAGTCGCAAGCCGTGCGTAAGAGGATTGTGAAGCTGTAAATTTTCATATAAAAAGCGATAACGTTTTTCTCTCCGTCTAATTTTCATAATTTTTGGAAATGTTGTAGGTATAATGAAAAACTAGGTCCTACGTTTTTATTATAAAGAAATATTGCATACGATATAAGTTATTAGCATCTTAATCAATCTGCCTAGCCTTTTCCCAACTATGTTGGGGTCGGCTTCCAGTCTAACCGGATGCTGCTGAATACCAGTGTTTTACATGGAGCGACTGCCTATCTGACCTCCACAATCCAGTTGCTAGGTAACATGATGATACCCCGTGGTAGGACTGGTTGTCAGACTTTCAGGCTCTTAACTACCCGTAACGACTGTCAAAAAAAAATTACGAATGACAGCCGGGACCAACGGCTTAACGTGCTTTCCGAGGCACGGAGGAGTCTCGGTATGAAAAGATGGTCATCCATCCACAGACCAACCCCGGCAAGCGTAGCTTAACCTGATGGATCGACCCGTGCGGCTGTTATTACTTAGCCACGAGCTCCTCTAAATATCTATATTTTTGACATAAGAACTTCCTCGAGCGTTTTTATTTTTTATTTAGTTAAATTAAATTGAATTACTAAAAAAGAAAAAACGTACAGACCTAGATTAAGCCGTACTGAATGTATTGAGACCAAAATTGTCTCATTTCGAAAAGGTTTGGGTGAAAACGTTATCGCCCGAAACAATATTTATGTAAATAATTGTATGAAACGTAGGTAATTGCCTTCAAGACTCGCGCAGCGTATCGGCACTTCACAGTCTTCTTAAAAATCGGAACAATCTGCAAAATGAATACTTAGTGCCTACTGTAAACAACAACGTTAACAATTCCTTTGCAAAAAAATGAGAGGTACAGACCGCACAGAAGCCTCATATCAAGCCAGCACGTGTGAGCGAGAAAGCTATGCAATGTACTACAGACGTGATGCCTTCATTCATCAATGCGATGTCGCATCCTACTTAACACCATAGCGATAGAGCGAGATCGCAACTGAGGCATCGGAGATAGTTTGGCAACGGTGCGTGATGAAAACGGCGCGGAATTTAAATATTATTCTTTGATTGAGTCAGCCTGGCAACCATGCATCGTATTTAACCCGCGGCCGGAGCTGTGCGACGACACGGTCGCGTGGATATTCTTATCAATTCTTGCGATATGAATTATTCGAGTTGGTTGCTTTACAAGTTTACAGGTGTAGTTTTATTTTTATTGATAGGCTCACGTTGGATTGACAGCCGGGCTTTTCGGCTTTAATGAAAGGAACGCCACTGCTTACCGTTGACCTAGAATAATGACATTTGGCCAGAAGCAAGGTCTCACAGCACAAGTAAAGAAAAAATCAAAATTGTTCATTTGTAATTTTAACACATAAACAATTTTTTTTTGGTATTACAAAATTATATTTGTAGTTGGAGAATTGCCGTGACGTACATCAATGTATGGGAGAACATGTTTTTCAACTACAATGTTAAGTTTGTTTTTGGAATAAATTCTTTTCAACTACGGAACCCTTCATTCTGCGTCATCCGACACGCACTTATCCGGTTTTCTTCTGCACTGCTGATACTTGCCAATATTTGTATCTGAATCTTTATTTATTTATTTACCACAGGAACCCATAGAAAAACTAGCCTTAAAAGTGGAAGAATATAGTGAAATGCGCAAAGAGAAACTCAACAGAGTACGATTGGTTGAGCAGGAGAAGATAAAGCTTGAACAGCCAATGAGAGACGCTGTCGATCTGATGAACTTGACCAATACGTCGCTCAGGACCAGGAATATGCTGCTGCAGAAATATGTGTAAGTTATTTGACCTATTTCAGTGATATTACCCACGTCGCATGTATTTCGGGTGTCTGAATTTCTTCTGATGTCCAATTTATCCCAGCCATTCTTTTAAACTTTCCTCTTAATTTTTTTTAGTCACGAAACAAACAAAATAATAGAAAGCAAACAGGAAGATCTTGCTGACTTGAAAGTGAATCTAGCAGCAGTTGATGACAAGTTGAAGAAAGTTGAGGAAGAGTTGGAAGAGAAAAGTAATGTTTTTAAAGAGGGTACTAAGTAAGTAATCTATAAATATTTTTAAAGTATTATATTATTTTAATTTATTGTGAATGTGAAGACTATGTAGGTCATTGCTTTTTTTGTTTGTTTTATTTTTTCTCTCAGTTATTTTTAATCATGGTCTGGCAGTTTGAGTAATTTATGCGGCCTACCCCAATGTCCTTTCTTTGTTATTGTTCGTCGAATCGTTGAGCTCCTTAAGTTCTGAGTTGAGCTGCGCGATTACTGACAAATGCGTGCACTGACTGGACAGGTCCTCTCAATCTGTGTGGTTCTTTCCTCAAAAGACCATTTCAGACACCAATCTACATGGTCTTCACATGAAGTGACCAAGATTATGTCTGGACTTTATAAGAGACTGTGACCTCTGAGTTTGTTTCGGCCTTTCTTCTCAGAGTAGTCAGATAGGATACGCCGACCTCATCTAGTTTACAAAAAAAAAAAAAAACATGATTGACTTGTAAAAGTGTTTGTACAAACCTACTTACAGAAATAAAAAATCATTCATCATTATCATAATAATATACTTATATGGCTATACTAATTAAATAATAATAATAATATTAATATAATAATATTCAGCCTGTATTGTCCCACTGCAGGGCAAAGGCCTCCTTTTGCTTTTTCCACTCAACTCGATTCTGAACCAATACGGACCAATCCCTCCTATAAGCGTCTAGTTCGTCCCGCCATCTACGCCTGGGTCTTCCGTTGGACGTAATTAAAGCTGAAGAATTAGTTTTTCCTAGCTTTTATTTAACTTGCAATGTTTGTTAGTTACTTTGTTTGTTTAGGTCGAATCTTGCAAGCTGAATTTTAACCACTTCCTTTTATCCTACGGAGTCGATATTTTACATGTTGGTCCCGTTCCGAAGACAATGCATTTTCAACCGACTTCAAAAAGGAGGAGGTTCTCAATTCGTCTTTTTTTGTATGTTTGTTACGCGATTACTCAAAGACAGATGAACCGATTAGGAAAATTCTTTTTTTGTTTGAAAGGGTATACTTCCGAGATGGTCCTATATAAATTTTATTAACTTTGCTTGGGGAGTTTTTGAGTTAGCTTCAATAATGCGTATATTTCCCACTTATTTTATGTGGATGATGTGATGGTGTTTTAATAACTTCCTATCACTGTTATTTACATGGCTATATCTACAATTATTGTGGTCAATTATGTATTCGAATTTGTGTGGGGTAGGTTCCACAACTAAAAAGTGAAAAATAAAAACTTTTTAGCAAAAATAAAACCGACTTCCAAAACAAAACACTACAAAGTGAAAAATAACTTTAATTTCGAAAATCGGTGGCAAAAACGAAAATACAAAACCAAGGACACCGACTTCGGAAATTAAAGTTATTTTTCACTTTGTAGTGTTTTGTTTTGGAAGTCGGTTTTATTTTTTGTTAAAAAGTTTTTTTACGATAAGCGTGTCCTGATTCTACACCCAGGATTGGCTCCAGACGAAGGAACTCTTCAGCGGTCAATAGTACAGACACAAAATTTTATATACGCATTTTTTTTTTTATCAGTTGAATCGGAGCTGTTACTTAACGGTAAAAATACCTTTAACGAAGCCGAAAGTCACTTGTTCTTCCCGTTATTACTTATTTTTTTCGTCCTGGATCATACCTGGAAACCGTTTTTTTACGAAAACTAGGTTTAATTGTTATAACTTCTCTTTAAATACTCCCACGATAACTGCACCGTTGGTATGCTCCCATAAGCAGAATGTTTTGTGTGCGTTACATTGTGCACTACTGCAAATTTTCACACCAAAAATAAAATCCCCCATATATTTTTGCACCTAGTTACTTACTTTGATGTACAGAATGTGTAGAGGACGGCTTCGTGTATGGTCTTTACGCCCTATTTAAGCTAAACTACATACTTCAAAATTTTTAGAGATCTACCAATTTCTATCTTATTTTCATTTCTAGAAAATACGATGTCCTCCGCAAACAGAAAGAGGAACTAACAGAAAGGCTTCAAGGTTGCAAGAGGAAAGCTGTGACCACACAAGCTGACCTCACTCAGAGTAACAAGAAGAGGAAGAATTTAGACCAACTGCTTGAACAGGAGAGGACGAAACTTATTGATTTGGAACTGGTAAGACTGCCTTTAAATATTAACTTCGTCTGTTTCATAAGTGTAAACAAACCCTGTTCAGGTTAAATTCTTACAATCACTCACTAAAGGGAATTAGTAACACACTCATGTGTATTTTAGAAGGTTTTAACTATATCTGAACTCTTTTTCTAACAATAAATAAATTATTGTTTAAATAAAATTATTAAATTGTAATTGAAAAATTTAGGTTATAAAATTTACCTCTATTGTCAAATGATTTTTAACTTGTAAGTTGATTAAAAACAAGAATATCGGGTTTTATTATTCGAATAATCAAATCAAAGCACTCAGTTTGTAAGTGGCACTACAAATTGGCATCCACAGTTACATTTTCTAAAATATTTGTTTACATTTTTATGAGATACTTTTGAATAGGCCATACACGCTATTGTACTATATGACTAGCTCTAGGACTCGACTAGCGGATGTAAAACCTTCGCAGTTTTATTCATCTGTGAGGCGCTTGCTGTGGTCAGTCTATGGATGTCCTTTCCCTGAACAACCCTACAAAGATCTTTTTGCACGTGGCATAATTCGAAATTAACGCTGTTTTATTGTTGCGACGAAGTTCTCAGTGTCGTATGAACCCCACCGGTTCAGATAAAATGGCTTTGCAAGGGCAGATCGATCTAACGAAGCGCAGCGCAGTGCAGTTTTCAAAGCCGTACAAATTATGAGCATTGCAATCATTAAAATAAAATTGAAATTAACTTACCTTTCTCAAGCCCGCGAGAGAATGAAGCGGACAATTTTTTCGACTTTATTTTGACAGCTACAAGGTTGATATTTGTTTGCCAGTGAAAAGTGCGCTTCGCCACGTCTGCGTCGGCCCTTAGTCGAATTACGTAGACAAGTACAGTTTCATCAAGAAAATCTTAAAACATATTGATATGGTAATCATTTCGCAGATTCCAGAAAAAAATCAGAGGGAGATAGAAGATTGTGAGAGGCTTCTTGTAAAACATACAGAACAAAAGGAAAAGGCAGAAGAAGAACTGCAGACAGTTGTCGCTAGCGTGAGGTAAGTTACTGGACTAAACATATACGGTATACTTGAATTGAAATGTGAAAGTCAAAATTTATATTATTATTTCTTTTTAAATATCGACACGTGGCTTAGTGGCCGGGGTTGGTCCGTGGATGGGTGACCCATCTTTACATACCAACACTCCTTCGTGCCTCAGAAAGCACGTTAAGCCGATGGTTCCGGCTGTCATTCGTAGAGCTTTGACAGTCGTTACGGGTCGTCAGAAGCCCGAAAGTCTGTCAGTCAGTCATACCAAGGGGTATCGTATTACCCAGTAACTGGGTTGTGGAGGTCAGATAGGCAGTCGCTCCATGTAAAATAGCCGAGTTGGGAAAAGGCTAGGCAGGTTGACTGTCGACAAGTTTTAAATAGCACCCTAAAAACTCTTACCCTTCACCTTTTTGGCTACGAAAATAAAACTAAAAGTTAGGTATAGATAAACCATTCTAAAAATGAACACCCCTTCACAGCGGTTACGCTCACATGCAAAGAAGGTGTATCGACGCAATACACATAATTGGTTTTTGTCATTGGTGGCACAGTCCCCGGCGAGACATGAAAGTGGGACCACGCGTCGATTTCGCCACAAAAGTACGGTCAACATGTCAACGCAAAAAACTACGTGGCTACAAAAAACGTACGAACAAACGTCTATAATGGCTCTAATAAAGGAACGAATTGAAATGATTGTTCTATGTGGGAAAATACATGTAGACAGGTTAATGATATCGAAAAACAATATATCAAAAATTTTGACATGGATTTCGAATTAATTATTAATGTTGAGTCAGATTGTGATGAAAGTGATTAGGTATATTGATAAATTAATAATTGGTTAATTTATATTGTATTTCATAACGTTTGTTTGTATTGCGTAATGTTTTATTACATATTTCATTATACTATTAGTAATATGTCAATAAATTTCATCATTTATTTTAAGGTAGTAATTCACCTAATATATCGCTGCTTTGCATGAATACCAGCACAAACCAAAATTTTGAAAATACTGGTTTATAACACAGCCAAATGCAAATTAGTCCTTATTTCATGGTCAGTAAGACTCACATTCATAACGGCAAAACCGCTGGTTTTGTCGTTACCAGTAATTTCAAAATTTTGGTTTGTGCGGGTATTCATGCAAAGCAGCGATATGCAATAGGTATACAGTAAATGAAATAACCTGTATTAAATAAATACCTTACAAACATAGGTACATAAAAATGTAACCAATAACACAGATTTTTTTGAATGCAAACGGTACCTACCGACTGACCAAACGCCGAACAGCCGGATTTGTTGGCCAACTAGTGTATAAATGAAACGAACGTGCAACAGAGCGAACGTGTCGTGCCATACAAAGCGTACGCTCCCTGGACCCTACCCTACCTGGACTGATCGCACAATTAGTTGACCTCTAAGTGCGGCGACGAGTCCATGTTTACAGTAAAATCGTCGCACGCACACAAATAATAAATATTTCCTCTCACACATTGAAATAAACAAGTTTTGTGGAGAGTGTTCAATTTTAGAATGGTTTATCTATACACAACATTTTGGAGATATTGGTTCATTCTAAAGCTATTGCGAACTGCTTTCATAGATTTTGAGAAAGTCTGTTGACATTGTTTTTAAAGGATCAAAAACCAAATGAGGTAGGACTATAGAATCACCTCATTTTTTTTCCGAGATTCAGATGCATTAGAAACTGAATTATATTACTATAACACTAAGGGCAAAAATACACATGCCTGTAGCTGGTACAAAACTATGCAAGTATCTGGCATGGCATTGTGACATTGAACAATCAGAATTGGTTATGGCACACGCCAGCTCTTGCATAGTTTTGTACCAGATACAGGCATGTATATTTTCGCTCTAACACTCAAAATCCACTAACTTACCCCTTACTTCCTCACAGATCAAAAACCCAAGGCCTGCAAGAAACCAAAGACCGCCTGCAAGCTAATCTCATTGGTTTAAAGAAAATGGTCGACGAAGCTAACAATAGTTGTAAGCTAGCAGAGTCTGAACTTAAGTTGTATCTAAGTACGGAAAAGAAAGAGGTTGAGAAGTTGGAGAAGATAAAGGAAGCTTATGAGAAGGCTAGGGCGGATTTGGAGGAGAAGAGACCGTGAGTTTTTTCTTGATTCACAGGTTGTAGTTATAATCGATTAGCCTTGTAACTAAACAAGCCATTTTGTACTTTATTTCAACAAAGTTAAAGTTCTAAATACAAAAAAGTGTAGAAGTGTAGTGGGTGGGACACCCGGTTGGAACGAGATTCCTTTCGCTGTATTTTGTAATAATTCAGAGCCATCTAGTGTAAGTTTTTTATGGCTCTGTATTAAACAACAAAAACTTTTGACATTTTAAACTTGAGACCTTGAAACTGACTTTTTCGGGCATAACGCTTTTTCGTTATGTGACGATTTCTACCAGTCAACTCCTACCGCAAACCGTGTTAAATGATTTTAAACCTGAGTAAATTTTGTATAAAGGACTTATCTCAGACAGCATAAGGTTCGAAATGCAAAAACAAGCGCAAAAGTTTAAGCTTGGACTCGAGTTACCATTTGTTTTATTAAGATGTAAGTTTCTAGAGGATGAAAGTATTCATGAATATGAGTAAATAAGCGATGATATTATAAGTAAAAAGAGGTAGATAGGTTATACACGCTCCGCAAGTGGCACGTCAAAACATGGCTAACTTACAAGCCAAGATTTCTTCGTCTCGTCTCTTTTTCACTCCCGATAATTACGACATGCCATCCTACGATCACGTGTCACCTAATAGTGTGACATTGCGCCGTTTTCGATGTCCGAATCTTGGGTAGATAACCTTTATAAGTCTTTCCTATACTAATGTTATAAAGAGGTAAAAGGACTATGCCCATTTTAGTATGGAAGGTGGTGTCTTTTTTATTTTTTCTTGCGGCCATCAACCAAATGCTTTTTCTAGTACAGAATAGTGTAACAAACAAAATTTATTTGACATGCATATCTCTAAACTCAGTCCGAAATGAGATATAAGAGTTAGAAGTTTGTATGTATTCATTAGGTTCGTAGGCAATTTTCGACTCCTAAGTGCAAAGTTAGTGTTAAATTGCCACAAAATAGATAGCCGTTAAATATTCGGTACATTCCCTCCCGTGCGTTAGGAGTCAAAAATTGCAAACAAACCTAATAAATACATACACACTTCTAACTCTTATATCTCATTTCTGACTGAGTTTGCATGTCAAATAAGTTTCGTTTGTTACACTATTCTGTACTAGAAATACAAGATTGGTTGACGGCCGCGAGAAAAAAAAAGACGCCAATTTCAGGCATTGGCTTTTATTTGTAAGTTTCTATGTAGGGGGTAATCTCTGGAATTCCTGATCAGATTTCGAAAATTCTTTCACTGGTAGGAAGCTACAGTATTCCCGACTGTCATAGGATATAGTGTTTACGCGCACGAAGTCGCTTGCAGAAGGTAGTTACTTATAATATCATTGTAAATAAGTCTTACTGTGAGACAAACTTTGAAATTTAAATAATACCTGCCGTTTTTAAATTACAATGCAATATCTACCTAATCAAAATGCATGAAACTGAGCATTAAATGTCATGTAAAGAATACATCCTGTATAACTTCATCTCTTTTTTTCGCACTAGAAACATAATGGCGTTAAAACTGGAAACATAATACAGCCTAAGGCTTCCTAAGATCAATTGTTTATTTTCAGTTTACAAGAAGAATTATCACGCACTGTGCCAGCAAATGAGGCTAAATTGAGTGAAGTTAACAATAAGTTGCAGCGATTGAAGCAAGAAGAGGGGCAGATTATAGCTGAAGTCAGACCATTGAGGTTTGTTTTATTTACTGTCACTGTAATTTCCTCTTTAAGATGCCTTTACACTGGTACCTAATTTACATTATAGGAAATATGCATTATTTTTTTTGTTAATCAATAAACTACACTACTACTTGACCAAAGCAATTAGGCGCATGACAGGAATTTGGTTTCAGCGCCTGCACCCCGCACCTATTCCAGCGCTTCCCGTAGTAACGTGCAGTCGTATATTCGCTTTCGGCAGTGATGATAATACGTAAAACGGTAGTTCCGGGGTTATCTCCCTAGTTCCAATAACTTCATAGTTGTCATGCGCCTAATTGTTTTGGTCACGTAGTACAACTATTTTCTTAATGTCCCTCGACAATCATCGCATTTCCGAATAAAACGAATGCTAATTTCCATGTGCAGCAATTATTAGATTTATCGTGTATAATAATTTGAATTCAGAACTACTTTATTGTTGTTTTGCTTTGATTTGAACAAAAATAAAGTACTTAATTCTGAATTAAAATTATTATATACGATAAATCTAATAATTGATGTATCTACTACGGAAAAAAGAATTTGATACTACCTATTATTTTTTTTAATTTTTTTTTTTGATAGGTTATTTTGTATATATTCAGCTTGAAGATTAGGTTTTAATTCTTTACTTATTCTACCTGGAATTTACAAATAAGTAAGTAAATAAGTACTTGTTATAAATTTACTTACTGTCTATAGTAGTTTCACAGTGAGTGATTACCGCATAAAAAAAAAAACTTCGGTTCTAATTTATTATATTATGTACACATATAGATGCCAACATCTTTTCCTTTCAGATCGCAATTAGAAGAGTCTCGCCAAGCCATGAGTGCTAACACATCTCGCGATAGAGTGCTCAACGCGATTATGATTGAAAAGAGGAATGGAAGACTACCAGGAATATTTGGACGACTAGTAAGTTCAAACTTTTCTTTTTCTCAATTTTAAATTTCAGTGTTTATCAGTGGAAACTTGTAAGTGGCCTTCAGATTCATATTGTCTAAGGACATTGTGTACGTTAGCTGTAGGTTTCCCGAATAAAATAAAATATAATAATAACATAAACTACAGGCCCTCATCACTCTCCTGCCCTTATCCTAATTTATTTGGTGGCGGCGCAACATGTTTTTTCTTCCATACTTCTCTATTAGTCGTCATCGCGGTAGTCACCCCCTTTCTAGCCATATCATCTTTCACACAGTCCATCCATCGTTTCTTTGGTCTTCCCCTACTCTTATACCCATCGACATTCATACAAAAAACTTTCCTCAAGACATTTTCTTCACTCCTCCACTTAAAACTACAGGGCCCTCTGGGTATTTTTTCCTGGGGGCTAAGTCTGCCAACTTACAAGCATTGGTCTTGCCATTGTACGTTTTTCACAGACTTTGTATCAAATGGAAAACTGTCAACAAGTAACAATGGAGAGGCCATTGCAACATTTCTAAACTTTGCTCTGGAATCAGTCTTAAGCACGACAAAATATAGCGCGATATATTTTTCAAAAGCTTTCGTCTGAAAAGTAAACGAAATAAATGCACCACATTGTTTTAAAAAGCTCATTTTCGGACATCGTGTCTTTATTAAAAATGTGATATAAATAATAAAATAATAATTTAGATGCAAGATTTCGTATCTACATTTAGCTAGCACGGAGTTTTTAAGTAATATATTTTTTTGAAAATCGACAATTTTTCATCAGGATATTATGTAGAAAAAAAAAAGGTTTACTCTTAACTAATTAACTAAGCATGATACGCAATAATTATGTTAGAAGCATCGATGGCGTCTCTTATGCTGTTAATGAACCTCGTATCTTTGGTAGATCCAGATTTTTCGAGTTTTTAGGTTTTTAGTTTTATTTATTTTTCTCATAAAATCTGCTGTATTGGGAAAAGTTATATATATTGAAATTACTAGCAGCGCCCCGCGGTTTCACACACGTAAGTCTCGCCCCGCACCCGTAGGAATATGGGGATAAAAGTATCCCATGTGTTAATCCAGGTTATAAACTATCTGTATGCCAAATTTCACCAAAATCCGTTCAGTAATTTTTGCGTGAAAGAGTAAAAAACATGCATGCAACACAAACTTTCGCATTTATAATATTAGTAGGAAGTAGGATAGTAAGATTCTCTTTACTTACCCAACACACCACATAAAATTTGACATCCCAATTCCATAGAATCTAGAATTTTGTTTACATTTTGGTCCGAATTTTATTGTGATCAATTTACATGTTGATGGATGGAGAGGGAGAGGAAGGCCGAAGATGGATGGATTGTGTGAAGAATGATATGAAAGAGAAGGGAGTGAATGATAGTGTGACGGTTGACAGGGGAGAATGGAAGAAGAAAACGTGTTGCGCCGACCCCAAGTAACATGGGATAAGGGCGGGAAGATGATGATTGGTCCGAATTTTATTAACAAAATTTTCATTCGAGATTGATTATTGCAACATTATTTATATTTAAAATTTAACGGCCATAATATTTTTTAGGGTAATTAATAAAAGATGCACGGGTAGATCCATCAGGTTATGCTACGCTGCTTGCCGGGGTTGGTCCGTGGATGGGTGACCATCTTTACATACCGAGACTTCTCCGTGCCTCGGAAAGCCCGTTGAGCCGTTGGTCCTGGCTGTCATTCGTGAATCTTTGACAGTCGTTACGGGTCGTCAGAAGCCCGAAAGTCTGACAACCAGTCATGCCAAGGGGGTATCGTATTACCCAGTAACTGGGTTGTGGAGGTTAGAATAGGCAGTCGCTCCATGTAAAATACTGGTATTCACCTGCATCCGGTTAGACTGGAAGCCGACCCCAACATAGTTGGAAAAGGCTAGACAGATTGACTATTTTTTAAGGTTCCGTAGTTACAATGACAAAAAAACATACCGTTTTACAAACTTAAAAAAAGTTGTTGTTTCTAAATTCTATGGAATCGGAATGAGAAATTTTTGTTGTGTGTAGGGGAAGTAAAGAGCTTAACTTCAGTTAAAATAACTTATACCAATAAAATAAAAATAAGATAAACTAAAAATTAAAAAAAAAAAACTTAGATATTTGGAACTAGCAAAGATACGAGGTTCACTTGTGCTCTAAAATATTCAGAATGAGAGATGCCGTCTATGCTTCTAACATAATTTTTGCGTATCATGCTTAGTTTAGGAATAATATTTTTTTCTTCTAAATATCCAGATGAAAATTGAACGATTTTCAATATTTTTTTTCACAAAAACTAAACATGTTAGCTATGTGGGGATACGAAATCTTGCATTTAAATGACTATATCTATCAGATTTTTTAATGAAAATGGGATGTCTGCAAAATGGGCTTCTAAAAACACTGTGCACACTGTGTAACAAAAATCTTTGTGAAGACATACTAAACTTATTTTAGTCCCAAATTGAAAAGTGATTACAAGACAAACTAAACAATTTGATATTTTTTTGACTCATGAAAATTATTCGTGTTTATATTTTGCTCATAAATTAGATGTAGGTAACTCCGCAAATTATAAGCAAAATTTAAATCCGATAAGTCTTTTATTTTACTTACAATCGAACTGCGTCGTATACTTACTATTATTTTAGTCTAAAAGTTTAGACTACAATAATAGTAAGTGTAGGACCCAAGTGCAAAAGCGTCCAGCGTGGCGTACAGTGTTGCGTGCAAGCAGCGAAGAGCGTTCACCGAGCGCCGCTCGGCCGTCACTTAGGACACTCGCGAGAGTTTGCATGTGTTTAACACGAACGTCGCACGCCCCGCCCCGCCGGACGCTCGAGTCTAGCGTGCACTCAGGCCGTACACTAAGGGAGTACTCAAAACTAATACCAATCACTTCTTCCAGGGTGACCTAGGAGGCATAGCAGCAAAATACGACGTCGCCATTTCAACATGCTGTGGCGCTCTAGACAATATAGTTGTTGACACAGTGGAAACAGCACAAGCAAGCGTCGAGTTTTTAAAGCGACACGACATCGGACGAGCCACATTCGTAGCGCTCGACAAGCAAGAGCATTTGAGGCAGGCGTACGAGGGACGGAAAAGCTTGTAAGTTCGTGTCTCGAAGTTGGCGCGATATGCTTTTTAACAGACTTTCAAAAAAAAGGAGGAGGTTCTCAATTCGATTGTGGAACGATTTTGAAAATTCTTTTTTGTTTGAAAGGGTATGCTCTCGAGGTGGTCCCATCGTCACCAAGTCAGAACCTGATATGGGGATCCCATGGAAATAAAGGGGAAACCCTCAAATTTTATAGGCACACCACCAAACAGTGACCATGATTTTTTAGGGTTAAGATTTCGTTTGGGGCATTGCCTAGGCCCTGAAACCAGGGTCTAACCAACATGATGACCACTTACGATTATCAAAAAGAATCCATTTTTCATTGCAAGTGACAATGCGGTTCAAAATCCCTTCGTTTCTGTGTCTGTTAAGCAACGCAAGGCATACCTCAACGCGTTTGTCGCGTTGGCGATCGTTCCAATGCACAATGCACCTTGCCAATTTGACGCAAATGGACCAATATTGTTTTGATGCTAACGTTGAAAGCTGCTGCTAACTTAGCCGTAGATTAAGTATCGTCAGTTTCCACTATCGCCTTTAATTCGTCGTTGCTGACTTTAGTTTTCAGGTGACCACGGGGTTCATTTTTTAGATCAATTGTCCATGTCGTTCAAACCAATGACCGAGTACACGTAATTAATGTTGCGGGCCGTTTGTGCGGCATTGCTACCGCGACGGAACTCGTATTCCATAATCACTCGTATTTTCGTGTCTATATTGTCGTGACAAACATTTGTGTGCATGAACATGTCTGTTTGTCCTGAGTCTGGGTGTAATTATCTATATAAGTATGTATTTACAAAAAAAAAGTAGTGTATGTAGTTTATCAGTTATCTGGTTTCCATAGTACAAGCTCTGCTTAGTTTGGGATCAGATGACAGTGTGTTAACAATGTCCTAGGATATTATTATTATTATTTGGGTTGACCCTCTCCCCCTAATCTCACATGAGATTTCTCAAATACTTATTTTTATAATAATTACTCACTTTTCTCGCAATTATACAGTTTCATGCGAAGAAAAAAATTACGTGCTATTTGCCGAGCCCCTCCCCCTCTCCCCCACGTGAGATTGGGAGAGATTCGGCTCTACCCCTCCCCGCATTAATGTACACCCCCTTATTTAAAAATTGAATCGCATAGCTTTTGAGGTCACTTCCTGCATTTTCGAAGACGAAGCGTTTCGAGCTTGCGTTCCGTTCCATCAAAACAAAATAATTAATTGTAAAATAAATAATGCTTTAAAAAATGTAAAAAAATTGCAATTTGTTTCTTGACTTTTATACAATGTATATATATTATTATCTAAATAATGAAAGAGTTTTGAATTATATGCATATTCCCTATTTATAACATTATTTCCGTTTCTTTTCAGCCCCGAGAATGCTCCGCGTCTCTTCGACCTAGTAAACGTAAAAGACCAGCGCGTCCTTCCCGCGTTCTACTACGCGTTGCGCGATACTTTAGTCGCTAACGACTTGGAACAAGCGTCGCGCATCGCCTACGGACACACACGATACAGAGTTGTGACGCTGAAAGGAGATGTTATTGAGATTGCCGGTGAGTTTTATTATTATTTTATTTTAATAAATAATGTGCTTCCCGCGTTCTACTACGCGTTGCGCGACACTAGTCACTAACGACTTGGAACAGAGTTGTGACGCTGAAAGGAGATGTTATTGAGATTGCCAGTGAGCTACAATATTATAACACACACAAAGCCTTTATTCCCCGAAGGGTTAGGCAGATGGCACTTATAGTACACCCACATTTCGCCAGTTATGTGTAATATTAGTCCATACTATCTCTACTAATGATATTCCTATTGTAAGACAAATGCCTCTTCTCATACTGAGAGCCAGATTAAGGCATCTTTAAAACATTCTTACACTTTACTTGTTCTAAGTTTCTGTTCTATACAGGATCAAATTAAATTAGCTAGCGAACCTCTGGAGACGCGATGGGTAACGATATTTAAACATGATCAATCAAAAAAATTAATTAATTTGATTGTAGTCACCTGAAATATCAGTTTTATTTGCGTAAAACACGATAAAACAAAAAACAGATTTTCTTAACACATATTTCAAGTAACCAACATTAGCGATCGTTGACCCAAATAAAAAACATCAAATCTTTTTTATTTGTATTTTGTCAAATCACGTCTGCGGGGTTTCGCTAGCTAATTTAATATGACCCTGTTTCAAGTGCTATTTAACTAAACTAATTCTAGGTACTATGTCCGGTGGTGGTAAGACAACAATGCGAGGCAGAATGTCCAGTTCAGTACAACAAGACACCAGTGAACAAGACCCAAGAGTTATGAAAGCTAATGAAGAAAAATTAGCGAGAATGGAACAAAGGTATGTCATGTTAAGGTCTATATTCCCTTACAAGGGTCGAGTAATGAATATTTGTAAGATTGTTCCAGTCGGAGTGGTGGTATCTTTAGATTTTAGAATAGTTGGTAATAACGCCATCTATTGATACTCATCCGAAACGTCAACTTACCGAGTTACGTTACAAAGGCACCGAATAGATACTTAATGTATACAGAAGGTCGGATCCAAACAACGAGAAAAAATTCACGCACACGTGCAATGTACAGACGCCAGCACATCAAGCTACCCGAAACTGTCTTATTTCCCAAATCGACCTTGAACCTAATGCTTTAGCGATAAAGTTGAAAATCTATTAAAGAAATTTGACCGATTGTAGTAGCTTGATGTGCTGGCGTCTGTACAATCGTAAACAACGTAAATGTCCGCGATGGTACATTAAGTGCAAGCGCACTCGTGACTGGCATTTACTCGATATTTAACTCTCGTTCGCAGGCAGGTTCAGACAGTTGTATTGAAGATTTTAATGACTATATTTCTGTGAATATACAGGTTGTTTGAAAACTAGGTGTAAAGCCTTATGGGGGTGATAGTTGACACTGACACAGATTCAAAATGCTCTGCATGGTGTCAACTATCACCCCCTTATGGCCGCGTCCCATTTAAAAGCGTCCATCGCGCGAATACGCAATCGGTCGCATGCATATATGTCACTTTTTGTTCAGAAAACCGAAGCGCCCTCTGTCGGCGCCACCACTCGTTCAAGTTCACCGAACAAAAGTGCGAACGCTCGTGCATTCGCGCGACGATCCCTTTTAAATAGGACGCGGGTTAAGGCTTTGCACCTAGCTTCCAAACATCCTGTATGCTTTTACTGTAACGAATCAATATAAAACCTGATATTCACATGCAAATTGCAAAGAAACTTAATGTTTTGAATTTCGTGGGCTATCCTGGTGCTTCCGACTTCAGGCTAGGCTGGCTAACCAGTCGAAAACCTCCTAGGTAGACCTGCAAGATGATAATACACAAAATAATGTTGGCATTTGCAGGTCAGTGTTAGCTTGTATCTTGATCAAAATCGCGAATCATGCGACCATAACAAATATGTATTTACATAATAAAATTATAACCGTAAGAATCATCAATACAATTCTCTAAGTTAGATTTGTTCTAAAATGTCATGATTTCCGAAATAATTTTTCACAATTTCGCGGACTACCTTTGCGCGTCTACCTTAAGAGCAGGGGCGATGAAATAAATTGCACAAATTCCGTGACTGCCTTGATTTGCCTGGTAAATCGAGGTCATTACCACTGCTCTCGAATTTCCATGACGCAAAATCAATGATAAAAACCTCTTTGCAGATTAGCAGAGATATGCAATGAGCAATCAGAACTAGAAGAGACATTAGGTGCCCTACAACGGAGCGTACGCGAAGGAAAAACTACGCTCAACAAACTCACTATTGAGCTCAAGAGTTTGGCCGAACAAGTTCCAATTATCAAGGTAATTAAATATCTCTGGACATTAACAGAACGCACGGTCGATACCGCTGGGCAGTGTTGGCATCAATCGAAAATTTAATTGATTAAATTAATCACGATTAAATTAAGTCGCGATTAAAATATTAATCGATTAATTTAAATAATCGTCAATCGTAATTTGGTAAACGATTGATTTATTATGAAGGCCAGGTTTTCCGGGCCTGTAAGCCTTTGAAACGCTACCTCCGCCTCCCCCAAATACAGAGCGACGTATTTATTTACGATGCACCGCCAAACATTTCACGGAAAATCCATGCCACAGTGTAAAATATTTGCAGTTGATCAATAATGAATTATTAGTTCTATTTGAATTTTTGTCTACGTATCTACGGTGTATAAGTTACAGTGTACGGTGAACTAAAATTATTACTTAAAATGTCCTGTGTAACTCAGATATATTGTAGCAGACAAGGTGACCAAATACTTCTGAACAATTTAAAATGTCAATAAGTTTCATACACTTCAAGTTACCATTAATATCTGAACATACGTATTTATACTACAGAGAGTTAGTGTTTGTTTTAGGTTCATCATTTATATTACGCAGTAACAAATTAGATAAGCTCAGTGTTTGTCCGCGTTGATACACTTAACGTTATAAGTGTTCAGATATTTTTGTTTTGTTGTATGTATAGAAATTATTGACAAGCATCTGCTCAGATATTAATAAAGTAATGAATGTTCAGATATTAATGGTAACCTGTATTGTATGGAACTTATTGACATTTTAAATTGTTCAGAAGTATTTGGTCACTTTGTCTGCTACAATATATCTTACGGCGTCTGTTCCTACCGGGCGTTTTCACATTGTCAGATAACGACACCAACCCGATACCGATATGTCGACAGCTATACCGACATCGATTCGATACCGATATAATTATTATCAGCCCGATGATATTGGTGTATATCAATGACCATCATCGACGTAAACAACTACAGTACCGACATCGACATCTCGAAGTCGGCAGTGCGAAAAGTGTGCTCAAATGAAAGAATGTCCGCTCGATATCGGTATAAAAACACAATGTAAAAGCGTTTACTAGGTAGGTACTAAACGTACGCGATAATCTGACTACCGATATCGTGTCGATGTCGGGTCAGTATCGTTATCGGCTATCGGTTATGTGTTGTTTTGTAACAATCAACAATTACTATAAGGATCTAAGTTACTGAAGTAATGCATTGTAAACCCATTTTCTCTCCTTATTTATTAGGCTTATGAATTAAATTATTATTATTTTATTTTTTTGACATATCTGGGGACCTTGGGGACCCGGACCTTTGAAAGGCGTACTAGGGGCCGAAGGCAACTCGCTGGGGACCCTTAGACAATTTTAAATGATGAGGAGGCACCAACTGACTATTATCACTATATGCACTATGCCAATGTAAGTACGACCCCCGGTTGGTGCAGAACTATTGCAGAACGTGGAAACAAAACATATTGGGCTAGGGATTTGGGTGGCTAAAGTGGATTGGGTAATTTGAACTATGGAAGAACTATGTCCCCTGCCTGGCCAATGTTATACTGGATTTTTTTACCGTCTTGAAAAAAATAGGGTACAATAGGTGAGCTTATATATGCATATATTCCTTATAATATTATTAAGAGATAATTTCTGTGGGCTGTCGCAGTTTCATATGTAATGTGTTCTTCTTTTATTTGATTTTTTTTTCGAACAACGGCATGGAGAGCGAATTTTAAAAATTTTGACATAGGTCCACCTTCGATGACGTCCCGCAGGACTCTGCCGCCCGAGCCGATTTAGCCCGATTACTAATTTTGAGTATTTAAAAATAAACAACCACTTTTATAAAAATCTGCCTTTCACAGCGCTAGAAAATTTTAAAACCTATCTTTTGATATATTACTTACATGGTTTCGTAATAGAATTTTTCACTAAGAAATACATTCGAAATGTCGATTTAGTGTCATCTTTGCGATTTTTTTTATCGAGCCAATTATCAGTAATCACATTTCCGTCTTTAGTCAGCCCTTAACCGTATGTTCAATTTTCTTAAAATAATTTTTATTTTACTTAATGTTTACATCAGTTAGAATTAAATAGGTTCAAAAAACTTGAAAACTACTACAAGCTCGCCTTAACAAGTCAGACGTCATATTGATTAAATTTAGGAGTTGATAATTATCATAAATGCGAAAGTTTGGGTATGTTTGTTACTCAATCACGCCAGAAGGGCTGAACGGAACTGGATGAAATTTGGCACAGAGATTGATTATATTCTGGAATAGCACATCGACTACTTTTTTATCCCGGTAGTACCTACTTTCCCGTGGGATAATTTCCGATATCTACGAAGCCGCTGGCAAGAGTTAGTAATTAAAAATAATTAAAAAATGATTAATTAATAATTATACCCAATCCACGTTAGCCACCCAAACCCATAGCCCAATATGTTTTGTTTCCACGTTCTACAATAGTCCTGCACCAACCGGAGGTTGTCCTTGGGTGCACTTGCATAGTGCATATAGGGATAATCGTCGGTTGGTGCCTCCTCATCATTTAAAATGGTCTAAGGGGCCTCTGCCAGTTGGTTTCAGCCCCTCGTACGCCTTCCAAAGGTCCGGGACCCTAGGATCCCGAGATGTTAAAAAAAAAAAAAAAAATACTAACAATAATTGACCTGACCTGGTTTGGTTCCGTACCTACATGTTTTTCGGCTGACCACTGAAAAACAGCGCTGTGCTGTGGGCCCCCCATAGCACAGCATCATGCTGAGTGGAAGCCTTCTTGTCACAGTCATGGCGTACCAGCAGCTGCCGACTTTTGTTTTGTGTTCGTGGTTTGTGTGTTTTATTTTTCTTTTTGTAAAACTCGAGTTAATTATATTTTTGTATGCACGTGTTTCTGTGATAAATAAACATATTTTTCTTTCTTTTCTTCCTTTCTAATTTATTATTAATTAAAATAATTAATTCAATTAAATTCGATAACCCGCTGACGAGATGAGTACTGATAACAGTAATTTGGATTAATGATTAACGATTAGATAAAATTAATCGTTAATTCAGGATTAACGATTGAAAGTTTTATTTTTAATGTTTTTAATCACGGTTAAACTTTTTAATCATGATTTTTTTATCGTAATTGAATTAACTCTTTGCCAACACTGCCGCTGGTTCCAGAGGCATGAAATTTAGCACAAGAGTTCCGTATGCAGCGTGTATCAGGAATGCTGTTCCATACATTTGCTGCTGCTGACCTTGGTTTTGTTTTGTTATTAGTAATTTAACTCGTTGTTTATTTTACTTCGATGGTCCTAGTTTATCATTTGTGACTTAGAGTTACGACTACATGTACGGCTATGACTACATGTAAGTGGGCACGCCCTTTATTTTATTTAGGTATAAAGTTCTGCTTACGTTTTTAGTTTTATATTTTTATTTCTGCTTGAGTATAGTTTTCGATTTTGCTGACCTTGGTTTTGTTTTGTTATTAGTAATTTAACTCGTTGTTTATTTTACTTCGATGGTCCTAGTTTATCATTTGTGACTTAGAGTTACGACTACATGTACGGCTATGACTACATGTAAGTGGGCACGCCCTTTATTTTATTTAGGTATAAAGTTCTGCTTACGTGTTTAGTTTTATATTTTTATTTCTGCTTGAGTATAGTTTTCGATTTTTCTTTTTTTTTATATTGGCGTGTGCTAGCTGACGTATAGCAAATAATTAAATTGAATTTAATGTTTGTGTTGCGTAATGTACTTAGATATATTATTTTGCGCAGTGTTGTATAGAACTTTTTTTTGTAACTTAACAGACAACTGTGCTGCTGGGGAGTTTGTTGCGCCACTTCTTCTCCTCAGCTAAAGCACTAGGGAGTGGTAAAGGGCGGGCGTTTTGGGGGACTGTCTTATGTAATTTTGACGTTCGAAAAGTGCTGCCTAGTTTGAATAAATGAATTTTGATTTGGATCGAGTAGGCATTGAAGTTTTGTATGGGTCAGCGGATTATTTTATCGCGATTACGATATTGGTCACATGGAGAAAATAGTTGTTTGATGAACTGTACCACACCCTTAAATGTGACCACACATTTCTGATACACTTACGTTGTCGGAGGCGCGACGTAAGTGGTACCTGGTGGCTTCGTTACGCTACTAAGTTAAACACTCAAATAATTTTCAAGGGTTTATTGCTAAGAAAGAGAGTTAACAAGGTAATGTTTAGGCTAAGCTGTCGCTAAAATGAGAAAATGATTGAAGTTACTGTGCTGGCGAATGCACCCAGTTGCTGTCCGTAATGCACTGAGCGCGCGGCGCATTTAGTGCGACCGTATTGTATCGCTAGGTCAGCAAACGTGGTCCATTGCAATTAGTTACTGTGCTGGGGAATGCACCCAGTTGCTGTCCGTAATGCACTGAGCGCGCGGCGCATTTAGTGCGACCGTATTGTATCGCTAGGGCAGCAAACGTGGTCCATTGCAATTAGTTACTGTGCTGGGGAATGCACCCAGTTGCTGTCCGTAATGCACTGAGCGCGCGGCGCATTTAGTGCGGCTGTATTGTATCGCTAGGGCAGCAAACGTGGTCCATTGCAATTAGTTACTGTGCTGGGGAATGCACCCAGTTGCTGTCCGTAATGCACTGAGCGCGCGGCGCATTTAGTGCGGCTGTATTGTATCGCTAGGGCAGCAAACGTGGTCCATTGCAATTAGTTACTGTGCTGGGGAATGCACCCAGTTGCTGTCCGTAATGCACTGAGCGCGCGGCGCATTTAGTGCGGCTGTATTGTATCGCTAGGGCAGCAAACGTGGTCCATTGCAATTAGTTACTGTGCTGGGGAATGCACCCAGTTGCTGTCCGTAATGCACTGAGCGCGCGGCGCATTTAGTGCGGCTGTATTGTATCGCTAGGGCAGCAAACGTGGTCCATTGCAATTAGTTACTGTGCTGGGGAATGCACCCAGTTGCTGTCCGTAATGCACTGAGCGCGCGGCGCATTTAGTGCGGCTGTATTGTATCGCTAGGGCAGCAAACGTGGTCCATTGCAATTAGTTACTGTGCTGGCGAATGCACCCAGTTGCTGTCCGTAATGCACTGAGCGCGCGGCGCATTTAGTGCGACCGTATTGTATCGCTAGGTCAGCAAACGTGGTCCATTGCAATTAGTTACTGTGCTGGGGAATGCACCCAGTTGCTGTCCGTAATGCACTGAGCGCGCGGCGCATTTAGTGCGACCGTATTGTATCGCTAGGGCAGCAAACGTGGTCCATTGCAATTAGTTACTGTGCTGGGGAATGCACCCAGTTGCTGTCCGTAATGCACTGAGCGCGTGGCGCATTTAGTGCGACCGTATTGTATCGCTAGGGCAGCAAACGTGGTCCATTGCAATTAGTTACTGTGCTGGGGAATGCACCCAGTTGCTGTCCGTAATGCACTGAGCGCGCGGCGCATTTAGTGCGGCTGTATTGTATCGCTAGGGCAGCAAACGTGGTCCATTGCAATTAGTTACTGTGCTGGGGAATGCACCCAGTTGCTGTCCGTAATGCACTGAGCGCGCGGCGCATTTAGTGCGGCTGTATTGTATCGCTAGGGCAGCAAACGTGGTCCATTGCAATTAGTTACTGTGCTGGGGAATGCACCCAGTTGCTGTCCGTAATGCACTGAGCGCGCGGCGCATTTAGTGCGGCTGTATTGTATCGCTAGGGCAGCAAACGTGGTCCATTGCAATTAGTTACTGTGCTGGGGAATGCACCCAGTTGCTGTCCGTAATGCACTGAGCGCGCGGCGCATTTAGTGCGGCTGTATTGTATCGCTAGGGCAGCAAACGTGGTCCATTGCAATTAGTTACTGTGCTGGGGAATGCACCCAGTTGCTGTCCGTAATGCACTGAGCGCGCGGCGCATTTAGTGCGGCTGTATTGTATCGCTAGGGCAGCAAACGTGGTCCATTGCAATTAGTTACTGTGCTGGGGAATGCACCCAGTTGCTGTCCGTAATGCACTGAGCGCGCGGCGCATTTAGTGCGGCAGTATTGTATCGCTAGGGCAGCAAACGTGGTCCATTGCAATTAGTTACTGTGCTGGGGAATGCACCCAGTTGCTGTCCGTAATGCACTGAGCGCGCGGCGCATTTAGTGCGGCTGTATTGTATCGCTAGGGCAGCAAACGTGGTCCATTGCAATTAGTTACTGTGCTGGCGAATGCACCCAGTTGCTGTCCGTAATGCACTGAGCGCGCGGCGCATTTAGTGCGACCGTATTGTATCGCTAGGTCAGCAAACGTGGTCCATTGCAATTAGTTACTGTGCTGGGGAATGCACCCAGTTGCTGTCCGTAATGCACTGAGCGCGCGGCGCATTTAGTGCGACCGTATTGTATCGCTAGGGCAGCAAACGTGGTCCATTGCAATTAGTTACTGTGCTGGGGAATGCACCCAGTTGCTGTCCGTAATGCACTGAGCGCGCGGCGCATTTAGTGCGACCGTATTGTATCGCTAGGGCAGCAAACGTGGTCCATTGCAATTAGTTACTGTGCTGGGGAATGCACCCAGTTGCTGTCCGTAATGCACTGAGCGCGCGGCGCATTTAGTGCGGCTGTATTGTATCGCTAGGGCAGCAAACGTGGTCCATTGCAATTAGTTACTGTGCTGGGGAATGCACCCAGTTGCTGTCCGTAATGCACTGAGCGCGCGGCGCATT
Organism: Dicycla oo; assembly: GCA_948252095.1. Lineage (NCBI taxonomy): Eukaryota > Metazoa > Arthropoda > Insecta > Lepidoptera > Noctuidae > Dicycla > Dicycla oo. The sequence goes on along the minus strand of OX411733.1, from coordinate 10,110,589 downwards.
TAGTGCGGCTGTATTGTATCGCTAGGGCAGCAAACGTGGTCCATTGCAATTAGTTACTGTGCTGGGGAATGCACCCAGTTGCTGTCCGTAATGCACTGAGCGCGCGGCGCATTTAGTGCGGCTGTATTGTATCGCTAGGGCAGCAAACGTGGTCCATTGCAATTAGTTACTGTGCTGGGGAATGCACCCAGTTGCTGTCCGTAATGCACTGAGCGCGCGGCGCATTTAGTGCGACCGTATTGTATCGCTAGGTCAGCAAACGTGGTCCATTGCAATTAGTTACTGTGCTGGGGAATGCACCCAGTTGCTGTCCGTAATGCACTGAGCGCGCGGCGCATTTAGTGCGGCTGTATTGTATCGCTAGGGCAGCAAACGTGGTCCATTGCAATTAGTTACTGTGCTGGGGAATGCACCCAGTTGCTGTCCGTAATGCACTGAGCGCGCGGCGCATTTAGTGCGACCGTATTGTATCGCTAGGTCAGCAAACGTGGTCCATTGCAATTAGTTACTGTGCTGGGGAATGCACCCAGTTGCTGTCCGTAATGCACTGAGCGCGCGGCGCATTTAGTGCGGCTGTATTGTATCGCTAGGGCAGCAAACGTGGTCCATTGCAATTAGTTACTGTGCTGGGGAATGCACCCAGTTGCTGTCCGTAATGCACTGAGCGCGCGGCGCATTTAGTGCGACCGTATTGTATCGCTAGGGCAGCAAACGTGGTCCATTGCAATTAGTTACTGTGCTGGGGAATGCACCCAGTTGCTGTCCGTAATGCACTGAGCGCGCGGCGCATTTAGTGCGGCTGTATTGTATCGCTAGGGCAGCAAACGTGGTCCATTGCAATTAGTTACTGTGCTGGGGAATGCACCCAGTTGCTGTCCGTAATGCACTGAGCGCGCGGCGCATTTAGTGCGGCTGTATTGTATCGCTAGGGCAGCAAACGTGGTCCATTGCAATTAGTTACTGTGCTGGGGAATGCACCCCGTTGCTGTCCGTAATGCACTGAGCGCGCGGCGCATTTAGTGCGGCTGTATTGTATCGCTAGGGCAGCAAACGTGGTCCATTGCAATTAGTTACTGTGCTGGCGAATGCACCCAGTTGCTGTCCGTAATGCACTGAGCGCGCGGCGCATTTAGTGCGACCGTATTGTATCGCTAGGGCAGCAAACGTGGTCCATTGCAATTAGTTACTGTGCTGGCGAATGCACCCAGTTGCTGTCCGTAATGCACTGAGCGCGCGGCGCATTTAGTGCGACCGTATTGTATCGCTAGGGCAGCAAACGTGGTCCATTGCAATTAGTTACTGTGCTGGGGAATGCACCCAGTTGCTGTCCGTAATGCACTGAGCGCGCGGCGCATTTAGTGCGGCTGTATTGTATCGCTAGGGCAGCAAACGTGGTCCATTGCAATTAGTTACTGTGCTGGGGAATGCACCCAGTTGCTGTCCGTAATGCACTGAGCGCGCGGCGCATTTAGTGCGGCTGTATTGTATCGCTAGGGCAGCAAACGTGGTCCATTGCAATTAGTTACTGTGCTGGCGAATGCACCCAGTTGCTGTCCGTAATGCACTGAGCGCGCGGCGCATTTAGTGCGGCTGTATTGTATCGCTAGGTCAGCAAACGTGGTCGATTGCAATTCTTGCATCGAACATTTATTTTTTTTTTTTTTATTTGTGATGGGTTTGCTCTTGACTCTAGTCTAGGTCAGAGGTGACAGAGACAAAGTCGACGATGGAGTGAGCTTACCCAGAAGAAGCCTGTTCACTCTCACTTTGAAGAGATTAGGGTTGTAAACGTTCGGAAACACAGACGCAGGTAGTGAGTTCCACTCTTTTGCTGTGCGCATTATAAAAGACATTTGGAAGCGCTTAGTGCGAATTGGTGGAATAGCAACCAGGTAGGGATGGTAACTGGCAGTGCGTCTAGATGTCCGGTGGTAGAAGGGGGCCGGTGGAATGAGGTCGTGGAGTTCTCGGGCACACTCTCCGAAGTACAATCTGTAGAAGACCGACAAGCAGGCAACCTTGCGGCGATGAGCCAAGCAATGAAGCTTGGCATCCACCAGTTTTACGTCGCCAATGAGCCTCTTAGCTCTGCGTTCCACCGAGTCAAGCGCGGCTAGTTGGTACTTAGCTGATCCATCCCAAAGGTGACTGCAATACTCCATGGAGGATCGGACTTGCGCTTTGTAAAGGGTTAAAAGCTGTCCAGGCGTAAAGTATCGCTTCACCCTATTTAGGATGCCCAGTTTCTTGGCCGCAGTTTGGGCCTTGTACTCGATGGTGGCGCCGAAGTTGAGACCAGATGTCAACTCCATGCCTAGGAGCTCAAGTCGATCAGTTACAGGAACAGATGTACCTCGAAAAGTAGGAGTTAGGGCGAAACGACTCTTTTTAGCGGTAAAAAGACACGCCTGCGTTTTGGTGGCGTTAAAAGAGACCAGATTATCATCACCCCACTGGGAGACAAAGCTTAAGGTCAAATCTGTCCGCTCTACCATGGCCTCTCTCAAGGAACGAACTTCAGCCCCGCTGGTTTTTGCGCTGGACAAGTATCTCTCTGAAACTGTACTGTCATCTGCGTACCCAACAATACCAGGCCGAAGCAGGTCATTGATGTGCAGCAGGAAAAGAGTTGCAGAGAGAACAGACCCCTGAGGAACTCCGGCATCAATAGCCATAAGGTCAGAAGAGCAGCCATCAACAACTACTCTAATCGACCGTTCACTAAGGAAATCTGATATCCAGCTACAAAAATCAGATGGGATGCCATAAGCAGGAAGCTTGCTGAGCAGAGCAGCGTGCCAGACCCTGTCAAAGGCCTTCGAGATGTCAAGCGATCAGTTTTCTGGTATGGGAACAACCATTCTTTATGATGGGCGTTGAAGTCCCCCAGAAAAATGAGCTTCGCCGTTGGGTACCGTTGCTGGGCTACGTCAGTCGACTCCACGAGGAAATTAAAGAGCGCTGTTGTCTCCTGGTCACCGCTATGCGATCGGTAGATGCCGATGTAGAGAGATTTCTCCACGCCAGTATCCACAAGTAGCCATATGGCAGAGAAACCCGATTTCTCAAAGCAACGGAGACGACGACAACAAATGTCATCGCGGACGTACACACAGACCCCAGCTTGCTTCTTGAACTTGTGTTCAAGAGAGTACCCCGGGTAGTTGAGGTACGCGTCCGACGGGGTTGTTATCTTCGTCTCCGTTAGGAAAAACAGGTGCGGCTTCTCGGTCTCAAGGTGGTGATGGACCGAATCGAGATTGGAGTGCAACCCCCTGATATTAGTGAGGTGCACTTTTAGTGGGAGGAAGTGCAGCCGTTGTTTTACCCTATTTTTCTTCGCTTTGTGTGTCATATGAGTGGAGTTGTTGGGGGAAAAGGTCGACTTGTCGAGGCGCCGCTCAGTGATCCAAGTGGAACACTAGAGCCAACCAAACCTACGGGGAACTCATCTGGAGACTGCGGGGACGCCCGAACCCCCCCGGATATGGCCACCGGGTCCTCCCATCCAGTCGCCGGCTGGCACGGTGGAGCATACCGGGATTTTTCGCGAGTTGGCGGGGCAGCCTTTGGCACGTGGCTGGCGTGCTACTTGGGCCCCCTACTGACTGCGGTCGGCCAACGGCTGGCACCGTGCTTCGGATCCCGCTACCCTCCAAAATGAGTTACCCGGCTAGCTGACTCAGAGACCACAACCGGTGCCAAACAGCGCAACTGACAATCTCCTTCTCCCCCAAAGGCACTGGCACTCCCACACACCGACGGAACACAGCAAGCTGCTTGGCGCCAGACTCCGGTGGGATGGTGGTCGCGAGCCAGGCGGCCCCTTGCGGAGCCTACCACCGCTAAGTGGGATCGTTCAGCCGTACCACAGGCAAGCCTGTGGTGCCGTTGCCCGGGGTGGACCACTAGGAGGTAGATCCCAAAACCACCCCGAACATATGACATATTTTACAAAATTGCGTACATTTTTCCATTTTACACCGTCTTTTACATTGCGTATTTTTGTTACTGTTGTTTTTGGATATTTGAAAAGTATTCAAGATAGTAGTTGTTCAAAACGTATACGAACTCTTTTGTGTTCCTTCTTTATATTTTATTTTTACGTTCCTTATACTTACTCTTTGTTTTTTTATCTTTCAACAATGAGATAGAAAACATGGAGATGGCATATTCTACTATAGGAAGAATAGTTATACAAATATCTGTCAAATCGAAACAGACATGTCAAAAAGCGCTTTGTTTCGTTTTAACTAATCAAGAGCTGCGTGTGAAAAGAGAGACATCTAAATGTTTGTCAAGGAGATGTGCTGTCAAACGGTTGCTTGCTGTATCGCTCTCTCTTGCACTCACAGTATTAACCTACGAGTACAAAAGGCGGCCTATTGAGTGCCCGATTTGTGTAGGTATGCACGCTATTTTGTGGGTAAGGCAAGTCCATAGGTTTATTAAGTCAGTGTCTTTCAATAATAACAGGCTGATCCCCATAATCCTGTATACGCAGAGATATAAATGTGTATGATAACTATTCGTTGTAACTAACTAAATGATTTGAATATGTCAACAGAATCACATAAAACAACAAGAGGCTACGGTGGCAGCTAGCAAAGTGGACCCGGAAATGAAAGCTTCCTTGGAAGCAACCCTTGAAACTGCTCAAGAACAACTTGAGATGGCTAAAGAAGTTGCTGGCAGAGTAAGTTATTTATTAATTAATTTTAAACAATTAAGCACACAAATGTACCAAGGCGGACTTAATGCCATAGGCATTTTCTACCAGTCAATCTTTGGGTGATGCAGAGACAAACAGTGGTAGGTAGTGGTGGTAGCTCGTGGCTAAATATTAACAGCTGCAAGGATCGATCCATCAGGTTAAACTACGCTTGCTGGGGTTGGTCCGTAGATGGGTGACCATCTGTACATACCGAGACTCCTCCGTGCCTCGGAAAGCACGTTAAGCCGTTAGTCCCGGCTGTCATTCATGGATATTTGACAGTCATTACGGGTCGTCAGAAGCCCGAAAGTCTGACAACCAGTCTTACCAAGGGGTATCGTATTACCCAATAATTGGGTTGTGGAGGTCAGATAGGCAGTCGCTCCATGTAAAATACTGGTATTCAGCTGCATCCGGTTAAACTGGAAGCCGACCCCAACATAGTTGGAAAAAGGCTAGGCAGATTGATTGAATGGTGGTAGCTATTATTACCTTTTTTAATTGACATAAAAAGGAGGTTATCAATGGGGAGGAACACTAACTTTTTATCACGATAGATGGCGCACAATCGACTGTACCTTGTTTTGATTTATTAGCTGTCAAATCGTATGGATTTTTGCAATTTACTACGTTTAGCTTTCCTATTTTCCATAATTTTGTCCAGAATGCCTCAATGTAGTGCGTTACCTTGTAAAAACAGAGGAGCACATTTTTTTTCCTAAAGAAAGTAAGGGCAGAAAACAATGGGAATTGGCATTAAATATTAAAGACTTTATGACAATTAGTACTGCACGATTGTCTGCTGCACATTTCACAGAAGAGGATTAGATTAGTAAAGAAGCTGTCCTTTGGGCTGGGTCTATATACCAAAAGAATCTATAAAACAAAAGTAACAAGATTATTATCTAATAAAATAAAATTATTGTCATCAAAATAAATGTGTCATAAAATACACTATATTAGCATGTAGCAAAGGAGTCTCCTAAAGATTTAATCAATCAATATACATAGGTACTTAGTTTTCAAAATATTCCTGTATTGCCTGTCAATCATTGGTAAAGGAGTATCTGCTTTTATGTTTCTGAATGTATCAGAAGGTGGACATAGGTATGCGGTGTCGATTTGGATGGCGCAGTCAGCACCAAAGTTTTGGTTTCGATCATACGAATGTAATCAATGAAAAAAAAAAAGGAATGTTAGTCCGTGGCTTAAAGAAAAAGGCTCACAAAAAAACCATAAACTCAAATATTTTAAGTATTTTCCTTTCAATCAAATCGGCCTTTTTGTCGGCAGTTGCTGCATTCCTTTTACTGAGCTCAACTGTTAGGTGAGGCACAATCATAAACGCGTACATATTATAGTCGAACTACACTTTAAAATCTCATAAATAGCAGTCACACTACTGATACGAACGGTAAACAAGGTACAGTCGACTACAGCGACATCTACACACAGCTTTGAGTGTGGCTCCTCATTCGACACGTATGTATGTAATATTATTAGAACTGCAATATATTCACATATAATCGATTAGGGCTTCCAAACAAATATACAAAGTTTTATAGATGTATGTTTGTCCACGCATTTCTCTGAAACTATTAATCGCATCGTGGCCATTTTATTTTTATTGGCTTCCATTTACTTCAACTTAGGGAACAGTGCAAGATTCATCAAAATCCGTTCAGAAGTTTTCAAGATAATGGACTAATACTTGTAAGTGTGACGGCCTTGCTTATTCATACGAGCTACGGGTGTGGTGTCAAAGGGACACTCCTCAAAACCTTAGTCAAATTCTAGTGCAATATTTATAACAAAGCTATTAACTACTTATTACATCAAATATTTTAGTCTTTACTAAAAAGTAAAAATAACGAAATAAAAAAAAATAATTCGACATCAAAAAGAAATTGACTCAAAATTATGAAATAATTTTAATTTCGGAAGTCAGTGGCAAAAAAACTAAAATACAGATCCCAAGACACCGACTTCCGAAATTAACGTTATTTCATAATTTTGAGTTAATACCTTTTTGAAGTCGATTTAATCTTTTTTGGCAGATAGGATCTATTAACAAATCATCCGTTTTGAGAATTCGTTTTTTTCGGATCCATAAATGTTATTCGACGTATTCGTAATTTTTCACGGTAGGACTAATATTAGAAATGTTCGAACAAATTATGTAATTTCAAAGAAGGATAGTTTGGATAGGTAATTATAATTTATCGAAAAAATCTGTAAAATATATGGAATAATTTTATAATTATTATGAATTTTATGATTATTATTATTAATAATATCCTGGGACAATTCACACACGGTCCCAAACTAAGCAGAGCTTGCACTATGGAAACCAGATAACTGATATACTATCAGGTTGGCACAAAAGTAATAAGACACTTGGTTTACGTTTTATATATTTTTATTATTATTACAAAACAAAAAGCTTAGTCAGTGATGTAATCACCATTAGCGTCTAAGACTTCTTGCCAACGATCCGGCAAAGTTTGGATGCCTTTCGCCCAGAACTGTGATGGCTGTGCCTCGAAAAAGTTGTTCAACTCCGCCTCTACATCAGAGAAATCATTAAATTGTTTACCCTTGGCTCTAAACAATGGGCACGCCACAATTGCGGCGATAAGTCCCCTCTTTGAGGAGTGGTTGGAGAGGCGTCATGGCACCCTCACCTTCCGCCTGACGCAGGTCCTCACCGGACACGGTTGGTCGGGAGGTTCCTGTTCCGGATAAGGCGGGAGGAAACGCCCGGGTGTTACCACTGTGTGGATCGCCCGGAGGACACGGTGGAGCATACGGTGGAGGTCTGCCCGGCTTGGGCAGAGCACCGCCGCGTCCTCGCGGAGGCGATCGGCGGCGGCGATCTCTCGCGTCCGGCCCTGGTACAGGCCATGGTACGGAGCGAGAGTGCATGGGAAGCCGCCACCTCCTTCTGCGAAGCTGTAATGCTCGCGAAGGAGGAGGCTGAACGCGTGAGGGAGAGGCAAACTTTGCGCCCTCACGCCCCTAGTCGCCGCAGGAGACGCCCTGGGCGTCGGGAATCGATAGCCGATTCCCGGCCACCGTAGGCGCGGGCTTGCGGATGGCGAGCAACGGGTAGCTCGCAGTCCGGTAAGGACCAGGCCCGGGTCGACGGCGCGTTGTGTTCCACGCGCGCCTCAAAGAGATGTCAGCACTAGCTGAAGGGGTCCGCTAGGGCCGATGCCCGCCAGGGTTGCGGGTTGTTCGAAAGAGTTACCGTGGCCCTGGCACAGGCAACTGAAGGAACACGGGTGGGTTTTAGTCAGATGAAAAAAAAAAGGTCTGGGGGATAAGGTGGGTGGGGCAACGTCTCACAGCCCAAGTTCTCCAACTGTTGGCGAACGGCAGATGCGACATGAGGTCGAGCGTTATCGTGTATAACTACATTCGTCTCGTCTTCGTCGTTTTTTCATGATAGCAGCAGATAGTTTGGTGAGCTGGGTTGAATATTTGTCAGCGTTTATAGTTTCATTGTGTAAAATTTCATAAAACAGCATGCCTTGCGCGTCCCAGAAACAGCAAAGCAGAACTTTTAAGCGGTTCTTTTGACTCAGCTTCGGCTGAGTTGGTGGCGTTTCTTCTGGAGGCAGCCAAATAGCACGACGTGTATCGTTTTCGTATTGAATCCATGATTCATCTCCAGTAACCAGAACAGACAAAAACTTTTTACGGCGAGGTCGCAACAAAAGTGATTGACAGATAGCGACACGGACTGCACGACTGGCGTCTGTAAGGATGTTTTTTCAAAACTTTTCGGTACCCAATCTCATGCAGATGATTTTCCACGGCGTGGTGACTGCAGTTAAGTGCTTCCGCTAATTCACGAGTGGTTCGACTGCAGTTCGCGGCGTAAATCGTTATCATTCACTGCGGGTGGTCGTCCAGAGCGTGGCTGGCTTTCAAGGCTCCTGTTTCCTGATTTAAAACCGTCAAACCATCGGGACACCGTCGCATGGCTTGTACATCCAGCGCCCAATGCAGTGTTGATATTGTCAGCTGCAGCCCGCGCACTGTGGCCTAACAAGTACTCGTATAAGTATAGTGTTCGAACATGTCGCTCGTCCATTTTTCTTCAAACTGACTAAACCGATCGCGAGGGCGGCTTTATATACCTCCACATCAGAAGTACCTAGAACGTTCTACAACATTCTAGAATATTATCGAAAACAATTAACTTGAAAAAGGAAATGTATAGTATTTTGTAGAGTGCCTCATTAGTTTTGTGCCAACCCAATTGTTTTTCTTTTTTCTTTAAAAACGTACTTATATAGATATCTTTTCATGAAACAGTTTCGGGAGTCGGTGCCAATAAATGTAATATCTAAATTCAAATCATAATTGTTTTCAACTAGCGACCCGCCCCTGCGTCCTAACCAAAAGCGATTGTCGTGCAATCGCTTACCTGCATAATGTCGTACATACGCGACTTGATTGATCGCGCGAGTATGACTTACACACAAATAAACAGAAGAAATGAACAGAAAAATACGTACAAAAGTGATGCTTATTTGTAAAGAAATTCTTTCAGCGTACCTGAGATAGATACAAAAAGATGAGACACCGTGTGTAAGAGTAGAAGAGAAAATAAATTACATAAAATCTAAAAAAAAAAATCATTTATTAGATAAAACATATAATATAAAATATCTAACAAAAAACCTGTAGTTCCTTTTAACACATGATTGTACTCAGGATAACAAACAACTTTTACTACGGGACCAAACCGGAATTGGTGAAAAAAAATCAGCTGTCCCATACATTCATTTTGGCATATCTCGTTAAAATGTAGGGAGCAGCTGAATTTTTATTATCAACAGGGTTTTTGTTACATATTGTATAGGTACTTAAATATGATGACGAAGTGGAAAGATAGTGTTCTTTCACTCTTTTTTTAAATACTGCAACAGTTGCAATATGTCATATTCCGCAAGGTTGCCTGCTTGTCGGTCTTCTACAGATTGTACTTCGGTGAGTGTGCCCAGGAACTCCACGACCTCATTCCACCAGCCCAATTTTACCATCGGACATCTAGACGCACCGACTGTTATCATCCATACCTAGTTGCTATTCCACCAATTCGCACTAAGCGCTTCCAAATGTCTTTTATAATGCGCACAGCAAAAGAGTGGAACTCACTACCTGCGTCTGTGTTTCCAAGCGCATACAACCCTAATCTCTTTAAAGTGAGAGTGAACAGGCTTGTTGAAGAAGCCTGAAGGAGCCTGTTGTTGTTGCCTGAAGAAGCCTGTTGTTGTTGCCTGAAGAAGAGACAAAGTCGACGATGGATCGTCGACTTTGTCTCTGTCACCTCTGACCTAGACTAAAGTCAAGAGCAAACCCATCTCAAATAAAAAATAAATTAAAAAAAAAAAAACATATAAAATTGCGTGACTGTCGCGTACTCGCGCGACCATCGCTTTTGTTTAGGACGCGGCCCGCTTCTCATGGGTGCAATGGCGACATGTCAAACATTTCATCATTTCACATAACAATTTCTGTGCTGAATTAAATGTTATACATATAAACGGAATAATGCTCTAAAGCCTAAATGATGGTGAAAACCGCATCAAATTCCATTTTTTGTTAGAAGAATTAAGCGAATAAACAGGCACACGAAAAACGACTTTATTTTATACTATTAATAGAGTCCAATTACATTTACAGGTGGAAGATGACGTGCAACAAGTAGACTTACAAATATCGGCGGTCGCCGGCGGTAAAGTGAAGGAGTTACAGAAAACTGTGAACGATCTCGTTAAGAAGATTGATAAAGTTAACTCGGAGATTACTAAGCTGAAGGTCGCTATCAATACTAGCAAGAGGTTAGTTTGAACAATATTTGCTTTACTCTAGAAATAAATAATGGATGTTTGAAATTGGATGACAACGACATGATACGATGTTAACTTTAATTGCTCGAAGTAAATCAAAGAAAGAAAGAAAATATATTTATTTAGCACAGGGTAAAAGGCACACAAAAATAATACCTACACAGTAGATTGAAATACTAATAAAAAAGAAATAAAATGTATAAAATGCGATGCAGGAATGTGTGCCTCACGGCTGTGCCAAAAAAGGCCCAGTTCAGCAAAAATGCCAGACAACTAGTGCCTGACGCTGGTTTTCAACTGGACCCGAAGTGTGAGGTGACCGATGTAAACCCGTTTTATACTGCAACGTGTGTATGCACTTAAATAAAAAATAAGTTTGTGTCAGATATATCGATTATGTACATAAGTAGTGTGATTTCCAGTAAATTGCACAACAAACAAAAAAATAAAAACAGATAAATAATTAAATAAATGAGACGGACGCATTAATACACCTTCGTTAACATGTAAATAAAATCCTTCAAAACTAGTCAGAACAAAAAACCTTTCTAAACGATGCCAGACTTCCACGCAATGCAGTGCAAGTATTCAGAGTTCCAACTCGAATCTATTCAACTAATACGAGGGCGGGTCAATAAGTCCGTGACTTTTGGAATAAAACACAGATTTTTTGATAAATAAATCATTTTATTTTTCAACGTAGTCTCCCTTGAGCTCTATACACTTTGTCCAACGCTTCTCCAATTTTTTTATCCCTTCCAAAAAATATGATTTGTCGAGGTCCTCAAAATAGGCCTTTGTTTGCGAGATGACTTCATCATTGGAGTCAAATCTTTTTCCACCAAGCCATTTCTTCAGGTTTGGGAACAAGAAGTAGTTACTCGGAGCCAAATTTGGAGAATAGGGCGGATGAGGGAGCAATTCATAGCCCAATTCATGGATTTTTGCCATGGCAACTGCACATGTGTGCACCCTTGCATTGTCTTGGTGGAAAAGAACTTTTTTCTTGGCCAAATGAGGTCGGTTTTTTTCAAATCGTCATTGAATCGGTCCAATAAGTTGGCATAATATTCCCCATTGATTGTTCTTCCCTTTTGAAGGTAGTCAATGTGGATTATCCCGCGCGCATCCCAAAAAGCAGTCGCCATAACTTAATTGGCTGACAAACCCACCTTGGCCTTCTTTGGCGCCGATTCACCCTTAGAAACCCACTGTTTTGACTGTTGTTTGGTCTCTGGTGTGTTGTGATGGATCCATGTTTCGTCCACGGTTACAAAACGGCGCAAAAACTCCTCCATATTGCGATTAAACAACGCCAAACCTTCCTGTGAAGTTGTTACACGATTGCGTTTGTGGTCGACTGTGAGCAAACGCGGCACCCATCTTGCGGAAAGCTTTCTCATGCCCAAGTGATCATTCAAAATTGAAACCACTGAGCCATGCGAGATCCCTACGGCTTCCACAATCTCTTGCACTTTCAATCTTCGGTCGGCCAACACCATATCGTGAATTTTTTCGATTGTTTCGGGTGAAGAGACCTCAACTGGGCGTCCAGGACGTTCGGCATCTTCAGTGCTTGTACGGCCACAACGAAATTCAGTAAACCACTTTTTTACCATTGAAATCGATGGTGCAGAGTCCCCATAGTATTTATCAAGCTTAGCCTTGGTCTCGGTAATGGTTTTTTTTTCGCAAATATAATGCTTAATAAGCACACGAAATTCACTTTTTTCCATATTTTCCTCAAATTACTGGGTAGTCTGATAAAGATAGCTGTCAAACACAAACTAACTGACGCAGCAAGTTCAAATTTTGACAGGAGTCAACTGACAGATGCCTGTTGACAGGAGTAGTGTTGCTTTTTCAGTAAAGAGGTCAGAAATTCAAAAAGTCACGGACTTATTGACCCGCCCTCGTATTCTTAGACATAACATCACGCCTGTAATCCCCGAAGGGTTAGGCAGAGATGTACCTATAGTACACCTACATTTCGCCAAGTCCTATGTAGAGTTTGTCTACTCTGAAATGACGCGCCCCACCTTCCGCATTTACCGTAGCGTACGTATACAAATTTAAGTAGTGGGGTCCATCATTTCAGAGTAGACAAGCTCTAAATCAAATTCATATTTTATTTCAGTTAAAATCCACATAATGTTAGTAGTAGTATAACTTAGCCTAATGTTAGCAGTAGTATAACTTAGCCTAATGTTAGCATTGAATTAATAATAATAAACAACTAATGTACCATTGAACTGTGCGTTCAATGGTACACAAGTTTATTTGGGTAAGTGTCTCTGAATGTCTGAACTCTTACCCACCTTCGTAAAAGGGGAGAGTCATATCGGTCTGAAAACACATTCATGATGCCATTGTAGGAGAAGCGCAAGCGCGCCATTATGGAAGCGCATCGCTTCCGCTTGATCGCGGTGAACCCATCGACGCACGCTTCCGTGAACATCCCTGACGCGCTACATCGCCACGGCAACCCCAACAGCACCCTGAATGCGGCATTGTACTGTACTGTACAGGTATTGGCTAACATGGATTGCACTCTTGTATCGGAAAAATCCCGGGTTTCACAAAAGAGATCTGATTATAGAATCGCATGTATATCGACGGTCCCTATTAACAATGTCGGTTCTGCAGGGAGACTACTGTTTAGTGCCTACTGAACAGTGATCTTTTTCGCAGAACTGCCTTCAGTTCAAAGTTTGTTTTGACAGTGAAGATTTTAAAAAAAAATTGTAATTCGATTTATGTAAAAAAGTGAATATTGGTAAAAATGTATATCCGACATTGTTAATAGGGACGGTCGATATTTACTTACGTTCAGGTTTTGCCTAATATGGAACTTTTGTATCGTAAAAATCTCTCGATTCCGGAATTGATCAATTATTTATTTGGGACAAACAAACAGTAACACATTATATCTGCGCAAGTAATATAAACAAAGATATTATATAAATGTGAAACTCACACAGTTATCCACAGCATATACTATTCATATCACTTTACTAATGAACAATCTATGCGAGTAAGACAAGACTGTTCAAATAACTATACATCGGAATCCTTAAGTTTGTCAATTTAGTACTTTTTGACTTAAAATCGAATGCTAGCTAATGTTGCAAAGTAGGTTACCAAACTGGCATAGAAAACGTCAAAACTCATATTTAAGAAGTCGTTTCCGTACCATGTATCCGATTAGTTGTGCATTCCCGGATTTTCTGGAATCCCGGGATTTATATTAAGAAAAAAAAAGAAGCCGCTTCCATAATTTCTTAGTCAAAAATTTGTGACCCACTCCACACCAACACTTTGTAATTCTAGAATAGTGTCAATTTGTAAAACTTATAGCAGTTTGTTATTCCAAAAAATTAAATAATTAATATTTTTCACAGAAACGCGAAGAAATCGAAAGACAAAATCCAGCAGATGGAAGCTGACCTGAGAGAGACCGAGAGGAACTTGGAGACATTAAACAACCAGAAGAAAGAATTCAGTTTGGAGAGCGCCAAATTACAAAAAGACTTAGAAGAGGTAACTCGTGTTTTAAATCTATCTGCCTAGCTTTTCCCCAACTATGTTGGGGTTGTCTTCCAGTCTAACTGGATGCAGCTGAATACATTACATAGCAATACATAACTGCTACTGAGCTGCTATTTTACATGGATCAACTGCCTAACTGACCTCCATAACCCCTCCATACCCCTTGGTAAGACTGGATGAATGCCGGGACCAACGGCTTAACGTGCTTTACGAGGCACGGAGGAGTCTCGGTATCTAAAGATGGTCACCCATCCGCGGACCAACCCCGGTAAACGTAGCTTAACTTGTTGGATCGACTCGTGCTGCTGTTATTACTTCTATCTATTACTATAATATACTAAAACTGAAGAGTTTTTTCCGCTAATCCTTGTAATTACCAGTCGGATTTGAAAAATTATTTTTGCATTTGATAGCACAATTTTAAGGAACCCTTAGGAACCGAGCAAAAAGAAAGAACGCTAAGTGAAAATGAAGTAATTGATTTCTTTTAAATTAATCGGCGGATGAAACTGCGGGCCTTTTCTAATTTATAAATTCCTTTCACCAGCTCCCAAGCTATACCAAACAAGACCATATCGGTTTAGTAATTTTGCTCTAAAAACTTAGCAAACAGAATCTCCAAGCGGTATAGTTTCACATGCGCAAGCGCACCGTGTCATTAAAAAACAAATTCAAAATAGCGGCGCTCATCATTCCCTCTCACTCGCACTTTTTAGTTCTGGTTCGCATCCTGATTAATATAGGGATGATTTTTTTTCAACTCCTAAAAATATTTGTTTGATGGTTTAAGCTTTTACACTTTTATTATATTGTTTGCACTATTAATAAAAAAAGTACCAAGTTATAAACGCTTTAAAATAACTGCTAGACAAAGACGGCACTATCACAGAAGTGACGTCACGACTATGTAACTTCACACTAGCGCCATAAATTGTTCGTACCGCGTGACAAGGACGGGAATAATCTCTTCCAAAAACTTTCAAAGCGTGTAGCTTCTCCATATTTCCATAGATTTTACTGATTTTTTCGATTATCTCATTTTACTGTCTTCTTTGTTTTTCGAACATTTATATTATTATTCATCATCCCTGTTACAATGTAATTTAATAAACTTTGTTTCCACTTTCAGATCGACGAACAAATAAACGAGGGTACCGGGGAGTTTTCGGAGCTAAAACAAGAAATACAGAAACTTCAGAGTAAAGAAAACAAAATTAAAGCTGAACGTTTGGAATCTAACAATGCGGTGATGAAGATGGAGAAAACTATACAAGAGTGTCAGAGTAAAACACCTATGTGGGAGAGAGAGGTAATTACTGTCAAAATTTGTTATAACGACATCGAAGGCACTACTCATATTTTGGTCGTAAAAACCGATAGTCGTAACCACCGGTGATGTTTTGGAAGCACAAGGTAATTTTTTATTAAGTAGTATTATCAAATTTGTAGGTACATATAAATCCATAGATATTAACCCGTCAACTGTTCTTTATATACATAAAAAAACCGCGTAGGTAATGTCAACAGAACCCCATAGGTTCACAACTACTGTATGCCCGCAGTCGCCATGGGATGATGTTTTTTTACGTACACCGTATGTACGTAAAACACTCGAGGAGTTAATAGGAATAATATATATACATATTTATTTATGTTCGTATGCTTCGTTGTTCTTGCACGTTTCATTTTCAAAAAATTTGCTGTCATGTTTTTGAATTTGAAATTGTCTAAACCCTGAAATCGAATTCGAGATCAAAAATGTAAACAAAGAAATGTCATTGTCAAAGTGACAGTTCAGGGGTAGTCAATATTTCCCTAGTAATTCAAATTTAAGTTTTTTTTTTGTTCGATAAAACATTTTATAAATCTATATGTAAAATATTAGATAGATATATGGATTTATATTTATTTTTTTAAATAAAAATCTGTTGCCGGATGTAATATTAGGGTGTTGCAATCGTTGTGGTATAATCATCACTTGAGAACAGTTCGATCGATTTGGCCGATTTCTTTTTTGTTCTGTTCATAATTGTCAGGACAATGTTTGTGTGTAAGAAAATTCTCATTTATTTCATTAGTAAAAAGCACCTATGCGAAGCTGAGGTGTTTCGCTAGTTGAAAACACTAAATAAAGTCCAAATGTTTAAGACCACTGCCCTATTGCCGGTAGCATTAAAATAATTTGCACGCTTTTATTTCAAACAGTTATATTTTATTCTTGGATCGTAGTTTACGTCACTTTAAAGTTGAAAACTGTGTGCAATATTATATTTTAACTGTTTAAGATATGTGTACAATTTTAGCACTATGTTATAGTACTTTTTAGCAAACTGCACAATTGAGGTTATTATTTAACACTGGCAACACCTTTGTTTAGATTTTTGATCTCGGAATCGATTTCTGGGTTTTAGTGTGATACACCGTATTCCTTTGCCAAGTTTAGAATTCCGCTCTCTAGCTTTGATATAATAAAACCTTATAAGCAGTATGCTTCTACGGTTTTACCTTAAAATTTTTGCCACTACGTCTTTTAAGCCGCAACGTTGCCACACACGTGATCACGCCATTCCTCAGGCTATCATTCATTCATATTATTCAGTCTTCGCAAGGACCGCATTTCCACAGCATTTATTCTACTTTCATGCCTCTTTTGTCATTCCCATTCACTAAGCATACTTATTTTATTTATTAATTTAGCTTTGTATTGTCTTTGGTGAACGGTCACACAATAAAGGGGAGTTCATTAATTACGTGAGGCGTTTGGGGTGGGAGAGGGATCGGAAAAATAATTAAGCAAATTATGTTTATTTAAATAAATCCAACACAATCTCGCACATTAAGGCGAAAGCGTCAAGGTACCCCGTGAAATTCAATTTTTTTTACGTTTTTTGCATTTTACAAGTTGGTATTAGATTGCACGTTGATCAAAATAAAATTTGCGGCCGTAACAAGTATCTATGTATTTATTGAATTAGAATCATTAAAGTGATCAATACAACTCAAGACCAGGTAATCCTAATGAATGACTATTTCATGAAATCTTGACATTTTAGGATTATACTAACTTAAGGAGTTGTATTACTGATTCTATTGTATATAATTCTGTAAATACATATTTGTTACGGCCGCAAATTATACTTTATTTAACATACAACTTAATACTGACTTGCAAATTGCAAAAAACGTAAGAAAATTTGAATTTCGCGGGCTATCCTGACGCTTCCCCCTTAACGTATCTATCATCATCTGCCTAGCCTTTTCCCAACTATGTTGGGGTCGGCTTCCAGTCTAACCGGATGCAGCTGAATACCAGTATTTTACATGGAGCGACTACCTATCTGACCTCCACAACCCAGTTACTGGGTAATACGATACCCCTTGGTAAGACTGGTTGTCAGACTTTCGGGCTTCTGACGACCCGTAACGACTGTCAAAGATCCACGAATGACAGCCGGGACCAACGGCTTAACGTGCTTTCCGAGGCACGGAGGAGTCTCGGTATGTAAAGATGTTCACCCATCCACAGACCAACCCCGGCAAGCGTAGCTTAACCTAGTGAACTGACCCGTGCGGCTGTTATTACTTAGCCACGAGCTCCTCCTTAACGTATCTATACAAATAAATAAAACTGAAGTGTCTGTTTGTAATGTCAAAATAACAGCTTTTTACTAAACGCATATGAAAGAATGTACAGTACTTATAGCAAAAACACCGATTTTTTTTAATTTTTGTCTGTGTCTGTCTGTCTGTTTGTTCCGGCTAAATCCCTATAGAATAATGGAGGTTCCCATGAAATTGTGACCAGATTGACATCCACGCGGGCAACAGCTAGTTTACAATAAAAATACGCATTTTGAAAAATGTGAGATTAGGGAGGGTGGGAGGGGCGGGGGCGACCCAAATCTCGTGACATGTCACCAAAGGGGGTGGGGGTTGAAAATTCGCCAAAATCGCCTCAGGTACTTATGAACGCCTCCTAACGACGGATACACCAAATACAAAGCATTTTTTGACACCTTGTTGTCAAATACTGGTGAAAATTACAGATTTTCATGACGGCCGCTAAAATTTGACAACACAACAAAATGCAAAAGGAAAAAAAAAACTAAATCTACGAGTATTATGCTTTTTTTTTTTGAGTTTTGAGATGGGTTTGCTCTTGACTCTAGTCTAGGTCGGAGGCGACAGAGGCAAAGTCGACGATGGGGTGAGCTTACCCAGAAGAAGCCTGTTCACTCTCATTTTGAAGAGTTTTGGGTTGTATGCGTTCGGAAACACAGACGCAGGTGGAGAGTTCCACTCTTTTTCTGTGCTCATTATAAATTACATTTGGAAACGCTTAGTGCTAATTGGCGGAATAGTAACGAGGTAGGGATGGTAACTTGCAGTGCGTCTAGATGTCCGATGGTAGAAGGAGGCCGGTGGAATGAGGCCGAGGAGTTCTTGAGCACACTCACCGAAGTACAATCTGTAGAAGACCGACAAGCATGAGCCAAGCTGTGAAGCTTGGCATCCACCAGTTTTACGTCACCAATGAGCCTCCTAGCTCTGCGTTCCACCGAGTCAAGTGTGGCAAGTTGGCCATCCCAAAGGTGACTGCAATACTCCATGCAGATTCGGACTTGCGCTTTGTAAAGGGTTAAAAGCTGTCCAGGCGTAAAGTATCGCTTCACCCTATTATCTGTATTATGTACGTATATGGGCTCCTGTTCTGAGTTGAGCTGCACGATTACTGACAAATGCGTGCACTAATTGGATAGGTCCACTCAATCTATTGGTTCATTCCTCAAAAGACCATTTCAGACACCAATCTACATGAAGTGACCAAGATTATTGTTGATTATTGGCTTGGAACTCACGGAGCGATTTTCACACGCGCCCGCCCGCGGTGGCGGAACCGCAACATCGGACGTAGTGCATGGAAATGTCGATAGTAAATTTCATGACGCGATTTAGGCCTGCGGCGTGCGCGACACTGGCGGGCAACTAGTAGAATCGCGCGTGCCGCGGTCAGACGCGACCGTGGCGGGCTTGGCCCGCGAGTTCTGCGATCGGTCGCTGGGCGATAGCGGCGCGTTGCGAAACTTTTAGGCAATCTTTTTTTTATTATTCTGTCAAGTAAGTATAACGCAACAGCTCGTTTCTGGTGTGTCCATGGCGGTTTAGGACTTAACTGAACAATCTTATGATAGTACACAACCGCCCGTCTTGGGATCATCGCCCGCCAAGTTTGCGGGCGATGATCGCAACCGTGACGGCTGCGTAACCACACAAACAACCGGGCTCGTGAGTTTAGAAATAAAACAGCGGTCCCGCTACCGCGGCGGACGCGGATGAAACTCGCTCCGTTTCCATAGCCTTAAAGAGACTGTGTACTCTGAGTTTGTTTCGGTCTTTCTTCTTAGAGTAGTCAGATAGGCAACGCCGACCTTAACTAGTTTTTAATAATATGATTGACGTGTAAAGGTGTTTGTACAACCCTACTTACAGAAATAAAATCATTGATCATTTATAATTTAAAAAAAAATACCATTTTATTTTCAGCTTCGATCTCTAAAACTTGAAGACCCAGGCATAGAAGGCATACCTGGAATAGAGCCCATACCTCCTCTAGCGCAGCACACTACAGAAGAGTTAGAAAACGCGGAAGTAGAGGAGTTGAGGGCCCGACTGACTGCGCAGAAGAACAGGATCGGAGATAAGAAGCCTAATTTACAGGCTGTACAGGTAATATCTTCAAGGATAGACTTTTAACAGTCATCGTGAGTAGAGCTGGAAGCGAAAGCCAAAGAAGGGAAAATAACATCGATTTTCGTATAACCGGAGTCACTCGGTTATGTCTTCAGGCGGAAGCTTCAGGTAGCCCACGAAATCAAAATGGTCTTACGTTTTTTGCAATTTGCAAGTCAGTATTAGGTTGTATGTTGATTGAAGTACGATTCGCGACTATAACATACCTATGTATTTACAAAATTATAATCATTAGAATCAGCAATACAACTATTTATGTTAGTATAATCCTAAATGTCAAGAGTTCATGAAATAGTAGGTAATTGAAATTAGGAAGTGTATTGATGATTTTAATGATTATAATTCCATAATTTTACATATCGAGGGTTCAACGGGCTATTTGTATTAAGAGGATTGTGAAGTGCCGATACGCGGCGCGAGTCTTGGAGGCAATTACCTACATTTCATACAATTCTTTACATAAATATTGTTTCGGGCGATAACGTTTTCACCCCCCTAAACCTTTACGAAATGAGACAATGTTGGTCTCATTACATTCAGTACACCTTAATCTAGGTCTGTTTGTTTTTCTTTTTTAGTAATTCAATTTAATTTAATTAAAAAAAATTAAACCTCTCGCGGATGTTTTTATGTCAAAAATATAGATATTTAGATGCTAATAGCTTATATCGTATGCAATATTTCTTTATAATAAAAACGTACGGACCTAGTATTTCATTATGTCTAGAACATTTCCAAAAATTATGAAAATTAGACTATGTTTACGGGGAGAAAAACGTTATCGCTTTTTGTATGAAAATTTACAGCTTCACAATACTCTTAAGCGACATCCTGGCCGATATTGAGTTATTAAAAAGTGAAAAACATAAAAATCGGAGATATATACTATTGATTCTTAACCGTCGATAGGCCACATTTTGGTAAAAAATATTGATACTTTTTTTTACAATGTTCTTTTTTCCGAATAATGAAACTTTGAAATGCTCTCCTGTAAAGTTCCAATCATGTCGCTTAACACGTTCTGTGCGGCCGACACGCATGTGCGATTTTCGAACGTTCACCATGTGCTACCGGCGCATATGCGTGTCCATACAATTTATGTACTTCCTTCGAATGCGGCGCGCCTCACCTGTGGGTTTTTTGTGCATCTCTATTGTTCTTGGCGTAATTGTTTTATGACTCATAAAAAATGGGAAAATTTTCAAACACACCTAGGCGTCTCGCCGCACTTGGGATAAGTTTGTAACGGCGCACATATGTGCCCAGCCGCACTGGGTAGAGTTTCTTCAATCGCGCCTGCGCGCTCATAGCACCACACGAAGTATTTTTTGGGCGAGCATGAGTGTTTGCCGCACAGGGTTTAGTGTATCATAAAGCAGCACTTGGAGCAAGTTCGCCAAATAATTCAGCAGTGAATGTGTTAATACAAATAGCCTGTGAACCCTCGATATTATGTTTTTCATAACATAATAACTGTTTTATTTTAATGCAAAACACTTCTATTATAAGTCCCATACATATATTTTCGCATAAGTCGACAAAATATAGGGAACAGCGGTGTGATTGCGTAACACACAATAACAACTGCTTTCATTTTGACAGCTATTGAGCAGACAAATTTTTCGAACATTAAGAGGAAATGCGGACGGAAAGACTTTTGAAAATTAGGTATTTGAAGAAACTATCGCTGTCGCTCTGCGAGCGCTCGGCGTCCGGCCGCCCAATCCATGTGTGTGTAAGTTAACAGTGTGTGCGTGTCTCCGACGCGTGCTCCCGCCGGCGCGGCGCCGCCCGCGCGCGGTTCTTGTAATCGCCTCAGTCACTCGTTGTATTTTTTGATGTTTGCATCGTTCGTTCGTTACCTACGCGAAGTGATTGATCTCTTATGATTTTGGCTTATTTATTGGACTTTTTCTTCCTGTATACTCTTTTGATTCGGCTTATTTCTACTGGACTTTCTGATATACCTACTGTTTTGACTCTGCTATGTTTACTGGACTGTGCCTTTTATAAAACCCAAGAACTCGATAGGTACTATCTTGCATTTGACGGATTACACTACATACTTATTGGATTTTGGTGAGTACCTACCTACTTCATAAAATGTATTTAGTTATTAATAAAAGCAATGCAGGTATAACCTGTGTTCAAAACGAATAAAATCATTTTATGTGTTTAGGAAATTGGTACCTACTTACCAATTTTTTTTTAAAAGGGTGAAATAGGACAATATTTTAAGGGGTATTGTACTCATCATTATGAACAACTTTTACAATCGGACCAAACTTGAAATCGCGAGCAAAAACAGCTGTTCCCTACAATTTTACGAGTTCTGCGAACATAAATGTATGACACAGCTGATTTTGTTTCACGATTTCAGGTTTGTCTCTTTCTTAGTTTGAGCCCTCATAAAATTATTTTATTCTTTTTGAAGCCGGTAATTACTTTTTTTTAGTTTTTGGCTATCTACCCGATTGTTTGTAATCGCATTTACCCTATTTATCAACTTGTGGCTTTTTTAAAGTATTTTTGGTCAAAATATCGATAGGGATCTAATATAATAAACTATTGAATACCTTTGGTTAGGTACCTACATTTTATTTGTATCTCTTAAAACAGCTTTTTTTTTCAGATAGATCAAATCTCCCATTACAATGGGGAAAGGAGGTAGAAAAGGAAAAAAAAGCCGTTTGTTTACGAGTACTAAACGAAAAAAACACCATTTTAGTATCAAACGACAAGTTCATTATTTGGTTCCCCAGTCAAACCTAGCGACATCGTCACGCGTGCGTGTAACTTCCAAGACTGTATCAAATGATTCATTTATAGAAGAAAACGCAAGCTCATCAGTCTCATCATCTACTTTAAAATCACCAACACTCGACAATTTGTATATAGAGCCAGAGAATGTTGTTGAAACTAATAAAGACGAAGGATTAGAAGGACGTAGAATCGTGGATATCAAATATTTATTTTCAGAGATCTCAAAAATAAAGCATGAACACACTAATTGTACTTTTGCTGACTTAAAATTTGTGCGTGAACGACGAAGTGGTTTTCATAGCGAGTTTGTTTTTGAGTGCAGAATGTGCAAGAAAATGGAAACTGTACACTCTGAAGAACCTCAATTAAAAATGTGCATAAATACTGCTGTCGTCGAAGGAATAGTATGCACAGGGAACGGATACGCTCAATTAAATGAAATTTGTGGTGTTATGAATATGCCAAACATGGATCGATCGACTTACACACATATAGAACAAGTTTTAGCACCAGCAATTGAAGAATGCGCCTTAGAAGAAATGATCACAGCTGGCCAAGAAGAAAAAAGACTAGCTATTTTAAATGGGGACGTTGATGAAAATGGCTATCCTTTAGTAACAGTGATTGCAGATGGTTCTTGGGCAAAGAGATCATACAAAAGTGGATTTAGTTCTTCATCCGGTGCAGGTTGCATAGTTGGACTGCGCACTAAAAAAGTATTATTCCTGGGCGTTAGAAACTCATACTGTTGCACATGTGCTAGAAGTGTAAAATTAAATATAGATGTGCCTGAGCACAGGTGCTTTAAAAACTGGCGTGACAGCGCTAATGCAATGGAAGCCGATATTATAGCAGAAGGGTTTGCAAGGAGCATGGAAATGCATGGATTGAAATATAAAAAATTAATAGGAGATGGTGACTCCAGTATAATGAAAAAATTAACGCTAAAAAAACCATATGGGCTTGATTTCATGATACAAAAAATCGAGTGCAAAAATCACTTGCTCCGCAATTTTTGCAACAAATTAAAAGCCTTGGGAAAAAAACAAACAACAACAAAGGCTTTGTACCAGTTGAACTGAGAAAAAAGGTTGAAGCAAACGTTTTACGCTTGAGGAAGGCTATAGTTGGAGCAGTGAATTATAGAAAGGAACAAGAAAATATTACGCAAAGTGACAAAGTAAAAAATCTAAAAATGGATATAAAAAATGCCGCAAACCACGTTTTTGGTGATCATCGAAATTGTGCATCATACTTTTGCAAGCCTGAAAAGAACATAAGTGATAAAAACTTTGTGATTGATCTTCAAGGTTGTGGATTATGGACTGATATCCAACAATACCTGTTATTTTTAACAGCAAATGCAGAAAGTCTTATTTTGGACGTGACTAATAATACTGTGGAGCAATTTAACAATGTAATTGCCAAATTTATTGGCGGAAAAAGGGTCAACTTTTCAGGAAGGGGGTCATATCAGACAAGATGTTATGGAGCAGTAACGTCATGGAATAGCGAAGCGGCTATTCATTCTCGCATCCAAAAAAAATACAGGGCCGCAGTCCTGGCAAATATACAAAAAAATTTATAGAACGAAAACAGCGTTCGCAAAAAAATACTGAGATTTGCCGAAAAAGAAAACTGACGTATCCCAAAGACGGCACGAGCAAAAAAAAAAAAAAACTACAGGACCTGATGACAGTTACGGTCGCTTAGAATTGGAAGAAGATATGCCATTGGCATTATATACATTAAAAGAAAAAGAATTTCTTGAAGGATTGCTCTCAGCAAAAGATGTTGAAAAAAAAACAGTGGGCCAAAGTGATAATAGCATATGGGCAATTGAAAGACGTAAGAGACTCACGGCATCGAACTTTGGACGAATATGCAAGATGCGACCAAAAACATCGGTTCGCAAAACATTAGAAACATTATTATATAACGAATTTAAAGGAACTGCTGCTACCAATTATGGCAAGGAAAAAGAATCTCGAGGCGATCGACCAATTTATCAAGGAAACGGGGCTACAGGTATTACAGTGTGGACTGTTTGTCGATGCAAATAAACCCTTTTTAGCGGCAAGCCCGGATGGTCTGATAGGTGACGACTCCATAGTAGAGGTAAAATGTCCTCACAAAATTGAAAATATGTGTCCTGAAGAAGGAATTAAACAAAAAAAATTGACTTCTGCACGTTTCAAGACAAAACGCTACAATTAAAACAGAATCATAACTACTTCTACCAAATACAAGGCCAACTACACATAACTCGTCGAGATTTTTGCTATTTCATTTTATGGAGTCCCAAAGGCTTGCTTTTTCAAAAAATTAAAAGGGACGATGCATTCTGGGAAAAAATGGAACCATTATTAGAAACATTCTACCACCAATGCCTTTTGCCAGAAATCATTGACGGTCGGATTCCAAGAAATAGACCAGTGAGAGAAAGAACGTCGTCATAAGTTTCGTTGATATAGGGTAGAGTGGTAGCCAATGAACCGCGTGTACCGTAAGAATAGTACATATAGTCAATATCAAATCTAGCTCCGCCCCATCAGTCTGCTCAATGTGCTCGGCAAAATCATGAGAGGCTTATTTATAAGCGACTCAGAGATTACGCCGAGACAAGGGCTTCATCCCTAACGAGCATTCCGGTTTTCGAACCCAATACTCTTGCGTACAACAGATCCACCGTATCACCCCACCCACCTTATTCCCCAGACCTCGCCCCATCAGACTATCATTTGTGTAGAGCCCTGAAACAACATTTGCGGCGTAAACAATTTAACGTTTTCTCTGATGTAGAGGCGAACTTTTGGTGGTTCATTGGCTACCATTCTACCCTACTTACCTCTACCTAGTATGAGATCTAGAGACTAGATAGGTACCTATCCTACATTTAATTTACTGTTTTATATTGAAATCGTTTTGTAATAAACCATTTTATAGACATGACATTAATTTTATTTTGTATCCATTACCTATTAAAAAAGTATTTGTATTTCCCACTAAAGAGGACGAGCAAAAAATGTAAATGTGTTTATCGATAACTGTTTACAACACTAGTTTATCGTATCGTTTTTTGCAACTACTTCGCATCACTTTTCCGCCTGTGTACGTATTATAGCAGACCCTCCCCCCGCCCCCGCCCTCTAATTCGTGCGATAAGGACAACTGCAGATCCGACTGAATAGCCTAAGTAAAAAGTCACATTTTCGAGGTTTGGCTCTCGCCTATTTTCTCCACCAATATTGAACCAATTTAAAAGATATTTCATAAACTGGATAAGAAGGATATATACTGTGTCGCCATGTTTTCCTTTTTTCATTAATAGTTGTCAAATTTGTACCCTAGGCCTCTGTTAACAGCGGTCTAAATAGGCAATTTTGAGCATTTTTTTAGGGTTCTAGTGCTTATAAAAATAATGTATTATCAAAAAGGAAAACATAGGGACATACAAGTAACTAACATTTATTATTCTGTAAAAAATCATAGCGATATGGTCATTAACCAGAAAGAAAACAGGCGAGAGCGTCTCTATAGAAAAAACACCACCCGCATTTCCTCTTAAGGAGCAATGGATTAGCAAAATGCTTCAAAATCATACAGATTGTGATTGAAAGTGAGTTAGGCAATTAGGTTGCTGGTCTTTTTTACCCGACTGCCCCAGAAGTAGGGTAATGTTTTTCGAGAGTATGTATGTATGTCTAATTCTTTGGCACGCCCTGTAGCCTAAATGGCTTGATGGATTAACATATGAGGTGTCGTTAGATTCGTCTTAATTGTGGGAGTGACATAGGCATAATAAGTGACATAATATTTTGCATTTGCAAATACAAATGAAAATGGAGGCGAAGTTCTTTTAAAACAAATTACAACAACATCGGTATCAAGTAAAAGCTTGAAATAAAGCAAATTATTAAAAAAAAAAACCAGCCTGCAAAAACACAAGAAAGCAAGCATTAAAATCCATAGAATGTTTGGTATTGCAGGCGGGGACAAATAAATAACCTGATTGTGGTGTAACTTTTATTTGTCCCCGACTGCGTTGCCAAAATTCTATGGATTTTAATGCTTGTTTTCTCTTTTCAGGTGTTTTTGAAGGCGGGTTTTTTTTTTAAATAATTTAGTTTTTTTTTTTTTTTTTCACCTTTTGTCCCATAGTGGTAGTTGTTCATATTGATGAGTAAAATGACCGCTTTTCACTTATTTCAATTGCCCCTTGTATAATATTGCAAAGTAAAAAGACGAAGAATTAATGGTGTAAATATTTGTGTGTGGTCTCTTTCAGGATTACAAAGCCAAAGAAGAGCTGTACATTCGTAGGGCGGCAGAACTAGACGATATAACGACTAGAAGAAATGATATGAGAGCGCTCTACGATCAACTTAAAAAGAAGAGGACTACTGACTTCTTGTGTGGTAAGCGTGCCGAATCATGTTGCATTGTAATTTATACCTTAATTCAATCACATAAGACTCACAAAACGCGCACTCTTAAGCCATCTATACCAGGCCGGTAAACACAGCTTTACCGAACAGAACCCTTATAATTTCGTCAAGTTTGTCTGTCCGTCAGGACAACCAGTTTACTCGGAGACTAATTACACTCTATCAATGAAAATTGAAGAGAAAGTGTATTCTGGACACCACAGTGAAATCATGACAAAACAATTAGGAGTGGCTCTCCCTATACATGAAACTGAGGGATGAAAAAAAAAGCAATGCAAATAAGCTTGTGTGGTATCGTTGTATCCCATAATTTAAAATATTATGATGTTTCGAAGTGACTTTTTTAAATTAATTAAACGGCTTTTGAAACAAAGGTAGATTTGGAAGGGCAGGCCTTGGCCCAGCAGTGGGACACAATGTAGGCTAAAATAAAAACGGTTTTTGAGCTGTGGGATATTTTCGATTACCACCAAATAAAAAAATAAAAACTTTTTTACAAAAAAAAAAAAAACTACAAAGTGTAAAATGACTTTAATTTCTGAAGTCGGTGTCTTTGGATTTGTATTTTAGTTTTTTGCCGCCGACTTCCGAAATTAAAGTGATTTTTCACTGTGTAGTGATTTATTTTTGGAATTTTCTTATCTAAGATACAATTACCTTATGTCAACTGCTCATCACCTTTTATAAAATATTGCTTTTCGCGATGCTGGAACGTTAATTGTTGAGGAGTTCTCCTAGTAAGAACCAGGAGAACTGGAGGGTAAAGTCACCACCACCACATGCATTGTGACGAGCATAAATTGCTTAGCAACCATATTAAAGTAATTGAATCGCAACCCGTGAAATACTTAAGTAAAATTGAGTAGTTCCGATGACCAGCTGTGGTCTTGATCCGTTCCACATCACCAAATGAGCACCATTCATTATCCGAGAGCAAATGCACGAGTTACTATAAAAATACCCAACTCACTATCTATAAACTTTCGACGGTTCCCCTCGATTTCCATGGGATCCCCTCCCTCCATACCCTTTCAAACAAAAAAAGAATTTGGCAAATCCGTCTATATATGACGCAGTTATGCCCGAACATACTTAAAAAAAATATAAGTACAGTCACGGAATGAAAACGTTCGTCAATTTTCAAATTGATTCGTTCAACGTATCGCGAGCACATATTACCTTTTGAAACTATGTTACAGAATAGACTCGAATTAGAGAAAATAATGTTTAACTGTTCGTTAATAGAGTTCAAAATGATTCAGATCAAAGTTGTTTGACTATTTATCTTGTCAACAAGATTATTATGTTCGATAAACTAAAACCTTCTTGTTGGTTCAAGCTGCCATTATTATTTCTGTTAAAACTATTGTCAGTCATCTTCATATCATGTCATCACTTTGTAGTTTGTGATGTCATCATTGCAGAATATCATAATTTCTCCTAAATAACTATTTTATAATGCCAAGACCTTTAAGTGTTTAAGAAAGAGCAGCAATTATTGCCGAACATGAAGCTGGCTACAACATCTCCGAGATATCACGTCGTCTATATGTGACCAGAGATAGTGTGAGATTCTGGATAAGGAGACATGGCGAAGAAGGTGCACTAGTCGATCATCGTCACAATAATTCTGGTCACCGTCCTATTCTTAACGTCGCACAAAAATCAGTCATGAGAAGGCAATATGAAGAAGACGGCTTTGTGTCAATGAATCATTTCGCCCAAATATATATTATGATGTTTGTCCAAGAGTGATAAGAAACGCATTACACTCAGTGGGATTACATTATAGACGACACGTAAACATAGTTGCTCTGACAACGACTCAAGGAAGTATGCTTAAGATTTGTACAGACTTATTTGAACTTCGATTGGAGTACCACTATATTTATTTTTACCGACGAAAAATGTTTTAAGTCGAGCCAACATGGGAGGCTTAATTTGTGGAGATATAATAGTACGAGATATACGGAAGACCATGTAGTGCCCAATTTCAGTTCTGGACGAATCTCGGCCAATATATGGGGGTGGATGTCAGCGGATAGAGTAGGCGAGCTCGTGCTTCTTCCTCCAAGGGCAAACGCAATACACTACCAGTCTGTTTTAGAAGACATTATGCTACCAAGTGTCCGTACTGTGTATCCAGCTGATGTCAGATATATTATATCCAGGACAATGCTCGCACGCACAATGCTCGTAATGTGAATGAATGGTTCAACCGGCATTGCGATAGAGTGGTGATACCCTGGCCGGCAAAATCTGCAGATTTCAACCCGATAGAGAGCTTATGGGGTTTAATGGTACAGCGATGGGAAAATAGAAATGAAAGGACCAAAGAGGCTCTAGAAAACCACTGCCGAATTATTTGGGAAGACACTAGAGGCACGGATCTATGCTCTCGTCTAGTGGGTTCCATGAGAAATAGGTTACAATGTTTGAATGAAGCTAATGGTGGTTATACCCGTTATTAAAAATAAATGTCATTACACTTATTCGTAGTTTTCATTAACTTTTGCTTCTTATTTTATAGTTGTCATTTTATTGTTGTTTTAATACATTTTGTAACATTGCATTAATGGGATAGAAAAAACAAGCAAAACCTTATTCGATAGCAAACGTCATATTTATTTAAATGTTAGAAGCACTGTTTCTTGCACTGGTATGTTGGCATGATTAATTCTTGCAGTACTAGTGCAAGCGAAAACCGACTCTAAGGTGACGAACCTTTTCATTCTGTGACTGTACATAAACATCCGAATTGATAACCTCCTCCTTTTGGAAGTCGGTTAATAAATCCTGTTTATTTATGCTTCTTTTCGACCTCAAAAAGGCTGACCCCAAAATATTGTTGAATGTATGTGGAAATTAAAACCTTATTTCTATTCAATTACAGGTTTCAATACAATAACAGGGAAGTTAAAAGAAATGTACCAAATGATCACTCTGGGAGGCGACGCCGAGTTGGAGCTAGTTGATTCCCTAGATCCGTTCACTGAGGGTATCATCTTCAGGTAAATATATAATTGATAACATAACATCACGACTTGTTTCCCCGAAGGATTGGGCAGAGGTGTATCTACAGTACACCCACACTTCGCCAGATATGTTCGAGTCCTATGTAGAGCTTGTCTACTGTGAAATGACGCGCCCCACTCACTCACTTTTACCATAATGTACGTAACGTACAATCGTGAAAAAAAAAGTTAATTTATGTAAAATACATTTATGTTCGCATAATTCGTCAAAATTTACTGAACAGCTGATTTTTTTTTTCGTGATTTCAGGTTTGGTCCCATAGTAAAAGTTGTTCATAATGATGAGTACAATGACCCCTTAAGAGGTTGCTGGTGTTTTACAAATAACCCTGTATATTCACGCGGACAGCATATTTTGTACGTGACACGTTATCTTGATCGAAGTTTAAATCATCAATGAGAGCAGTGGTATCGGCTCCCCGACTTATCGAGTTTAGGTCGTGAGTTCGAATCCAGGCAGGTGCTCCCACTCCCTCTCGAAGAGAGGAAACCTGTGTCCCAGCAGTGGGAACATTATCAGCTGTACTGTACTGTGTACTTATGTTTATAATATAAAAATAACTTCTTAAAATAATTTATTTTAAGTTATTTTTTTTAATTCAGAAGGAGATCCAATAATAAGTAAACTTTTTTTCCTTCCAGTGTCCGTCCTCCAAACAAATCATGGAAGAACATATCAAATCTCTCCGGCGGCGAGAAGACATTATCGTCTCTAGCGTTAGTGTTTGCGTTACACTACTACAAACCAACTCCACTGTATGTCATGGATGAAATCGACGCCGCGTTGGACTTCAAAAATGTATCGATTGTCGCTAATTATATTAAGGTGAGTCATCATCTGCCCAGCCCGGCTGCCCCATTTCAAAACCTAGTAAGGACCTAAAACACAAAGAAGATGACACAAAGATTGTCACTGCTTGCGGTAGCGTTGGGGGTCGGGTTGCCTCCTTCCCTCAAATACGGCGAGGGGGGTGAACTCTGCTTTATGCTCGTCAACGGGTGCTGCTTGTGGTGACTGGTCGTCTTGCTGTCCTTGGTTTTGTTTTGTTATTAGTAATTAACTTCGATGGTCCTAGTTTATCGTTTGTGACTTCGTGTTTCGGCTTCATATACAATCTTCATATATGTAAGTGGGCACATCCTTTATCACTGGAGGCCTTTATTTAGATATAAAGTTCTGCTCGAGTATAGTTTCCGATTTTTTTTTTTTGGTATAATGGCGTGTGCTAGCTTTCCTATAGCAAATAATTTAATTTAATGTTTTGTGTTGCGTAATGTACCTAAATTATAATGCGCAGTGTTGTATAGAAGCATTTTTTTTTTAACTGATCAGACAGCTGTGCTGCTGGGGAGTTTGTTGCGCCACTTCTTCTCCCCAGCTAAAGCACTAGGAAGTGGTGAAGGGCGGGCGTTTTGGGGGACGGTCTTATGTAATTTTGACGTTCAAAAAGTGCTGATTCTCAGCCTAGTTTGAATAAATGACTTTTGATTTTGATTTTTTTTTTTTGAAACGAAATTTTACAGGACAGCGCAAAAATGTAAAGTGATCACAGGGCACTTAAGTTTTATAAGTTTTTAACGCTGTGTTTTTATATTTGGTAGGGACTTTGTAGGTTAGCAAGTTTATACAATAAAACGATTTTCGTCGTTCTATCAGGTTAAGCTACGCTTGCTGGGGTTGGTCCTTGGATGGGTGACCATTTTTACTTACCGAGACCCCTCTGTGCCTCGGAAAGCACGTTAAGCCGTTGGTCCTGGCTGTCATTTGTAGATCTTTGACAGTCGTTACGGGTCGTCAGAAGCCCGAATCTATGACAACCAAGGGATATCGTAATACCCAGTTACTGGGTTATGGAGGTCAGATAGGCAGTCGCTCCATGTAAAATACTGCCTTTGTTCGCATAAGGACAGATTCTCATAAAGACAGATTAGCAGAAGGACAGTTTCGCATAAAGACAAAGTACAGTTAAGTTGAAAAGAATATATATATACATATTTAACTTATTTTTTACTTTACAAACTAAACCAAAACAAAATTATTTTAATTTAGGTACTATATTCAATTCATAAAAAAAAAACCTAGTCACTGTAGGTTTGGACGGTTCACAAGTTTGCACGTCTCAGTATTGCGAGCCGTTGTATGCCACTCAGTGGCAGATATTTTATCGTTTGCGAAATCCAAAACAATGTTCTCCAACCAAAATATCAGATTTCCTTCTTTTTTCCTGCGCAATAATAACCACCACGGACCGTTTTTAGATCGGACAGTTTTGCTTCCTCTTTCAAGCTCGTGATGAAATAAAATAAATGTGGTCTTTTAGGAATCCTAGAATTAATCCTTTTTTTGCCACCCTTCGATGGCATTCGTGGTTCGAAACTTTTCGCCATAGCAACTAAAAACATCGCTGGTAATGAGTTTCATCCACTACTTACTGAAATAGTCTTGAAAAACTCTCACTACTAGGGGCTAACTCGCATAAACAAAGGTAAGCCTCCGGTATAAGCGTTGCTGGCAATAGCGCTAATAGGGAGAAAAGTTGAGTGTATTTACGACCCTCTTTAGAAGAACTGAATCCAATTACTTTTGACTTCTTCCAAATTGCATTTATAAGATGATAGTAGCAGCCTTTTACTACTACGTCAGATTACGAGTATGTTAACTTGATAGCTTGCATAATAGCTATTTCATAATCACACTTAAAGGTGCTTGCCAAAGAAGTTCTTTTAAAATTTTAAAAAGTCGCTCGTACGTGGATTAACTATTGTTTGACAACAAAGTGAAAAAAAACAATGGTACAAAAGTAACAGCGTTTGTAAGTAGCTACAACATTATTATTAAGGGCCTAAAATAGTGTGCGGAACTGTACCTTTTCTGGCTTTATGCGAAACTGATCCTGTACTTCTGCTAATCTGTCTTTATGAGAATCTGTCCTTATGCGAACAAAGGAAATACTGGTATTCAGCTGCATCCGGTTAGACTGGAAGCCGACAACAATATGGTTGGGAAAAGGCTAGGCAGACTGAATGGATAGCAAAGTTGAAATGAGCCTGTAATTACGAGTACTCATGCAATACCTTGTTGTGTTCCGAACACAACAACGTTTCGTCAATCAAATTACAACAAACCATCATCTTGATTAAAATGTTCAATTTTCTCCTTTCAGGAACGCACCAAGAACGCCCAGTTTATAATAATCTCCCTAAGATACAACATGTTCGAGGTATGCAACCGTCTCGTCGGCATTTACAAGACCGAAGACTGCACGAAATCCATCACTGTTGCAAACAAAATCCCTGAGATACAAAATACAAACGGCATAGCTGTTGTTATTTAAACAGCAATTTCGTTTTGCTATGTAGATATTGGATAATGTTCTCTTTGGTAGGTATATGTTGAAATAAGAATTAAGAATGTGACGTCATTTCAAACTAATAAAGAGATCGGTTAATTTCGTAGTGCTTTCGCCTACGTCCATACTACGTTGAATACACCGGTTCTCGTCCGATCACCGAAGTTAAGCAACATCGGGCGCGGTCAGTACTTGGATGGGAGACCGCCTGGGAACACCGCGTGACGCGTTGGCTTTTTGATATTTTTCATAAATTTTTAAATTACATTATTCGCCATTTACAGTTATGTATTTTGTTAAAATCAGTGTTAATAAGTTCACACAGATTTCTGTTTTATTTTTTTGCCTTTTTATCACTATTTTTTAAGTTAGTTTGTAATTACAACTACTAATCGTCATCCCAGTTTATTAGAAGTCGGCGCAGCATAATCTAGCTGTCATAGGGTAAAACACCCAGTAGTCGGCCTTTTCAAGCTTTATGTCGCTATAAATAGCACAGATATTACCTTATATGTTACGCCTATTAAAACAATTAAGTATATTAAATAAACATCGATAGCAGTATAAAATGTGTATTTATTTACTTCCTTTTAGCATGTACAAAATATATGATTACGATACAATTATTGGAATCTCATAAAACAATATAATTTAACCAGTTAATCAACTACATATCAAACTCCAGTAAGCAACAGCAAAGCTATCACAAGAAAATAAAAGAAATTGCCAAAAAAAATCCAATAAAAAATTAACTCAAAATTATGAAATAACTTTAATTTCGGAAGTCGGTGTCTTAGGATCTGTATTTGTTCTTTGCCACCGACTTCCAAAATTAGTTTTTTTTGGGGTGTGTTTGCTCTTGACTCTAGTCTAGGTCACTCCATCGTGAACAACGTTTTGAGATGTTTTTCCCTTTGACACCACACCCGTAGCTCGTATCTATAAGTCACACTTACTTATCTTGAAGACTACTGAACCTATTTTGATGAAACTTGCAGTTACCTAAGTTGAAGTAAATGTAAGCCAATAAAAATATAACGGTCACAATCCGATTAACAGTTTCGGAGAAATGCGTGGACAAACATACATCTATCTATAAAATTTTGTATATTTGTTTGGAACCCCTAATAGATTATGTGAATATATTGCAGTTCCAATAATATTACATGCATACGTGTCTATAATCGAATTGATAACCTCCTTCTTTGAAGTCTGTAAGATGATTTTTTTTTAGACAAAGAAATAAATGAATATGAAATTACAAAAAGGTCACACGTTTCAATATTTAAAGGTTTCAAAAAACGATAAAACTAATAATTATTTCCTGAGGAAGTATAATAAGTATAGTTTAGTTTTTAATACAAAATAAGTTTCTTTTTAGGGCTAATTAGCAATCGAAAGTTACAGAAATATTTTGATGTTAACGTTATTATAAGTTGATTTAGATATTTTGAATATAAACATGCTTGTCGAACATTTATATGAAAACACATATTTCTTAAAATATGCGTGATGTTGCAATGCATAGGTATTATTCAAATATAATGGTACCTACCTATTCTGCTAAGGAAAAAGGACGTTTATACAGAAATATTGAAATTGAGAAAAAAAAATTTGTCCTTTTAAAAATACAGAAGCAGACGTGTCTTTTAATAGTAATATTTATTAGGTTTTCGTTAAGTTTATGCCAATATAAAAATACTGGTAGATGCGTCGTTTTTTGCCGATTCCGAATATAAAAGTATTTCGAAAAAAAAATTAGTTACGTCTTTTTTCCTTATGACGGCAGTATTACTTATGTAATCCTTTTATACTTACGTTATTAGCAACATATTGCTACTGTAGTAAATTAGGTTTTTAATACTATGTACAGTCATGAGCATTAAAATGTATACACCATTGATGTTTAAAATAGGGAAGATATGGTACGCGCTCCTCGATATGGACCGCATAAATTGTGTGTACAGGCACAATAGGCCTTAGTCACAATCGAACTGGCGTTTGTGTAGCACGTTAAGTAAAATTACCGTAATTGTCTAAGTAAGCAGTAACAATGCCTTCCTGTGTTTTCAAAATGTGCACATAAATTCAAAAACCAAAACCAAGTTCCACGAGATTACTTTTCACTCGTAAGAAACATCAAAACTTAATTTAAATTCTTCAAAAGTCTCCTGATTATTATTGTTGGTAGAGCGCCATTTGCAGAAAGAGATAGCAATATATGATTCGTAGAGTTTCATCAAATTAATAATTCCTATTTCGCTGTTAAACTTTAACACATGGACCTATTAGGTTCATGCTTTATCAACAGTAGCCTATCGTGTTCGTCCTACAACAGTGGAGCCAACATTACGGCATAGGAACTATTTGATAAAACGCACTCTAAGAGTGTGAAGAGACAAGCGGCACAGATCTTAAAAACAGGCAAGCGGCGTATAGTACCGTCAGCAAAAAAATGTCATATCGCCTCGAATTTAACTAAATAATATTTCATTTGATTTTTATCTACCTACTTAGTGGTAATTGCCCTTTTGTTTACATTTGTAGCGTCAACACAATAGATACTTTGTAAGATGTACCTGATATATTTCACATCTAAATTTATCCATACCTACCACCTTCTGACCGTGTTCTTGTG
This sequence comes from Dicycla oo, assembly GCA_948252095.1. Classification (NCBI taxonomy): domain Eukaryota; kingdom Metazoa; phylum Arthropoda; class Insecta; order Lepidoptera; family Noctuidae; genus Dicycla; species Dicycla oo. Next base: position 10,074,477 of record OX411733.1, on the reverse strand, counting down.
CAATTTTATCACAATTACTAGCTACCCATGTTAAGAAATAAATTTTAACGAGTTATTTTTTATTATTAGGTTTTCTCAAGATGAAGTGTGGATACATAAATGGCTCCAATTTGTCAGAAAACAGAGGCAAGAACCAGATTGGCTAGCCACCAGTAGTAGTCGATTACGTTCGGTACACTTCAGAACAGATGATAATGTATACAAACCACAAAGGATAGGAAAGTATTAATGAACTGTCAGAAAAGGACCAGTCTGTTGATGTTCTATGCATAACGGAGCATTTTATGCTGTCGGGTCATGAAGACCGTCTTGTCGTACCGAATTATAGACTGGCTGCATGTTTCAGTAGACAAAATGGTAAAAGAGGTGGATCCTGTATTCTGGTCCGGTCTGGTCATTTGTGGAGGGAGTTACCAGAGGTTTCAGAACTTTCAATATCTAATGTTGTAGAATGTTGCGCAATTGAACTGACAAGTTATAAAGTAGTTAGGTATAGTTTGTATTTATAGAGTACCAAAGACAGGGAATTTAAATGTATTTTTTAGCAAATTAGAGCAACTGTTAATACTACTAACAAGAAGAAATTGTAGGAATATTATTATAGCAGGCGATATAAATATTGACATATTGAAAAATAATAATATGACTTCCGAACTGAAATATCTCTTAACAAGTTTTAACATGACATTAGCAATAGAAAAACCAACCAGGATGCAAAGCCAGACCTGCATTGATAATTTTGCCCACAATTTCGAAAAAAAAATGCAAGACGGAGGTGATAGAATTTGCCCTGTCAGATCACACTGCACAACTGCTGAAATGTCCCGTACGTTTGAACTGTGTTCTGAAATATTGGTATAAATCACAACGGGATTATAGCCCAAAGAATATTATTAAATTTAGAACCTGCCTGGAAAAACTAACATTCTCTGAAATTTGTGACAATGATGATCCAAATGATGCATTCAACTTGTTTTTTGAACAATTTAAATTATTTTATGACCTGTGCTTCCCCCGTAGGCGTATTAAAAACCAACATGCGAAAAACCAAAATGGATATCGCGAGGACTTAAACTATGTAGCTTAAAAAAAAAGGCAATTATTATGGACGTCTAGACTTAAACCTACTCAAATAAATAAAACAAAATATTCAAATTACACAAAGGTATTAAAAAAAAATATTAATCTGACTAAACGATCTCAAAATAACCATAATATTAAAACTTCTGACAATAAAAGCAAAATGACATGGAAAATAATAAAGAACTTTAATTTAAATCTCCCTAATGACTCAATGAATACTATACAAATTGACAATAAAACGATTAACAAACCTCAATTCATTGCTGAACAGTTTAATAACTATTTCATAGAGAAAATTGTGCCGATACCCGGAGCAGGCAAAAGATCGAGTGCGTATATAACAAATAAACAAAAATCAATGTTCATGCCTCCATGTCAACCGATACAAATATTTAACATTATAAAATGCATTAAAAACACTAATAGCGTAGGGTATGACGAAATTTCTACTAAAATTATAAAACATGTTGCCGACTTAATCTCTAAACATTTGAGTCATATTCTTAATCTATGTATCAGCCATGGTGTTTTTCCTGATCGTCTCAAGGTCTCCATAGTGAAACCCATATTTAAAAAAGGTAATAAGCAACAAATGCAAAATTATATACCTATTGCGCTTTTGCCAATTTTTTCCAAAATACACGAGAAATATATTTATAATGAGCTTTACACATACTTAGAAAAACAAAAGATTCTCTGCAACGAACAAAAAGGTTTCCGGAAGAACATGACAATAAACATGGCTATTTATGACTTTTTAAATAAAATTATGACAAATATTGATAATAAAACACCTGTCTGTGCTGTGTATTGTGATATGACGCAGGCTTTTGATTACGTTGACCATACTATCTTAAAAAACAAACTTGAGTCTTACGGTATAAGAGGTAACGTTCTGGACTTATTAAGCACTTACATTTCAAAAAGAAAGCAATTTACCGCCGTAACAAAATTAAACTTCAAGACTAAAGAAGAAGTAACATACCTGTCTAATGAACGAACATTATACTTTGGTGTACCACAGGGCAGTGTATTAGGTCCTCCACTGTTCCTAATTTATATTAACGATCTTCCCAAAGTTATAGACTTCCCGATAACACTCTTTGCTGACGATAATACGATAACAATAGCATGTGACAAACCTGAATCATATGAAACTGACGTTAATAACGTCATAACTTCAACAATCTCTTGGCTTGATAATAATAATCTAAGAATTAATCTTGGCAAAACACAAATAATGCACTTTGGCCATAAAAACCCTAGTTCGAATGATAAATGATAAATGATTTTTATTTCTGTAAGTAGGTTTGTACAAACACTTTTACAAGTCAATATTTTTTTTTTTAAACTAGATGAGGTCGGCGTTTCCTAACTGACTACTCTGAGAAGAAAGGCCGAAACAAACTCAGAGGTCACAGTCTCTTATAAAGTCCAGACATAATCTTGGTCACTTCATGTGAAGACCATGTAGATTGGTGTCTGAAATGGTCTTTTGAGGAAAGAACCACACAGATTGAGAGGACCTGTCCAGTCAGTGCACGCATTTGTCAGTAATCGCGCAGCTCAACTCAGAACTTAAGGAGCTCAACGATTCGACGAACAATACCAAAGAAAGGACATTGGGGTAGGCCGCATAGATTACTCAAACTGCCAGACCATGATTAAAAATAAGAGAAAAAATAAAACAAAAAAAAAGCAATGACCTACATAGTCTTCACATTCACAATAAATAAAAATAATATAATAATTACAAAGTAAATATTCATGTCAACATTCAGTATGCAAAAATAAAAATAATATAAAATTTGGAGCAGTTCAATCCCAAGCCTTTTTGTCCTCAATATAATCTTTAACGGTATAAAAAGCTTTCTGACACAACTTGCGTTTAATGAATGATTTGAATTTATTAAGGCTCAGATCTTGAACGTGGCTTGGAAGTTTATTATAAACGCGTATACATTGACACCTGAATGACCCACCTATTTTCTTGAGCCTTGTTGGAGGTACAACAAATTTGTGTTTGTTCCTAGTATTTATATTGTGGATATCACTGTATTTTTTAAACAATTTAATGTTTTTATGGGCATATAAAAGATTTTCAAAAATGTACTGAGAAGGCAGTCATTATATTAATCTCCTTAAATTTGTAAAATAGAGGTCCAATACCAGAATAACAAAATTCGCGATGTAGATAGTGCAACATTTCTAGGTTTGACAATTGACAGGCAGCTCAATTGGAAGGATCACATTGAAGCGCTATGTAAGAAAGTTAGTAGTTCATCATATGCCCTGTATAAACTTGCCCCAACAGTTAACACAGATGCACTACTTACAGCCTATCATGGTCTTGTAGCATCTGTACTAAGATATGGTATTATATTCTGGGGTAACTCTACAAATAGAGAAATCGCTTTTAAAGCGCAAAAGCGTTCCATCAGAGCCATGTTCAGACTTCAAATAACGGACAGTTGTGAACCAATTTTCAAAAAATACAAAATTTTAACACTGCCGTCTTTGTATATATATGAAACTGCCTTATTTGTTAAGCTGAATTCACACCTTTTTCCCAACTTATCAGATACAGTTAAACGTAACAGGCGGAATGAGATGACGTAGAGCTAAAACAGCATTAATGTGGAAGAGCATATTCTGTATAGCCCCGCAAGTTCTTAACAAAATCCCAAAGCAAAATCAAACAGTTAAATTTAAATGGGGTTAAAAAGGAACTTAAATGTTGTGTACAAAATGTTATTATACCTTAAACGACTTTTTGAACGATAAGACTTTGCCATCCTAATTTAATTGTAATCTTTTATATTCTGAAATCTCTCTTTGATATAGTTAATAGTTTTGACATTGAATAATACTCTGACATTAACCTAGATAGGTACCTAATATTTAACTGACATGCCTCATAATGTAATATTAATTCGTAATTATTTATTCAATAGTATCAATATTAACTAAATATCTTGATTTTTGTATTTGTAAAATTTTATTTGTGTACCTACCTGATATTTGCGCGCCCCACGTGGCAGAATGTGATGAGACCATTTATTAATTTACGACCATGTAATGTACCATGTTCGGACAAATAAATGAATTTGAATTTGAAATTTGAAAGGATATAGGAAGATGTTAATAAAAACGCAGTACGACAGAAGCTAATATTATAATAAAGTTTTACAAACCAGAGGTGAGGTTGAATTTTAAAAATAACGAGTAAATTAACTAAATGAGATTTAATTACAAAAATAATCAATTAGAACCTAGGTACCCTATGTACAATATTCTAGCTACGATACGACCGTCACGTCCAACCGCCAAGCGAAGAAGTGAGTGCCCGCTCCGTCGTCCGTTGCCACCTGCCGCCGGCGCGGCGGCGCACCGCTCGCCCCACCGCTCACGTGATCCTGAGTCACCATGGCGCGATGTTAGGCTCCGCCCCCTCGCTTGGTATTTCCAACACGGCCTCTCCTGACTGCTGGGCGTCCTCGACCGCTTCATCTTCACGAGACAGGCCCTCCGCACCCTGATCAGTTTGATCATCATCTGCAACGCATTTAATGTTACAGGAAAGACAATACAGTGCAGCGTGAAGAAGGGAAAAGACAACAAAAATTGAACGTTATGTACTTTAGAGGGTCATAAATAGCAGATCTACATGAAAACCTATGCTCACAGGCGCAAGCGTGCACTCAAGCGCCTACAAGCAAGGATTTCGGAAAAGTTAGCTAAAATGAAGTTGTTACACCATCAGATCAGTTACTTATTTTGTGATAAAGCAGCAAAACTAATAAAATACCAAAAATAAAGTAAATGTACTACAAATGATCGAATTCCGGACTTCGGTCACTCGCAGCACATTTAAGATAAAATAAATAAAAATGAATCCGCACAAGTAGATAGATAGGCAACACATGTGCCGCTCTATATACTTCGAACGGCGTTAATGACAGAGGCCCCACGTTTGCTTGTCACCCTCACGAATGCATAATAGAGGCCCCACGTTTGCAGTTTTATACATTCGTGAAGAACCTTTACGACCAAGCGACATACAGTACACTTGTCGTCCAGTGACAGAGGCCCCACGTTTGCTTGTCACCCTCACGAATGTATAATAGAGGCCCCACGTTTGCAGTTTTATACATTCATGAAAAACCATTACGACCAAGCGACACACAGTACACTTGTCGTCCAGTGACAGAGACCCCACGTTTGCTTGTCACCCTCAAAGAAAGCTGAGCAAGTGTCTGCCGTCCATTCGCCTCGCCACAGCACCATGTGTTCTGCAGCCGACTGGGTCTTCTTGCCATACGACCCGGCAAGCAGTTCCAGCTCGTAACGGTGATGAGGCAGTGCACGCACGGTCTTATACGGACCGCGCATGCCGGAGTCCAGCTTCCCAGTGTTCTGCGAGCCCTTGCTCACGAACACGCAACTGCCGATGACGACGCGGCTGACGGCGACGCTCGTTGACGTACGTATCTTGCCGCTGCTGGTTTTCAGCGAGCAATTCAGACGCCCTCTGTCTTCTCAGCGTTAGAAGAGCTTCTCGGCTAGGGTGCAAGTCGTTCCACGCGACGTCTCGCATAAGAGACCTCAGCACTGGAGTAGTCCCTTCAACGCCAGGCAGCAGCTGCAGAGGCGAGGTACGGGTCGATCGGACCACTGCGCACCTTGTTGCTTGCCTCTATCCGGAACATGTTGAGTACAGTCCTGCAATAACGCTCGACCTGCCCGTTTTCACGGTGCATTTCAAGCGTGATAAAATGTATGTTACAGCTTATCTCAGTAACCCAGTCTTGAAAGGATGCAGTTTCAAACATTCTGCCACGGTCACACACATTTACCGAATGTAACCGGAGTACCGAATAGTGAAATGGTATTGGAAAATACGCGTTTTAACTGGGCGGTATCTTGTCTGTACAGGGCGTACAACAGACAGTACGTAGTAAAAGCATCTACCACGAGGAGTATGTGACTCCGTTAGGAGACCAAGGACATCAGTGTAAACTACTGAAAAAGGTACCTCAGGCTTCGTCCAAAATTCTATGAGTTGGCTAGGAGCGCGAGGGACTTTTTTATGTGACAAACAATAAAATGACCAACATATTTTTTAATCCCAGGAAACCAAAAATGACGCAATATAAGATCAGTAGTTTTGTCTATTCCTATATGATCATGATCATCGTAGAACTCTTAACAAACTAAGCCTATGCCCTTTAGGGATAAAACAAAGGAGACGAGTCTTCACCAGTTGACGAATACTTGTAGTATGTACCTACAACAAATCGTTCTTTATGAAGAACCGTGTAGGATCCAATTGACAATCCTTCAGCTTTTGCATCAAGCTTTAGAGTTTCAGAATCAGCCGTCTGAGCAATCTTCGCCCAATTTCGCGGATTTCGAATTTGGAGAACAGTAGCGGGCTGTCTGCTGAAAAAGTCTGCGTGAGGCAACCTTCTCGATACTCAAGCGCGAACTGGAAGTCTTGCATGTAAACCCACCAACGGGCCACACGAGGCAACAAGTCCTTTTTACGCTCAGTCAATTTGAATGAATTACAATCGTGTTACTATTTGAAACTTTATGCCTATTAAATAATGGCAAAAGTGTTGTAAAGCGCGAACGATTGCCAACGTCTCGAGTTCGTAACTGTGGTAACAGAACTCGGCACCCTGCGTGGATTTACTAAAATAGCTGACAACTCGCTTCCGTCTACCCTCATATTCTTGCAATAAAATAATAAACAAAATCACATGCTAAGTCTTGCTTCTCGCCCCACACAAAAGGCTGACATTTTCTAAGCAATTTGGCAATACAAGCAATATTAGAAGCGTACCCAGCAATGTACCTCCGAAAATAGCCCGCCAAAACCAAAACCTGACGAACGTCTCTTACATTAGATGGCTTAGGAGACTACACTAAAGCTTCAGTCTTAATAGGGCTCGGCCGTACCTGACCATGACCAATAAGCCTATCTAGAAATTCTTACCCGGTGTCTAAGAATAAAACGTCAACAGGTACGTTCCGTATAACCGCGGACATCACATTGTTTTGTTTGGAGGAGACTGAGCACGTTACTCAAATTATTTTTATTATTTGATTTCGATTAGACACGTTCCTTAACAAAACAAGTTTCAATTGAATGCGCAATCTTTTTACAGAATGTGCACATTCTTAACGGCTTAGAATTAGACTTTGTTGATTTACCAGAATCCCGCATCGATTTTTGCTGACTTTTTAGGGCAAACGCCTGGTTTGGCACCTACGTTTCCGCATGAAAGCACACTAATCGATGATACTGCGAGGCCTTGCGTTAACGCAAATCAGGGGAATTTGCGTTTGACGTGCAAACAGGATTGTTATTAACAGGTGCCACACCCTTACGCTTAAGTACACTGGCAGAAAAATCTACTAATTCTACCACGACCGATCACTGGTTACCCAATCGTTGAGCATAGCATCTCCCCGTAAACACCCACCAATGCGTCCCAGGCTTTACCGATCGTCCCACTGACATACCTCGCGCTTTCAGGGATATAACGATCCCGACGGTTTAGCAGAACGAACAGAATTGCTGGAGTTCTTATGATCGATTACAGGCTTAACAAAAACCGACAAAAATTCTACAAGGTCTTTTGTCTGCAGTTTGGCATTGGTTGCCGCGGCCTTCACTTGGGGATCGGAAATACCTCGTATGACTATCGCGACTTTTAATTCGTCGGACAACCCTTTAACAATATTTAGCCATAAAAGAGACCTACGGGCGTATTCCGCATAGGTGGCGTACTTGTTAGAATTTGTACACGATCTCATACAACACGGTAGCCACATCAATATTACGCGGACACAATGTTCGAAATTCTGCCTTAAAGTTACTCCACGATCCGTAACCCATTCGTTAAGCCAGAACTACCATAAGCACCCGCCTATGCGCCCGAGGCATTCACGATCATCCCAATTATTTAAGTGTCGCCCGCGGTCAACTTCCGCACACCATGAATCGAAATCATGAACATTTGGATCAAACTGCGAGATATAAAAACTTTACTTGAACGAGTGAAGCTAACGCCTCCAACAATCCTGTCCGCTGCGTCCCGGCTTTCTGGCGCCCGTGAACCGCCCTCGATTGCACGCTCCGCCTGGACCGTGGCACGCTCGCTGACCAGCGTAGACGGTTGAGAATGCTGGATGGTTGGACGCTCCGGAAAAATATTGGACGGTGTTATTGACGGTTGCAATCTACCCTCAAGCGATTCAATTCGAGATAAAATTTTCTCCAACACATCGTCGCGCGAGCTATGGCGGCGACCGTACGAGCTATCACGGTGCCTACATGAATTACCATGAGGGCTACGTGAATATTCACGCTTCCTAATAGGACTATGACGCGGAGTGCGTACACATCGCCTAGATGACCTAACTCGACGCTCAAGTTCACTTAACGGCGGTGTATAGCGTTCGACATTTGAACAACCCCGACGTTTAACTGACCTACTTTTATTACGACGCTGTCTACGAGAATAATCACGTTCTTTTGATGTAAACGAACGACCGGTCATCTTGACTTTTAACACTGCACCGATATTTTTTTTAAAAATAAGAAAAATAGATGGAAGAACGGTTAAAACGCGTGGTCAATCCCACTTCTGATTTACAAACCAGAGGTGAGGTTGAATTTTAAAAATAACGAGTAAATTAACTAAATGAGATTTAATTACAAAAATAATCAATTAGAACCTAGGTACCCTATGTACAATATTCTAGCTACGATACGACCGTCACGTCCAACCGCCAAGCGAAGAAGTGAGTGCCCGCTCCGTCGTCCGTTGCCACCTGCCGCCGGCGCGGCGGCGCACCGCTCGCCCCACCGCTCACGTGATCCTGAGTCACCATGGCGCGATGTTAGGCTCCGCCCCCTCGCTTGGTATTTCCAACAAAAGTATTATTTTATTTAGTTAAAATTTATTTGTTGACGGTACATTACTTAAGGTTTGCGGGGAATACCCGAATCGTAATTTGTTTCTGAGTTGTTACAGGTACGTAACAATGATAATTATTGCTATCTCGTTCCCGGTACAGCCCGCGTAATATATCTCTCTATTTCGGTTGTTGATGCACATGACGCACGGCATTGGGAAATGTAGTTGTCTGGGTGTCTTTACATGTAATTGTTTCTAGTCCACTAAATGTTTACGTGACATGAGAGCGTGCCTAATCTTCCCTATTTTATACATCAATGGTATACACTGAGAAACTTTTAAATTTATTTGATTCTACTACTGTATTGATTATAATTTCATTTTGTTACAAACATAACATTTTGGAATCCATACTATTATAAAATAGGGCATGTCGCAACGTTGCAATCGTCAATTATTACAGTACCTATCTTCAGAGATATACCGAGGGTATACCGGGTGGGCCATGGGTTTTTTTTTTAAGGAAGAAGCGTCAGGTTAGCCTTCTAAATTGAAATTTTCTTACGGTTTTTGCAATTTGCATGTCAGTATTAGGTCGTATGTTGATTGAAGTATGATTCGCGGTCGTAAAAAATATGTATTTATAGAATTATAATAATTACAATCAATATTACTACTCTCTTAAGTTAGTATAATCCTCAAATGTCAAAATTTCATGAAATAGTAATTCATTAGGATTACCTAGTCTTAAAGAGTTGTATTGATCACTTTAATGATTATAATTATGTATATACATACTTGTTACTTGGCAGCCAAAATATACTGCAAATTGTTCGGCGAAATTCTCACCAACAAGTTCCAGCCCCTATAGCTTGGCTTTGGATCCAAAGGGGACTGCGAGGTTGCCGTACTATAACAGCCAGAAGTCGACTAGCAATCTCGCAAAACTATGGCATAGCAATATTAGTTGTACTTATGACCCTCCTTCTATAAGAACGTTTGACAATACTACACATTGGCAACTTTGGCAGCCCGTATAGCGCAGGCGATAATGGTCATTGCGGTGTAAGAGGACTTCTAGACGTTGACTGTACATGTTTCCAGTTTTTTAAATGCCAGTAAAGGTGAGGTCATCCTCTAGGTTGACGTTAAGAACGCCTTCAACTCCGTTAAGGAGGAAACGTCAGGGTAGCCCGCGAAACTCAATTTTTTTTACGTTTTTTGCACTTTGCAAGTCAGTATTAAGTTGTATGTTAAATAAAGTATGATTTGCGATCGTAACAAATATGTATTTACAGAATTATATACATTAGAATCAGTAATACAACTCCTTTAGTATAATCCTAAAATGTCAAGATTTAATGAAATAGTAATTTTTTAGGATTACCTTGTCTTAAAGAGTTGTATTGATCACTTTAATGATTATAATTATGTAAATGAATACTTGTTACGACCGCAAATTATAATTTGATCAACGTACAATATAATACCGACTTGTAAATTGCAAAAAACGTAAGAAAATTTGAATTTCGCGGGCTACCCTGACGCTTCCCCTTAACAGGGACACTGTTGGCTGAAGTAAAAAAGGAGTTAGGTACCAGAAATTTATGGTTTCACGTGGCAGTGCTACAGGCACCCATCAATTCTATTATATAGGGCCTACTTAAAGACAACGTTTTGGAATCTGCATTCATGATGCCAACAAGGTGATCCTCTCGGGCCAGTCATTTTCAGTTTGGCTACGGAACACTAGCAGGTGACGTAGACACCGTACTAAAAGATCTTCAATCCAATCCATCGGCCTTGACCTCAACAACTGCAAATGCGAAATGTAGGTATCATTGTGAAAATACGATAGGTAGCACAGCATGAAATAAAATGTTCTAATTATTTCTATTTTATTATCATTTTTAAAATTACAATACGAAAACAATAAAATCAGGACCTTATACAACAACAAACAACACACAAACATACACATAAACATATTAGGTTGGGGAAAAAGTCTTTTCGCATTATAGTATGTATGAACTTGTAATAAAATCTCTTTGGCTATACTATTTGTATCTGGCTGGTTTTGGTATCATTGAAAGTAATTCGTCTGTATGTTTTTTTTTTTTTGTATGTTTGTTACGCGATTACTCAAAGACAGATGGACCGATTTAGAAAATTCTTTTTTTGTTTGATAGGGTATACTTCCGAGGTGGTCCCATATAAATTTTATTAACTTTGCTTGGGGAGTTTTTGAGTTAGATTCAATAATGCGTATATTTCCCACTTATTTTATGTGGATGATGTGATGGTGTTTTAATAACTTCCTATCACTGTTATTTACATGGCTATATCTACAATTATTGTGCTCAATTATGTATTCGAATTAGTGTGGGGTAGGTTCCACAACTAAAAAGTGAAAAATAAAAACTTTTTAGCAAAAAATAAAACCGACTTCCAAAACAAAACACTACAAAGTGAAAAATAACTTTAATTTCGGAAGTCAGTGGCAAAAAACGAAAATACAAAACCCAAGACACCGACTACCGAAATTAAAGTTATTTTTCACTTTGTAGTGTTTTGTTTTGGAAGTCGGTTTTATTTTTTGCTAAAAAGTTTTTTCGTAGCGTCAAGATGAGTGAATCTAATGAAGAAATTCGATACATTTTAAAATTTTACTACAAAAAAGGTAAAAATGCAACGCAAGCCGCGAAAAAAATTTGCGATGTTTATGGACCTAGTGTAGTGTCTGTGAGAGTAGCACAAATTTGGTTTAAGCGTTTTCAATCCGGAAATTTTGATGTCAAAGATGCACGTCGCTCTGGTCGCCCTATTACGGATAAAATGGATGCCATTTTTGAAAAAGTGGAGCAAGATCGGCATATCAGTAGTTACGACGTAGCTGAAGAACTGGATATTGACCACAAAACAGTTTTGGCGCATTTGAAAAAAACTGGGTACACAAAAAAGCTCGACATTTGGGTACCTCACGAGCTCACTGAAAGAAACCTAATGAACCGTGTACTCATTTGTGATTCTTTATTACGACGTAATGAAACCGAACCATTTTTGAAGAAGCTGATAACTGGTGATGAAAAGTGGATCACGTATGACAAGAACGTGCGAAAAAGGTCGTGGTCAAAGGCCGGTCAGTCTTCACAGACTGTGGCGAAACCCGGGTTAACTCGCAACAAGGTGATGCTGTGTGTGTGGTGGGATTGGAAGGGCATTATTCATTATGAGCTTTTACCACCAGGCAGGACCATCGATTCTGAACTCTACTGCGAACAACTGATGAGATTAAAGCAAGAAGTTGAGAGAAAGCGGCCGGAATTAATCAACAGAAGAGATGTGGTTTTTCATCATGATAACGCTAGACCTCACACATCTTTAGCCACTCAGCAAAAATTAAGAGAGTTTGGCTGGGAGGTGTTAATGCATCCGCCGTATAGTCCTGACCTTGCACCTTCAGATTTCCACCTGTTTCGGTCTCTTCAGAATTATTTAGGCAGTGTCAGGTTAACATCACGAGAGGACTGCCAAAACCACTTGTCGCGGTATTTTGACCAGAAGTTCCAAAATTTCTATAGCAATGGGATCATGTCCCTACCTACAAGATGGCAATAAGTTATCGAACAAAATGGTACCTACATACTTTAGTTAAATGTAAATAAACTACATATATTAAAAAATGTTTTGAATTTTCTTAAAAAATGCGAAGAAACTTTTTCCCCAACCTATTAAGTTGGATAATATTTCTATAACAGTTTTTGTGATTTGGACTTTTAGATCTTTGGTGACGTAATTAATTGGTTCGCGGATGGTAAACGAGACAATATTAGTTTTTGACTTTTCTCGGGACCCTGGGGTTACGGACCTTCGGAAGGCGTATGAGGGGCCGAAGCCCACTCGCAGAGGCCCCTTAGACAATTTTAAATGATAAGGATGCTTATTAGTTTCTTTTCATATCTCGGGACCCTGGGATCCCGGACTTTTGCAAGGCGTACGAGGGGCCGAAGCCAACTCGCAGAGGCCCCTTAGACAATTTTAAATGATAAGGAGGCTTATTAGTTTCTTTTCATATCTCGGGACCCTGGGGTCCCGGACTTTTGCAAGGCGTACGAGGGGCCGAAGCCAACTCGCAGAGGCCCCTTAGACAATTTTAAATGATGAGGACAGTTTTATTGTTATGACGCCTATCGAGATAAACCGCCCGCGAAAGCGTTAATAAAACTTCGAAACTAATAATACTGACTAGTTAGTCACAAATTCACAATATCTAAAACAGGATGGGGAAGCTAACTACATTTGTAGAGATAGAACCTCCACGATACAACATAACTTACGGGCTATAAAACCTTAAACCGCTTCAGTCCAAAATTGCAATTTTTTAAACTGGTAAGTATACCAAATTGTAGTACTTGAAAACGGCAACACTATGCCATAAACGATGAAAGTGCAAATCTACCTCAGTCAAAGGTAAATTAATTTCGAAAATAGCGTTTGTTGTAATTAATAATGAAGAAATTCCTTTTAACTTTAAATAATCTATGTATAAAGCTTAGAGGCTTCTGCATAAAAATCTTACTTGTGCTCTACACACTAAGGCCGACGTATCTTGGCGAGTCTGAACAGAGGCACTACGAAATTTCGCGCATGTTCTCTCACTCACACTCGCCTCATGTCACCATTTGTTTCCTAAAAATTGTTACTGCGCAGTCTTCTGTGCGAACTTCGGGCTCGCCAAGATACGTCGGACGTATTGTACTTGGCTGGTTTTTTTTTTCATATTTATTTCATTGCACGACCCTATACGTCGTAGGTATTTATTTGTCAATTTTTGAGCGGGGTGTGCGGCACGGCAATTGCTGTCAAATCAAGCAGTCAATAGGTTAAACATAAAACTTATCGAATCGAAGTCCAAATATCCATGATTTTTCCTGAGCTTAGGTCAGGCGGGCCAAGAACAAATGGTCCAACGAATTTCGGTCCAAACACCTTCAATTCTTTTACTTTGGCTTGGGTCAATATTAAACTGGACAGTGGTGTTCGGGCTACACCTATATTCTCTGCAATTACACCAGTTATGTGAACATCATCTATCCAGAAATATGGTATAGACTGAGCTATTTTAAGTAGCCGTGGTATTACGTCTGTAGAGTAGAGGATCGCCCAACCTGAAAACATATTATATTATAAGTTATATTGATGTATAAGTATTCAAAAATTACTGGAAAGTTTAGTAACAAATAACAACTGTTCTTTGTAGTGTAGGATCATGTTAGTAAGATGTCCAGTAAAAAAGCCGGTCAAGTGCGTGTCGGACCACGCACAATGAAGGGTTCCGTAGTTGGGATGAATTTATCCCAAGAACAAACTTAATTTTGTAGTTGAAAAACATGTTCTCCCATACTTTCCAACTACTACAGTTAAACGAAAAAGGATCCAACCCACATTACACCTAATGTGGGTTGGATCCTTTTCGTTTAGCTATGGACAAATATTTGTAAATAAAGTATAATAATAATAATATCCTGGGACATTTTCCCAAACTAAGCAGAGCTTTTACTATGGAAACCAGATAACTGATATACTACATATACTACTTTATTTTGTAAATACATACTTATAAAGATAATTATACCCAGACTCAGGACAAACAGACATGTTCATGCACACAAATATTTGTCCTGGATGGGAATCGAACCCACGACCTGCAGTGTGATACGTGGTATCTTAACCAACCACGCCAACTGGCCTGCCAACGTAGTACGTACGCACAATATTGAGAGATTTACCATGTTATTTTAAGACCATAGACTTCTTATAGGTGTTCCTGTAAGAATTATTTTCTGTATTTTTTTTTCAAAATTTGAAGGTCAGTAGTTTCGGAGATAAAGGGGGAATGGTCAATTTTCATCTATTTTCTTAAATAACTTTAAAATAGTTTATTTTAAAATTATAAAAAAAAATATATATATTTGGGACCCTCACAGTAAGTAAGCCCTTTCATTTGAAACACACACACAGTACTGATTGCAAATATTTTTTTTTAAATTTTCTTATTTTGCCCCCTAAATTCAAAATTCATTCATTTACATTACACGTCCGTGTTTGGGTCACAGAAATACATGTGTAGCAAATTTCAACTTAATTGGTTTATTAGATTCGGAGCAAATAATAATATAATATATAATAATATATCCTGGGACATTTCACACACGGTCATCTGATCCCAAACTAAGCAGAGCTTGTACTATGGAAACTAGAACTGATATACTACATACACTACTTTTTTTGTTGTAAATACATACTTATATAGATAATTACACCTAGACTCGGAACAAACAGACATGTTCATGCACACAAATGTTTGTCCTGGATGGGAATCGAACCCACGACCTGCGGCATGATAGGTATAAGATAAGAACCACGCCAACTGGCCTGTCAAATTGGCTGTGACAGACGGACAGACAGACAGACACATGAGTGATCCTATAAGGGTTTCGTTTTTTTCTTTTAGAGGTATGGAACCCTAATGACTAGTATAAGTATGAAATTAAAATACAATCACACAAACCTGCACAGTAAGTTGGATAATAAGGTGATGCATACTCTTCAATAGTCACCTTCCATTTTGACTCATTCGACCTCTGAACCTTAGCATTAGCCAACACCTGGCATGCGATCAGATCCTTAGCACCCCACGGAGATAGTTCCCTTGCCAGGAAGTGCGTCATCTCCCGAGAATTCACCAGAATGTCATCATCAGTCTTCAAAACATATTTAGCTTGTGGGCAATGGTGTGCTACCCACTTCAAACCCATAACATGCTTGTAAGTCATATTCCTATACACATCTATGAAATTTCCTTGAACTATATCCTCATACTCCATACTTTCTTCTATTACCCGTTGCGCTATAGTTACGTTTTCTGGTTCGCCAAACATAAATACGACTTTAATCGAATCATGACTTCGACCCCACGTATTCCGTATTACATTTCGATTTTCCCGGTTACGTGGGTTCGATGATATAATTATCATTAACAACAAACCTGCAGGATTGTCCTTACACGGTTGTGGGTTTATTTTGAATGTAAAATTGCTAATATCTATCAACCGAGTGTAGTTATCCTCAACAGTTATCCGAGTCGTGTTCAAAGGTCCTAACATACTGAATTTCGGATCTTTTATCCGTATAATTTTAGTCTCAGTGCCAGTATAGTATTTATAGATGATAGAGAGAACACAAATAGTAAATAAGATCTTGTGAAGAGTCATAATTTCTAGTTTTTCATTGCGTTGTCCTTCAGCCATAGCAAATGTTTACCAAGAGGGTAAAACGATAGATCTTCACTGGTCCGTCGACACAAACATATTTCAAAAGAAAGCTGCTTCACCTATACAAAATATTGGATAGTTTATTCCAAAACTACAGGCATTTATCAACTATCTGATGTACTCCTTAGTGTATCAAACAAAACATTTGAACATTTGAGCATATGTTGTCATACTTGTCATCTGTCACACATTGACGTATTGTCAACTGTACGGACTGTACCGTCAGCACACTCGTTTCGAAAAGGGTACTTAATTTTAAAAGGATTCCTTAGAAATAATAAAATGTTAGTCTTTATTAAATATTCTAAATTATAGTCATATTAAAAGAAACTTAGTTCGTGATTACGATAAAAACATAGCTGTCATAACGCGAGCGAAGCCGCGGGCAAAAGCTAGTCTAACTATAACTACTTATTCTAACCTACTACTTAACAAAATAGCACCCTTTTTAACCGACATGAAAAAAAGGTTATCAATTGGACACGTATATAATATTATTGGAACTGCAATATATTCACATATGATAATCTATTACTCGGGCTTCCAAACAAATTCAATATTTTATAGTATGTATGTTTGTCCACGCATTTCTCCAAAACTAGTAATCGGAACGTGACCATTTTTTTATTGTTAACTTACCTTTAGAGCCAGTGCACACGACGCGTTGCGGCGCCGCACCGTAAAGATTTCGCCGTACAAATTCCGCCATTGGTGGATTAGGTACAGACGCCAGCAGGTCAACCTACCCGAAACTGTCAGATTTTCCCAATCAACCTTGAACCTAATGCCTTAGCATTAAAGTCGAAAATCTATTAAAGAAATCTGACAGATTGGAGTAGCTTGATGTGCTGGCGTCTGTACATTACTGATTAATTATTGTAAATAACAAAGATATCAATAAATTCATTAAGTTAATTCATTAAGTCATTTTATATCTTAGTGCAAGACTTTTCCACCAATCTGATAATTCACAATTTCTTAAATCCCGAGATTTACCTAATCATGATCGTATCATTCCACAATTCATTTTTTTGCATTTGATCCATACTACTTAGCTACACAGCATTTTTTTTTTTTAGTATGGATCAAATGCTGTGAACAAATGTAATGTGACAAATCAAATGAATTTTTTTTTTAATTTTTCGTAATACGTGTCATGAAACATAAAATCTGCAAAAAAAACTGACACTTGCTTTGATTTTACACAAAGTATTCCTTTGCAGTATTTGATCCTTGTCAGTAAGATTTTTAATGATTTTTTATTTACAACTTTGACATGCTGTAACTTTGGACTCCCCCACTATTGGAGCAGCTGACATTCAGATCTCCTATACATAAAGGAAAATCTATTTTTGTTATGATTTTGAGCCGGTATAAAATTACTTTTTCAAACTAACGTCACCGCCCGTACCATATAACCATACCATACGTGATAATATAACTAGTGATGCAATATTGATATTTGGGTAACAGTGGAAGCCTCGCTGCGCTGCGCTTCGCTAGGTCAGCACCGGCAAAGTATTTTTTTTTTCTGTACGGCATCTCGCTGGTCAACCTAGGAGATTATCGGCTGTTTAACCGGGCTATCCTATTGATGCCATATAAATAAGGCCTCCAGCTAGGACAAAAACTTATAAACTATGTAGGTACATGGTACGGACATCCTCTGTCACCTGTGAGGTACGGTCCTCTGCTTAGAGCGTCGCTGGAAGAGGGGAGCACCAGCAAGGGACAGGGTGGATCAGATTTAGATTATTATAAGGACGAATTTAAAGCTATTATTTGGGGTCTAATTTAAGGCTTAGGGATGAATTTAAATTTAAAGCTATTATTTAGATGTAGGGATAGTTTTTCCTTCTCATCAGCTTACCCCAGCGGTATTGTATGCATGAGATTATCACGGATTTATTCGAGTGAGGTTTTGATGTTGAAGATAAAGTCCTTCTATTGGTCTTCTCAACTAACTTTACATCACAAAATGAATACAGCCAGTTACACAGATTGATCTTCATAATGACAGTACTTTATGTGCACAACTTACATTATGTGGGCTAAATTACCTGTAATAACCAATAATCCAGAGGTACGCCGTCACATGCAGTATCGTCCACTTGAGTGGTTTTTGGTAGTACCAATGCCACGTGGATCCGGAACCATTTGCAATCTAGGTAATTTAGTGGTAATATTGTACGATGATTATTAATATTTGCTACAAAAGGACGTTACAGACCTCATGGTGATGGAATCTCGGGTTATTCCGTTTATCCACCCAAAGGCGGATAAGCGGAAACGTATTTCCGAGAATTCACCCTAGGCCTAGTTGGATAAAAGGAATTTATAGATATGGTGGTGGTTGGATGGTGGATTCTCAGATATGCGTTTCCCGTACCTAGCTATGCAGAGAGCAGCCATATGGCACTTTTCCAAAAATGAGTTATAAACACAGTCGTACTAATTTCGACTTACAAGATTTTTTGCAAAAACAGCCATATTTCTATTTATCACGGAGATATGAGCTGTCAAATGCAGCCTTATTCCATACATCCATAATGCAAACATCGACAGAAAAATGCTTATAACTCTGTTTGTACTTTTCCCGACATGGCTGCTTTCTGCATAGGTATCACGGTCCATTTGTTTGTGTAGATAAACGTAATAACCCAGAATCTCCATTGCCTCACTCTCATAATCCGACGGGATGGCGACTCACCACGAGCGGACAGAGATCAGGCGTAGGACCCACTTTGTGTACCCATGTTATGTGCTTTCGAAGCACGTCGCGTTTTATTAATAAGTTGTCTTTGTTATATTTTTTAT
Organism: Dicycla oo; assembly: GCA_948252095.1. Lineage (NCBI taxonomy): Eukaryota > Metazoa > Arthropoda > Insecta > Lepidoptera > Noctuidae > Dicycla > Dicycla oo. The sequence continues at coordinate 10,055,312 of OX411733.1, read as the reverse complement.
TCGAAAACATAGTTACAAAGAAAATTTAATCTAAAAAAGAAAGAGATTTGAAAAATCCGGCTTTTAAAATATTTTAAAATCAACTTTTTTTGTCAACGCTACACTACCCTATCATGGGAATGTAATTTTTGTTTATCGACCATAATATTTTTTTTAGAAATCGTAATATTAAAAAAAATGTGTACATACTGGACTTGCCCTACCTACAAAATTAGCGTGCATACAGTCCTACCAATTTATCTGTGAACTGTAAGAAGAGGACGGCAGCGTCGATTCAGTGTTACCAATTAATATAAGGTGCCCAAAATTGAAAGTTTTCAAGAACGAAATTTCACATAAGACATAATCGTTTAATAAGAATTACAGTTTTTACAAATTAAAAACAATGATACCTATATAAAAATAATAAAATAAATAAAAAGAATTTGATAATAAAAAAAAGCCGCAGTTATCGAATGGTATGGCGGCCATTCGTGATGGTACGGAAATAAGAGACGTTCCTTTATCTCCGTACCATCCTGTGTCGTCGCTAAAATTGAAATGCTTCCTGTAAAATAAAGATAAACGGTACCTAACGTAGTTTGTAAAAACTAATGTGCTTTATGTCTTGCTAGTTCAATTTACGTTCATTTCCACATATGGCCGATAAACGGCTCACTATTGAATCCGCAGTCTGACCTCGAGTTCCAAGTGGGTCAGCCACTACTGGTGAAAAGCCCTTTTTTGTTGAATGTTGTGTTTTTTATATTTAAAGAGTTTATGATCATTGTTGAATACTTGAACTGACAGCTCTTCAAAGTTATGGGTGTTTTACCCTATTCACCCCCTTTCAATCCTTAATAGTCATCTTTACACGAGTTTGTAAATACTAAAATAAAAAATGCACCAAAACAAGTATTTTTATTTATTGATAAAGAACATCTCAATATACATAAACGTTATACATTAACATAAATTATACAATTCTGTTAGAAGAGTGAACAATGCTTGGAGTGCGATACCTTTGGCTGGACGTAGCACCGGCGCCCGTATGTACACGCGCTTTAGTGCGCTGACCAGCTCTTTCACCGCAGTCCTGTCGCAGTATATATATTAACGATAAACGCCCGCGAAATTAAAAATTTCTTTGCTAAAAACTTAAGATATTTGAAATTTCGCGAGGAATTACCAGAGTTCGACAAGTTCTCAATTCAGAAACCGAGTGAAAGTTAAATAAATATTACTTAGCAAGTGCTTTGACTGTGAATTATTCCTGACACTATTGCACAATTATCAAACTACAAATCGTCGTTTATGGAATAAAATTCCCAATCAAATGACATACGAAACGCGGTAACGCTTATCGCTGCGGTTTCGCTGCGAAACGCGGTAGTTTTTCATACAATTTCGCCTTTAGCACACGGACGCTGCGGTAAGCGAACAATAAATTGTCCAATTGGGTGCTCCAAATTCGAAAAATCCATTTTTGAGAAGTAAGTGAAAATAACACATGGCTTATTAAAATGAAAATACCATCAAGTTATAATAAAGAGTATAAAAAACAAAACCCATAAAGTTATTTTAACACCAATAAATTGACAAAATAAAGTTTTGGACTTATCATAAGTAAGTAGTACTTAGGGATTTTTCGAATTGGGACACCCAATTGTTCGAAAAATAACGTGTTTCGCAGCGGTAAGCGTCAGTGTGCTAACGGCGTTAGATCAGTTATAGCCAGGTTTTTGCTTACCGCAGCGTCGAGAGTGTAAACAGCGTTAGCACACCGACGCCGCGAACTGCGATAAGCGTCAGTGTGCTAACGGCGTATTTGTATGGAAAACTAACGCGTTTCGCAGCGGAACCGCAGTTCGCGGCGTCGGTGTGCTAACGCTGTTTACACTCTCGACGCTGCGGTAAGCGAAAACCTGGCTATAACTGATCTAACGCCGTTAGCACACTGACGCTTATCGCTGCGAAACACGTTATGTTTCGTACAATTTGACAAATCATCACCAGGTTTTCGCTTACCGCAGCGCCGGTGTGCTAACGCCGTTTGATCAGTTTTCGCTTACCGCAGCGTCTGTGTGTAAACAGCGTGTAAACAACGTTTACCAATCTCGGCAAGGGGCGCAGCCCTTTCATAAAGAGGCAGTCGGTTAAAATTGAACAAATTTTACTTTATCTCATAACACTTCTTTCAAATCATTGTGGACATCCCTACACGGATTTACATCCGTTATTTTGACCATAGTGACGGTTTCCAATACTTTGTTTTAATCCTTATAAATGTTTTATCTGGAGCAATCTCATAAAGGCTTCCATAGCGCATATTTTGATTGTCACTAATTGTTTAGTCAATGGTCTTAAAACTCTTATATGCTTTTCTCACAGCCATTCCTTCTTCCTTCGAACTTACATGCATTTAAATGTAAGAAATTCAATCATTTCTCTTATGCGTGAGTAACAGCAGACAAAATTATAAATGAGAGAAAATATTTAACGGGAGCAATCTCACAAAAGACTGATATTTTCTTAACATGGCGCCCCCGAAGCATGCGTAGTTCATACAAACGAAATACCAAAATAATTTGTAAATCAAATATATTCTAAAGATAGTGTGTATTTATTCCGATTGGATTACAGAATTCCCAATATATATTTTAAATAAGAACACTGATTTAAACAGGAAATATAAGAAAAATAAGTTTTCTATAGAAATTTTAAATTCCTCATATCTCGTCTTGAAATCATTGTCCTTTCAAAATATATATTTGGGAACCTAGATATTCTGTAATCCAATCGGAATAAATACACACTACCTTAAGAATATGTTTGATTTACAAATTATTTTGGTATTTCTTTTGTATGAACTACACATGCTTCGGGGGCGCCATGTTAAGAAAATATCAGTCTTCGTGGGGCTCTTAAATGCATGTAAGTTCGAAGAAGGAATGGGTATGAAGAAATGCATATAAGAGTTTTAAGACCACTGACTAAACAATTAGTGACAATCAAAATATGTACTATTGAAGCCATTTGTAAAATATTGGCCACGGTAGTTTGGCCTAAAATCGAAAGTGCCTATGTTATAAAGGCGATTTTTGTGCAATTAAATATTGAAAGGACACATAAAAATGCGTTATGTGATTCTCGATCTTAAATCTGGATCATAAGGTTGAAATTCGATTTCAACGTGGACTTAACATCTATCTATAAAGTTGATATTAGGATAGAATTCTCACGATGAACTAGAAAAGGTGAAGGCCTTAATAAATATCTAAACATATTCCATAATTTACAAGACGTTTATTAAATTATTTCAATTAGGTACATACATACATTTATGCAACTTTCAGTTCGGATATCACAAATTCAACATTTTTCAATTGTGGCCGTTTGTAAGAATATGTCTGGATACAGTGCGACATACTCGTACATCCATTTAATACACGCTGACTTTTACAGAGACAAAGAAAAGTATTAGTGCCGATTCTGTTGTGCATCAAGTAAACTTAATTGAGACTATTAACCTTTTCGCCGCCAACGTACACAAAACGCAATGCCTCGCCGAGCGCCAAGCTATAAATGTATAACTAAATATACAGTAAACCGTAGTGATGGGGATATCGTCATATCGATGAATAAGATTTGTACGCGTAAAGTTAAGATTTAAAGTTGATTTTACGAATATAAATAAAAACTGATTAAATATTTCCAGATTTGTTTTATTTCACAGTATCCTTAATAAAAAAAAACAGTATAATTTATGAGTATCAAAGAAACTAATACATAACTCAATTAGAACTATAAGGAATGGGGTACATCTCTATTTGTTTCATGATCTCATTCTTTAACTTCATATCAAGTTATTGGCACTGAGGGCACGTTGAATTCGATTCTGATCAGGGATGGGGTCTATGGTTTTTCTTTCTTCTATTTTTGTTTATTCCTGTGTTTTTTTATTAGGTATATGGTTTACCCAGTGTCTCCAGATTGGGAAAGTAAAATTATAATGTCCTAAACTACAGTATATTTTACAGTAACTAGGAAATTTATCAAATTTTAAGTATTTTTAACTATTAAATTGAATGCTTATTGTCTTTTCTTCATTATTTTTGATGTCGATAGACCACCGCCTTCATCACTTTCCGAAATAGTTTTCGGTTTATCCCTACGAGCACAGTAAACCTGTGAGCGCAACAAAACTAAACGAACATGATGAAGTCATAAGCATAATAACCTAACTAAAAGTAAACGCCTCAAATTGAAACCCATACACGAAACTAAAATCTAACTACATAATTTCACTAAGAAATAGCGACACAGTTTGCTCAGTAATTCCCCTTTCCGCATAATAATATGACCAAGTAGATATAAGCACAGAATAGGTACATAAATCATAATATCTACAATATAACGTTACGTTTCATCCATTTAGATGATTTTTATACGAATTGCAATTAGGTTTCCTTTTTTTTCTTTGAAAAGAATTTCTAAAAAAGTTAAAACTACAGTGCTTTCATACACTGTATTTACCATAATAGTGTATAGAGTACAAAAACAGTACCTAAATCTACTGTAATTACAGTGCATCTGGAGATACTGGGTTCACCGAACATTTTACATACTTATTGAATTCCTACTCTTTGATGAATAAACATTATTATTATCATCTAGTTAGACATACCTCAGAATTATCTTCTGGTTCAATATTCTCCACAAAATACTCCGAGTCCGATTCCACACCTTGCAAAATTTTCAGAAGTTCGTCCGAATCAAGTTCTTCACTCATTTTTCTATTTGCAAGTGAAAGAAAGAAAGATGCGTGCGCGCGAATCCGATTTTGTGCTGCACTATGCCAAAGTGACCTTGACAGCCGCACGCCTATGACGTCACTGACCAACTTCTATAGTAGTTCGTGGCACTCGGTGGCGCACAGGGGCATAGACGACCAATTGTTTTGTAGAGATGGGAAAATAACTATCGACAAGAATTAGTAACAACTTTATAATTACGTATCGGCATCTACCTGAAGGTCGAAATTCATCTACTATCTTTTGTAATGAAGTAGATAACTAAGTTCATATTTTATTGACCTCAAAATGTTTTCGATATTCGTAACTTTCTGTATTTATAAATATTTCAATGGTGAAATCAACCTTTCACGGCACATCACTGGCCAACTTGATATGAAGTGATTGGCGTTCTGAGGAAAGTAACAAAATTCGGAGTTTCTGTTTTTGCCGATTTTAGGACAAACTAGGGATTATTTTGTGTAGAAAAATAAAAACAGGGTAGTAGACAGTGCTATCTTAAATAATAAAATGAAACAAAGCTTTTAATCACAGTAAATTTATTTTAATAAGATAATTAAAACTAACAACTTCTATAGAAGTTGTGGCGCTGGTGGCACGAAAATCCCGAACTTCTATAGAAGTGCTTGGCGGTGAAAAGGTTAATATCTTTTTCATTCTCATTTGAACTAAAATGCGCATACGAATTTAGACATTTATGCGGCAATTTGATGTTTTATTTTCAGACATAACTTTTGATCAAAAAGTCGTACAATAATCCCACTTAAACCGAAACAACCGTGGAGACCAGAGGTATTAGAATTCATGTATTAAAATGTGTTTCCTGGCGGACTCACTGGCCTCCGAATAAAGCACTGCCTGTGTTTCCTAAGGAAACACGAGGCCTCTGAAAGTAGTACTTTGTGTTTCCGGAAGGATACACATGGCGCTCGATGTGTTAAAATGTCTGAATAGTAAAATTCTTCGACACAAGCAATATTTTCATACTGCCAAGTTAAACCAAGCATAATCAACCTAAAATGTACCCACCCGCTGCTGGTACACAAGTCTGCTCTCTTCGAGAGGGAGTCGGCTGTAATCTACCACGCGGGCCCAGTGCTGGTTGGTAGATGTCACATGTCCTCGAATTTTTGGTTCTAGGACATGCTGGTTTCCTCACGAAATTTTCCTTCGCCGTTTTGAGAGCAGTGGTGATGAAATTATTTACACAAAGTAAAGCGCCTACCTGGCTTCGAACCTACGACCTGCAACTCGTAAGTCGGGGCAGTTGCCATTGGGCCACCACTACTCTTAACCGGTTGAATGCCGCAATTGGACCTAGCTATGCAGAAAGCAGCCACATGATACCAAAAATGAGTTATAGTTACACAGTCATACTAATTTCGACATTCAAGGTTTTTGCAAAAACAGCCATGTCGCTATCTCTATTTATCACGAAGATATGAGCCGTCAAATGCAGCCATGTCCATACATCCATGATGCAACTATCGACAGAAAAATGCTTATAACTCTGTTTGTACTTTTCCCGACATGGCTGCTTTCTGCACAACACGGTCCAATTACAGACACAATTAAAAAGTCACTGTGTCTCGCGTAGATCCGCGTTTCCGGCTGTCGTTAAACCAAGCCTTAGTTACATATTTCGAAGTTTCCCATATTAGGGGCATTCATTTAAAAATCAGCGTATATTAATATTAATTACTAAAGAATACTAGTAATGTGCGGTGCAAATCACTAATCTCCTTGCTCACCCAACTAAGCTGATGCTTGATCTATGGGCTCACTACAATAGTTCCAAGGCTTAGGACACAGAGTAATCAACAAATGAAGTGTTAATACACGAGCGACGTTTAACGTGTAACAGTGACAAGCCGGAATATTGGATGGCGATAGTCCAATAATAACCACCGCCGTATCTCTACGTTGACGTTGCGCGCTCTTGAACTCTAGGTCTGTGCCGATAGAGCTTGCTGAAACAGGTCTAGGAGATGAGGAGGTTATGTATCTCTCTTGGTCTGGACCAAGAGATAACCCCGCAGTGCAGCATGTGGCAAGCTGTTGCGCAGTAGCAACGCCACGGACCCTATTTCCCGGGAGAAGTCTTGTTCCTCATCTCTAGTTTGCCTTTATTGACCGGCTGAAGTAAACACTGACGAGGAACAGAGCTCCCACCTCATTCTTGCCTTTATTGGCCGGCTTGAGTGGAGATTCGCCAGAGCGAACGTGCTGGGAAGAAGCAAGTATTCCAGTAAGTGCTGGTAAGGATCTTCACCATCTTCCGTGCTTGACCTGATAGCGTGGATTGTCCTGATAGTCGTGAAATACCTCTCCACTTCTCAAGCAGCTCAGGATATGTTGCCCCTTTGTCGCTACTCTACGCTTTCACTATGTGCTAGCGACCATTTCCGGAGGCCCATTATCGAGAATGGAAGTCACCCCCTGCCAATTTATCCATGTATTGTATATATAAAACATTGGTCAGACAGGGGCTATATTCCTTCAATAGTTCTAGGTAACCAATCCATCATAGCCACCAAAACACACATAGTTTAATAATTATTTTTGTTTCCATATCCTGCAATAGTCTTACACCAACCGGGGCGTTGTTCTTGGCTATGCACTTGCACAGTGCAATCAGGGATAAGTCTGGGACCCTGTGGTCCCGAGATATGCGAAAAGCTTAATAATAATAATAATAAATTCATTTATTTCAAGTAAATAACACCAATGACAGACGTTTCTTGTTCTATAAATTCTACGTCACCTAAAGTAAAGCATACCTTCATAACCAATCATAATTATATGGTAGCCTTAGTAAGCGATCAATAATAATCCATTTACAGTCTATTTGCAGACGCAAATTCAGTATTAGATTTATGATGACATTTCATTTGTTAATATCTCTGTAAGTTGACTTTCAGTCAGGACCTTAGCCATAGAACTACAAAAGTTCTATACATCAATTATTTAACAGTCATTAAAAGGTAATTCTAATAATTATTTGCATACAACAAAGGCTCAGGTACAAAATGGCCCCAAAATATCCCTTCATTTACCAAATCTTAACATAAAATTATTTTCTCATAATTTTCGAATGACGGATTCTAAGCTCACGAGTGAGTACAGCAAACATACGTGTGAGTACTCCATTCCCTTATCAATCTGTGACCACCTTTAAGGACCATTTTGCACAAGAACCGTATACTATTACACCATCAATAATAATATACCTTACACTTCTTGCACCAAAACCATCACTTCTGGCTTCAAAAACACATCTTTATTCGGGCTGTTATGAATTTGTTGGGCCACCGACGAATGCCAAGCAAAAGTGAGTATTGTTGCCGGTACCAATCGTAGGTCGATAAGGGTCTTATTTGCGTCTTCTTCGGGGATTAACTTGTGCCCTGTTGGCATGTTTAGCACGAATGGTAGGTCGTGTTCGAGGTTCTCTCGAACGAATTCGTGGATTTCATTGTAGCGTTCATACACTGAGAATGTTCCCTGAAATAATGGAAATGTTTAGACTCCAAACATTTAAGATAATTTTAATAAACCTCTAAACTTTATATGTTTATTAAAATTATCTTAGAAGGAGACAAACTATGAGATGTGATTAAATTAATTGAATAGATTAATTTATTAGATACAGTAACCAGTCGTAAACAAAGCACATCCGATTTAAAAAGAAGCTCGGTTTAGAATAGACTTGAGTAATGTAAAAGTTTCATGCAATGGGCAACCTTATATTTTTACTGGCTGACATTATATCGCTCAAGCAAAGATGGAACTACCTTTTGAATAAAAAAAGGTACTACTTGACCAAAACAATTAGGCGCATGACAGGAATTCAGATTCGGCGCCCACACCCCGCACTTATCCGCGCGCTTCCACTAGTGACGTGCAGTCGTATACGTATAATATAAATCACCGTTCCGGTGTTCCCTCCCTAGTTTCAATTACTTCATAGCTGTCATGCGCCTAATTCTTTTGGTCACGTAGCAGTCCCAGTAGTTTTGTTTTAGGGCTTAAGAGGGCTGTTTCATTTTGTCACCTCTCTCGCTCACACGGGACCAAATTTTTAAGATTATTAAATGAAAGGACGCCTTTTTGAAAAATGTAATCAATTAGCAAACTAGTAAATATATGGTTAGGGTTAATATAGAGTAGGGGGTGGGGGGGTCGTATGGCACCTTTCGGGTACGGAACCCTAAAAAAGTATATATTAGGGGTGCTACACACATGTTCGGGTGCCGCACATTAGGTTCGGCAGCATTTGTTGAACAAAAAAAAAAAACACCCAAAGCAACTCCTACACATATTCAGCTGGTGCCGATCGGCAAACTTCAGCCTTTATCCTCACTTAATCATGTACGGTTTGGCTCGGTACAATTCGACTTAAGCCGAGCGACTTTTTCCCGAACAATCAATCAATCTGTCTAGCATTTACCAACTATGTTGTGGTCGGCTTCCAGTCTAACCGGATCAGCTGAATACCAGTATTTTACTTGGAGCGACTACCTATCTGACCTCCACAACCCAGTAACTGAACTGGGTAATACGATATCCCTTGGTAAGACTGGTCATCAGACTTTCGGGCTTCTGACGACCAGTAACGACTGTCAAAGATCTACGAATGACAGCCGGGACTAACGGCTGAACGTGCTTTCCGAGAGACGAAGGAGTCTCGGTATGTAAAGGTGATCCCGTCCACGGACCAACCTCGGATAGATCGACTCGTGCGGCTGTTATTACTTAGCCACGAACTTTTTCCCGAATATATCTAAATACATTTATTCGATTTTGTCACCCGGCTGTGTTGAATCATGTCGACCTGAACGTGCGTGTATCACCCCTGAGGATTTAGGCACATAGAATATAAATAATACCAGCCTAGGATTTTATCGCGCACTGGATTTTCAACTCTCGGTGTTGAGCCCAGCATTGAGAATCCAACACAGTACATCCCAGCGCGTCAAAAAAACACACTGTTAGATTTTCAACCCTCGGCGTTAAGCGGTGGGTTGAAAATCCATATATACGAAATCCATACGCGAAAAAATACACCGCGGGAACAATCGCCCACGCGTACCTGGGCTTACTATCCCACTGCGGGGCAGAGGCCTCTTCTGATACAGAGAAGGCACGAGCATGGATCACCAGGCTTGCTCAAGATGGGTTGGCGATTTCTGACTCTACTCCGAACTAATCCTAACTAATATTAGAAATGCAAAAGTGAGTTTGTTTGTTACGCTTTGAGGATAAAAGGGCTGAACGGATGGATTAGGACATATGATACTTTTTATCCCGGTAGTACGTTCCCGTGGAAATATTTCCGACCTCCAAGCGGACAAAAGCTAGTTGACTATAAGTCCAGGTTTCCTCACGATGTTTTTCCTTTAACGATATCAGTAATGTCCAAGATAAACTAAAAATATAATAATTTAATATTACCTGCAGCAGAATGCCATCTGGGAACCGTACTCTGATAATAGCAAACTTGTATTTGCGCATTTCTCTTAGTTCGTCCTTTTCTCTCATAGCCTTAGTTCTCAGCATTTGACTCTTTTCTATAGCTTCTTGCCTGTTGATTAAAAATTATATTAATTTTTAAACATAACACTCAGGGCCAATGATGTTATAAGTAAAAAGACGTAGATATGTTACCTATCCAACATTCGATGTTCAAAAACGACACAATGACGCCGATTCCTGGGTTCGATTCCCATCCAGGACAAACATTTGTGTGCATGAACATGTCTGTTTGTTCTGAGTCTGGGTGTAATTATCTATTATAAGTATGTATTTACAAAAAAAAAGTAGTGTATGTAGTTTATCAGTTATCTGGTTTCCATAGTACAAGCTCTGCTTAGTTTGGGATCAGATGACCGTGTGTGAATAATGTCCCAGGTTATTACTATTATTATTATTATTCCCTTGTTCACAAACTAAACTAATTTTAAGTTCAGTGCATCTTTTTCTTTCTGTTTCATTAAGAAAAGGACAGAAGATAAATATTAGGTCAGTCCTGTCAAATTAAGATAATTCTGATAATAATAATAATAATAGTTTATTTCTCACCAGCATAAAACATAGCATAGTAAAAGCACTTAATAATAGGAATATCATGTACATTATACAGGGTTATTGGTAAAACACCAACAACCTCTTAAGGGGTCATTGTACTCATCATAATGAACAAGTTTTACTATGGGACCAAACCTGAAATCGCGAAAAAAAAATCAGCTGTTCAGTACATTTATGTTCGCATAATTCGTCAAAATGTACTGAACAGCAGACTTTTTTTTCGCGATTTCAGGTTTGGTCCCATAGTAAAAGTTGTTCATTATGATGAGTACAATGACCCCTTAAGAGGTTGTTGGTGTTTTACCCATAACCCTGGATACTAGTAATCCAGCAGCATTTGTGGTGGTAAAGAGAGGTTAATATAAGGTATTGACTCTTATCTTCTGAACTAGGCGAGGCCTGTATCTCAGAAGATAGCGCTCAGCTGACAATTTCGTACTATACGTATAACCTAAAAACATTGTGTGCTACTATTTTAATTTATTAATACAGAATGTAAGTAGTGGATAAAAATACGTGCGCGCGCGCGTGTGTGTGTGTATGTGTGTGATGTAAGTTAAGACGTGATTAAAAATTGGCTACTAAAAATACGTCAATTTACGTCAGGCGCTGATTACTTTGACCGGACTAAACTATTTATCATCTGACCTTTTCTTAATTAAGTAGAAAGAAAAAGATCCACTGAACCTAAATTAAGTTTAGTTTGTGAACAAGGGAATCGGCGTCAATGTCGAACTATTAGATGACACGTGGAAGTAGAACGGCATGTTATAATTATCTGATATAATTATCTGGAGCGAAAAAGAGACAAGACGACGAAAATGTGGCTAGTTAGCCACATTTTGACGTGCCACTTGCGGACCGTGTATATTTACGTCTTTTTACTTATAATATCATTACTTAGGGCCGGTTTTTTGATTGGTAGTTAACTCAACCAATGATTAAACATAGTAAATTATGGTTGAATTTTGGCTAAACAAGTTATACATGTTAACTCATTCATGTTTAGCCTTTCACATTTAGCCAAAATTCCACCTTTAATTACTATGTTTAACCATTGGTTGAGTTAACTACGGTTCAAAAAACCGGCCCTAATGTACGCATGTATAACTCCTCGTTTCCTCGAAGGGTTGGGAGAAGTGCACATATAGTACACCTACATTTTGCTAGTTGTGTTTAAGTCCCATGTAATAGGGGGGAGCCTATTGCCATCAACCGGGCATAAATCCAGACTCCAGGCTACTACTGAGACATTCCTGATAGAAAAAACCCCAATAAAACTTTACCGACCTGGGAATCGAACCCAGGACCTCATGCTCAGTAGTAGCGCTTACGACCACTAGACTAGAGTCCGTCAGGCAGTTAATCTATATAAATAAAAATCAATTGTCGAATGTATGTACGCGCATAACTTCAGAACGGTTACACCTATTTGAGTAATTCTTTTTTGTTATGTTTGTAAGTGTCAGGACAAGGTTTGTATGAAATAAAATGTCCGTAAAAGTGGCCGGGAAAATTGGAAAATTCGGGAAAACTGAAAGTGCATTTTCTATGGGATTTTTGAATGAATTATTGAAATTTTGACAGGACAACTTTTGTCAGGTCAGATAGTTTTAAATATTCGGGAAAACTGAAAGTGCATTTTCAATGGGATTTTTGAATTAATTATTGAAATTTTGACAGGACAACTTTTGTCAGGTCAGATAGTTTTAAATATTCGGGAAAACTGAAAGTGCATTTTCTATGGGATCTTTGAATGAATTATTGAAATTTTGACAGGACAACCTTTTGTCAGGTCAGATAGTTTTAAATATTCGGGAAAACTGAAAGTGCATTTTCTATGGGATTTTTGAATGAATTATTGAAATTTTGACAGGACAACTTTTGTCAGGTCAGATAGTTTTAAATATTCGGGAAAACTGAAAGTGCATTTTTTATGGGATTTTTGAATGAATTATTGAAATTTTGACAGGACAACCTTTTGTCAGGTCAGATAGTTTTAAATATTCGGGAAAACTGAAAGTGCATTTTCTACGGGATTTTTGAATGAATTATTGAAAGAACAATGGCGAATTCTTATTTGAAATAAATTTGAACGTCTAAAAGTGACACTTATAGAAAAGTAATTCAATTTATTATCTATGTTCTTTCATGCTATCAAATTATCTAATTAAGGCCAAATAAAAAATTATGCTTAATGAAAAGTTTTTTGACTACTTCGTTCTAAAAGGTTAGGAAATTGTTGCTGTCAATTGACATGTTGTACAAATGTCAACGTCAAAAACGAACACCGATTACTCTGGTGAGGCGGCCACCTTGTAAAACGAGCAGGGAACTTCAGATTGCAGTAAGGTGCGCACGCAACTATGTCGTCAGTGGACGTTATATTTTAATCGCATCCCTCTTAATCTAAGCGATCTATAATTATTTCGTGAAGTGTTTGATTGAATTATCGAGAATTCGAAGTTGAGTGATTGTGACAGGTGTTATTTTTTTAAATACTGCCATTCTACCCGATAATCCACGCCTACCTGAACATAGTCGGCGCCTCCGCTTTTCTAGACTGTTAATAGACTTGTTGTATAAATGTCAACCTCAAAAACATCGAGAACTGGTGAGGCGGCCATCTTGCAAAACGAGCAGTGAACTCGTGGTCGGGGACGTTATATTTTAATCGCATCCCTCTTAATATAAGCGATCCATAATTATTTTGCAAAGTGTTTGATTGTATTATGGAGAATTAGAAGTGGAGTGATTGTGACAGGTGTTATTTTATTACCTTCCTACCCGATAATTCACGCCTACCTGAACATGGAGAACACATTAGATGAAAGTCGAAAGACTTCAAATAAATAATGTATTTATTTTGTTGATGTTTGAGTTTATTGTGTTCTTCCTTAGATAAAAGTATTGCAGCAAAGTAGGAAATATATCAAATGTTATGGCAATTCTGAACTAAAACGACTAGTATTCAAAGTCTTAAAAAAATATTTATTGGTGGTTGACATTGACAACCGTTGACAGTTTACAACTGATGCTTGTGCTATGTATCTCTATGTAGTCTGTGGCTTTGTCCTACGTTGTTTAAAAGTTCAACACTGATTAACTATTAATCTGACCTTTCTCTAACAAAAAATGTTGCACAAACTTTCTCAGAAAATGACGCTGAGTTAAATAAGGTATTTTTCATTTCAAGACACAGTGATTTAATTTCAAATAAAACAATGTATGGGAAGCTGCCATTGTTCTTTTGACAGGACAACTTTTGTCAGGTCAGATAGTTTTAAATATTCGGGAAAACTGAAAGTGCATTTTCTATGGGATTTTTGAATGAATTATTGAAAGGACATTGAAAAAAATGGCCTATGAACCAACACGCATGAAACATTTACTATAATTACTAGTTCTTTTAATAATATACATTATAAATATTTCAATAGAACGGACACTTTTTAATTTCGAAAACATTTTAAAAAGTATTCACTTCCGTCATAATCCTCGGTGTTATTATTTTTTGGTGCAATTTGAGGTTTTTAATAGGCAAAGGTATTATACAATAGATCATACAGCCAAGTCTTTGTAACAGCACTCTTAATAAGAGTTTGACACAGACAAGCGTCAGTATTCTAAACATTTGATATACAATAATGATTTTAGTTACAAGCAGTCCGCTATGATGTCGCGGAACCATAATACGGCTTATCAAAAAACTACATTGAAAGCGCTGTTTGAAACGAGCAATAATATCGACACTGACAGTTGATGAATTGACAGATGACAACATTTGACATTTGGTAGTAATGTCACTTGGCGTACGTACGTACGTACTTACATTCAGTAATAAATGCTAAGTTATTGCTACATACCGATGTTTTTATTGACGTAATTATAACCTCAAAATCCGAAAGTGATTTGATTTTTTCCGAATTCTCAAAAGTGTCCGTTGTTTTAATTTAGGTTCAATCGAATATATACATTATCTAAAACCCAAAAAGTAAATACACCTCCCTGTTGGATCTTAGGCGAGCTATGTATGGACGACGAGCAATGTCCTTTTGACAGGACAACGTTTATCAGGTCAGCTAGTTTTAAATATTACTAGCTGACCCAATAGACGTCCTGTCTGGATATATTTTGATGGTGACACAATAATAAAGATTCAGCATTATTTACTCTTTTAAGTAATTCACACTTAGTGGCTGGCGGTACTGGGACCATTATCGCTCACTACCATTTCAATTTTGTTTATGATCGGTTTGTGAATTTGTGAAAATCTATTGGAAAATGGTAAAAATGAGGAACTAACGTTTTTCTCAGTGATCATGTTTGATCTTGAGTTAGCAAAAAGGAAGTTCAGTTTTCCCGAATTTTCCAATTTTCTCGGCTACTTTTATTTTTTTTTTGTTTCTTCTATAAATTCTTGTGATTCTGATTTGTGATTTTGTGATTAATAAATTCTTGTGATTCTGAACAGAATGTCCCAGTTTAAAGATACTGGCACGTGATATTTCCTGTCAGTACCTAGATACCTCAAAAAATCAATCAGCCTAGCCTTTTCCCAACTACGTTGGTGTCGGCCTCCAGTCTAACTAGATGCAGCTGAATTGAATACCAATTTTTAACATGGAGCGAGTGCCTATCTGACCTCCACAAGCCAGTACACGATAGCCCTTGGTAAGACTGGTTGCCTTCTGACGACCCGTAACGACTGCCAAAGATCCACGAATGACAGCCGGGACCAACGGCTTAACTTGCTTTCCGAGGCATGGAGGAGTCTCGGTATGTAAAGATCATTCACAGACCAACCCCGGCAAGCGTAGCTTAACCTGATCGATTCACCTGTGCGGCTGTTATTACTTAGCCACAAGCCCTCAGTATAGCATAAATAAAGAAGTGGTTCAGTATAGCATAATCAGCCTATTTATGTTCCCATTGCATTACACACCGCATACAGGCCTCCTCTCTTCGAGAGAGAATGCGCCGTACCACGTACGGCCCAGGGCGGGTTGGTAGATGTCACATGTCTTTGAATTTTTAGTTCTAGGACATGCTGATTTCTTCAACGTTTTTTTCTTCAGTATAACTTACCTTAATTGCTGTTCCCTCTTGATTTCTTCAGGTGACAGCGCGTAGAACGAAGGCGGTAGTTGCACCTTATTGGCTGCTTGTGATGGTAGCAACACTTGCAGATTCCTGTCTAATTCTAGTTGAATTGGCTCTGCTGTTCTTAAGCCTTCTATTAGACCCTGGAAATAAATTATAGGAATATAGGCCTTTTCCGTGGGTGTCGCTGTCGTAAAGGCTACTAAAAATCATAAAAATAAATTCTTGTGAAACAGTAATCCATGTCTCATGCTCGTGAACGGGCGCCGTCAGTAGGGACTGGTCATCTCTTAGCTGCCACGGCTTATTTGAATTTAATTTAATTTTTGAATTACTTTTTTTTTTTCAAAATTTTTATTACGGACGCTTTCAATGTTTGGCATTGTTCTCACAAGTATTTCAACATGAATGATAAAACCAATATTTTGATTTAAAAGAGTGTCCGTCGAGTTTCTTGCACGTTCTTCTCTATGGGTCTTCATCTACTTCGCTTTGGAATGGGCAGCTAGCTTCACCTTTCTGACTGACTGACCTCTTGACAATTCAAAAGTGTCTTTAATTTGGTTTATTTGAAATAAATGCTTTGAGTTTGAATTTTGAGTTTGACAGAAAATAAGTAATGTTGTCGTCTGTCAGTCAAGTCACTTTTAGGGTTCCGTTGTCAACAAGGAACCCTTAGTTTCGTCAAGTCCGTCTGTCTCTGCCCGTGGCTTAGCTCAGAGACTTAGTACTAGAAAGCTGTAATTTGGATTTGGCATGGGTACATACATCTATACAAATAAATAAAATTGAAGTGTCCGTTTGTAATGTCAAAATAACAGCTTTTTACTAAACGCGTACTATATACGGTACTTATAGAAAAAAAAAAGATTTTTTAAATTTTTGTCTGTTTGTTCCGGCTAATCTCCGAAATGGCTGGACCGATTTTGACGGGACTTTCACTGGCCGGTAGCTAATGTTATAAGGAGTAACTTAAGTTACTTTTATTTTAGAAAAATAATTAGGGTTCCCGAAATTGTGAACAATTTGACATCCACGCGGGCGACGCCGCGGGCAACTATTAAATAAAATTGGTAAAATAAAATCTTTAAAAAAAGTTGTAGGATACCTCCCTTGCACGTAAAGTGGGGATGATTTTTTTCTTTCTATCCTATGGGTACCGTTGGATAGGCCGTTCAAAAATATTGCGGGTCTGTGAAAACCATTTTCGATTCAAGGATCCGTTTGCGTAATATTAAGCTTTAAAATGCTAAATTTTGGAGTCCAGTCCCTATAACGAAATTAAACGGAAAACTTTCACAGCTAAGTATTATTGAAGTTAACGAGTAATTGCAGCAACTTACAATGCGGCCGACGTATCTTGGCGAGTCCGAACTTCGCGCAGAAGGCTGTGCAGTAACATATTTTAGGAACCAAATGGTGACATGAGGCGAGTGTGAGTGAGAGAACATGCGCGGAAGTTCGGAGAGCCTGTGTTCAGACTCGCCACGATACGTCGGCCGTAGTGTACGTTGGTCAACTATTACGCGTTCGTCGTTCTCATTCACTCGCAACCGGCGTGCGTGTATGACCAGACGTTTGAACGTAAACGAGGCAAAAGGAGTACGTAAGAATCGTAACAGGTGGCGTTCTATAATTTCTGCCTAGCCCCATGGGAAGAAGGGGTGAGTTTATGTATGTATGTATGTATGTAGATACATTTGCATAGCAACCAATACTAAACTTTAACACATTCGGTGCGGCAGACACACATGCGCGTTTTCATAACTTTCTTCGAGTGCGGCGCGGCGCACATGTGTGTTCGTTTTGCATCTCTATTGTTTCGAAAACATCGTAAAAAAAACGGTCGGTAAGGGTGTAGCATAAAGAAGCGTTTGCATAAAGAATTCAGCAGAGAATGTGTTAACGATCTAAAAATAGTATTAATCTATCCTACTTACCACCAAACTCTCAATAGAAGGCACGTTCTCCCTTTGAAACACTAAGTAATCTTCCTCTATACCGTCTGCGTTCGTAACCTTTTGTTGTACGAAACCGGCCGCTAAGAGTAACTCCATCGAGCCTTCGATTGGTTGCACGCGTTCGCTGAATGCTCTGAAAAGAAATGTTATTTTCTTACTCATCGTCTGCCTAGCCTTTTCCCATGTTGGGGTCGGCTTCCAGTCTAACTAGATGCAGCTGAATACCAGTATTTTTCATAGAGCGACTACCTATCTACCCTTCACAATCCAGTTACTAGGTAATACGATAGCCCTTGGTAAGACTTTCAGGCTTCTGACAACCCGTAACGACTGTTAAAGATCCACGAATAACAGCCGGGACCAACGGCTTAACGTCATCTAAAAACGGTCACTCATCCACGGACCAACCGCGGCACGCGTAGTTTAACCTGGTCGATTGACCCGTGCGGCTGTTATTACTTAGCCACGAGCCCCTCCCTAAGATTCTATGTTCTATGTAATTGGGTTTGGCTTCCGCACTTAGTCCTTCAAGTGGACCATTGTACGTGAGCCATGGCGGCCGTCTGTGGTTATTCCAACCAGCCCACTTCCCTCCAGAAGTTAATCACGGCTTCTGGTGTGTTCAGAACATCTATGAAAGATCTGGGTGCTCCGAGGGTTTCTATTCTAATCTGGGTAACGCCTGTGCATTCAAAGAGCACATGCGCAACGGTTTCCTCAGCCTCCATGCAAGCTCTGCACAGAGGACTGTCCATAACGGACAGCCCATTGTGTAAAAGTGTCGTGTGCAACCCAGTGTCGAGGACCACCACTCCTCTGCTTGTGTGTGGGTGAACTCTTGTAGCCTCCTGCGTAATTGGTTGAAAGGGATGGGTACGATTGGTTCGGGTTCACAGACTGACGCGCTGGATACCTACTGTGTCCTTTTATCCATTGCAGTGTCACTGTATTGCGGTTAGATACCGTTACTCGTTCTAACGTATTGTGACATTCTAGTAGTCTTGAAGTAATATATTTTACCCCTAAAGTTTGGAGTACTGAGGCACTGCCGGAGAGTATACGTATATGGGTATCCGTAACTCTCCTGGCCTCTATGGCATACGCCGCTTGAATAATGCCCATACATTCTGCCTGGTAGACAGTGTTGAACATTCCCAGCGGGCTGGATATGTTTATGTTGAGGTCGTGTGAGAAAACTCCGACTCCGAAACCGGAGTCGGTCTTTGACCCCTCGGTGTAAACTCTCAGCTCTGTCGGGCCCGAGTAGTCACATTGTTCTTCCGTGAGTATTATGTTGTAATGCTTTTGAAAGTAGTGTTGTTTCGGGGCTCTATCGCAGGCTGATGCCATCATTGGCTGTCTTTTGATCGCATCCTCCTTTATGCATATGTGTAACTCTGGAGTCTTTGCTCAGGATTCCGGTTATATTGAGCCTAAAGGCGGCCAAGGCTGCCTCTTCTCTCACTATGAGGTGTAGTGGAGGCAATCCAAGCATTGCCTGTAGAGCGGCCGTGGGTGCAGTTCTCATGCAGCCAGTGATTGCTACACAGACGAATCGCTGTAGTTTTTCGAGATCTTTCCGGGTTGTACTCAAGTCTGTCCTGGGCCATCAGACTAGTGAGCCATAAGTGATTAGCGGTCTGATAACTGTGGTGTATAGCCAGTAAGTGATCTTGGGGCTAATCCCCCAGTTCCTGCCAAGCAGTCTCTTACACTGCCACAGGGCAATGCTGGCTTTTGTGGTGATGTAATTAGTATTTTAGGTATAGGTGCTGACTCGTTTAGATAATAAGTAGGTTAGCTACATAAAGCGTACATAGTCAGTAGGTCAGTGCAAATTATTTATAAGCAATATGTAAAATAAATGAATCAGTCTTGTTTGGTATGTTTCATTATTCTTTTCCCTGCACACAACCTACACGAAATACAATTACTCCTACCACTACAGTATGTTTTGCACAGTTCAACTGTTTCCTCCCTAAGATTATTTGTATACTGTTGTATAGAATCAAGTTTTTCTAACTATATAATAAAATAAAAAAGTTTATTTCATATTAAAATGTACAAGAAAAGGAACTCTTGACTTCCAAACTAAGTAAGACTATGGAAGTCAAGGCGCTCTCCCATTCAATAAGCATAATTGAGTATAATGCAAGGAAGGGATGCATGCAGCAGAAAAAAAATATTACAAAAGAAAAATTAACAAAAAAAGGAAAAAAGTAGGTATAATTATGAACTACGACTAAAGTGTAAAGTGTAGTTGTCTTGTCAGTGTGGTGGATGTTAAGCGAGATTGGTGTTATGAGTGGGTGTAACGTGTGCTTGTGCATGATGTAGTTCATGAGTATTATGTTCTGTATTCGGCAAGTGCCCGGGTGTGTGATGTAAGGCGTTTAGTTCAAATATATGCGTGAGGGTCTGTGATTTGGAAAGCGCATGTGGATATTGCAGGCTTAAGGTGGCTTAAAAAGTTTCTCAATTTCTTCATAATTTAAGCTCATCAACCATTTAGTCATTGACTTTAGTTTTTGTGAGTTGGAAGATTTGAACAGACAGCTCAGGAAGTCTTGCCCCATTGTCGCTACGTCACAATGTGCTAGCGACCGTTTTCGGGGTCTCATTATTGAGTGTGCAAGTCACCCCCTGCCATTTTATCCGTGTATTACATAACATTGATCAGGTAGGGGACATAGTCCTTCCATAGTTCTGGGTAACCAGTCCACTATAGCCACCCAAATCTCCATAACCCCTGCACCAACCGGGCTTTGTCCTTGGGTGCACTTGCATAGAGCAAACAGAGATAATCGTCGGTTGGTGCCTCAACACTTAAAATTGTCCAAGGGGCGTCTGCGAGTTGGCTTCGGCCCGTCGTACGGTCCCGAGATATGTCAAAGACATTTTTAATATTAAATGTACCTAAACTGAATATTGTAAAACATTTCTAAAGAGTAACGGTGGAGTTTCTTGTCCATTCTTCTCCAATTCTATTTTTTTAAAATAAATTTTGACGTTCAAAAGTGCCTTATAAGTGCCTATTTGAAATAAATGATTTGACTTTGAAGCAAAGAATTTAAAATGGCGGCCACAAATGATCTGATCACGCCCTTTCACTCGCACAATATAATGTTAACCCTTTTATTTGTGGTGGCAGTATGTGTGCCACCAACATTTTCTTTTTCTCGTTTGGCAATACAACTAAAAATTAAAGAACGTTCCGCCTCCGTGTGAAAAGGAACGCATCTTACATTATTAAAAAAAAATAAACTACCCACAATGATTCCATAAAATGAGTTTTTATTTCTCTAACATAAAAAAATGCTTCTACCAGTAAAAGGGTTAAAGTGAGAGGCTATGATGACTGATGCGATTTTAATTTTATTTCTTTAATGGCACAGGTTATAAACTTATTCATTTTTCGTTTCGACGCGAGATAATTTTGTAGCACTGAGCTTGTTAGTCTTCCTGTTGTAGATAAATGACATACCTATTGCTCATCCTAATTTTTTGGAACTTTTCTTCCTCAGGACTTGTAATGATGTTTTCTAAATACTTGCACAGTGTCTCCACACACGTGTCAACCTGGAAAACATCAGATAATTTATTTCAATGAGACTATTTAGGTTGTTGGTGAGCGATTCACCTTACTCAAAGAGGTAACTTTAAGCAAGGTAAATCCCAATCCAACAGGGTCATATTAAATTAGCTAGCGAAACTCCGCAGACGTAATGGGTATCGATAGCTAAACATGATAAAACAAATCATCATCATCAGTCATTAAAAAAATATCAGTTTAAAAATCAGTGTTTTTTTTTGTGTAAACTTCACAGACGTGATGGGTATCGATATCAAAACACGATAAAACACATTTTATCAACTCACACTTCATTTAACAACACTACCAGGGGTCATTGACTCTAAAAAAATCATCATTTTTTTTTAAACAGTTGAAGTATGCACTGTGATTTATGGCATTATTTATCATTTGATTGGGATTCTTATGTGTTAGTAGTGGCGTAGCCAGTCCTACAGGGGACCTGTATGAGGGGGCCTTTTTACCCGACTGCAGCGAATCTCCAAAAGAGGGTACTTATTGTTTTTTTTTACAAAAAAGCACACCGACTTGGAAGGTTAAGCTGCCATTGTGATATTACTAAAATAATGCAAGAACGAGCAAAGTGAGCTAGACAAATGGAGCAAGCCGACTCGAATCTTGATTCATCGAAGAGCGAGCGAAGCGAGCTCGAATATTGGAGAATTCTGACTTGCAGGTTAGATTTTCTTTGCGATTTTATTAAACGAATGCAAGCCTTTATAAGCCATACACAAATTGCGTTAACTGAGGTTACATTATTTTCATTAGGTATTACTCTTTTCAATGAGATTTAGAGGTTTTGGATAATATTTTATGAATTTTTGATAAACAGGTCGCGTCGGGGAGCCCCGTATTATTGATACAGCTGATACGGCAGCGACGCTGTGTTAGCGTAATTTTCGAGAGCTAGCCTTCGTAAATTCATCAATTCATTTCAATAATTTATTATTTAATGGGCGGCCTCATCGTTTACTGCGATGTCTTCCAGACAACCTTGGAATGGACAGTGATCATTTAATTCTAGGCACATATTATTAAGTACCTTTACAATGTGCATATTACAGTCCGCCCGTCGAAAGAATGCTTTCTTGACACCTGTCAGTTTCATACTAACGAAAATGTGTTTTGCGAATTTGACCCTTATTACTACTAGTAATTGTCTAATTGACAGGTGTCAGGAATGCATTCTCTCGACGGCCGGACTATAAGTGCAAAATATGGCGAAGGCGACATTATATGGTAGCTTTACACTATTTTGCTAAAGGTTTGTTGTAATTGCAAAAAAAAAAGAATGTTCTATATACATACCTTTTCCCTATTGTTGTTACAGGACTGTATGATGAGACAGGCAGTGAGCCCTCGTTCCTCTTCTAACTGTTCATACAGAAACGTCTTGATGTTTTTCTTCCATTCATCTCGTGGCAAGATGTCGTTGCTTATCAATGGACATCTGAGAAAAAGATGGTTATCATCACTTTTAAATAATTGCCAACCAAACGTTTTGTGGGGCATCCCCGGCTTTATAGTTCGACGATTTTAAAAAAGTGCCTGGAGTAATCTATAGCATATATCAGGAAGGAGTGGTCATATAATTAAGGGTGTGGTACAGACCATTAAACCGAACAATTTTCACCATGGGACCAACATCGTAATCGTAAAAAAATAATCAGCCATCCCATACATTTGGTTCAAGTAGGTATTAAGTTTTGTATGGGATAGTTGATATTTTTTTGAAGTTTAAAGGTAGAAACCAAGTTTTAATTTTTATCAGCATGTAAAATTCGTGTGTTGCATTCAATAATAACGCGCATCTTTATTTTAGATTGTTGGATAAATGCTGTACTTATTTTCCCAAAGCATCTATTCTATTGTTGACGACAAATGACGTATTTTTAAATATTAGTCAATTAGCAGGACAGTATTGTTTAGTGAAAGTTTATTTATAGTAAATGTGTCCTATAGAAAATATTTTGACGCATTTCAGCTGCACGCTAAATTAATTTTTGTCCTCAATTATTTTTCATGATTATTCAAATTGAAGATTTTCTTTAGTAAATTATGAGAGCCAAAACACGATAAACACAATTTGGCTCGATACAAAAAAAAAATAAAAAAAAATTGCAAGATTTCCTCAAAATTATAATTTTTTATGACAAAAACTGATTTAATTGATTGTAATTAAAGCAATTTCAATAAAATTTCGTCTACACGTCAACCATTAAAGACATAAAGCGATTATGGGTTTATTTTAATGTAACAGAGCATATAGAATTTTATAAGAAATATTTTTTTAAATTCTATATGCTCCGTTTAGCCACACCAATGCTCCATGCCCCGACACGATAAGTATCTCGCATAAATATTAAAATCTTACTTGAAATAAACGCCACTGGCAGCTAAGTTCCTAGGCAAGTCAATTTCTAACTGCCGTGACTGATGCTCCGACGGTGTCGCCTTGGACGCAGACGCAGACTCAGACGCCGCCGCCATCTCGTTGGCTCTCTCATTTTCTAGCTCTTTCTTAACTTGGGCCTGAAATATATTGAGATTTAAACAGAAGGCACAGAAATGTTTCTGTGGAGTTTGAGTGCCATTTCTTCCCAATTCAAAAATGTCTGAAGCATTATTAGTGAAGGCACACCCTGTTTTTGAGAACTGCTTTAAGCCGTGTCCAGACGTGTATAATGTGTAAAGAAATGTATCCTGTATGTAATGCGAATAGTGTGGACGGCACTACGACCATTACATGTGTGTATCGCTCGGGTAGGCGCTAGCGCTGATTCGGATATAGGTTTTTAGCGCGAACACAAAGGCTTTCAATCTAACAACGAATGTAGGTTACTATATTGGATACTACGGTGATGAGTGTTCCGGATAGCTTCCACGATACCACTGACGAAATTCGTGAGTTAACTAATGAAATAAAATCACTTAAACAGCAATTGCTAAGCGCTCATCAAGAAATCGACAACATAAACATAGAAAACCTGCTCCTAAAAAAAGATTTACAACATATGATTACGACAGTAAACACCTACAAGAAAATATGCTCAACGCCTGAAAAAAAAAGTACAATACAAACACCCATAAGTAAGTTATCACGCCAAGTTAGTTCACCAAATGACCTAACCAATAAACGTGAACCTCCAATCATTCTACCAGACTGCGCGACCAACAAACACAATAAAGGGACTCAGACTGCCAATATTCGTAATCACACACCACATAAAGATAAAAAAAGCTTGCCTGATCCAGTACCTCCGACTAACCTTGTAATACCAAAAACGGTGATATCAAAACCTAACGAAAAGAATAAACTGTATATCTTAAGTAGTAACAAATACAACGGATCTTTGTCCTCCATAGAGAAAGTTTTCTACGAATACTTCGACTACTGTCACTATATAATGCCTAACAGTACCATAGAACAATTATTAAGCGGCATCGAAGAAAGATTGAAGGGGTTCACCCTAAACGACTACTGCCTAATTTTTATTGGGGAAAATCATATTATTACAAATGAAAACAA